>CM069903.1:127699344-128903101 GCA_036172215.1 Camellia granthamiana
TAATCTTTGTGTGAAAACTGCACATCCAAATTGCATTATCTTAATCATGTAGTGAACCAACTAACAACTCGATGAACAACGTAAATACAACTCGATAAACAAATTGCAACGACTCAATGAGCAACATGCATACAACTCAATAAGCAAAGTGCAACAACTCGATAACAACATACAAACAACTTACTAGACAAGGCTAGATGGTTACAACTTAAACAGACATGCTCAAGCCCGAAAAGAACCAAAACAAGACCTCGAAAGGTGCCGATAACAGAATACAACTGCCAGAAACCACTGAATCTTCACACAAGAGATTAGTGAGCCTGAAGGGGAGGCTGCCGGCCATCACTTTCTTCTGTCGGCCATCAATGTGCTAGTGCCGGCCATTGATGAGCCCCTGCCGGCCATCAATGAGCCACTGTTGGCCATCAATGAGCAGAACCTCCGAAACGTTGACACATGTCCTCCACTCACTTCCTTATCTTCTATAAAGGTTCCAGCTTCACGGTTTCTTCATTTCAGCTTCATTTTTGCCCCAAATGGAACCATTCTTCGCCAAAAAACTCTCCAATTGGATTGCGACTTTGGATGGCTCGGAAAAGTTGAATTTTCAGGGTTTCGGGCTAAACACACTATTTCTGCTGAGCCGTACTCCGCTGTGTTTTCCATTCCTCCATGCCGCGGCTAGATGTTAGAACCTGGTTACATACGTATTTAGCTTCGGGGGACAAGATATGTGCCCCACAATTGAAGAATTTCAAGCTTTGATGGAGTCCCAGCGTGATGAGGAGATCTTGCCCCAGCCTCATTTTGGCCACATCCAAGCTTTAGGAAGGATGTGCTGGCTCACTTTACATGATGCTCAATCCTTGGTTCACAATAGGGAGTTGGACATCCCCAGCTTGATTCATCAGTTTTCTGATGCCGGTGATTGCGGCGACCATTTTTGGCAAAGTTTTCGGTAGCATGCCCTCTGCTTGTGTATGTTGGCCCATTTTCTGCTTGCCCCTGGCTTCGAAGGGTCTAGCATTCGCTTGATCGAGGTTGCTTAAGACTTAAAAGAGGACAATAGCTACATTAGCACGACACTAGCCGAGACTTTGATGGGCTTAGATGCTTTCCACCACTGGGAGATAACCAAGTTTGCAGGGAGTTCACTACTCTTGCAGGTAATGTTTCCCACCCTTCTCACATGTGTTTCTCACATCACTCGGCCCTTAGGCTCTGTTTTTCTCTCAAATCCCATTCTCACTTTTCTCTCCACGCACGCCTCTCTATTCTTTAATCTCTCTTATTTTTCATCCCTTCCCAGGTATGGCTGATGAATAGGTTGAAAGTAGTGGACTCTTGCCCCGAGTATTCAGCACGCAACTATTTCTTTCGCCCTCAGCTAGTTAACTTCCCAAACGAGGGATGGTGGTGCCACTGGATGTGCAGCAGGTCTGCTGTTGACATTGCTTGGCGGTGCCCCTGGATTGATCTGTTGGAGATGAGCTACAGCATGTCCCAATAGCCCGGCGTCTAGTTGGTTAGCTTGACACACTATGTCTTCTACTTCCCATTCTAACTCCGGCGTCAGTTCGGCCACGACCAGACTTGTCCGGAAGAAGGGATAAAGTACCCAGCTCCATTTCTGATCCGAGGCGCACAGCTAGCTCGGTATGCCACAGCATAGAGAACAAGAGAACTTCTGGCCCCCGCTCCCAATTTCAGTTGTGCCCTTTCTGGCGAATGCATAGCTTGGCTTGAAGATGAGGCAGAAACTAGGCCTACTTTGGCATCAGAAGCTTCCACAAGCTCTGGGAGGGGGCGTAGGAGCATCTGACTATGCCCTAAGTTTATTGCTTTAATCTGTACTTTCAAGTTTTCTTTATAAATGTAATAAAAAGCAACTTCAATTTGTATCAAGAGCCGGAGAACTCTGTATTGAAATCAATGAAATTGAAGGTTATGGGTACTGAAAATTTTTCGTTTGGTCCAAAAATGGTCTAAGTTGTAAAAAAAGGTTAATTTGACGAAAATCAACTTTTATTAAAACTTTTCAAAACTATTTTCGATATGGATCACAACTGGACACGCCCGAGATCTATCCTTGAGATGTACAACCCTAGACCCAACAATTGGAAAGTTGCCCCTTGTCTGAATAGCACTGCACTGGAGATCACAACCAAGCTCTTAAATGCAAAATAGACAAAGATGACTAACATGATCACATGGACACAGCTGATTTGGAAGTGTTTATGGCTTGACTTCATAATGAAGTTGCCTACGTATCCCAAAGATGGGAATCAAGCCTTATGTAGTTCGGTTCGGGTTCACTCGTGTAATAACACTCTCCTTTTGCACTCTAACTTTTGCCAAGGCCGCCCTTTCTGGGTATTCAACCTTGCGAGCTTAGTTTTTCTTATTTCAAATTTTTTGTGCTTTAACTTTTGCCTAGGTTGCCGTTTCGGGTTTTCGGCCTAGCGAGCCACTCAGGGATAATATTTCTTCAACTTGTCAATGTTGATCGGCTGGGAGAACTCTAGGCCATCTAGGTCCATAAGAACGATAGCTCCACCCAACCAGATAGATTTGATGATATAGGGACCAGTCCAATTAGGTCTGAACTTGCCCCTAGGGTCGTGGATGGGAGCTCGGTTGTCTTTGAGCACCGAATCCCTTTCTTTCAAATTCCTGGACTTAACCTTCTTGTTGAAAGCCCTGGCAATTCTTCGTTGCTAACCCTGGACGTGATACAGTGCTTTCAACCTTCTCTCGTCAAACAGCATGAGTTCTTCGAACCTGTTCTGCTGCCAATCTGCCTTAGCTATCTGGCACTCAGCCATAACCCGCAATGATGGAACCTCAACTTCGATAAGCAAAACAGCCTCCATCTCATAAACCAAGGAATACGGAGTTGCCTCAGTAGAAGTCCGTATTGATGTTCTGTAGCCCCAAAGAGCAAATGGCAGCTTATTTGGCCAGTCCCTGTAGGTTTCCGCCATCTTCTACAGAATGTGCTTGATGTTCTTATTGGTGGCCTCAATAGCTCTGTTGGTTTGCGGCCGATATGTGGATGACTTATGAAAAGCCACGTTATACTTCTCCAATAAGTCGATCACCTCCTTCTTGAAGTGGGAACCATTATCCGAAATAATCTCATTCGGGACCTCATAGCGACAGATAATGTTGTTCCTGATGAACTTAGTGACGTGTGATACCTTCAACACTGAGTAGGATTGGGCCTCGACCCACTTTGTACAGTAGTCTATCACTACCAAGATATACTCATGCCCATTGGACCACTTCGGAGTAACTGCCCCAATCACATCAATCTCCCAGACTGAAAATGGCCATGAAGAAGTCATGTGGTATAGCTTCGACGGTGGAATGTTCATGCGGTTTGCATGGATCTGGCATAGATGGCATCACCGAACAAAACCAATACAATCCCCCTCCATGGTTGACCAGTAATAACCCTTTTTGAGAATCTTCCGGGCTAGCATTACCCCCTGCTTCTATGCGCTCTGCACTCTCCTCTATGGATGACCCCGTTTGTACAGTTTACCCCCGCAAATGATGAACTGAGCAGCCATTCTTCGAATTGCCCTCTTATCTTTGGCATTTGCCCCTAGTGGATAAGCCTCCTTTTCCAAGAAGTTCCAGATGTCATGATACTAAGGGTTTTGATCTTGTACTTCATCTATGGTAGCAATCAGCTCGTAGGCCGGCACTTACCACTGTTTAATGATGATCGGATGGATCCAGACTCCCGAAGGGATGTCTATCATAGAAGATAGAGTTGATAAAGCATCGGCGAACCAGTTGCCGTCTCTCAACAAATGGGTGAAGGTTAACTTCTCAAACCTAGGAATTAGCACGTCCAGGGTTTGGCGATAGATCTTCATCCTTTCTTCCTTCACCTTCCAGTCTCCTTTCGCTCGAGACACAACCAGGTTCGAGTCCCCAATGACGTCCAACCTTTTTGCCCCTAGTTCTAGGGCGACTTCCAAGCCAGCGATACATGCCTCATACTCTGCTTCATTGTTCGATACTCTAAACCGGAGTTTGAAAGCTAAGGGTATGTGGGAATTGCCAGGTGCTATCAGCAACACCCCTATCCCATACCCGTACTGATTAGACGCTCCATCAAAGTACATAGTCCAGACCTCTTCTTCAAGCTGCAGAATGGCCTCGTCCGAGAACAGATACTCTACTACTTCACCCCTTCCACTGGGTGATCGGCTAGGAACTCCGCTACCGTTCTCCCTTTCACAGACTTGCACGTCATGTACTTCAGATCAAATTCGGAGAGACGAAGTAACTAACGAGCTAGCCTACCCGTAAGCACTGGTTTCTCAAAGAGATATTTGATGGGATCTAATCTCGAAACCAGTATTACAAAGTGAGCTAACAGGCAGTGCCTCAACTTCCTGGTAGCCCATACCAAGGCCAAACAAGCTTTCTCCGGCGGAATGTAACGGGTCTCGTATTCCAGCATCTTCTTCCTCAGGTAGTAGATAGCCTTCTCTACCTTATCCTCAGATTCCTGCGCAAGCATGCAACCCATTGTCGTGTCAGTCACTAATAAATACAGAATCAACGGTTTCCCTGGCTCTGGCGGTGACAACACAGGTGGGTTCTGTAGATATTGCTTGATCTATTCGAAAGCAACTTGGCATCTGTCATCCCATTGGAACTTCTTTCCCTTCTTCAGGAGACCAAATAGTGGTTCACAAGTCAAGGTTAATTTTGCAATAAACCGTCTTATGAATTGCATTTTACCCAGAAAGCCTCGCACCTCCTTTTTCAGTCTTTCGTGATGGCATTTCTAAGATGACCTTGATTTTGGAAGGATCGACCTCGATGCCCCTCTGCGTAATCAAGAACCGCAGCATTTTCCTTGCTGTAACGCCAAAAGTACATTTCTGAGGATTCAGCCGTAACCGATACTCTCAGATCCGTTGAAAAATTTTCTTCAAGGCAGTATAGTGGCCCTCTCTTTCCTTGGACTTGACAATCATGTCGTCCATTTACACCTCAACCTCTTTGTGGATCATATCGTTCAAGATCATGGTTACAGCCCGTTGATACGTAGCCCCAGCATTCTTCAAATTGAACGGCATCACCCTATAGCAGTAAGTTCCCCATGGGGTAGTAAAAGTAGTCTTCTCCCTGTCTTCGGGTGCTATCAGAATTTGATTGTAGCCCGAAAACCCATCCATAAACAAGAGCAGCGCATGACCAGCAGTGAAGTCCACCAATTCGTCGATATGCGGCAGAGGAAAGTCGTCCTTCGGACTGGCTTTGTTCAGATCTCTAAAGTCCACACATACCCGAATTCTGCCATCCTTCTTCGGCACCGGAACAATATTGGCCAACCAAGTCAGATACTCAGATACTAACAGGAACCCTGCATCAATTTTCTTAGTGACCTCTTCTTTGATTTTCAGAGTCCAGTCCGGGCGGATCCTTCGAAGCTTCTGCTTAAAAGGTCGGGCCTCTAGGTCAAGAGGGATCTGGTGCTGTACAATCTCAGGATCAATTCCAGGCATGCCTTCGTAGGACCACGCAAAAACATCTTTGAAATCTTTTAATAAAGCGACTGAGCACTCGCGCTCCTGCGAAGACAACGTGAACCCGATCTGGACCAGACGCAGATCCTTCTCAGTACCAACATTAATTGAGGTGATTTCATCAACCAAAGGTTTTACAAACCTCTCCTTCTCTTGATCAATCAAATGTTTCAAAACCGGAAGAATTTATTCCTCGTTGTTTTCAAAGTCCTGATTAATGCAATAAACTAAAGGCATAGAAAAGTACTCAGAAACCACAGTGGTACCATTCTCGTTAACAACATCCAGTTCGTCTGATTCTTCGGTTACAACCGACTCAAAGGAAAATGAAAAAGACAACTTGGACTTAACAACAGCATCCGGGTTATCAACCCCAAGAATACTGGACTCTGACTCAGACGAACTAGAATCTGATTCTGACTCCACAGACTGTGTGGAATCAGATTCTGGTTCGCTACCCGACTCAGAACTGCTAGATAAAAAGCCTTCCTCGTATTGACAAACAAGGGAGGGTGCGATAGATGCATCCAGAATGCTAGAAGAATGGCCCACAGCCGTTTGATCCCCAATCATAGAAACAGAGAAGTTATCCCCCAAGCACTCCGGTATGATCTGAGGATCTGAGAGGAGACAAGCCAGCGCTGCTCCTATCTCAAGTTTTGTGCCCTTGAACTCATCCTCTTTGCACTACTCAGCCTTAACTGGTGGGTCAGTCTGCTTTTCCGCAACTTCATCCCATGACGACTAAAGGTCAAAAAAGATCTCGAAGCCGGGCAAACGCCGCTTCTCTGAATTCAACCATGGCTCCGGAAAGTCACAAAACGGGAAATCTTCCCCCTCCTGGACAAAGCGTCTGTTCAGGTTTCCTTGGATAGGTCAGTGCACTAACTCGTAGTGCTTCCCGGCTTGCTTAGCCTTGGCTCTTCCAGCCACTTCCCTTCCTTTCCTTGCCCAATCCTCTTTGGTAGGCAAGTAACCTAAACCAAAGGTATACGGGTTGTATAGCACTTTGGCCAATGCAGCAACGCCCTTCCGGCCACTCCTTCCTAGTCTCATTCCAGGCATGTGTTGAAGCTTGTTCATGAGGTAAATAGATTGTGCGCTGACATACAGTCCCTCATCAATAGCCAGCATATCATGTACTACCCGAGCCTCAGCTAAGGTGAATCCCGACAGAAAGACATCCTCCATGCCGTGTTCAATTTCCAAAACTTGTGTAGAGACCTCTGGCGGCGGATGTATGGAAGAGTTCCCAAAAACAATTGCTACCCCTTTTCCGTGGGGGTACTTCAATATCTAGTGTAAAGTGGAGGAGACAGCTCTCACCCGGTGCAGCCATAGCCGCCCAAGGAGTAAATTGAAGGTGGCTGGAACATCCAAGACATGAAACTCAATGTCCTGCTGCCCCGGGCCCACCTGAGTTTTTATCCGTACCATCCCCATTACCTCCCGACTGGTGTTATCATAGGCCCGAATTACCTAGGCTGTTGGCCCAAAATCTGCGGGCTTCAACCCGATAGCATACGCGGTTCACGACGGACATACATTGATTGCAGATCCCATATCAACCAGAACAACGGGTATCCACTTTTCCTTACACTCCACAGAGATATACAGCGGCTTGTTATGTTCAGAGCCCTTAGGCAGTAGTTCTTTGTCTGTGAAGGTCAAGGTCGGTGAAGCTCTACTCGAGAAAACCAACCCCACCAGCTGTTCGGGCGTTGTATCAATAGAAAGCTTAGCTTTGTCCATGGCTGAAAGGACAGCTTGTCTATGCACCCTCGAGGCCATAAGCAGCCCCTAGATGGAGATGTCTGCTTGAATTTTCTTTAGCTGCTTTAATACAACTTCCTCCTCTAGCAGTTTGTCTTTCTGCCTTTCTGCTTCCTTGTCTTTCCCAGACGCTTCCGACTGGTCCAAGTGTGGGGGCTTGAAGTACCGCCCACTCCGGGTCATATGGTCCACTTCTTCGGTGTACCAGGTATCATCTGGTTGATTTTGACCCCAGTCCTCATCGGTATGGGCAAGACACAAGTCATTGTCTTCCCACCACATCCCCTCGGCAACCGACAGACAACTGTCCGGCTCCGCTGTTGCTGTTCCCTTGTTCTCAACACATTCTGCCCCCTCAGGTGCCTTGGCTTTTCTAGCCCTATCATCATTCTCGATTCTCTCTCGCTCAAACTGCTTCAATGCGGCCTCCTATTCAATGTCTGCTGTACACAAACTGCCTGAGTCCCAATCAAAATTCTCAGCACCGGTACTCTCCAATGATTCTTCCTTGTTCTCGGCTATTCCGACCACCGCAGATGTTCCTGTTTCTAACAGTTCCTACCTTAGTAGAGATCCTTCATCAATATCTGGCTCGTCACTAAGCCACCCTATAGTATATGTTGCTCTGTTCGCAAAAAACCACCCAAACTGCACATCCCTCAGGTCCTGCTCATCAAAGAACTTTAGGTTGCTGATATCCTCCTCAAGGTCAGCTAGATCATCGAGCCCCTGACTCGGCCCGTCCTCCCAGACAACATGTACCTCCATCCCAGTTGGCAACTCCACCCCTGGCCTAGCTTGATCGACTAGCACAATATAACCACATGGGTTGTATGTTTCCTCAGTTAAGTTCTCAGATCCCTCAGGCTCTGAACCAACATTCCTATTCTCCTCCAAGGTCACCCCGTCTTTATCTTCGACAATCACCACCACTGGCTTGGGTTGGGTAAGAGAGGTGCTCATCATGCACAAGTTTGTACTTTCTGGGATGAACACCTCAGGCTTAGGCAGGTGGGAGGGAGGGATGTATATGCTAAGGTCATATGGGATGGCCACTGTTTGGATCAGGTTTATCTGCCTGGGTGGAGGATGAGGGTTGTTATGTGGTGGGAGAGGGTTAGTGGTGACATTTGGCTTCTCGGGACGCGCAATCACCTTGTTGTCGATGAGATCCTGGATCTCATGACGCAGTCTAAAGCAGAGGTCAGTGTCCTGACCGTGCTGCTAGTGAAAAGCGCAATATTTGGCCGGGTTATGTGTTGGAGGGAGGTTATTTGGTAGTGGGCGTGGTTCCAGGGGCTTCAGATGCCTCTTTCTGATCAAGACGTTCAAGGCCACTGATAAAGACATATAGAGCGAGGAGAAAGTCCTTTGACCCTGGAGTGGATTTTTTGCTGGTTGTATGGTGGCTCCAGATGTGCCGGTGAAGGGTGTAGCTGTTTTTGGTGTGGTGGTGACCATGCCGACGTCAGAAGTTCTGGCAACTGCACTACTACTTGTAGCTGCATTCGAACCGCGCGCAAACGCCCTCTTGGGCTGCACATTTTCCTTGTTTATCAGACCTTGCTTCATAGCATCTTCAATCTGTACCCCTATCTCATGCAAGTCAGCAAAGGTGGAGAAGGGTAAGACGATCATTTTCTGCATCAGCTTGGGTTGCAGGTTGCGCACAACCATCCTTATTTGATCTTTTTCGGGTGGCCGAATTGTCATCATGGAGGCCTTAGCCCTCCACCGAGTGACAAAGTTAGAAAAGCCTTCCTTTGGCTCCTGTCGGGTCGCCTCGAGATCACGAGTCGTGACCTCGATTTGAGTGGTGTAAGCATATTAGGCAATGAAGGCCTCGGTCATCTCCTCCTAACTCCTTTTCACTGAGTCCTCCAGCTTGGCATACCAGATGGTCGCAATACCCAACAGGGTCCGACCGAAGAGAGATAGTTTCTGGAGTCTACTCAAGCCCATCAGGCACAGAATATCCGAAAACAGCCTCAGATGGACCATAAGATCACCTGAGCCGTCAAAGCGATCTATGTGAGGCATTTTAAACCTATCCGGCAATGTCACCGCCGAATCTATGTAACCATCCTCTATGTAGAACTGGGGTAGAACTGGGAGTGGGACTGGCCCTACTGGAACATTCGTTTTCTCCTGGACGTTAGTTGTTTCCTTGGGTATTGGAACCCTAGGTGGGGGTGGGTGCGAAGCAGAAGCTCGGGCTTGTTGTGGTTGCTGCTGTTGTTGAAGCCTAGCAATTAGTTCTACCTATTGGGCTACAACCTCTATCTGACAAGCGGTAACCTCCACTTGGCGAACAGCATCACGCTGCATGGCCTCCATGGTCTGTTGGAGTCAACGCATCATGTCCTCCATACTGTTTGTAAGACGCTGATCTGACTGAACGGGTGTAACAAGCCCGCGGGGGACCTCGCTACAGCTCGGACTCGATTTGTGTCACGGTTCTTAATCTTGAACCAAAGAGTCCAAATCCGGCAAATCGTTTTGAGAAAATAGATTTTTGAAAGAAGTGCCAAACATGGACTGCTTTGCCAGATATAGAGTCGCCACCTAAATATTTTATTTTGGGAAATTTAGGAAACCCTGACTCGTTGCCTAAGGCCATGTGTCCGTCATCACCAAAGTTACCTCGGCTCGGGAACTTGGGTACGATTGGGGAAGGTCACTTCGTGAGCACCCCCGCTCGCCCGATCAAAGATCGGCCTCTACTAACCATGATATCTAGTTTTGAAAACATTATGCGTTCTTATTCCGGTTATTAGCCTAGATTTACTATGTGATGCGCACAGCATACAAGTATAGACTGGATCGCCTGAATTGGAACAAAACATTTCATGTTTGTTTTTTTTTTTTTTTTGAAAGATGGTTTGCTACTCGCAAGTAGGCTTAAAATGCAGATTTTGCCACCCTCGGGTGGGCTTAGAAAAGATGGTTTTGCCACTATCTAGTGGGCTTAAAACAAACAATCGACGCATTGTTCCAATTCAAATAACCCAACCTTCACCCACAGGCATTCAAGCAGTTATATCACATAAGCACATAGCCTCATGGTAAGCATGCTATCATGGCAGTCACTCACACACATGCAAGGATGCTAAAGCATAAAACTTACCGAGTACTCCAAGCCAAAACAGAAGCTAATTAGAAATCCATGCATGATCCTAATTATACAGAAATGCCTAATGCAACACATGCAAAAATGCAACTATAGCAGGTTCGGCTATTCTAAACATGGCATATGAGATGCGACAGTTAACAAGTATTCAATTTGGAATTGAAATACAAATGCAGTTAGTATGATGCGCCGAGCCCGGTGCATGCAAAACAGAATGAATGAATGCAACATGCTATCATACTGTATGCTAATTGAAACATGCCCTAATCTAACCATCATAAGCGAGTAAATAAAAGGGAAGAAAGACGTGGGGTTGGAAGACATACATCACACACACGCACACTTATTACAATTATGCCCTCGCACAGAGGGTCCGAATAAATAATACAGTCCCAAATGAATAAATAATACAGTCCCGAATAAATACAAAAATCCTAATTAATTTACAAATTAATCTAGGAAAGCTATAAATTGGCATGCAAGCCAGGGACTGCGTCGACTCTGATGAATGATGTATGTTTGGGCTGCCTTGCGCGGAAATCCACTGGGATGCCCCGATATGCCTCTGTTTTGCAATTATCTTTGGAAAGCGCGCCAAACTCCGGAAGGCTGCTAATTCTTGATTTGCTGTAACAGAGAGCAGGAAAGGGGCATAGCAATGTATTTTCACATATGTATGCATGCCTCGATCCTCATGCCACCAATCACGCATCTCGATGCATGATGGCCGAGAAGTCAAATTGCACAACTCGATATGGAATGAATGCAACACGAAAACACAACAAAACCTAAACTCCATCGTGGGTAATCCGGAGTGTCGGTGACTGGGGAATTGAGACACGTTCTGTCACTCGGAGTACGAAACGTACCTCGTTTCCCGTGCTCGGGCTAACTCCTATCCCAAACACAATGTAATATGCATGACATGCATGAATGCAACTAATATACAACCTAACATGCACAATGCTATGGAATGGCATACACGATGCACAAGGTAACATGGCATACACAATGCGCTAACATACAACTTAGCATACACAATGCTATGAAATGAAATGGCATACACAATGCATAATGGACTTACACCAACACAAGTGGACCTCAGCCACACTCACACAGGAGGCCATTAGATGAAAATGAGACACTCGAAATGCGTGCACACGTGCACACAAACCGAGGACCGACCCTAAGGCATGGAATGCCACTCTAACAAGACATGACAAAGCATGGAGTATGGAACATTGTTTTCAAACCCGGACCGGACCGGCCGGTCGGACCGGTTGAACCGGGAACCGGGCCTTGTTCCGGTCCGGTCAACCCTCCAAACCCGGACTGGGGCCAAAACCGGGAATAACCGGTGACCCAGTGGTCGAACCGGTAAAACCGGCGACCCAGTGGTCGAACCGGCCAGAACCGGTCCCCTTTTTTTTTTTTTTTTTTTTTTTTTTTGGGTTTTACTTTTTTTTTTTTATTTTCTTTCTTTCTTTCTTATATATTTTTATATATATATATATAAATATAGTTCAAAATTTTGACTAAAAATTCTTATTTCAAGAGTCTCATTGAAAGGTTGAGTAAATTATGAAAATCTATTCGTATTTATAGGAAAACAGAATTTCAAAGAGAACCTACAAAATTCTATGTGGGATTCAATCAAATTATTTGAAACATATTGATTGGAGGGAGAGTTGAAAATTTCATTTCCCTCCAAAATTAAATCTAGCATTCAATCAATTTATTTTGAGGGAGTGTTTAAAAAATTTAATTTCTGTGAAATAAGTAACTTTTTTTTATCAATTATGACTTTATTAAATATTATTAATAAATACTATGCAATAATTTTTATTTTTATTTGATTATTTATATATATTTTTATTTATTTATAATTTATAATTATATTTTTTAATTATATAATATTAATTATGACGTCACGGTTCGACCGCTTTGACCCGACGGTTGAACCGGTGACCCGTCCACCCGGTCCCTTTTCCGGTTCGCTCACCGGTCCGGTTTTGAAAACATTGGTATGGAATATTAGCATGCAAATTTCAGTACCAAAATGTGATGCAAAACAGCCCCGAATCATAGAAACATGGCACCCAATGCATGGAATGATCCTGAATGCAAAACTAGGTACATTGAATGGCTTACAGCTATACAAAGCATACATTATTTGAACATGAGACCTAAAGACAGAATCAAGGCAGTCCCAAAATAAGCATATTTACAGTTTTAAGAAAGGCCAAACAGTGAGCACAAATAGGCCTAAGTTAGCATGCAAAAATGGGCCCGAAAGCGAGATAATGAAGCAAGTAGCAGCTGCTGACCTCGAACAGAGAAGGGCCCTCCTACAATGTTGAAGAGGGGACCAAAATATGGTATTCTACAGTTGGTGGCCGAGCCAAAAACAGTACACAAGCATGCTCAAAATACTATACAGAATAAGGCCTAAAAAGAGGTCTAAACACAAGGAGGAAAAAGGAAACATCAAATGGAAAAAGACCCTTAATGAAACATGAAGAGGGGGTCAAAATAAGGCCATTTATAGTTCGGACCAGAGCCCAAAAATAGAAGCACAAGAAGCTAACAAATCATGCAAAAATAAGGCCAAAAGAGGGATATAAAGGCAAGTGGCAAATGGAAGCCTCAAAAAGTGATGAGCCCATCAACAATGTTGAAGAAGGGCTCAAAATAAGCTACTTTACAGTTTACAACATGCCTCGAAACAGTTTACATATAGGCCAAAAATACTACGCAAGAAATAGGCATACAAGAGAGGTGAAGAAGCAAGTGCAAAGAGGAGGCCTCAAACAGTGAGAGGCCCTTAATCAAACATGCAAAATGGCTCAAAATAATGCTATTTTCAGTTAGGGTCAGAACCTAAAAGTGCAAGCAAGAGAGGCTAATGTATTGATCAAAATAAGGCCAAAAAAGAGGGGAAATGTACTTACCCTTGTAGCCTAATCTTTGACAGCTTTTTGGCTTGAGAAGTGGTGTCTCCTAAGCTCTGAAAAGGTCCTCCAAGCTTCTGGAATGGAGTGGTGGTGTGGTGCTAGGTGATGGTGTAGAAATAGTGTAAGGTTTAGGAGGTTTGGGTGCTTGAAGTGAGGGAGTGAGGGAGATGTAATACAAGGCTCCAAAGGGAATTTTTCTAACCCCTAAAACCAGACCTGGGGTGCTGGTTATATAGGCAAAAAAAGGGGGAAAATGGGAGGGAAAACAATTCAAGTTTCCCCCCAAAATGGCAACCCCCTCCCGGATACAAAATCTGGGGAAAAGGAATACAGATTTGTAATGTACCAACCCTGAGGATCATGGCCAGCCAGTTTTCTTGGGCTTAGGTGGCCGGCCGGCCTTCCCCATGGCCGGCCGGCCAAGGGTCAAAAAGGCCAATGAAGATTAGTGGCCGGCCGTGCCATATTAGTGGCCTCCCATGTGTGTACAACACAACTATGTGGTCAAAAACTGGAGAAAGTGAACCAGGAGAGAGAAAAGGCCATTTTTAGGAGGGGTTCAAAAGGGTCAAACACAATTACTAGCCGACCATATGATATT
The DNA here is from genome assembly GCA_036172215.1 of Camellia granthamiana. NCBI lineage: Eukaryota > Viridiplantae > Streptophyta > Magnoliopsida > Ericales > Theaceae > Camellia > Camellia granthamiana. Next base: position 127,713,358 of record CM069903.1, read on the forward strand.
GGTGGCCTCCCAGGTGTATACAACACAAATATGTGGTTTAGAGCTGGAAAAAGTGGCCTTAGGGTGGTCAACATTGGCTTTCAAGTGAGAAAAACGGGTGACGGAGGGCGATGAGGAAATATAACTGGTTGCTGGAACAATTACTGGCCTCCCACCCTTCTACGACCTTCCTGGTGATGAAACAGAGGTCCCTGCCAAAAATGAACGCAAACCGATGCAAAATGAAGGTTCGGGGGCCAAAACGCGCAGCCTGGGGCCCCGAAAACTGACTGTTAGGCACCGGAAGTGGTGTTCAACCACGAAGTTGGTCTCTCGGACCACAGTGTCCCTCAAAAGGGAGTAAATAAGATGTGTACCAAAAACTGGAGCAAACGGAGGTGGTTAAGCGGTCCCGAACCGAGGCACACGGCCGACAGCTCTGAAAAACCGGGAACTGGGCTCCAAACGGGAAAAATGGCCTATGACCACGAAACGTAGCCTACGGCCACTGAGAGATGGTCTATGAGACCTCTCCCTCCCTTTGGGAAGAGAAAATAGAGAAAACAGGGCCTGGCTCGCAAACCGAGGCAAAGCACAAAAGAGTCTGGAAGTCCGGAGGCAAGGCTCGCAGCCAGGACTCCACAACCTCAGAACGAGCAGAATATGCAACATCACCAAGCGCTCAATCGGTGACATCTGAGTCTTAAGGTTGGTCAAAAATAGGGTGTCTACAACGGGTGTATATTCTCTCTCTGAGGTAGAAATAGAAATCTCAGCCCAACTGCATACAAGTAGGATAGACAATGACCGCTGAACTAGCGACTGCTGTACTGATACTCTATACATGACTGCCCTCCGTCTTGTAACCGGGGGTAATGAAGCAAACACTAGTTGTCCGTCAATAAGATCCTCATATCTGGAAAGCCTTCTACCTTTGGGCTAGAGTGCTCGGGGGGTATCTGCCTCGTCGGAAGTAATGATGAAATACTACCTTGCAAAAAGATAAATAAAGCAAAAAAAAGAAACAACAATTAGAAAACGGACAGCATCTTGGCTTAGATAAGACAACACACAGTTGATAATCATAAGCTGAACAATCTGTACTCAAACACTGATTTCTGCCCCCAAATATTCTGCCTCAAAAATGATGTCCTCAGACTGATACCCAGACTTGCAACTGATACATACATTCCCTGTAAAGATACACTCTAACAGCACATATCAAGCAAGTGAGAGCCAAAACACCCCTATGGTGGGATAAGGTTTCCCTGTCCTATTTTGTCAGGAGCTAGGGTTTCACTACGCACGCATGTGGTTTCATACAATCTTGCATTCGGGTAAGCCACCTGTCCTAGTTTGGAATGGTCTCTATGGCATCCAATATGCAACTAGGTCAAATGGTCAAAAAGGGTGCCTCAGCAAGACCACCTAATATACCTCTCACACCTAACACCGAGAAGTGAAAGGTGGATCAAACAGTACGGTGGTGATCCAGATCCAAGGTTTGTGTTCCCATCGTGGCAGAGCCCGCAACCGGTCAGCCTTATGGCACGCTTTTCCAAGCAAGCCTCTGGCAAATCGTTCAGGAATGGCAGATGGCAAACACTGTGACTTAGGCGCACCTATGCAAATGCAATGCAAAGAAACACATAAATGTAGATAAAATAACATATCATGAGTTCGAGTCAAGTTCTCTAAATCCCCAGCAGAATCACCAGAAACTGTAGACTCAACTTTCTTCGTGCGCCCCCCCTTCGGAGAAGGCGTGAATTGGTCGTCCTACAGTTCGGACTCCTGTCACGGTTCTGAATCTAATCTCACAAAGTGCAATGTGAGACTGATAAATACTAAAGAGTCCAAATTTGGCAATTGGTTTTGAAAAATCAATTTTGAATCAAAAAGTGCCAAACATGGACTGCTTTGCCAGATTACAGAGTCGCCACCTAAATATTTTATTTTTGGAAAATTTAGGAAACCCTAACTTGTGCCAAAGGCCACGTGTCCGTCATCACCAAAGTTGCCTCGGCTCGGGAACTTGGGTACAAAAGGGGAAGGTCCTAAAATGAGCACCCCCGCTCACCCGATCAAAGGATCGGCCTCTACTAAGCATGATATGTTGTTTTATAAACACGTGTTCTTGTTCCGATTATTAGCCAACTTTTCTATGTGATGCGCACAACATACAAGTATAGACTAAATCGCAAGAATTGGAACAAAACAATTCATGTTTGTTTTCGAAAATGGTTTGAAAGTGCCACCCTCAAAGTGGGCAAAAGCGCGGATTTGCCATCTCACAAGATGGGCTTAAAACATGGTTTGCCACTTCGCAAAGTGGGCTTAAAACTCACATTCGATGAATTGTCCCAATTCAAGCAACAAAGCCTTCATCCACAGCCATTCATGTAGTTAATCACATAAGCATATAGCCTCATGGTAAGCATGCTATCATGGCAACACTCACATTCATGCAAGTATGCTAAAGTGTAACACTTACAGAATACTCCGAACCAAAACAAAAGCTAGTTAGAAATATGCATGATCCTAACTATGCTAAAATGCCTAATGCAACACATACAAAATGCAATTAAATAGTCTCGGCTATCTAAGATGGCATTTGAATGCAACACTTGATAACATGCTTTGAGACACGTATTCAAGTAGGTGTATTGAAATACAATGCAGTTTAAATGATGCGCCAAGCCCGGTGCATGCAATACAAATGAATGATGCACGCATGCAAGCATAAGGTATGCTAATTGAAAATGATCCCTAATCTAACCATCGAAAGTGGATAAATAAAAGGGAGAAAGACGTCGGGTTGGGGGACATGCACACACACACGCACACTTATTACAACAATACGCCCTCGCGAAGGAGGGTTTGAATGAACAAGCTAAGCTAAACTAAGCTAACTAATCCAATTAAACTAATTAGACTAACTATTACAAACCAAATTGAATAACTAGTAAACGACTTACTAATTATTACAACACTTAACTAATTAAAAACTAGTTAATGAAATTCCATAACCATGCCAATTAACAAGTAAGCATTAAACAACGCTGCCTCGACTCTGTTTGAAGAAGTTGAACATGCACGCCTCGGTTTCCATCCCGAAAAGCCTTCCGGTTTGCTCTTTAGAGGCTCTGTTTGCAGGGTGTCTGCAAGAACTCTCTGTTGAAACTTACCAAATCACTGTTGAGGAGTGCAGCAGTGGCCTGCCGGCCATGAATGGTGGCTGCCAGCCACCTACTGGCCAAGAGTGTGCCTCTGCCGACCAACAACGAAAGAGTACCGGCCAACAATGAAAAATTGCCGGCCACTGGTGTGCTACAGGGACATGTTTGTACTATGCCACTCCTTATCATCTCAAAACATCAAAGGAGTGGCACCATTAGTTCTAAAGCCACCAATCAAGCATTTTCAATGCATGATAGCCAAGGATCCAACTTGCACAAATTCAATGAATACACAAAACAAAGACTCTAGGACCATTACCTCATCATGGCAGATCAAAGGCAATGGAGACAAAGGAGATTGGCTCATTTTCATCACTTTGAGTATGAAATGGGCCAATCTACCTTGTGTTCAATATAACGTCCGATTGAACACAATGCAATGCAACTACAATATGCTTATCTTGGCATGTTTTACTTGGTTCAATTCTTGTTTACACATTTTAAGTTACGAAACCATTCTTTAATTGATTTGTCCAATGTGAAAGTCCTCTAATGAGAGAGAGGTCAATCAAAAGATGGCTTAAGACATGGGAGAAACCATGCCTTTGACTAGCAGAAACCCTCAAAAGAGGGTTAAAGCCATTTAAGCATAAGCCTCAATCCCATGCTTAAACACAACTTTAAGACTAACCAAGCCTCAAAACAAAATAGAAAAATGAAGAAATGAGGGAGGTGGCAGAATTTTAGTGCTAAAATGGCATGAAACACAAGACTCTAACATGCAAACAACTCATGTACAACATGTTGAGAGACTTAAGCATTAAAACTAGTGAAGAGCTTTACACTAGAACCATGCAATACCAAGCACAAAGGATCATACCAGCCCTAGACAGACCTCAATCATTCCAAAACAAAGGCTAAGATGTGCTGAGATGGTAGCATGAAAAACAAGAAAGACATGCTCATGTACTGGCTCATAAACAAGGCATAAGGCACAACTCTCTAAAGAAATGAAAGAGTGATATACGTGAGAGTGTGATAAAGGTATATGCTCTAAAATCACATGCTAAATGATGCTATATCATGCAAACATTACAAGCAAAGCATGCTAAGGGCCTCAAAACACAAGGCTAGTGAAGGCAACTACACTACAGCTATACAAAGTAACTCCCAAAGGACCAAGACCACTCAAAACAGAGTTTAAGCATATCAAAGAAGGGCCAAAAACATGCTGGAGTAGAGCCAACACATGCTAGAATAATAAGCTAACTCATTAGGTATGCAAGGCTAGTGAGCAAAATTACACTACAAGTGTAAGAAGCAAGCATCAAATGACTCAACCAGCCAAAATTAGAGCTATAACATGTCAAGAAAGTCACAAAAACATGCTGAGATCAAGTCAAGAGATGGTAGAAAAACATGCTCAACAATTAGGCCATCTACACATGCAACCAAGATACAATGAGGGGAGGCCACCCCCTCTATTTTGGACCTCAAAACCAAGTATCTACCACTGAAAAACCTCTGAGTTTCAGTGGTAGAAAGGCCAAACAAAGGGTGTTTCAAAAGCTTAGAATGATGGCTCAAAAGGCTTTACAAGCCAAAGAGCCAAGGGAGGAAACCACCTCCTAACCACACAAGGCTTAAACCAACATTTTAAGGCCTTAAAATAGAACTTTTTAAAGGTGAAAACCAGCTTCAAAGTAGCATACAAAAGTGGCCAAGCAATGAACTAAAACAAAGCTTAAAAGAGGGAAATTCTTACCCTTGAAGCACAGCACTAAAACAGCAAACAAACAGCCAAACTTCTGAGCCAAAACCACTCCAAGGAGCTCAAACAAGGCCTCCAAGAACTTCAACTCTAAGGTGGAGGTGTTTGGCTAAGGGTGCTAGTGCAAATATGTTAAGAAAGCTCACTTTCTAGCTCAAAATATAGAGAGAGAGGATTCTAGAGAGAGAGAAAGAGAGAGAGAGAATTCTTGCCCAGCTCAAACTTTGTAACCCTTTGCATGCATATAGATAAGCTCTATATATAGGAGATACAAGAAGCCTTCAAACAAATCCAGCCATCCACGTGCATGCAGATGAGCTCATCTGTGCAAACAGCTGTCAAAATATCTACAAAAATATCTACTGAAACATTAGTGGGCGGCCGACCATCAGTGGTGGCCGGCAGTGGCCTCATTGTTGGCCGGCAGGGCCTATTGATGGTCGGCAGAGAAAAGCCCATGGCCGGCAGCCCTCAATGATGGCCAGCAGCCCATCAAGAACATCACTACGCAAAGACCAACACATGGTCCAAATATGAGACAGAATGGAAATAGGGTCTGGAAAGATCAAACCTGGAGTATTCTGTCGTGAAAGTCGAGTACTCGATGAGCGATCAAACTTGTCATTGGATGTACCTACAAGAACATCCAAGTCTTGAGGACGGTCAAAAATGGGGTATCTACAATAAGCCATGGCTTGAGCAACAGAATCTACGCTCAAGCGACCACCCTTTATTCTCAGTACTTCGCTCGAGCGACTGTCGAGTGACCGTTGAGCGTGAAACTCGAGCATCTAATACTTTTGTAGACTTTGCAGACCGCTCGAGTAACAGAAGTTGCGCTCAAGCGAACTGCCCTGTTTCTGAAAATTTTGTGAAGTATTTTCAAGTGCATTTTGGCATCCTCGTTACATCCTAGGTATTCCTAAGCTATGATTAAGCTTTAATAATGTGGATAAGGATTACAAACGCACCAAGAAAAGTAATGAGTTAAGCATCAACAGAGCGTGTGTTTCATTGTATATATGTTATGTGTTTGTATAGGTCACACGCTATAGTTCGTCTGATCTATCTACTCTGTATGTTCTGTTATTGGAGCCATCTATGACTAATAACTCTGTAAAGTTATGTTCAACTTTAAGTATTTTCTGAATGATATGATATGATTCATTTTCTGAAATACTAATTTATGATTAAATGAATGATTGTCCAACTTTCTTAACTGTATTCGTGGCATTCTTTGTATCATGTGATATCTTTTGTATGACCTAGTACCTAGGTTGGTTATGCATAACTGCTTATCTGTTTTATATGCGTCCCTTTCATAGGTTATCTGGTCTCTTTATGGGTCATCTGTATGGTTTCATGTAATCATAAATCACTTGTTAGCGCTATTAGATGTACCACATATGTACCATGTATGATTATCTGTGAGAATCTGATATGATTATGAATCTGTTTCTAAACTCTGATTTCTGAATCTGTTGTGGACATCATTCAAAAAATCTTTATTTTGTTATTATTCACTAAGCTCCAGCTCACTGTATATTGTATGTATGTAGATGATCAAGCGCATGACCAGGTCTAAACTATCGCCTGGTGTTCTATTTTGGTCAGCCAACCACCGTGCCTCCCGAGAAGGTGCCTGAATTAAGAAGTGATCAAGTTTGGTGAATTGTGTTTAAAACTTTTGTTTTCTTTTGTTTTGTCTGAACAAGTTTCTGTACTGTCTGTGTATTGTGCATAGACCCATTTTGGTTTATCAGTATATAAGTTGACGTCATATGTGTAAATAAAAGTTTGAAATTTTCTATCCCATGTACGTTTACACAGCTCTATGGACATAGTTATATAATTGCTTCCGCTAGCCCTTTACTTTTACTAATCTGTTTCAGAGGCCTTCAGTAATCTTAGGATTACTAGCCACTTGTGATACTAAACGTATAAGGGTGGGTTTAGGTCGTGACACTCTTCCTCCCCCTTTTTTTATTAGTAAAGTAAAAAAAATTATTAAAAATATGAAATTAAAAGTACAAGAAAAAAAGATGCACTGAGAAAGATTTAGAAAGTATAAACTCTCCTACTACTGCAACTCGCAACTTTACAACCAACCCCTTGGACTCACGACATTGCTGCCCACTTTACCAAAACAACAAAATCACATTCTATATGTAATTTCATAGATGTAATCGAAACCAACTAATATCACTATATAATGTACAAATAAATACAATTTATCTTATATCTCAAATTTAATGTCACTATATTAGTAATCCCCCCATTCAATTCCACCCTTCAACAATCCTTCACTCAAACAAACTGGGCCTAAACTCATTATTGCAATAGCACGCACATAAAATACATTTAAAAAAAAAAAAATTAGAGAGAAGAAGGCCAATTTTTTTTCAAAAATACTTTTAGCAAGAAATTTGTTTTTTCCCCAAAACAAATATACTGTTTCTTACAAAGTGGAAGAGGTCTCTACTTTAACACCCTGATCCATTTTGGACCACTGATAAATCATCCACATTACCATTCTATGCACTTGAGCTATTTCTATAAATTTCAAACTTTTGCACCCAAATTCATAACTACAATACATAACTTTATCCGCATCCTCAAATAGAAACATGGAAAGCTCATCTACTTATTTTTTCACACCCCTTCTCATCCTAATTTCCTTCACCTCCTACATTAACTCAATCTCGGCCGCCGGAGAAGTAGCCAGAAAAACCAGCACCGAGTTCATCAGAACATCTTGTACTGTAACAAGTTACCCTAATCTTTGCTTCACCTCACTCTCAAGCTATGCCAGTGTCATCCAAACAAGCCCTAAGTTTCCAGCCCACATTGCCCTCTCCGTGACCCTCAACAACACTTGCTCAACCTCCGCCGTGATGTCAAGGCTGTCACAGAGCCATGGCTTGAAGCCCAAAGAGGTCTCCACCATGCGCGATTGCGTTGAGGTGGTGAGTGACTCAGTGGACCAGCTAAAAAAATCGTTACGGGAGATGAGTCAACTCAAGGGTTCGAATTTTGAGCTCACAATTAATGACATACAGATTTGGGTCAGCGCCGCCTTGACTGACGACAACACGTGCACCGATGCCATGGATAGCAATGTGAAGAGCATCGTGAGGGGGAAGATTGTGAATCTCGCCCATTTGACTAGCAATGCATTGGCACACATCAACAGTTAGGCTTCTTCTCTCCATGTCTAACTCCAATTAACAAATGCTGTTTTAAGCCAGAAATCTTAGGACCGTGAAAAGTTGTCCAAAAATAAAGTATATAGTGGAGATTTAAAGTTCGTAAATTTTATTTAAAATGATTACGATTTATAGATGTGTTTTTTTTTGGATATTTTGTTAGGAGAATGGATTGTCTCCCGTCCGTTAAATCGATTGGATGGAGTTATTTGGGCTCATAAGGCCTATCATAAATCGTGTTTCAATCTTTTGAGTAGTTTATTTTTTAGGCTATATTGTGTAGATTATTTATATAAAAAATTAGATTGCGAATTACACTAATAGTCTCTATATTTTGGGGGTTATGTCACTTTAGTTCCTGACTTTTCAATTGTGACATATTTGACTCTAAATTTTGAATCTTAATTCAAATAAGGATAATTGAATATGCAATTGCTTAATTTCAAGAGTAAAATTATCAATTTGATACAATTTAAATTAATTTGACAAAAACAAATTGCACAAAAAATATTTTTTAATTTTTAAAAATTATTTCTATCCACCGAAGATAAAATTATGTAAAATTGATAAATCTTTTAGTCATTTATTTTTTTTACCAAATTAATTTTTATTATGTATTTGCATGATGATCAAATAATGGGTGGTTGTTAGGATTTTAATATGTAATCGATATATTTAATATATGAAATGTTTTTAGTTTTAGATTTTTTAAAATTTTTTGATTTAATGGATTAGTTTAATAATGACATCAAAGCTATCACTATATTTGACTTTTGAAAAAATAGAAACTAGTTTAATGAAAATAAAAACAAACACTCATTACATGATTATCATCCAAACACATAATAAAAATTAATTTGGTTAAAAAAAAAAGGTAAATTATAATTTAACCCCCTGTGGTTTGCCTCAAAAACACGGAGCCCCCCTATAGTTTCATTTGTAACACTTAAACCCCTATACTTCATACCAGAGTGCAAAATCCAATGGACATAACAGAAGTTGTAAAAAGTCAGAAATGCCCCTAGATATTTTACATCTCTCAGTCGTTTCGTTTCATTTGACTAACACCAGTATTCGCATCTCTATTTGCTCTCTCTCTCTCTCTCTCTCTCTCTCTCTCTCTCTCTATCTTCTCTCTCGCCGTGGTTGATTGGATTGAACTAGGGTTTCATCATCAATTTCACCATCATATCGCGAACGCCATTACTAGATTAGGTATGTGTTGTTTACCCTAATTTATTTTGATCCTTGGATGTTGATTTTCCCTAATTTTGATCCTTAGATGTTGTTTACCCTAATTTACTAGATTAGGTATGTGTTGACTTCGATTCACAAAACTTGTAATGTTTTAGGCATGCTATGCTTGTATTATTTTAATTTTGGGGGATTGTGGTTAAAGTGGAGCGGGGTGGGGTATAGAGCTTCATAAGTAATGGGGAATATTTTTCATGATCTTAACTTTGAGTATTTTTTATTCACAAATTTGTTTTGTTATACTTTAGTATTCATACCTTTAATTACTTTATTTTTTTGGGATGTTGGTTAAAGTGGGGTGGGGTATAGAGGTTCATAAATAACAGGTATTTTTTATGATGTTAACTTTGGATTTTTTTATGATTGTTGTTATGTGGTTCCAATGAATTTGAGTTGTCTAATGTAATATTGTGAAGTTTTGTTGTTTTCTGCAGTGAGGTAAAAAAAAAAAAAAATTTATTTTTGAGATCAACTATGATGGATACTTTAGTAAGCCTCCTAATATTGCTTATAAACAAAGGAAAGTGGAATATATATATATATATATGATGTTGATCTTGACAGACTATCTTTTATTGAGATTCATACCATCTTGAGGGAGATGAAAATAGATGTATATAGTACTTTTATTTTGTGGTATAGGAAATCTAGAAAAAGAGTGGATGATGGGTTGACAATAATTGAAGAAGAAGTTGATGTATATACCATGATATGTGAGTATGAAGGTTTATATGTGATTTAATTATATGTGGAGAAGGGTCAGGACCCATTAAAAGTGGTAAGTCCAAAAGGAAAACATTTGGTACCCCCAAGAGTACCAGTTAGTGCTAAGCAGGCACTGACTTGGAATGACATGGAAAATATAAGTGAAGAAGAAATGGATTGTAGAGATGGAATGCAAGATGTAGGTGATAAGGAAATGCATAATGGAGATGGGGATGAAGGAGCAGCAGATGAAGATGCCAGAGATGAGGAAATGGATAACAGAGCTTGGGATAAAGAAGATAGTGATGATCCTAATTACATGGATGATGGGAATGTTGATAGTGGTTCAGAAGATGAAGACTATGAAAGTGATGAACCTGACTGGTTAAATGAGGGTTTAGAGGGGCTAGAAGATGATGATATTTTCTCACCAAGGAAGACTGTAACGAAAAGAAAGAGGCAACCTCCTTCATGTGATCAAGAGGCAGATTGACGGTGGTATTCTGATCCTGAGGATGAAGATTTACATAGTGTACATAACTCATCAAATGAAGAATGTGAAGATAAATATCCTGAGTTCATTGAAGAAGTAGACATGAAGAAGCCACAACTGAAACTTGGAATGAAGTTTGCCACCCCTCAAATTTTTAGAAAGGCAATGAAAGAGTGGAATATCCAACATGGTTATGACATCAAGTACATAAGGAATGACAACTCTAGGATTACTGTAGTGTGGAAGCATGGATGTGGATGGAGATTGCATGCTTCTTCCATGCAAGGTGAGAGAACTTTTCAAATAAAATCATTCCAGCCAAAGCATGCATGTGGAAGGTCATATAATAATCACTTGGTGAACTCAACTTACTTGGCACACAAGTATATGGACAAGTTAAGGGATGACCCTAACATCAAAGTTGGGCCTATGCAGAAGATAGTTTGGAGGGAGTTAATGGTTGATGTTAGTAGGCCTCAATTGTATAGGGCTAAAAAAAAAGCAAGAGAAGTTATTGAAGGAGATCAAAGGGTCCGATATGCAAAGGTATATGATTACTGTGAAACAGTGAGGCTGCATAATCCAAATAGTGTAATGCAAGTAGTGGTGGATAGGCCCAATGAAGGCATGCTTAGGCCCAACTTTGAATTGCCTCTAGTTTTCCAGAGGTTATATGTTGGGTTTGCGGCCCTTAGAACAGGATTTGTTGGAGGATGCAGGCCCATTATAGGATTGGATGGGTGTCATTTGAAAGGAATCTATGGTGGACAATTATTATGTGCACTTGGAAGGGATGGGAACAACAACTATTTTCCAATTTCATAGGCAACTATTGAGGCAGAAAGTAAAGATTCTTGGGTGTGGTTTTTAAGGCGACTCATGGATGATATTGGTAGTGCTGATGACATGGGATGGGTCTTCATTTCTGACAGACATAAGGGGTTAATACCTGCATTTGAGGAGATAATGCCAAATGTGGAACATAGATTCTGTATGAGGCATATTTACTCCAATTTCAGAGCAAAGTTCAAAGGGATTGAATTGAGGGACCTACTGTAGAAGGGAGCTGCAGCTGGGACTGTGAGGGAATTTGAATTTCACATGAACAAGTTGAAGGAGATGGATCCAGAAGAGAAAGCATACAATTGGCTAAGGAAAATAGATCCTACTTTATGGACTAGGTCCCATTTTAGCCCAAGAAGTAGGTGTGATACATTGGTCAACAATATGTGTGAGTCATTCAATAACAACATCTTGGAAGCTAGGGACAAACCTATAATCAGCATGCTTGAATGGATTAGAAGGAGGGTAATGCACAGGATCCAAATCAAGAAGGAAGGGATAGAAAAATACACTGGTGAAATTTGTTCCAACATTGTCAAAGATTTACAAGCATTGAAATTGCAAGCTAGGAATTGTTTTGCAACCTATTATGGTGACAGAAAATTTGAAGTAGATTGTGGTGATACCACACACATTGTTGATTTGGGGGAAAGGGAATGTAGTTGTAGGATGTGGGATTTGAGTGGAATACCTTGTAAACATGCAGTCAGGTCCATATTTGTTCAAAGAGAGAAGCCAGAGGACTATGTGCATCCTTATTACAGTAAGCAACATTATCTTGTAGCCTACAACTCAATGATGCACCCTGTTCCAGGCCAGCATGATTGGGTTAAAACAGGAATGCCAGCAGTGGCTCCTCCATTGTACATAAAGCAGCCTGGAAGACCACCAAAAATGAGAAAGAAGGGTATAGATGAGCCAATAAACCCTGTCAAAGTTTCAAGGCAGCATAGGTTCATTGTTTGTGCTAGATGCCTTCAGAAATGTCATAACCAGAGGTCTTGTAAGGGTCCTGTCCATTCCAAGTCCAAGCTTTTTAAGCCAACAAGAAGTAACTAGCAACAACAATCTTCAGCAGCAACAGCAACAGCTTCATCAACACCAGCTACAGCAACAGCAACAGCATATCAGGTAACCTGAACCTCCAATTTAATTTCATTTTGCAATACATTCCACAACAATGACTTAATACAGATATAAATCATTGCAGCCCAGAAGAAAGCTCCCTAATAGGAGGGCCAACACATCCTCATCTCAAGTAAGATTTGTCCACTTTGCATACTTGTTACATCATTGCAACCCAATTCTATTTTTAATTTGCATACTTGTTACATCATTACAGCCCAGTTCTATTTTTAATTTGCATACTTGTTACATCATTGCAGCCCACTAGAATTGGCCATACATTTGAAGAATTTCCAAGTATGACAGGCAAGACATCAGCATCTCAGGTAAGCTCTCTCTCTGGATGGGTGTCATTTGGTTTTTGACATAGTTGACAACATATAATTGCTTACTTGGACCATTATCATTGCAACCCAGTAGAGTTCAATACAGTTCTCCAGAATTTGATTACTCCTCATCTCAGGTATAGTCAAATTACATTTGCAAGTTCATTTTCTTTTATAGTATTTGACAAAATGTAATTGGATACTTGTGTGTGTTATTTTGCAGCCCACTAGTTATGGCAGAGGAATGGGTGAACTAGTTGGAGGTGGCAGGGTTATGTCCAAATCTGCATTGGGAGGTAGCTTCATTAGAAGAGGTAGAGGAGGAGGTGGGTCTGCAAAAGTTACAAGTCAGAGGCAAACTGACAAAGGCAAAGGGAAAGCATGATGGCAGAGAAAGCTACAACTCAGCTTTTGTTGTGTTTTGAGTAGTTTTCAACTTGTTAAACCATTAAGTAGCTTGTATTAAATTGTTTTGAATTTAAAACTGGCTTGTATTAAATTGTTATGATGGCAGAGAAACTGATATGGATTGCATTGTGAAGCTGGCTTGTATTAAATTGTTATGATGGCAGAGAAACCCTTTTAACAACTGGTTACTCTAAAAGCTTCCATTAATGTGATTCTATATTTTTGTACCTAAGAAGCACGTTTATGTATAAACGATATGGATTGCCTTTAGGTTCATATCTTGATTGTTGGCTCTAGATAAAGATTCACTTTCTAGATTGCATGCATCTATTTGTTCAGTTGCTTGTCAATAGTACAGCTACTGGATGTGAAAATACCAATTAAATATAGCAGCCAGGTGCTAATCACAGATGTAGTCTCATGTGGTACTCAAGTTATTCTGGATATGAGAAATACATTGATGTACTTGAGCACATTATTTTGGATATGAGAAATCACATTAGTGTTATTCTGGATATGAGAAATGGCAAAGTTTTTTTTCAAAGCAGGGTTATTTTTTGTTTGAAATGGGGTGAAACAGTGACAATATTGAATAATGCCTCGGCATTTAAATGGCAATAATGGTTGTTAATTTCAAGAACATAGCTGGAGTATAAAGGCCTAGAGGTGTTTTGTATTGTTTGATTAGAGACTTGTGTATGTAATTTTTCGAATGAGAAACTCCTTTGGACTTGGAACACAACGGCCAATAGTTATGGTTAATTAATGTCTGGCATATCACAAGATGGCAATTCGAAGAATGGATGTATTTGTCGACAATTTCATACCAAAGCAAGAATTAAAATTCCATACTTCTTTTTCTTCCCTCAATTTTTAATTATTTTTGGTTTCTGAACTATTGGTCTACCTCTACTATCTTCTATAACATAATTGTTTTGTACTTCATATAGAGATCCATTGAAGGCACCAAATGTTTTACAGGAGAAGAATGGGAACCAATATGTTTCTATTCTTTAATGTTCTTAGAAGATGTAATGAACAAAACATTATTTCATTACAATTTCTTTGGTTCCTCAGGAGAATGGGAACCAAATGTTTTACAGGAGAAGAATGGGAACCAGATGCATACATAGTGTATGACCAAAACATTCTTTCATTTTACACCTTCATTTTTCATTACAATTGCTTCACAGACCATTGTACACCTTCATTTTCTACCTTGACTATATTTTTCATCTCTCAAACTCTATGGCCCAATAACAACCCATTTTTCTTTACTCCAGTAAACTTCACCCAGAACATTGTCATGATAAAGAAAAAAACCCATGTCCCAAACAGAGCTTTGCAAAACATTTTCTCCCTTCTACGACTTCTTGCTAGTTCCTTCTCTAATCTGTTCATCTTTGCAACCATCATTGGCAACACCTCCCTCCCACGTTGGCACATGGGTGGATCAACCTATTCAAAGTAGCCACAAGTTACATCAACCTATAATAAAAAAAAAATATGAGTACACAAATTCATTTTCAAAAAAAATTCAATCTTTTTTTTCAAAAAAAAAAAACAAAACAAAACAAATTTAAGCTTTGCTTACCCCATATCTTGCACAACCATAAAACCTTCTACCCATATTTCCAGATGTCATTAAAGTCTTCATAGGGGATCTCTCTCCACAATGACATAGTCTTGGAGCATTTGTCCTTGACTGTCCACTTTCGGAAGCAAATGAAGAAGCCATCCAACAATAATCTTCAACTTTTGGAAAATCTAGGCAACTTTCGGACAATCTGGGAACATTTCAGTTTAGGGTTCTATCTTATTTGGGTCTTGATTTGTGTATATATATGGCAATAAGGGTGTTTTCGTCATTTGCCATATGTTTTTGGGCGGGAAAACATGCTCCACTCATCAGTTCTGGTCGTGCAACACATGCACTGTTTAAACAAACAGTTCCGTTGGATTTTGCACTCTGGTATGAAGTATAGGGGGTTTAAGTGTTACAAATGAAACTATAGGGGGGCTCCGTATTTTTGAGGCAAACCACAGGGGGTTAAATTATAATTTACCCTAAAAAGAATAAATGTCTAAAATATTTATCAATTTTACATAATTTTATTTTTAGTGAGTAGAAATAATTTTTAAAAATTTTTAAAAATTTTTGACATTTATTTTTGTCAAATTAGTTTATATTTTATCAAATTGATAATGTTGCCCTTGAAATTAGGCAATTGTATCTTCAATTGTCCTTATTTAGAACGAGATTTAAAATTCAAAGTTAAATATGTCACAATCAAAAAGTCAATGACCAAAGTGACATAAGTCCCAAACTATAGGGACCGTTACTATAATTTGCTCTACATAATAACATAATTTTATCACATTTGCTTTTAAAAAAACTAAACAACATACAATTTTTCGGAGAAATATATTTTTTCGAAGACAAATATAATAAAATTATATGGCTACAAATATCGGATTGATCTAATTTTTAAAATTTTTTTTTTTTTAAATGAATGATCTACCTAAAGTGACCTAAAATATGAATTATTTAAATAATCAAAATAAAATTTATGATAAACCTTACAAATCTAAACAACACCATCCAATCCAATTATGGACCGTAGACAATCTATTCTTTTTTGAGATAATCTATGTAGTATTGTTGTTTCCTATCCTGCTGTGAACTGTGTCAGCAGTGGCGGAGCCACATACCAAGGGGTCACATGCCTCCTCGCGGTTTTGGATTTTTGTTTTTTATTTTTTTACATGTGTATAAATAAAATTTTAAATAAAAATAATATTTAGAATAAAATGTCAAATGAAATTTCTAAATTTATGAGAATAATAGTGATTATTTTATTAAAAATAAAGGGACTACAACAGATTATATTTTTATATATAAAAATTTTGTGAAAAAGTCTTAATATAAAAGTGATGATGCAGCATGTTCCAGATGGAACGGGTCGGATTGATCCACGCTTCCCAAATCAGTGCCCGAGGTACCAAGCCCACAGAGAGACCTGAACAAGAGTTCAACGGGGAACGGGGAGTCCCCCAGCGAACCCTCTGACGAGCAAATTAGAAAGAGAGATGGAATGCAGAGATAGATTAGTGATAGAAAAGCTTAACCCTTTCCTTGTCTTCGATGCCTGCTTATATCTTCTGCTAATCATTTCGTTGTCCCTTCCGACCTGTCACCTTGGTCGAAAGTCTATGCTCTAGCTTACCTTGTTCATGGTGAGGCCGTTCTATCCCAACGGGGAAGGGTTATCGCAAAAAATGCTACAGGAAAACTCATTAATGGCTAATGTGTAGTGCAATAACTTTGCAGAATCTTTGTCTGCTAATGTGGGTGATTCTCTACTTGCCAAGTGTTTAGATGTCATTGGTGTTTGGTGTAACGCTAGGTTTCACGAGTGTTAGGCTTTAGTATTTGAATCATGGATTGGACCTTAGGTGGTGGGCCATATCCTTTATGGGCTTACCCATGTCAGTAGTCCCCCATTCCTAAGTGCAGCTTTAGTCCAACGAAGGGAATAATGAAGAAAACGAGGGTTGTGAGAGACAGGCGAGGCAAAGACCGACCGAGAGGGGGGCTGACGGCGAGGGGTGACCGAGCGGAGGAACCAACCGTGAGGAGGGCCGACTGCGAAGGGGGACCGAGTGGAGGGACCGACCGTGAGGAGGGCCGACCGCAAAGGGTTACCGAGTGGAGGGACCGACCGTGAGGAGGGCCGACTGCAAAGGGTGACCGAGTGGAGGGAGAAGTGGCGGTGCACGGGGCTCGAGGAGGGGCAGGGCACGTGGTGATTTGAAGTGAAAAAGACAGGATAGGGGAAGGGTGCAGTGGATCATGGTCGTACACGTGGCGGAATCCCGTAATGGGGAAGGTTAGGCGTTGAGCAAGAAACGAAGGGATAGGTCAGTATAGGATGTTTGAAAAGGCGGTTTTGAAAATTTTCAAACTGACAAAATTTGACCTTGACCCTTGGAATACAGGCAAGCCTTGGGCGTTTGGTTTTATCCTTTTTACCTATCTTTGTGCAAAAAATCAGCACGTCCCAGAAGTAAACTCGTTTGTTTCCAATGATACACCTCTGCAACATTTTGTGAACTTTCTTGTGCCCGCGTCCGAAGCCATTCGTAGACACACAAGAGAAATGGCCCGTGAGGAAGTAACAACCGCAAGGCTTGATTTGTTAGGCGACGACGATGCGGTGGAGTTGGTGGAACAGTACCGTGCAGAGCGAAGGGAAGGGGGGAGTAGTTAGTCAGGCAGTGCGGGCTCGTCCTATGACGATGATTGCGGCCGCGAAACCTATTAGCCAAGTGGGGCCAGACCACTGGCACACGAAGGCCGATAAATCAACATGTACGACGGAGGAGTTGGAGGAGATGCGCGAGAAGTATGAGATTCCCGCGGAGATAGAGTTGAAATTGCCGACGTCGAAGGAGAGGCCATCCGATGCCCGACCGAGGGAGTTTGCCCTCTACAAAGAGGCGCTAAAGGGGGGGTTGAGGTTACCGCTTCCCCGGATAATAGTGGACGTGTTGAATCAGCTGGAGGTGGCTCCAGGCCAACTGATGCCCAATGCGTGGAAGATTTTATTGGCCTGTGCAACCGCATAGCCGTGGGTGAACGAGGGGGCTGCAATGACGTTGGATGAGTTTTTTGCATGCTACAAGGCTTCGGGCCAGCAAGAGACTTGGGTCACTTTACAAGCGGCGGCAGGGAAGGGTCTGATGACGGGGTTGCCGTCGTCAATGAAGGGATGGAGGCCGCGGTGGTTCTATGTGTCTGCCAACGAGGGTGGAGGAGTGCGCACGGTGTGGAAGGTGCCAACCAAGTTGGTTGAGCCAAGGTTGGAGGCGGAGGCAGAGGCAGAGGAGAGTGTGAAAAAGGTGAAGGCATGGAGGGAAAAGGAGGGCGCCAAATGGGACGACCTCGTTCAGCCCCCAGCCTTATTTGCCTCAAGGCTGGGCCCTCAGCCAACCGGTGGAGATCTTGCACCGGCAGAACTAGAGGCAAGGAGGAAGAGGCAAGAGGCAGAGGACAGAACCACCTTCGCCAAGGCCAATCAGTACAAAGAGGCGAAGTTAGGCCGCCCGCCCAAACCGATCATCAAGGAACGAGTCCGACCTCGCCCCAAGCCGCTGGGGGAGAAGGACCTGAGCGGTTTTGAGCCACGACCACCTCTAGTGGATCCTCTAAAGGAAAAGAGCAAAAAGAAGGTGGAGGCTGTGCTGAAGAAGAAAAAGAGAGTAAAGGAAAGGAAGAAAGGGCCAGCCTTGAAGAGGATGAGGGAGGGGATGGCAGAGGGGACCCCCGAAGTGGAGTTGGGGGGAACAGCGAAAGGGATGGAGAGTGCCCTGGGACCCGAAACACAAGTGGAAGGTGGGGGACTGGCCCTAAGCAAGGGACAGAGCAACAGCCTAAGGGGGGTCCTGTGCCCCAAGGAGAAGAAGAGAGGGCTAGGTTGAAGACCGCCATTTACCACGCTCCAGCAGTGTCCGGGCAACTAGAGGGAGAAGGAGGCGAAGCCAGGACTACTGCTGATCGGCTCTTGGGAGTAGTGGAAGACGCAGTCGTGCATTGGATGGCAAGCTTCACAGAGGCCGAACTGCTAAGGGGGTTGTGCTCGTCCCAGATGGAGGCGATGGCCTTAGTAGGAGCCTTACTGAACAAAACGGCGCACACAAAAAGCGAAGTTGGGCCACTGAAGGCAAAGCTGGAGGAGGTGAAGGCCCAGCTTGAAAGTTTAAGGAGGGAGACCGGGGGCTAGAGGAAAGCCGCGCGAAGTGCGTGTGTTAGGGGGCTGGAGTATGCCCAGAACACCAAGAAGAGGGAGGTGTTGGCGATGGTGCAGGGCTATTCAGCAGACCATGCTAATCCTGAGCTGCTCGAGACCAAGTTAGAGTTGGAGACGGAACGCCGCAAGGTGGTATCGCTTGAGTTCCAGTTGGCTGGCAAGCAGAAGAAGCTGAAAGAGGCCTAGAAAGCCTGCACCGTCGCCAATGAAAGGTGGGATGAGGCCATGGTCTGTAATGAAGATCTACGCGCTCAGTCAATCAAAGAAAAGGAAGAAGCAGATCAGAAGATCGCTGAGTTGGAGAGGGCGTTGGCGAACGAGCGGGCCAAGTCAGTGGCTGAGAAGGCAGGGTTGGAGAAGACCTTGGAAGAGGAGAAGGCCAAGATGGCATCTGAGAGGGCGGCGTCATGTATTGCAGCGGTAGAGCAATTCAAGGGGTCCGCCGACTTCCAGATGGCTATTGATGCCGCCATCGCCAGCAGCTTGGCGAGAGAGAGGGATAGGGGGGCTGGCCCGTCGGGAGCGACCGCTGGAAGTAGGAGTGAAGAGGAAGTGATCCAAAGCTTCTAGCAGTCGGACTTCTACAAGCATAAGATGGCTGAGTTCTGGGACAGCGGCTGGAAGACTTTTAAACGTAAAGCAGAAGAGTTGTTCCCAGACTTGGACTTCAGCAATGTGAGAATAGATAAAGACGATGTGGCCCAAACCCCCCTAGATGAGGGGGTTGACGAAGCAGACCTGGCCTCGAGCGATGATGAATGATTGATGTAAAATTTTTCCATTTTGCGTGTTGTTGTTTGTAAATAAAATTTTTGTTGTTGTGTTTTTTTTTTTTTTTTTTTTGGGTCGTGTAATTTCTATAGTGAATTTATGTGTAAGTTTATAAATAAAATAATGAGTTGTGCTTTTTCGTACTGTTGTCTTTATTTCTTGTAGATCTGAAAAGAATGAGAATACGAATTTAAATCAGGCTTGTGTATAAATCGTAGTAAAAATTGAGAAGTAGGGAGCTAGTCTAACTTGTGAGAAAACCATGACGTAAAGAATGTTAACAATAAAAATGTTGAAATGTAAAAATCTTAAAGTGTGAAGTTTTAAATCATGTTGTAAGAGTGTTGTGAAATGAAAGATTAGGTTGGGCAACGAGGTGTGTGGATTGTAACAGAATTAAAAATGAAAGTTAAAAATGTAAAGAATGTTACGAGACGTAAAAGCATGGACCTGGATTTTAACTAAATATGGCAACCATGCTATAATCATGAAGTTGCAAGAATGGGCTTGGCTGAACTTCTTCATTCGTGCTCAGTTTGGCTTAAGCCATAATTAACTCAGTCTGGCTGAGCCCTTCGTGCTCAGTCTGGCTGAGGCTTTAAGTAACTCAATCTAGCGGAGGCTGCAAGCAGGGTGTTATTGAAATAACCACGCAGATAACTGAGATATAAGATCGTTGTCATTTAAAGTGTAGCCCATTGATCACAAATTTACACCATGTGAGAAAAGGACAAAAACATCCAAGTGTGTAGATTGTCAAAAAGAACATACAGCAATTGATCAATACAAAAATAGGGTTTTATTGAAAATAACGCTTCAAGTGCTCGGCGTTCCATGGATGGGGGAGATCTCGACCTTCCATGTCCTAAAGTCAGTAAATGCCCGGACGAGGTCTAGCTTTAACAACGTAAGGTCCCTCCCACTTGGTTGCCAGCTTGCCCTTAGCCAAATTTTTGATGGCAAGAGTTGCTTTGCGCAAAACAAGGTCCCCCACGACGAACTCCCTCGGTCGGACTTTGCGGTTGTAGTGTGTTCTCATTTTCTGTTGATATGAGGCCCGCCTAACAGCAGTGGTCTCGCGGAGCTCTTCAATTAGGTCTAAGTCTGCCCGACGCAGTTCTTCAATTAGTTCTGGATTCGGGTGCAAAACCCTCGGGGTAGGCAGACCGATTTCCACTGGGATGAACGTCTCAGTGCCGTATGTTAAGTGAAAGGGGGTCTCCCTAGTGGGGGTTCGGGCGGTAGTGCGGTAGGCCCAGAGTATGTTTGGTAATTCCTCAGCCCAAAGTCCCTTAGCAGCTTCCAACTTAGTTTTGATGATTTTCAGAAGAGAACGGTTGGTAACCTCAACTTGGCCATTGGCTTGGGGATGACCTGGAGAAGAGAAACATGGCTGGATTTGAAGTTCTGCACAGAATTTCCTGAACTTAGCATTGTCGAATTGTTTGCCATTGTCGGAGACGATGGCTTGAGGGATGCCAAATCGGCACACGATCGACTACCAGATGAATCTGGTTGTGTTCCGCTCGGTAATCGTGGCAAAGGGTTCCGCCTCCACCCATTTAGTGAAATAATCAATGGCGATGATTGCGAATTTGGTTTGGCCTCGGCCGGTGGGCAATGGGCCAATCAAGTTGATCCCCCATTTGGCGAATGGGTAAGGACTGCAAAGTGTGATCAGTTCTGTAGGAGGAGCATGAGGGATGTTGGCAAAGCGTTGGCACTTATCACATTTAAGCACGAATTCGGTGGCATCTTGATTAAGAGTAGGCCAGAAGTAACCGGTGTGAAGTATTTTGTGGGCTAGTGACCTGGCACCCAAATGATTACCACATACACCCTCGTGGACTTCCTTCATCACGTAGGTCGCTTGAGCAGGATTGAGGCATCTCAGGTATGGGCGTGAAAAGCCACGTTTGTACAAGAGGCCGCTGATAAGAATGTAGTTGGATGACCGGGCCCTAACTTTGGCGGCCTGGTGTTTGTCGGCAAGCAATTCCCCCTTTGTCAAAAATAGCAGGATATCTGCCACCCATGGAAGAGGTTCATTTTGGAGGAAGTGGACTTGCTGCTGTTGTGGGGAAATGGCAGGGTGGGCCAGGTATTCAAGGCGGACGCCATGGCTGAGGTCTGACTGGTCGATAGAAGCTAATTGAGCCATTTCATCTGCCTTGGAGTTTTTCATCCGAGGGATGTACTTGATGTGGAAAGTGTTGAAGAGGCGAGTAAGGGGGAGTGAAATATCCCTGTAAGCCCACATTGTGTCTTCCTTGGTATCAAATTCCCCCGTAATTTGTCCGACAATAAGCTGGGAATCGCTGAACACCTAGATATAGCTGACACCAATGTCTCTGGTTAGGCGAAGACCTGCTATCAATGCCTCATATTCAGCCTCATTATTGCTTGCGTCAAACAAGAAACGAAGAGCACACTTGAAATAACCACCCTCAGGGGCGGTGAGGATGAGACCAGCCCCACTACCTTCTTTGCTGGATGATCCGTCGACGTTGAGGGTCCAAGAGTGGGGGTCTTCTGCCTCAATGTGGGATTGTGAGGGTGGGGGGGGCCGTGGTTGGAGTGGGATTAGTGAATTCTAGGATAAAATCGGCAACAGCCTACCCTTTGATCGCCATTCGAGGTCGGTAGGAGATGTCAAATTGGCTGAGCTCGACTGACCATTGCATAAGTCTGCCGGAGAGCTCCGGTTGTTGCATTATCTTCTTCAAAGGTTGGTCAGTGAGGACCACTATGGAGTGGGCTTGGAAGTAAGGACGGAGTCTTCTTGAGGCGGTGACCAAGGCCAAGGACAATTTTTCTAGCAATGGGTAGTTCTGTTATGCGCCCCTGAGAGCCCGGTTAATGTAATAAACTGGGCGCTGTACTAAACCGTCCTCCCTGATGAGAGCCGCACTAACTGCGATGCTTGATACAGCTAAATAGAGAAAAAAGGGCTCACTCGTGAGCGCCTGGGAAAGTAAGGGGGGGTTGGCCATGCACCGCTTCAATTGTTGGAAAGCCTCTTCGGATTCGGTCGTCCACTCGAAAGCTTGCCGAAGAACTTTGAAGAAGGTGAGGCACTTGTCCGTTGCACGGGAAATGAAACGGTTGAGGGCGGCGACTCTACTAGTAAGCCTCTAAACCTCCTTAACCGTTCTGGGTGACTGCATTTCTATCAAAGCCTTGATCTTTTCGGGGTTAGCCTCGATGCCCCGCTGACTGACCATGAAACCCAAGAACTTCCCAGATCCTACGCCGGAGGCGCATTTCTCCGGATTGAGCTTCATTTGATACTTTCGTAGGGTGCCGAAGGTCTCTTATAGGTCGGCCAGATGATCAGAGGAGAGTTTGCTCTTGACTAGCATGTCATCGACGTATACTTCCATGTTCCGGCCTATCTGATGATGAAAGACAGCGTTAACCAACCGTTGGTAAGTTGTTCCGGCATTTTTCAACCCAAATGGCATGACACGATAATGGTAGGTTCCCCGGTCGGTGATGAAGGAGGTGTGTTCCTGGTCAAACGGGTGCATCAGAATTTGGTTGTACCGAGAGAAGGCGTCCATGAAGCTGAGCATTTGATGACCGGCCGTGGCGTCAACAAGCAGATCTATGCGATGAAGGGGATAACTATCTTTGGGGCAAGCTCGATTGAGGTCGGAGTAATCAATGCAGAGTCGTCATTTACCGTTGTTTTTACGGACCAAGACCACATTCGACAGCCACCTGGGGTAGTCCACGTTCTTGACAAACTGTGCCTCCAGTAGCTTATCTGCCTCAGAGGCAATAAAAGCGTTGCGTTCCAGGTGGAAGATGCGCTGTTTCTGGCGGAAGGGTCGAAAATGGGGTTCGATACTCAAACGATAAGTGATGAAGGAAGGATCGATACCCGGCATGTTGGAATGGGTCTAGGAAAACACATCATTGTGTTCAGTCAGGAGGGTTGTAAGATCGGCCTTGGCTTGAGGGGATAGTTGGCTGCCGATCTTGGCTATTTTTGTTGGGTTGGTGGGATTGATGAGGACCTCGACAAGCTCTTCCACTGGTTCCCCTCTGACCAGCTCGTCTTCGTCTCTGACGTCGAGTCCTTCAATGATCATAGCCTCCTTTAGCTTGACCTCTTTAAGTGAAGCGACGTAACATGCTCTGGCCACGATCTGCTTTCCCCTCACCGTGCCAACCCCAAGGTCGGTGGGAAATTTGACGGCAAGATAGAAAGTGGATGTGACAGCTTGGAAAGCGTTTAGGGCGGTGCGGCCGAGGATAATGTTGTAAGCAGAGGGGCAGTCGACGATGAGGAAAGTGAGCAACTTTGTGGTCTGCCGCGGATATTCTCCGATTGTGATGGGAAGATCGATGGAGCTTATGGAGGTCACCCGATCTCCAGTAAATCCGACCAATGGGGTTTGGAGAGGGGACAGACTTTCTTCCCCGACCTTGAGCTGGCGAAAGGCATTTAGGAAGATGATGTCTGAAGAACTGCCGTTGTCGACGAGAACTCGTCTGACTTTGTAATTGGAGAGGAGGGCAGAGATGACGAGGGGGTCGTCATGGAGGTAACGGATGCCTGTGCAGTCAGCCTCCGTAAGGGTGATGCGCTCCATCCACTGCTTGGGCTGTTTGGAAGGGCGGTCCAATGTGGCAACTTCTTTATTTGAGCCCTGCCTTATTTTCCTAAGTTCTGCCCGTTGAGCCGAGCGGAATGGTCCTCCACAAGCAAGCCCGCCAGCAATAACTCTGATCTCTCCAACAGGGGGGCAAGGTTGCCTTGTGCCCGGGGTTGCTGTGGAGGACTATCATGACCTTGGTTAGGTTGTGCGAGTTGTCGAGGAGGGGTGCGTCAGTGATTGTTTCTGATAGGTTCAGTCCTTTGCCTTTGCTGAGGGCAGGCTGCCGTGAACCGACTGAGACGTCCCTGACGTATCAAGCGCTCGACCTAGTCTTTGAGGTTAACACACTCTTCCGTATTATGGCCGTGGTCTTGATGAAAGCGGCAGTATTTGGACTGGTCTCGCGCGGCTGGAAGGAGACCGTGACGGTTGGGGCCATTTTAGGAGATAATCTCGTTGGATCTGGTTCAGGACTTGTTCCATGGGGGAATTGAGGGGTGTGTATCGTTCGAACGGGCCGGGCAGTTAGGTTGGCGCCGACCGGTTGGCTCGGGCTAGTCGGTCGGTATACTGAGGTGTTTGGTGAGTGTACTGGGTGTTTCTAGTTTCGGAGTCCTTTCTCTTCTCTCTGAGAGTCGGGTTTTTGGCTATAGGATCTTGTCGAGCGGCTAAGGAATCTTCAGCATTCATGTATTTTTGGGCTTTGGAAAGTAGAGTTGCCATGGAGGTCGGGGGGTTTTTGGAGAGGGAAAAAAGGAAATCAGATGATCGTAGACCAGCCATGAAAGCCGTGAGGATGACCTTGTCGTCGTTTTCCGCTACCTGTAGGGTTTCGGTGTTGAAGCGGGTGACGAAGCTACGCAGCAACTCCCCCTCGGTCTGACGGATGTTAAGGAGCTGGGTTGCCGGACGCCGCTAGCGCTGGGCACCAATGAAATAGCTGAGAAATGAGTCACTTAGGTGTTGGAAAGTGGAGACAGAGTCTGTTGGCAGTTGACTAAACTAGAGTCGAGTCGAGCCGACCCCTTAAGTGTTACAGGGAAGGCCCGATACATGATCTCATCAGGGAATGCATGGAGGACCATGAGGGTCCTGTAAGTTTCCAAATGGTCGACCAGGTCCGTTGTGCCATCGAAAGAGTCGAGCGAGGGCATTTTGAACTTAGGAGGTAAGGGTTTGTCCCTGATGGAGGCAACGAACGGTGAGTTGGCTGTGGTAGATGGTTTATTCTGTATATTCTGCATGACTCCTTGGAGCTGGAGCTTCATGGCTCGGAGTTCTTCATCCCAGAGAGGAACGTTGTCACCACCGGAATGCAGCGGAGGCTGGACACTACTGGCCTCTCCCTCGGGGGTGAGTGCTTGGGACGATGGATGTGGGGCCCGGGGTGGTGGGTTCATATCTAGGGGAGGCGATCACAAGCCTTCCAAGTTGGGTGGGTAGGGCTGTTGGATAGGATGGCTCGAGGCTCGTTCTTGGTTGGGTAGGATATCTTGAGGTAGAGAAGGAGGGATGGGAAGGTCTCTTTGAAGCAAAGCATTGATCAGGGCTTGGTTTTGCTCTGCTAAGCGGTTGATGCTGTTGGCAAGTTCTGTGAAGTACTGCGGCGAGTTGTTTGGATTGGGAGGGTTGGCTTGGTGGTCGACAACATTGTGGTGAGAAGCCATAGATATAGTTGTGACCATCCACCTTGGTGGGTGGCAGGAAGGGGTTATTGGGAAGGGGTCTCCGGCAACAATGAGCACAACTGGTGCGTGGAGCAAAAAGGTTCTCAGAAATGGCGCCAACTGATGATGCAATGTGTTCCAGATGGAACGGGTCGGATTGATCCACGCTTCCCAAACCGGTGCCCGAGGTACCAAGCCCACAGAGAGACCTGAACAAGAGTTCAACGGGGAACGGGGAGCCCCCCAGCGAACCTTCCGATGAGCAAGTTAGAAAGAGAAATGGAATGTAGAGATAGATTATTGATAGAAAAGCTTAACCCTTTCCTTGTCTTCGATGCCTGCTTATATCTTCCGCTAATCATTTCGTTGTCCCTTCCGACCTGTCACCTTGGCCGAAAGTCTATGCTCTAGCTTACCTTGTTTATGGTGAGGTCGTTCTGTCCCAACGGGGAAGGGTTATCGCAATAAATCCTGCAGGAAAACTCATTAATGGCTGATGTGTGGTGCAATAACTTTGCAGGATCTTTGTCTGCTGATGTGGGTGATTGTCTACTTGCCAAGTGTTTAGATGTCATTGGTGTTTGGTGTAACGCTAGGTTTCATGAGTGTTGGGCTTTAGTATTTGAATCATGGATTAAACCTTAGGTGGTGGGCCATATCCTTTATAGGCTTACTCATGTCAAAAAGTAATATCCATCATTATTAATATGTAAATATAATTAATCTCACTACATATATGTAAAAGTTACTAAAATGTTAGTTATATTTGCATGTGAATATCAACTTTCATGTGTTGCTTTTTATTAGTTGGTGATATCATATGTCAATGATAATATGATATCAGGATCATATGAAATTTTTACTCAAATTTTGTAAAAAATTAATTTATCTTACCATTTATATAATTTATTTTAAGACTTAAATGTATGACTTTTTGACATTGTCCATGATATATTAATTATACGCAATATCAATTTTTTTTTTTATTTTACTCGAAATTAATTATAAAATTTTATCTGAAATATTTTTGTAATAATTTATTTAAGTTTTTGTACTTAATATTAATTCAAAAATTATTATTATCTTCTTATTGTTGGTCATGGAAAAAAAAATTAAAGTTGTAATTAATAAATATCCCTCCTGATTTAATTTTCTCCCTCCGCCGCTATGTGTGTCAATGAAGTGTATGAAGCATATGCCAAAATCTTAGGATAAGTGTTTGGTGATGCAGAATGTATGTGAAATTGGAGTTTGTACATGCATTAGATGTTAGTTACTATTGTAACTGGGATTGTTTGGGGTGTCCTAAATAAGTATACTTTTTATCTTTTTAGACCTAAAAATTGAAGAAAAAAATATGAATATTTAGGTTAACTTTTTGACTTTTTATGAAAAAATGTATATTAAAATATTATATAAATAAGTGTGTAGGAGAAGATAATTAATGAATCTGTACGGTTGGGCAGTGCCTCGGCTGAAAAGGATATGGGAAAAAATTGCCTACTTTTCGGCCTTTGATTGAACGGTGTTGTTCGGCCCGTGGGGGCCCACCACGGGTCCCGTTTTTCTAATCAGAACCGTTCAACATGTAGAACTCGTCGAGTACTATATTCTTGTAAAAAATCACGTTCATTGGATATCGATAGATATCTGATCATGTTAGTTTTTTTGTCACATGTTAACTATAACACCATCTATTTTTTATACAAAACTGATTTGTAATGAAAAATAACTTATTTTGTCTTATTTTGTCTGATCGGTTGGGTGTTTGAGATGGACAGAAGAAATAATGTAGAGAAATTTCATCGGACGACGATCAAATATCACCATCCGAATAGCTTGGGATTGAAATAAAAGGATTATTCTATTAAAATATTTTTAGACAAATTACATCGATAGTTCTTGCATTGTTTCTAATGTCATTTTGATTATTATAATTTCAAATAGCTTATTTTTTATCTTTAATTTCATATTTTGTGTCAATTTGATCTAATTGATAAAGTCAATTAAGATTTTTGAATGAAAATTATTACTAAGTTGATGAAGGTTTTGCTTTTTTGACGACTAGGGAACCCCCCAAGGCCAGACTGATTTATAACCCGACCCTAAAGCCAACCTGAGAAGATGTTGAGGAATTCACTCCTCAACCCTAAATTTCAATCAAAGACTATAAGGAGGTTGGTGAAAGTCAACTCAATTTTACCTATAAAAATATAACACATGTTTCTTATATCTTTATTTTTCATTACAAAATGCTAAAAATTGCAATCAATCGAACCAAATTAAAACAAAATCGCAAATTCATAATCAAAATCAAGTTAATTGAAATTACAAAAACCAAATGACATAAAGGCCAAAATATAAGGGCTAACAGTGTTATTTGCCCAATATTTTTTTTATGTTAAAGTTGACAAGAATACAAGAAAGATACATTTTATAAAACTGCAATTTGGAATTTATAAATTAAATTCAAATATTAAATATTAAATTTTTAATTGAAAAATTACTTGATATTTATTAAAATGTATATACTGAACTTAATCAGGATATTTAACATGTAAAAAACTAAAATTTTAGATTTATTAATTGTCAAAAAAGTTGCCTTACGCTCTTTATAGGCATCAAATAAACACATTCGGAAGTTGAATGTCGAAAAAATAAAAAAAATTCAGAATTCTACTTCCGAACAAATTGTTTATTTTCAAAATGCTACTTTCGAACCAATTGTTTATTTTCAAAATGCTACTTCCGAACCAATTATTTATTGAAAAAGACGTATATAGAGTGTAATGGACGTGAGTAAATAGAAGCTCCCTGAAGAGCTGAATCTATAAACCATTTAACTTTTCCACATGGCCTAAATACACTAAAGGCTATACTGGAGTCTTCTATGAACCGGAAGCCAGAACATTTATACCGAGAAAATCAACTAATTTAAACAATCATCACCCCTCAAATTTAATGACAACATTTGAGATTTCAGATTGTTATCAATTCTCTGTAATAATATGTGCTATAATGAGCCAAATAATACAAGAGACAGCACCTCCAGTTTACGGTATCTAAAAATCACTTACTAAATTTTTTTAACAAGTCCGGAACAAAAATTACTGAAATACATCATTCCCAATGAACAAAGGTCTCATGAAGCTATAACACCCAAGAAACTATAATGGAAGCATTGAACAGTCATCACAATTTTCCAAAATTTGCTTTGCAAAAAAGGGGAACAGAATGACGAGAAACACTGGATACATGAAGAAGCAAAAGAGAGTTGCTTCTATAGCCACCAAGACATGTGAACTAATGTTAACTACAAAAAGCCATCAAGAAGCTCTCTTAGGAGGAGACATGTTCTGAATAAGAGAAATCGTTGTACTGATCGCAAATATCTGTACCAGTAATCCTGTTAAACATCGAAAGTGCATTAAAATTCAAAGGATCATCTAAAACAGAACATTCATACAGATACTTTAATCTTACATGATAAATCAGCATAAAGGTATGGAACTCACCAAGTAGAGGAGCACCTGCAATCCTGACAAGTTCAAATTTGTTTACTTCCCACTGACTTGTATCTTGGATAACCTATAAATTCCATCCAATTATCAAACTTCTTTTTGTAACTTGATACATTTTTTTAAAATTATTTTCAGTATTAATCCATAAATATGATATATAATTGTCATCAGTATAAACAATGATGTGTGAGAGGGACGGTCCCGCTCATAGGGCAGACTGATGATTATACCAAAATAGCCGACCGTACTCTCACTGGCAGAATTGTCTTGAAGTGGTGAAAACCAGAAAATATCTATTGCCACAGCCAATCTCCTAATCAAAACAAGCAAATGTGTGTAGGGAGAGAAAGGCTCAATAATGAGCATCAACAATAGGAAGCAAATTATTCACCCAAAAATATTTTTATTCACCCAAAAAAACAATAGGAAGCAAAAAAGAGAATTTGGACAAGATTTTTTTCTTGACTTGTTCTTTATTCTTCTGAGGGCCAGCCTTGCGGCATCAGTAAAATTGCCCCATTGTGACGTGAGCGTCACGGGTTCAAACCATAAAAATGGCCTCCATCTTACCCTTCCCAAAGCCTGTAAAAGGGGAAGGGAGGTAGGAAGAAAATGAGATGGGTTGAGATGAGTGACGAGGGGCAGATTAAAAGTGTAAGAAGCAGTGAATGGCAACAGGACAAGGAAACATCCGAAAATGTTTATACAAAAGAACTAATGAGTACTGTAAATGTTAAGAGAATCGTACAAGTTGTTGAGACCAGTAAATTTATCCTACTGACTGGTTCACCAACAACTTATAACTGAATTAGGATACTAAAACAATTATATAAAAAAAGAAAATTCAAACTTTCAACAGACCAGGGACCAAAGGGCATGCCCAATGTTTTCTAAACCAGGTAAAACAAATGCCTTCCCCCAACGAGAGAGAGAGAGAGAGAGAGAGAGAGAGAGAGAGAGTCAGGGATTGTCTGCACTAACAAAACGACAATGCTAGGGGCACACAAAATTACTCCTAACAAAATTGTGTGCAAATATCTTCACTCCTGAAAACAAACATAGCATGCAAATTAGTGACCGAATTCACTAGGCAATCAATGCTTAAAATCTTTCTTTACCACCTATAAAAATAAAAAATAAAAAAAAAAAAAATAAAGGAAAAAAAGGAAAAAAAGAAACCAAACCAAACCAAGTTGTCAGATGACCAAAGCATCCTCAAATGCTTTATTTGGTTTAGAACCCTACAAAGCATCTGATACAAAGACAGTCACCAATTAAAAACCAGGTTTTGGACAACAGTACATTTTTCAAGCTTTCATAACTTGTAATGAATATCTTCTATCATATTAAAGTTCATTCAAAGAGCTTTTCATGGAGATTGAAAACCTAAAAATGAATAGCAATAGCTGAGATACAAGCATACAATGAAAATTACAGAGGTTTTCGCATACCTTATTATGCAAAAATCTAAAAAAGATAATTTGAAATTTGTGAATGTCTAATATGAACATAAAATGAAATATAAAAAAAACTGTATGATTGTATCTGTCCTCTCTCAGTTTGGTCACCAAATGTTGGAAGAATATAGTCATTAGAAGTACTAAAGAAGTGCAGAACTAAAACACTAGGTTGCTTCTTTACAGATACTACACCAAAAACCATTCTGAAAATTTTCCAATCTCCATTGTATTGAGATGCTGGTTGGTACAGTGAAAATGGCAATTGAACCTAATGTAAACTAGTTCACTTGCTTAAACGACTTCCAACTCAATTTACAACTTATGCATGATGTGTGATTCAACCACACAAAGGTAGTCAACATTAAAACACAAAAGTCAAAGCAATCACAAAATTCTGTAATGACCAAAGCCAGGGAATTTTCAGAAGAATATACTGCTAGGTTTTCCACTTAAATTTTCTGAGAAATAGGTCCCATCTTCACATGAAACAACACAAGTTCAAATATATTTTGAGGCTTTAAAGTTAACATGAAATTCAAATTTAAAAATAAAATATTAAAAAAATCATAGAAAATGATTCATCTCATCTATGCAAGCAAATAGTTTAAAATTTGAGTTTATTTTTAGTCTTGAAAAGTACGTATGTATGGTTGGCCTTCAAGTGTCAGAGTGGGGCTTTCTAGAAAGATGGTAGACACCTAGGCAGCAAGGAACCACCAGAGCCAGAGGAGCTTAAGTTGAGCGGCCTTGAGAGAAAGAGAGGATGACAGTGGAGAGGTTTTGTTCTTGTAGGAGCTAGGTTGTTTGAGGGTGATTACAAGGATTCCTCAACACACATGTGGAAACCTCCTTATATAGCATGTACGAACCATGGGGCTAGATACATTTCTGGACAAATGGCTCAACCCTTTCGTTTCGATGATAAGAAAGTATCTCATCTACCATGTCATCCCACAACAAACGTCGGGCGCAGTATCATGAGGTCCGCAGTGGTAGGTATGATACACCTTGGGAGATGTACCAAAGGGGCTCCAATATTAGGTATGGCATGGTCTTTAGGGAGTCATATCTTGGACAATGCCTCCCTTTAAGACTAGTCAAGGTGGAATCACCCTTGGGGAGGGCTAGACAACTGTGATGATCCCTCAATTCTAGCCTCCAAGCCATGTACCTTAGATGGTCCTGAGGGAAGGTTTCTTAGGCCTTACACCCAACCTAGGCCATGATGCCAATGGTAGGATGTTTTCAAAGATCATGGAGACCTAGACATTGCTCGATAGGGTCTTCAAGACAAGCCAAGTGGGTGCCAGGAGGGCACTAGCTTAGAGTGTTGGTGCACTAATCTTGGAGGGTACAAGTATAGAAGCGGGTGCACTTTGATGAAGAATAACTCGACGAGCCATGTGAGTACCAAGTGCCAAACATGAGGAGACATGCTCAAGCAAAGAATCCTTGTTTGAGCCAAGGCAATGCTCCAAATAGCTTGAAGCCTCGTCCTTAAATCCCTAGAGTTAAGGTTAGGGCATCATGTGCACCATCCTTGGTTAGTCTACATCAACCCCAAAGGAGAGAATCAAGAGATGTACAATTGGCCCATATGCCATTTAACAAGACTGACACATGATGCCAAATTGATGGAGAAAGCTATCTATATGATGATGTGGCAATGCCACATAGCAAGGCAGTATATATGCACCTACAGTATGTGACAGTCAATTTCTTGATGTGGAGTTTGGTGTGTATAGCAGAGCATCTTGCTTAAAATTGCTATATCAAAACTCCTTCCCAATAGTTTCTCAACAAACTTGAAGACCTATGTTGATCTACTCTAATTCCAATTTTAGAAGTAGATGTCACAATACAAATGCAAACATAGGAGTATGTATGTGGTTATATATGTGTATTGAAAACAAAAAGCACTTAACTGGACCAATAACAGGACTACAACCATAGTGTACGTGACGTGTAGAAGTACCTAAACCCTGAGAAAGAAATGCAATGTCCCATAGTGTTTACAAAGTCCAGAATTGTTTTATGGGATGGATTAATCAACCCCAATCTCCAATTTCTAACTAGATAACAAAAAAATTAATGTTTGAAGTGGCTTCCCTACTCCTTCAAACGGTTGTCAAACCCAATCTCTCCAACAACACCAAAACAAGCAAACAAGCAAAAGAGTAGAAAAATACAATATTGTCAAAACATAGTATTTAACATTTAGCAAGAGAAGAAGAAATTTTAATCTACACCTAGAACAATGAATCTTATTACCTCAACCAAGACATTACTCCTAGCAGCACAAGCAATTGAGATCAATATTGCTATAGATGATGCAAACATGAAAAACTTCAAAAAGTTCACTCTGCTGCGTCTTCGGCCTTCAATACAACAAATGACCCAAATAAGTTCTATAACAACCTGCAATTGTGAAGTAAATTGAAGAGTAGAGATACTTGTTGGCAACCTAATTCTCCTATTAAGAGGGAAAGAAAACTGATAACAATGGACGAAACAGCAAGCATGTCAAGACTCTCCTCCTTCGGTATTGATAGCAAGAAGTTCAGCAGTCCTACCAATTGTACAATTGCCTACAATATACAATGCAAACCATATCAAAAGAATATAAAAAAGTATCCTATTTGAAATGCTTAACTATGGATTAAAAAGGAAAAATAAGTTTTCGAAAGTAAAGCAACCCAATGGGCAGATGATCAAGTATGATAATCATAATCACTACACTGTCAGTAAAGCCTTAGAAATCATAATTTTAGTGAGAAGAGAAGGACATAATTGGAATAGCATTCAAGTGATACAAAATGATTTGTCCAACCAAAAGATATTCAAAAAAATGGTCCAGCCAATTTATATAGTTGTAGCTGCTAATATCATAGTCATTTGTTCTATATGATCACAACATATTAATTTGCAAGCCAAACTGAGGATGCAGTTATTTGCTAATTATTAGGGATCATCACCAGGTGAAGTGACAAAAGCTTCGGATACCGAGCATGAGGATGTGGTTTCCAGTACAAGTACAAAGGCAGACAGAGTAGCAAATCAAAATTCGGAAGCCTGGGTGGGAGAGTTATCTGACCCTAGCATGATCCTTTACCAAACCAAGCTGATAGAGAAGGTTGGACCCATTAAAGGAGGGAATGAGGCTTTCAACCGGACTAGGGAGGCTCAAGTAGAGCTATATTTTGCCAACACAAGGTTGGACCTGAATCACCAAGGTTGGACCTGAATCACCGTGCCAAGTCAAACTTTGGCCCCGTTTGGTAGAGCTGTGGGAAAGTGATTATAGCTTATACCTTAACAGCTTATACCTTATAACTGTAAACATAAGTTGATTTTTGACTTATAAATTAAGCTTCTCCTCCCCCACTCAAAGAATAAGTTAATTTTTGACTTACAAAAAGCTATAAGCTGTATTGTTAAGCTGAACCAAACACATCAAAATAGCTTAAATTAAGGCCTCGTTTGGGAACAGGCTAATTTAGTAATTTTTTGGCTATTTGGCTAAAATATGAGCTAAAAAAAGCTAGTATGTTTGGGATGACTTTTTGGCTTTTTACGAAAAGATGTGCAAAAAGTAGAGAGAAAAGAGAATCTTTGACTTTTTGGTATGGGTTGTTGGCTTTTTGGCTAATTTAGTAACTTTTTGACTTTTTGGCTAAAAAATTCGGTTGCCAAACGAGGTTTAAAAGCTGAAATAAGCTGGAAATAAGCCCTGCCAAACAGGGCCTTTGCAACAAAAGTAGGGAACAAATTGCGACTTCATCAACCACTTTGACCTAATCTTCCCACTTTTTTACTTAATGCTATAAAGGATACCCTATGAAGCATAGATACTACTAAAAATAAGTCGTATCCGTATCATACCTGTAGGCTGTACCAGATACTAATACTCCTCAAATAGTTGTGGAAAGTCTTCGACACTTCCTAAATGTATCTAATACTTGATATTAATTTTGAGAAATATTGGATACTTTTCAGACACTTAAGTCATGCATTTGAACTATTATAAAATTGATATTGTAATAATTTTTTGCATAGTATTAAAATATAATTGTTAGAATAAACACAAGAATAATTTTATACTTATTATTTTTACCAAAGAAGAAAACAGTGAGATTAAAGTAGTACCCTAGCTACCTTTTCAAAATTTATCAAATTAACATATTCTTAATGTGTCATGCATGTGTCATGCATCCATATTCATAATCTGTAGAAAATAAGGATAAATAAATAAAATACATAATTATAATAACAATTAAATAAGCACATAAAAAGATAAATAAATACCCGCTCCTTTTTTTTTTTTTTTTGGATAAATAAGTACCCGCTCTTAAAACTATTGAACTCATGTATAATATAATACTAAAAATTATATTCTTTTTCCTAATGTATCTTGGCCATACCCGTAATTCTATTTTTAAAATTGTCATATCATCATATCCGTATTGGATCCACATCCATGCTTCATAGAGTATATCTATTTCTGATAACTAATTTTGGCAGCCAACATGTACAATCAGCAAAAACTTTAATAGCTTGTTTGGATTGAGTGATTTGATGAGAAATGATAAGAAATGATGACAACTCTTTTACAAAGAAGGAAAAAGAAATCACATCCATATCCCTATTTCGCACGATTGCTTTCTAACCCATTGAAACATGATAGAGACAACGCAATCATCTCTTTTTCTCACACAAATGAGAGACCACAATCATTTATTTTATTTTCTCACTTCATATACCAAATGAAGTGTAAGTCCATATCTAGTCCAGCACCAAGAGTTATTTTTAAATTCCTCCAAAAATTACATTGAAATGATTTTTTGAACAAAACAACAAAAATCACAAAACATGAACAGAGCACGCCACATTAGGGGAAAAAATGATTCAGAGGGAAATAAATTTGGAGAATGATTTTGGCACATATAATCGTACCCGTTAATTCAAACAAAAGTAGCAAGGTCACTTCAATTCACATGTAAATAAGTGTATGTGTGACTGTGGGTGTGAGAGAGAAGAGTACCTGAATGAAGATGAGTGCGGAGAGACGAGACTTCCCTTTTGCTACCTTTGTATACCCTATCAATCAAAGTCATAGATAGCTAAATCAGAAAAAAATCATAAAATAAAACCCTAATAAATAAATAAAGCGAGAGAATCAAAGGAAAAGCATACTTGAGTCGACGACCATACGATAGGAGAAA
Organism: Camellia granthamiana; assembly: GCA_036172215.1. Taxonomy (NCBI): domain Eukaryota; kingdom Viridiplantae; phylum Streptophyta; class Magnoliopsida; order Ericales; family Theaceae; genus Camellia; species Camellia granthamiana. Next base: position 127,749,705 of record CM069903.1, read on the forward strand.
TCAGAACCGTCCGTTCCGGATGGCCTCCCATTTCCAATTGTAGGTTTCCTCTGCTGCATCTCTCTCCCTCTCTCTTCGTCTTCTCTTCTCTACTGCGTTCGCTTTGTTCAAGGAGTAAATTATCAAAGGTCCAAACATAAATGGCTAAATTACAAATACATGACATTTACTTAAAACATAAATTACCTATTATAGTTTTGAAAATTATATCTTACTCATTGAAGTTTTTAATTACATCAGAAATATATATTAATTAATAATTTATATAATTTTATTAGGAATTTTTACCAGTCAATCCCAATAATTGAATCTATTATCTATTAGGTCTTAAGTTTCTATCTCAAGTACCAAGAAATCCTGTTATATTTTTTTATTTCAATTTTACCCTTGCTATCAGCTAGTAAAAATCTCTATTTAAATCATCCCAAAAACTTTCTAAATCTTTAATTGTTTATAATATTTATTAGTCATTAATTTTTCAATTTGTATTAACTTCTCTCTTAATCATTTTTCCAAAACTCTTCTTTTTTCTCATCTCTCTCTCTCTTTAGAAAATACCACCATTGTAGGTATGGCCATGGCCATCCACCCACAATCACCACCATCGTCATCCGTCACTAACCACCAACCATCTCCACCATCGCCGATCAATACTTCACCATCTCTCAACCGTTTGACTCGCTCGCCTAACATTGTTGTCTTCCTTTCTCTTTGCCATTACCGTCACTCTTCCTCTATCCTCCATCCTTCATCTTCCATCACCATCGTTCTTCTTCAACCATTGATCCACCATCTTAAACATCAAACTTCACCAATGGCTTCAAATCTAGTTATTTTCAATGCCGACATACCATCTTCGGCGCCAATCTGGTACTTTACATGGTCGCCGATGAGATCGAGACTCTTTCTACAGTGTGTTGGTAAAGATCTACATTTGTAAAATATGTTGAACTAATTTGATGAATTTATCACTTAATTCAGTGATAAAATTTCTTACTAATCTGTTTAATATGTTGTGGACTGTTGTTGCTGGAATTTTGATATTAATATAATGATAAATTTATCACTGATTTTTGTTCATATTATGTTTTATCACCTCTCTTTTCTTCACTCCCTCTCTCTTTTTATTTCTCTTAAACCAAATCTGTTGTATCAGTGATAAATGTATCACTAATATATTTCTTTGAATCTTGTGTTGATTTGTGACAATGATAACGAGATTTTTTTTTTTTTTTTTTTGGTAATCTTTTAACAAACAACTAGTGAGAAATTTATCAATGAATGTGTTTATCACTACTAAATTTATTACTGAATATGTCTTTGAATCTTTTGTTAATTTGTGACGATGATGATGAGATTTTCTTTTTGTAATTTTTTAATGAACAGTCAGTGATAAATTCATCATTTTTGTCACTAAAGAGAGATGAATATGCACTATGATTAATCTATCAGTGATAAATTTATCATTGATTGCTGAATATGCTGTATATTGTTGCTAATTTTTTATATTTATACAATGATAAATTTGTCACTGATTTGTCATTGTAGATGTGAATAGGTTGGATGGGTCAATCTATCAGTAATAAATTTATCACTGGAAAGAGGACAAAGAGCAGATGGTAAAGGCATGGTTATATTGATCTACAACACAAAGGCTAACAATTTTCTACTAAGGTCTCTCTCTCTCTCTCTCTCTCTCTCTCTCCATATTATTCTTCTTCTACTTCTTCTTCTCCTGTCACCATCAGATATTAGGAGATAGTCCGAAAGTTGCAAAGGTTATCACCGGTGGTTGGAAGTACTCGTCGATGGCTAGAAGTGAGAGGTGGTGAGTCATGGCAGTGATTTGATAATTGAGTTGTTGAAGGAGGCGTAAGAAGGGTATTTTGGAAATATTGAGAGGTGAAAAAATGAGTAGGACTTACAGGTAAATAAATCAGGTCAATAGGACCGGCACGTAAGTCCCCCATTTTATTATTGTACAAGATAATTAGAAATTTTATTTTTTCTGCTAATTCTGCTATATAAAAAATTCTAAAAAAGTAACATTTGTAATTTGTAAAATTTTAGTAAGTAACCTGTAATTTAAACAAATTTTAGAGTGCATTTATAATTTATCTTCTTCCTTTTTTGGGGGTACTTGGGAAATGTTGTATTTGTAATTTATCTAACATAAAAAGCAAAGCCAAAAGTTGTTTCTGAAATGCCCCTTACAGTTATTATTTTCGTAATTTCGAATCACCTTCTTTGGTGAATTCTATTTTATTATGCAATATCAGCAATCTTTTACAAACATATCACTACAAAATTAACAATCTTTGAGTCTGCCTACCTTCTTTGGGATATACTCATAGTTATTATATGGCAGCCAAACTACACCCCACTCAATTTGTTAGATCCATATCGAACTCCAATGTGATAACTTAATACCAAAAAGGAAAAGAAAATTTTAAATAAATGACCACCACAACAACTTGTTTTGAGTCTGCCTACCTAGTTTAGGGCATCTCCAAATCCCCAACTCCACACCCATCAATCTAATTTTTCCCAAAATTTTTTAGCAAACATGGTAATAAACACATACATACAAATCGCCAAAGGGTGGCGAGAGATATTAGAGAAAAAACTATCTATAAAATTAGGGTTACTTGACACCCAATTTGTTCCAAATTTTTTTAGCCAATATGATAATAAACACATGCATACAAATCACCAAAGTGAACCATATTTATTAGGGCAAAATATAACTATAAAGTTAGGGTTCTTTGGATTAATGTGTGTGCGTGTGTGTATGAGAGAGAGAGAGAGAGAGAGAGAGAGAGAGAACGATTCGGAAAACTTACAGTTTCGTATTCGGGTTTCGGGTTCGTTACAGTCGTATTTAGGTCTCTCCGTCTCGGCATCTACCTATGTACATGGTGGTCGTTGTCTTCCTCTTGTTTGTTACTTCCCTATTCCTTCGTTAGCTCCAAAACTAGGTTCAGTTTTGAGAGAGATAGAACAGAGACACGGTAGAAATAAGGGGTGTACGCGGTGCAGATCGATGCAGTTTATGAGTAAAATAGAAATCGTACGGCGGGTGACGGATTGATATAAGTGTCATTAGAAATTGTCATTTTTCTTATAACAAACCTGCAGTTCAGTTGGCAAAGAATGGCGGCTTCGACTTGGCAATTCAAGTGGATTGGCGGTTTATAAAAAATATAATTCAAATTACAAAACTTGAATCAAAAAGTAAAATGATTTAATTTATAAATTAACTAAAATAGTCAAAATTAAAATAGATGTTCTCATTCATCTAATCTAACATTAAACATTGACAAACTAATAAACTAAAAATCCAACAATTTAAACAAACTATACAATAACAATTTAACAAGGCAATAAATACTAAAAAGAATATTACGCATCACTTGTATTTTCCCCGTCCATTATCTATTACAAAATACAAATCTTTTATAAATTAATTTTCAACAATATTATGCACTCAGAAAGCCAAAATCAAAGAACCACCCACGAGAGATCTCAATGTAGATACATGACCAAACAGTTTAAATTCTACACAGATCCGAATCGAAAACCACAAAATCACTCAAACCCAGAATGACGAGGCTGTGAATCGAAGAAATGGGAACGACCTAGATCACAAAAACCACACGCAGCACAAAACCCACAAAGGGTAGTGATTATGAAAGCAACATTAGTGTGAAATGTGAAATTCCGAGCCATGAAAACCCTAGACATTGATCCAGAGAAGCTGAAGAAGAGTTCATGGTCGAAAATGGAGTCCGAAAAATCAGTCTTATATATATATATATGTATATGTATATGTATATACTCTACACAGAACACAAAGAGAAACACTACAAATAAACCTATCGATGCATTATGGGATAAAGAGAGAGTTACATACCACCGAAGGCGAGTGGAGACTAGCGATGACGAACGAAGAGCAGTGGCGGCGAGTGGAGATTAGTAGCGACAAGCGAAGAGCACTAGCGGCGAGTAGAGAACCAACGCCGGAAAGTCTAACGGCGGTGACAGCAAGGCTAGTGGCGCGGTGGCTCCGATCGGCAAGGTAAGGAAGAAGAGCAACAGGGGACGAAGCAGATGAATGAAATGAGATGTTTTGGGAGGTGCGAATCAGGTTTGTTTGAGAATTGATTATGTAATAGGTTAGGGGTGTTTAGCCCATTATTTGGATCACAGTTATTTATTTTGCAACAGTTATGCATACACTCAGTGGGCGTCGCACCCCCAATGAGGTGTCGCGCCCCCACTGGTTCAAACTTAAAAAAAAAAAAAAAAACAAACAAACAAACAAACAGTTTTTTTTTAATCCAATAATGGACTGCCACCTCACTGGGGGTGACCCCCAGCTGGGTGTATGGCGCATTTCGCTTTTATTTTGGTCACACATTATCTCTCAATTATATTATTTTAAATTTGGCTTATATTTTATATTTTTTTATAAAAAATTAAAAAGTATTTTTATTTAAATTATTCTAAATATCTCCTTAATCCAATAATTAGAATGTAACCTAAATATATATATATTGTATAAAATTAGCAGCGGGTCAAGTTAGTTGATCTAGCTGGTTAACTTTTATAAACCGTAACCCACATTGACCCGCCCTTCTTAGACTCCCACCCGCTCAGCCTATTCGCTAGAAGTGAAAAAAAATGCACGATTTGGTGTAGCTTGGCACAATTCGATGCGATTTTGATAATAATATGCATAGGCCTTTATAGAAATAGGAGGGAAAAAAAAACAACAACAAAAAATACAATTAACCTGAAACCCGGACTTAAAACGTCCACATTAACCTTACCAAATGTAGTTTTTGGTTAAATATAATTAACAAATTATAAAATTTTTGCTCCATCAATCTCAATTAAATTAGCTTTTGATTAATTTTTCTACAATATCCTAACAAATTTGTTAAGCTACATTCATTAGTTGTGCAATACTTTATCATTTGTTTTTTTTGTTTTTTTTATAGATTTGACCTCACTTTTTTTTTTTTTTTTAAAATTTCTTAAGTATTATTCATTGAAAATATATCTATATCTATATATACTATACATTATAACAAAGTGACCATTCGTAAGAAATTTTATGGGAGCTCCAAAATTTCCATTTGAATTTGTGAATTAAAAAATAATTTTAAAAAATATTGTTGCCTAACACATTAATGTAATAATTACAAAAATACTAATTATTCAATGATTTATATTTTTCAAAAGGGAAGTTAAAAATGATTTTTCCGAACCCATCATCTCTTACAAAAATTCAAAAGGATAGATTAAATTCATTATTCCTTCTCTTTTTTCTCTAATCTATTCAATCTACACAAAACCCTAGTTATTACACAATCGTGAATATTTTTTCACACTATATAAAACTTGTTTATCGCTCAAAATATTATTTCATGCAATAGAACACCGCAACACTTTTAAACTCTTTTGCCAGAGGTGTTAAAAGGAGAAAATTGATGACAAATCCAATTTAGAAGATGTCTAAGGTATTAGATCCAATGTATTTTTTTTATTGGTGAAAGGTCCACCATTTGTGAAATAATTTGGCGAGAGGCCCTTTTACTTGTTTTAAAGGACATTTTGTTTCTAATTTTATCCCTTAATTTATCTCTTGACTTTTTTTTGACTATCTATTCAAATTATTTTCTATTTGTTCAAAATTTTCATCTATCTGTTCAAATTATTTTTTATTTGTTCAAAATTTTCATCTATCTGTTCAAATTATTTTCTATCTGTTCAAATTTTTTTTCTATCTGTTCAAATTTTTTAATTATTTGTTAAATTTTTTTAACTATTTATTCAAAATTCTTCCCTTATCTGTTCAAATATCTATTTAAATTTTATTATCTCTTCAAATTTTTTTATCTGAATTCGATCTGAGGGTTCTTTCTCTATCTATTTAAAATTTTCCAAACCTCTATCTGTTAATTCTTTTTCTGTTGAACAAATAAAAAAACATATCTAAGAATCTAAAAAACACAAAACATAGGACACTTATAAGAATCTGTTCAAAATTTGAACAGATAAAAAACACAAAACACAAACAGATTTGTTCATAACAACAATTTTTTTTTTCATTCTTACATGTATTTACAGATTTGTCGAAGAATTTTGGTGGTAATCAATCATCTCTCTCTCACACACTTTTTATCTCTCTATTTCTTACTCTATCTATAAGAATGAACCTAAAAAAAAAAAAGACAAAGATGAGCACTAATCTATTTCATCATCATCATCATTGTCATCAGAATCAAAAACAACAACAATCAGCAGATAATAAAGAGAAGAAAAAATATACATAGATCTGCATCTCCACCCTCTATCTGTCCAAAATCACACAAAAAATATATGATAAGAGAGAGAGTGTTTGTGTGTGAAAGGGAGAGAGTGCACAATACATATACTATACAACGCAAAATGAAGTGCCAAGAACTGACTAGCTAAGTTTTCAATTTTTGTAACAAAACAAAAAATGAAAAATGAAAATAAAAAACTAATAGGGAAAAAAATAAAGGTTCTCTGTATATACATATGTGAATCAAATCAATATAATTTTATAATATATATGCATATGTGTGTGTGTATGTGTGTGTGTATAATGCCCCGACCCTTCACATGTTATCGATATTATCCGCTTTGGGCCACGCCCACACGGATTTGTTCTTCCTAGTAGGTCACCCATCCCAGAATTACTTCAACCTAAGCACGCTTAACTGGGGAGTTTTGCTAGGGATTTTACCACCCGGAAAAAGGCCTCGATGCTATATAAGGGTCCAGGTTTTTACTTTTATAGCCTAGGAACTCCCCCTCTATTCTTAATGTGGGACATCGGGACCTTACAGTGTGTGTGTGTGTGTGTGTGTGAAAGAGAGAGAGTTTCTGAAGAAAATGATCAAAGATCATTACATATCTGTGGTCATAGAAATCGACGACGACGACGACGGCGATGGAGGTAGTGGTGGTGGTGGTGGTGACGATCGAGATCTGTCGCCGATTGAGATCTAATCTAAAAAATAGAAAAAAAAATGATCCAGATCCAGATCACCGACATCGACACCATAAAAAGAAGATATAGATCATTGAGAATGATAAGACAGCGGTTGGTGGGCGAAAATGATAGGGCTCTTCTGCAGGCGATAGCGATGCTTGGGCTTAGGAGTTGAAAGAAGCTTTCAACCTCTACGACCTAAACAAGAAAGGTCTAATCTCCTCGGTGCCGCCGATTTCTATCGACGGCGGTGCTAGGGTTCCAAGAGATAAGATGAAGAAGAGAGAAAGAGAGAGAGAGAGCAAGAGAGATGAGGGAGATCGGTAACATGAGTGAAAGAGAGAGAGAGAGAGAGAGAGAGAGAGAGAGAGAGAGAGAGAGAAGCATGGCAGGATTAGGTAATTGCTGGTGGCGATGACAGATAGGGGTAGCGATGGCAGATCGAGATTGAAAAAGAGAGAGAAATCTAAGTGAGTAAGAGAAAGAGAGAGTTGAGAGATGGTTTGTAGGTGAGAGTTGTGTTAGGGTTTGGTTTATATATAGATAGGGTATTTTGGTCATTTTATCTAAGTTTGTCCTTATAGACAAAGTGTTTGAGCTCCTAGACTGTTAGACAAACAAAATTAAAATTTGGACTTTTGAACCGAATGCCCTATTAAAAGTTAGTTAATGTTTATTATTTTCTAACTGATTATGTCCCAATTTTTTCTTCAGAACTCATGGCCAAGTGTGGTATAGTTAATGAGGAGGTGATAGATGTGGGGCGGAGAGGGAGGGCGGTATCAAAAAATCTAAAGTGTAAATCAGCTCCAAAATCATTTATCATTTGATAATTTTCTATTAGCTTAGTATATTCTCTTTTAGGATATTTTCTATTGGTTAGGGTACTCTATAGGTTGTTTCTAATTTTTTTGGAGAAATATGATGAAGGGTTTGTGACAATTAAGTATGTAAAGAAGATACCTCCGTGCTCATATTTTAAAAATAAAAAATAATAAAAAAATGTGTCTATATATATATATTTTTTTTTTCAACAATAAATATTTTAATTGTTCTAGTCACACCCCGAATTAACAAGGTCCAGCTCACGTGAATAAACCACCCGATGATAAACAATAGATAAAAACTCTTATGCAAATGAATTAATATTATATAGTCATATAATACATGTGTTTTATCCGATTTTATACATTCCTAGATACAACATCTAAGTTGAATGGATGCTCTGTAACTAAAACATGCATAGATGTTATAAAATCAAATTAGATGTCCTAAGACTTACATCATACATAGGGGTGCAACCCTTACAAGAAATAGCATACGACCAATAAATAACACAAATGGCCCTTGGCCTACAAATAATAAAACCACACTACACGGTTCTGAACACAGCTTCACGTCACAATCCACATCTACACATGTACACCTAAAAAACATTTCAGCCACGTAGGGTGAGCATAAAGCCCAGTAGAGAATATTTCAAAAACTAAACATGTTCCATCAGCATAAATGATCATAATGCAATACATATATACAATATACCCGAATGCATTTTCAAATCCATTTGATTACTTAACAAAATCCTTTATTTCCAATTACCAAAACCTTACGTTTAAACAAAACGTTTTCCGAGTTCAAAACATTTGTTTAATATAAAATTCCTTTCTAAAAACCAATCCAAGTATCTCAATACCAACCAGCAAATACATTGCTAAATCAAATGCGAATACATCGCTAAAACCTTTTTCCAAAACATTCTTTCAAGCCAAAACAATAATAAATAAAATGGGTAACTTTCAGGGCTAGTGTTCATACGATTAACTATACAAGTAACATTGTCATTTTTACCGGCGCTAACCGGAAGGCTCGACACCTACCGCGCGGGTTTAGGTCTTTCACCATGGACACACAAGCCAATTTAATTCTACTTTAACACCTTCTTGTAGCTTTACCATTTTATTTACCTTTTTCCAATAGCACAATACATGTGATTCAAAATATTATTTTTCCAAAACAATGCAAATGTTTTAAAACATAGCACAAGAATTTCCAAAACCTATTTCCCAACATACGGTTTTAAATTCCAAAAATCATGATATGAATGATTTCAAATTGCCTAATTCACATGCAATTTCCAACACAAGGCAATACTATTCTTTACCCATAGCCAAAACAGTTATCTCTAATGCAATAGTCAAAAGATATCAATATAGATATATTTTCCAAAAGAGTAACAACAACCCTTTTCAAAATCTCACAACCATTTTCTTCACATCTCTTATAAAACCAATATCATTTTTCATTGTTTTGCAATACGAGCTAAAACCCATAGTTTTAGAACAAAACCTCATTCTCTTTCAAAATCACTTTGAGTAAAGGAAAGCCACCATGTCAACATATCTTTATCAATACAAAATCATAACCTTGTTCAGGAACTCATTTGAAAAATTTCTCCTTTTGATGACAAATCCAAATCCCAAGTTTAACCCAAAACACTCAAATACATAGATCTTTTAAAATAACAAATAGCAAGGGTAAAAATCATACCAAATGATTACCAAGTATATATAACAAAATACATCACAAATATGCTACCGAACTCATATTGAGTTTAAGAAATACATCCTACCTCTTGAAGCGAAGATGAGAACTCGAAGAAAACCAAAGTTGAAACTCTTGGATCAAAAGAAAGCCCTTGATGAGATCTCCAATCTTTCTCAAAGGACCAAGGTGAAAAGATGTCTCTACACGAGTAGATCTAATGATCTAAGTGGAAAAAGATGAGTTTCTAAAAGAGAGAGAGAGAGAGAGAGAGATTCATGGTGTAAAGAATAAAGAGGGAGAGAAAAAGGAAAAAGTGAATGAGAAAAAAGTGTTTGGAGCCTAGTTATAGTGATAGAATAATAGCCCTAAAGTCAAAGAAAAGAATAAGTCAAACCCCCAAACGTAGAGCCCCAAAACTGAACCAAAAATCTGGCAATTTACTCACAGGGGTTGACCCTTCCGATAGAGGTGTCGCTTTTAAGAAGAAAAGCTGAGACACTAATGTGCACAGAGGACAAGGGTCGACTCTTAGAACTAGTGGTGTCGACCCTTTATTTCATAATGCAACCCAAAACAAAACAACAAAGGAAGGGTCAACCCTAGGAACTCAGGTGTCGACCCTAAAAACCAGCAGAGGCATTAAGAGTAAGGCAACAAAGTAGTGTCGACCCCTAGAAAGGCAAGTGTTGACCCAAAACAAAAATTTCAAGTTTCCAAAGAACTTTTCAACGTAAACAAGCGTGAACGAACAATTCTAACAACTTTAAATCGAATTGTTCTCCTCCAAAATCAAAATACAACTCCAAAGACTCCCAAAATGAAAATAAATGAATTAAATACACTCTCCACTAGTTTAAAGGACACAAATACTACAGTTCTTACTATAGCATGTTACTACTCTTTTCCTTTTTCTTTTTTATTTAGATTATAACCGCGTTCATAGATACTTTTAAATGCCTTAAATTTATTTACTAGCAACAAATTATACATGAGAGGCAAAAAAAAACAAAACAAAAAAAAACAAAACAAAACAAAACCTCTAACAAGTTTAAAAAATTAATCATGATTAAGTTTACATAAAACAAAATTGTGCAAAATTAATAAGTACAAGTTTTTTGTTTTTTTTTTTTGTTTTTTTGTTTTTTTTGTTTTTTTTTTTTTATAATTAGGGTTACATAGTTTCCAAACGGTTTTTAAAATAATTTAATTTTGCATGTATTGAATATAGTTCATATTCAACGTGATTTATTCAATTATATATATATTTAAGAATTTGTATCAAAATATTTGGCGTAACTTATATTTTAGGGGCATTTACACATAAGTCCTAATTTATGAACTTATACTCCATGTCCTAACAAGGATTTTTTGGACCTTCAAATCCCATTAAAATTTTAATAGTCGCAATTGCCCTTCAAATAATAATTGTTTATCATTTATGATTAGTTATAAATGAAGATGATAATTTGACATTTATTTTGATTTTCAAAAATTTAAAATATCAACTTTCAAATTGAAAAAACTAAAAAAAAAATTATGTGCAAAAAAAAAAAGCTAATATTTTTTTTTGAAAAAATTGAAAAAAATGAATTATTTTTTTGTGCAAAATTGAAAATTTTGTGTCTATAAAGGAGCATGATAATGGAACATTGATGTGCAAAACTGAAAAAAAAAATTTGAAAATGAAAAAGCTGATAATGTTCTTAGTTTTAAAACTGGAAAAAAACTGATAATGTTCTCGATTTTATTGGATAGTTGAATCAAACCAATAAATAAAAAGACAAAAACGCTTAATCTTATGCTCTGTTTTTTTCATCAGTTAGTGAAACAATTATCTGGAATCACTACAGGAAAAATGAGTATTAGCGGCGTTTTAAAAACGCCGCTAAAAGCCTAAAAAACGCTGCAAAATGTTACAGCGACGTTTAAATTTTTCGTCGTTGATACGGTCGTCGCAATAGCATTGCAACGTTTATAAAACGTCGCTGAAACCATTAGACCGCGTTTTTTAAAACGCTGCAAAATCTTTGACATCCGTCTCAACTTCCGTCCCAAACGGATAACGTCACAATGACGTCATTTAGTGGTGTTTTTCAAAAAACGCCACTTTTTTTTAAAAAAAAATTTATTATTATTATTATTATTATGAAATGAAATAAAATAAAATGAAATGAAATATCAATGCCACCCCCCACCCCCACCTATGTCTGCTACAAAAGTTAGTGGCGTTTTTCAAAAAACGCCACTTTTGTTTTTTTTTTTTTGTTTATTATTATTATTATTATGAAATGAAATATCAATTCCACCCCCCACCCCCACCCCCACCCCCACCCCACCTATGCTGCTGCTGCTGCTGGTACAAAAGAATATGAAAAAAAATACCAAAGTTGGCATTCTCTGTTCATACTACAACTTTGGAAACAAAGTCAAAAGAATTTAACTAATTGCACATTTCATACACAAAATACAATCCAGGTTTTCAAAAACAGAATCCCAAAACATTGAAAACAAAGTTCACTAGAATAATTACAACAAAAATACTCAAAACAATCATCAAACAAGCCTTTATCCCATGAAAATTGTGAAACTAAAAAGGATTATAGAACTAGCCGCCAAAGCCTCCCTAATCGCACCTCTAGCCGCCTCTTTCCTCCCCTGATGTTCCCTTCTTTCATGTTCTTCTGGCACTGCCCAATAAAACTCTTCTTGGATGGTTTCAGTAGGCTTCTCCACCACTTCTCCACTGCCACATTCTTGCTCTCCAGTTTCTTCTCCCTGTATCATATCAAATGATGCTATGCTCTATAAGATGTGGGAATATAACATATGAAAGTGAAATGCAACTGAAATTATCTTGTGACCATAACATTATTAGCAGTGTCATTGAAAAAAAAATTTGCATAGAAAAGAAGTTGTGACAATGAAGATGGAGGACTAGAATCTGGAAATGCTCAAAATGAACATGTTAAGAACATGTTAAGAACAATAATTTGTGACTCAAAATGACACCATAACAACTTTTCGCTCAAACCATGTCACGTGCAAACCTGTTGTTCTGTAAAGAAATCATTGGTAACTTTGTGAATTCTACAAAAGTGAGAAAATCCAGACTTAAGGAAAGTCTAGACCACATTTACATGGATTAGATATGCCACTTGGTGAGAATGATGATGATGATGATGATGGTGGTGGCCAATGACAGACTAAGGATCGGAAGTTGTGAAACACACAACTAACTTGAATCCACCAGCATTAATAAATAAATAAATAAAAAATGGTTGAATATCACCATTTTCTGGATGTACTGTTGCCCCAAAATGATATTGTCAAACCAATTGAATTTCTTCCCACAGTTTTTATGTTTGAATATCACTCATTCTAACAGCTAGGGAGTATGGTACTGGTGGAGGGAGTAGGGGGGTCACGCCAAGATCAATGGCTGAGATGTGGCAGGCCATGCTTGGAATAGGGGTGAGTAGCAGAGTGATGCTGGTGTAGAGAGTTGGGCACCGTGTGCTAGTGGTAATGTGTTTGAACTTTGTAGTGACCAGAATATATACATGTTGTGGCACAGAGCTCCTAATTTATAAGTTGAATTGCTTAATTCTTAGTTTTTTGTTTTGATTCCTTTTTTATTTTTATTTTTAATTTTCTTGGAGATTTTCTTCATAGCTTTTGTGAGGCCTGTTATGTTCCTTGAATCTTAATTCTGCCTCAACTTATATGGGCTGTATGTTATCAACCTATGCCTGCATCAAGAGAATCACTATGAAGTACCATTAGGCACCTCAATTTTTTGACTTGTATGGCTTTCATTTCACTGGCTTAGTGGAAATGTTCACTACATGCTGCTTTAAGGAAGCCATGTTCAGGGTATAAATTGAAGGAAATTACTGGAAGTAAAATATTTGCTGCTGATAATGAAGATGGAGGACTAGAATCTGGAAATGCTACTTCGAATCCTACTAATAAAACAGGACTACATACTTATCAGGTATTTATTTTATATTGGCTGGATGAAAAATTCATATGAACATAGGTAAAATGCCGTGTTGCAATTCCGTCAAATTAGCTGTATTTTTAATGAACACATTTATCAATAAACATGGCATTCAAACTACAAATGCTAATAAATTGATATCAATTCCCAAACAATGAACAAAAAGCTAACACAAAGTTGTTCAATAAAAATCTAAACAAGATCAAAACCAGAACAAACATGTAAGCAAATATATTAGAACTTACCTCCAATGAGAAAGTTAGGGTTTCTTTTCTCATAGGAGTTTATTTTTCCCGTCACTGCCGATCAAAGATTGGATCATTTGAGAGCCTAAAATCATTGAGGTCCTAAAGCTGTCTCTGGTGTTTTTGTTTCTTTTCTTTTCTTTTTCTTTCTTTAAAGTGTTAAATAAGCTTCTCTCTTTCAAAATTCTTAGTTTGTCAAACAGTAAGCTCAAAGCATTTCTCAAAAGCAACCAAAGTAATTGAGATTCAGTTGAATAATGAAAGGAATTGAAGCATATGTATATGTCTCCATACTCACACATGAAGGCATAAAAGATAATTAGCTTGAAAAATGAGGACCACTCCCACAGTTTGTCAAGTATATTAATTGTATACTTCAGGAGAATCAAAAAGATAATTAGCTTGAAAAATGATATTTTAAAAATAAAGGAAGAGAAGAAAATAACTCAGATCAAAGTTTTTTAAATAGTATATAAAGCTCTAACAACTCCTTATCCCATTCTAGACCTCGAAAATACACATTCAAATACATTATAGAGTTGGAAAGCAATCGCTTTGATTATTAGTTGCCCCCACCCCTCAGCGACTAATGTAGCCCTCACCAACGTTAGTGACTAAACACCACATACATATATAAAAGATATATGGTACACACACATACAATTATAAAAGTCCATTCAATTCTGTACTTAAAAATGAATTGCTCTTCCAGGATAGGAATCTACTAAAGAAAAATCTAATTGGAAAGATAATTAACCATACACAACAGTTATAATAATTAACCATACACAATAGTTATAATATAGAAGCCAAATCACTAGCCACACTTACATGGTAACAAAGTAAAAAAAGGCAGAAACTTAAAATGTAAGTCGCGTGTATGTCTAACAAGGATAGCTAATGTATAAGCACCATAAAATATGTACCTTTCCTTACTATAAACTTGTTATTGATTTGATTGACCACAACTAAACTGAATTGGGCAATGATCTTGTGATTGTAATGCAGCAGTGAATCATGTTAAAGAACATACACATAAATATGAACTTAAACATCCCAATGCCACATATATAGCGTCTCCTCACCAAACATGCCCCAAGTCCAAGACCCGTTTCCATAGAGAGAGACCACATTAATATATAATTGTAGAGTTGAAACCACTTGGGAAGCCAAGTTGTGAGAAAACAATAACCAACCTGTAATCCATAGGCAGACAAGAAAGAGTGATATCAGCACCGCTTTGACGATGATTCTGAAATGAAGAATTCAAGTCTTCGTGTCAGAAATAAGTGTTTGAATGCACGAACAATGTCAAATCACAAAGCTTGGTATAGGAAAAATAAAATTCAGTGGCTTACTTGAACAAAGTCCATATAGTCCATTCTATACAAGTGATCTCCAGATAAAATGACCACATCTTCAGTGTCTTTGCTTTTTTCATCCTACATGATGGAAATCATATTCCAATTGAAACTGGAATAGAAACACTTAGCCACTGCAGCTAGAAGTGTTACTCTGTACCTCAAAAAGCCAATGAAACTGCCTCACTGCGTCAGCTGTACCTTGGAACCACCTTTTACCCTCCTTACCTGGAGTCTGAGTTGCTGCCAGAGCCTGTCACAGAACAGAACAATTTTCAATTTAACCAATCAATCACATATCAACTTACAAAAGATCATCATACAACACGTTCTACATAAAATTGTGACGTTGACTAGAAATAACATACCTTGACATAACCATCTCCAAAGGTGACACCAGCTCCAAGGTTGTAGGCGCGCGTCAAATGCCTATTGAGCGATGCGGAGTTGAACTGAGTAAGAATGTAGACTTTGTTGATTCCACTATTGATGCAATTACTCATTGGCACATCAATCAAATGGTATGATCCTCTAATAGGGACCTAGAAGTAGAGAATAGGAGAGATAATGAGTAGGCAATAAGCACAAATATAGATGAAGCACAATGACCTTTTGTGAATGCAGTTGGGGTTAGTGGGGGGAAAGGTTGTTGGGAGATTGAAAAAGAAGACCTACAGCAGGCTTGGCACTGCTTTTAGTGAGAGGGAAAAGACGAATACCGGCTCCCCCTCCCAGTATAATCGCCACGACTGTTCTTGGGTCCCTTTTCTCCATCTCTAGGTCTCTCAACTGCACAAAAAACACATTTTGTTATGACAAGTATGTAATTAGGACCCCTCCTACAACTGCAAAAAATAGATCAAGCTCAAGCTTTTCAATGAGCAGCCCATAGTAACTCCTTAAAACACTAGGCTTGCTATTGCATTTAGTCTTTGCCTTGATAAATAAGTAACTTTATCATAGTAGTGTGCATCATTAATATTATCAAATTATGCAGGCTTGTCTTGTCTCTAAGATTTTTTGAGAAATTTAATACGCGTCCCCTTATTATCATTTGCTGCCCCTAAAGTTGAAATCTTGTGTCCATGCATCAAACCTCCCCCCACCCTCAAGTTTGAAAAACCAAAAACCTTATTATAGATAAAGTAGTGTTTGTCATTAATATTATCAAATTATATTATATAGGTTTGTCCCTTAAGATTTTTTAAGAAATATAATATCCGTCCTATTATCATTAAGTGCCCTCCTAAAGTCAAAATCTTGCGTCTGTCCTCTTCCCCCACAAGATTTTTTTAAAAAATTATAAATTATTTTTTATTATGGTATAGTTATTAATATTATCAAATTATAGATATTCACCCCCTAAGATTTAAAAAAAAAAAATTAATATTTGTCCCCTTATTATCATCTCCTTAATAAGGTAAAATCCATCTCCTTATTATCATTCACTACCCTTGAGTTAAAATCCTACTCCGTCCTTGCATCAGCCACATGGAGAGAGAGAACTCACCTTAGCCTCACCAACAACATTAGTAGTGAGAGTCATGCACACATGTGGTCTAACATTGTCCTTGACACCCTTTTGAAGATGTCAGTCTGGAGTGTCTCTTGACCATTGCTTTCACTTTTCACGTCCTCATCGTCAATAATTATCTTCTAAATTTACATTAATTAGCACAAAAGAAGTCTGCATTGTTGTCCTCCATTAATATTAGAATAACATTACTCAATGCATTGATCTAAAAACTGATTTGTCCACTCATTCTTAGAATTCTTATGTAAATTAACTCTTCTATACATTTATAGATCAGTTTAAGAGATACTTGGTAAAAATCAAAAGGACCTCAATTCTAATGCATGCTTTATTATGTGTCAACAATGCAAGATTCAGGACAAGAATGAAGCAACTCTTAGAGATGAATACTTACAAACCAGATTTGATCGATCTGGTTCAACGATCTAATCTGATCTAATCTGAAAATGAAAAAATTAGAGAGTAAATCAGCAGATTTGACAATGAGAAAGTAGACCAACAAGATGGATTAGCAAGGCACATTCTGAAGCTTGGCTCTTCAATGAATTTTTGGTATCTCATAGATTGAAAAAACAGTAAAAAAAAAAAAATTATTCATATCATTATTTATAATAAATTAACCCTAGTTTATAAAACAAAAACATATAAAATAGGAAAACTAAATCAATACGAAATAGGGAATGTAATTATTGTAGCATATTCTATTCTAAACCTACATTTTTCTAATCAACTATAGATTTCAAAATAATAAAATTATGATTATGAATTTCCTAAAATCTCGACTACATCATTCTCCACTATTTGAAAAAATTCATCATCTAATTTCTGTTGCTTAGAACCACTTGGCATGATTGTGATTATCTGCATCCACCTTGTATTTAAGTTTAATTTTCTCAAACTTAAATTTCAAAAAATCTTCAAAAATTAAATCAAACTGAATACTTATGCTCTGTTTGAGTAAGTGAAAAATATTAATCAGAGAGCTAGACAATCTTAAATGTTAATCCCGAATACAAAAGGAAAGCAAGCATTACCTCTTACAGTTCAGAAATAGAGAGCTAGACAATCTTCATTTTTCCCAAAGACCACAAATAGTGCGAGACATAGAGAGAGAGCGAGTACCGATTACAGTTCAGAAACAAAGTAGACTATTCAATGGAGGTTGAAATGCGAGTAATCGAGGGGTCAGAGTTCAGATCTGAATCTTCGAAATCGCTTCAATGGAGCTTCGAAATCGCAGGCGATGGAGCTTCGAAATCGCAGGCGATGGAGCTTCAATCTGAATCTTCGATGAAGCTTAGATCTGAAACTTCGATGAAGCTTCGAAATCGCTTCGATGGAGTTTCGATCTGAATCGATCTGAATCTTCGATGGAGCTTAGAGAGGGTTGAGAAAGAGAGAGAGAGAGAGAGATCTGTCCGTATGTATTAAGGGTTGAGAGAGAGAGAGAGATCTGGTCGAGCGAGAGTGAGAGCTTTAAATCAGTGAGTGAGAGTTTTTGAGCTTCAAATCGAATGGGTTTCTGAGAGAGAGAGAGAGAGTCTGAGTTGTGGAAGAGTGAGAGTGAGAGTGAGAGTGAGAGACGTTTTGGAAGGGACGGAGTATTGAACGGTGTCAACTAATTGACCCAAACGGTGCCATTTTACTGAGATCAGATACAGCGTTTCGAAAACGTTGTATTTTAACAAATCTATAATGGCGTTTTTCATAAACGCCATAAAAGAAACGTTGCTATAGCTACCTTTTCTTGTAGTGAATATTACTATGCAAAATTGATAATGTTCTTAGTTTTAAAAATTGGG
The DNA here is from genome assembly GCA_036172215.1 of Camellia granthamiana. NCBI lineage: Eukaryota > Viridiplantae > Streptophyta > Magnoliopsida > Ericales > Theaceae > Camellia > Camellia granthamiana. The sequence goes on from CM069903.1 coordinate 127,768,218, forward strand.
AAAAATTATATTATCAGTTTTACTAAATAAGACTTATTGGTTCAAAATAATCTTAGATTATAGTGATCCCGGGTCTTACCCCTTGTTGTATTATAGCGAGCCCAATTTTCCATTTTCTGTTCAGTTGTATTCCGGACTCAGTTCCGTGGAGCTGGTTATTGTATTTATGTCGTTTGCATCCTTTACTCTTTATATATGAGTCTTGGGTTGTGTTGGGAAGGTTTGGAACAGGTTGGTTGAGCTTAGGAACCAAGTCTAGTTGTCCAGTTTTTGGCTTGTCCGCTCGAGCGGGACTTTTGTCGCTCGAGCGGGGGTTTGGGCGCTCGAGCGGGGACCTGCTCTGCATAAATTCTGGGAGTGTGCATCCACCGCTCGAGCGGGGGATTGGACGCTCGAGCGGGGATCTGTGAGTGACGCTCGAGTGGGGGCGTCTGTTATTTAAATCCGAGCTTCAGCTTTTTGGCTCACTTTTTCACACCCGTTTCTCTCTCTTACTTTTCCAAAAAGCCATTTGAGAGCTCCTCCCTCTAAAACCATAACTTCTCTCTAAGTATTGATCTAGCTAGGGTATTTTTCTCACCTTTGGTCTTCACAAAAGTTGGGTTGATCGACGAGGGCTTTACTTTGATCCGAAAATTTCGAGTTTTGGAGCACGTTGGGTTTCGTCATCTTCTTCCTTTGGGCTCCGAATTTGAGGTAGGGATGTCCTACTCCTCCTTATGGATTTTGTCTTTAAATTTTAGCATTTTGATATGTTGGGTGTTGTTGGGTAATTTTGAGAAAGTTTGGGCCCTTTGTGTAATTTTTACAAAAGTTGGGGTTTTGTTTGTAATAAACCTACATGCATGCTAGGCATAGAGAAATGAGATTAATGTTGGAACATTGATGGAAATGGAACCTTAGGGTTGTTTTTTTTTGTGAATTTTGGTAGTTTGCCCTAATTGGTTTAATTAATTAATGTATATAATTAATTAAAGAAAATGAGGAATTGAGTTGAGAATGTTGAAGTTGGGAATGTATGGGACTAAAGGGTGTAGTTGAATCATTGATTGCTCACCTAGTTGAAATGTTGATATATTATCCATTTGTGTATTTATTTCCTGTTTAGAAATAATTGCTTTGGGCTACCGGTGGAGGGTAGTATTGATTGTTGTAGACAATGCATGATGATTAGGCAAACTAAAACTAATCAATTGGATGTGTCATAGAGTATGACGGTTGGTAGAATACATTAACTTTATGTATTGATTGATTGTGCATATGACCAATGTGTTTATATGCATTATGTGTAGACGGTTGCTAGAATACATTAACTTTATGTATTGATTGATTGCGTGTATGATTCTGTGTTTATATGCATTGCTTGTGTATGGGAGGAGATGGGGGATGTACTCCACGGTTTAGGGGAATATGGGGGATGTACCTCTAAACCGGTTAATGGTTAAGGGAAGATGGGGGATGGACCCAGGGATGCAGCTCATATGCTCTCCCATTGTAGTGATGATACAGCTCATATGCTTATCTATTGAAGTGTTGATATAGCTCATATGCTTATCTGTTGTAGTTGTGATATAGCTCATATGCATATCTATTGAAATGTTTGTTTGATTTGATATAGCACTAAAATGTATATCATCATCGTTTGTGAAGTATGGAAGTGGTTTATGTGTTATTGATACAACACCAAAACGTGTATCCACCTTGAATTTCGAAAGTGTTCTAGTGATGAACTATAATCTCATCAAATGTTTTGGCCAGAGTACTGAGCCTTGTTTTCAAACTCAATGTTGAAGAAGAAATGGAGAGTGAATTGTAACATAGACTTGACTGTCAGGGAATCGTAATAAGATGTAAATGGAAGTGTAAGTGTTGACCATCTATCAGTTGCTAATCTTTTAGTCATTGTTCATAGTTGGTTTAGTATATTTCTACTGGGCTGTGGCTCACCCTTTATGGGAACATCATTTTCAGGTACAGGTAGCACGTCACCTCCAAGGACATAGCTTGGGAGGCTAGAGGCGGTCACATTTTCGTTCTCTTATTTTCCTTGATTGCATTACATGTAGATTCAAGCCAAGGGCTTAATGTGTAATTGAGTTAGCACTCTCATTTGTGACCAAGTGTTAACTTGGGAAATTGTAAGCCCGTAGGGCATCTGCTGTTGTTGTTAATATGTAATACTTTTGTAATGAAATACTCTGATGAATAGATGAATGTGGACCTTTTATGTATCGATGCATGTCTCTATGGATGGGTTTAATGTTATTATTTTGAGGGCGTGACAACTTGGTATCAGAGCGTACCGGGTTCGAATACTTTGGGTACGTGGGAAGTGATTAGTATCACAATGGGTTTGTCTCGCTTGTTAGAGACTTAGATGTAATGTTATGTACTTATGTGATAACATGTTTATGTGATTATTTGGGTATGGGATTTAGTTTCTTGGATGTTGATGGGAATCCTTGGGTTTCTGGGAGTCTTGTTGGAAAGGCACTTGATCAATGCTGTTTCTAACCGGAACTCTAGTAACGCCTCGGGACTATCATTATCCGGAAATGAAATTCGTAAGTGCTTATGTGTTTATGTGCTTGCGTGGAGTGAATTACAGTTGTCCATGTATTAGGACGCGAGTGTTTAGTTTCGGCACATTTATGAATGTGCTAATGTCGTTTGTTACTTTTACTAGGATGCTTAGGCGAGGAAGTTGTGATTCCCCTCCTTCCGCTCGGGAGGAGTTACGGAAACAGTTTGTGGAGTTACGCCAAGGTACTACACCTTTGGTGTGATTTGAAAGATGGTTTGCTAACCTGTCGAGGTTTGCTCCAGAATTGGTGGAGACAGAGGAATTGCGTTGTTTCGAGTTTGAGAGTAAGCTGCGTGACGACATCCGTGAAAGGATTGCGGGGTCTTGGTATAGGAGCTACAGTGTGCTTGTTAGGGCTACGACTCATATGGAGGCAGCGGTGCTAACTATGGGCCAGAATAGGGAAGAGGCCATGGTTGGGGATGTTGGTCGGATTAGGGAGGAGGCCATCCCGGTAACTCCTACGGTTTATAGGTACTCTAAGCCTAGTAAGAAGTGGAGGCGAAAGTGTGTTCAGCCCCGAGCTATGCCCTTTTCTCCGTCTGGGGTTCCGGACTCTTCTGTTAGGAGGTCCAGAGAGGTTCGGGTTTTAGGCCAGCCTCAGAGTAGGGGATCAACTAGCTGTTTCAGATGTGGTCAGTTAGGCCACAAGTCCTTGGTGTGTCCCCAGAAGAAGAGAGCAGGATTGGCAGTTTTACCAGTAGTGGTACCACCAGAATCATCTAGCCAGCCAGGTTTTGGGACGATTGAATGTTCAGTGGGGAAACAGTTGTTGGGGCCTCCATCAGCTCAGACTTTGAACCAGTCTCGTGCTTGGGAGTCGTTTACTTGTTGGGGGTGTAATCAGCCGGGTCATATCCAACGTTTCTGTAACCAGTCGGGGACTTCTTTGGGGGTTTTACAACCTAGTCGGGTCCAGCCTTATTTGATTGGGTAGGGGCAATGTCGTTTTGGGGGACAAACAGGCCAGATTTCGAGGGCCTCAGTGGAGTCGAGTTCCCAAGCCCCAGTTGGGGGAAATTCATAGTTGTTCCAAGTGTGGCCGGTTGGGGCACATCAGTAGTCCTTGTTCGTGGCTTGTAAGCTCATAGAATATCTTGGGTCAGAGAATGACTAACTTTTGAGGTCCTGTGAGGGACGGTAGTGGAGATAATACCGAGGGGGTGGTTCTGTTTTGACTAATCCGTTTTGTAATCGGTGAATTATCATTTTGTAATCATTGGGTTCTGTTGTGTAACCAATGTGTTTTGGAAATGTTGGAACATCAAGGTTGTTTGTTTCTATAAATATGTTTATATAGTTATGTGTGCCTGTACTTATCTATTTTTCCTGAGATGGGCGAGTTAGAGCATGTAACGGCTCTAAAAGTTCTATTAATATAATAGGTTGTTGAGAGACCATAAAATCTTTGGTAATAATGCTTTTTTTTATTTTTGCGGGTGACTTGATTTGGGAAAGATGAGGACTAAGGAGCCATGTTTTCAAAATTTGGAAGAACCACCGAGGGGTGCGTGTCCTAGCCAGGGCAATATTGGGGCGAGAACTGTTTAACTTGTTGAGTGTGTGGAATTTCATGGGTATTACCCATTTAAAATTTCGTGTGTGATATAGATTTTGGTCTACTGTCGGGTGAACTCGAGAGGATGTGAAGCGTACGATTAATACCAGATGTAGCACGTATTTAATATGGTGTCCTACGGGGGCATAGCGCATAATTTTGTTAGGGTTGGACTTGTACCTTCGTGGTAAGTAACGTTGCCGAGATTGCATGTGTACTGATTGGCCGCTTTAAGTGAGGGGATGTTAGTCCCTATATAAGGTTGTGGCTGTTGTATCGGGAGTGGTATGTTGTGGGTAGCTGGTGCTATATCTCGGGCAGTAGTATAATGGGTGTTTCCTAAGTTTTCAGATTGCTTTATTTGGATCGAATGTGATAGGTTCGTACCTTAGCACTGGTTAGGTCGGGAGGTGCTATCAAGAGGGTTAATTGGGTGTATAGCCCGTAGTTAAGATGTGACCCGTGGATGGAGGCACAGTGGTATGGTGTTTGCAGATAAAGATGTGGGTTAAGGACGAGGGAGGCGAGGACTTTTGCTCCTCTGGAAAGTTAGAAGGGTGAATCTTTGAAAGCCTTGTCGGCGACTTGTAACGGTGTCTGGGTTTGGTTCATGGTGGTTGTCTAGCGGTAGCATTGGCTAGTGGTTTGGCGCGAAGGCAGGGTGTCTTGATTGTATTCTCGGAGTGAGTGACAAATAACTTTTGGAGTAAAGAGTAGACTCTATGGGTTATTGAGGGATTCAGTATGGGAGTACGATAGCTTGCAAAATAAAGAGGTTTTGCTTAGTACGGTACTTAATGGTGTGTGGTTGGCAGGTTGTATTAGATGATGTGTAGAAGGGGGATCAGTCTTAGAGAATCCCAGAAGAATGCCTTCGTAAGGCTATGGTGTGGTTTCTAATTAAGATCGAGAGGTTAGATGTTGGTATAGTCAGATCACTTTGTTATAGGTGTCCGTCGTCCAATTTGAGTAGTGGCAACACAGGTGAGGTGGTAAGGTTGTGAAGAGTAAGTGATGCACTCTGTTAGAATCATTTTGACTCGTTTGGTTCTTGTTTGTAAGTTGTAAGGCACGAGGGTGTGCAATGTTATCCTTTAAGTCGTTGCGTTGTTGGGAACTTCAAATGTTTAGGAGTCCCTTTCTTGAAAGTTCTGTTTTAAGTACTGTAACAAGCCCGCGGGGGACCTCGCTACAGCTCGGACTCGATTTGTGTCACGGTTCTTAATCTGAACCAAAGAGTCCAAATCCGGCAAATCATTTTGGGAAAACAGATTTTTGAAAGAAGTGCCAAACATGGACTGCTTTGCCAGATACAGAGTCGCCACCTAAATATTTTATTTTGGGAAATTTAGGAAACCCTGACTCGTTGCCTAAGGCCACATGTCCGTCATCACCAAAGTTGCCTCGACTCGGGAACTTGGGTACGATTGGGGAAGGTCACTTCGTGAGCACCCCCGCTCGCCCGATCAAAAATCGGCCTCTACTAACCATGATATCTAGTTTTGAAAACATTATGCATTCTTATTCCGGTTATTAGCCTAGATTTACTATGTGATGCGCACAGCATACAAGTATAGACCGGGTTGCCTGAATTGGAACAAAACATTTCATGTTTGTTTATTTGAAAATGGTTTGATGGTGCTACTCGCAAGTAGGCTAAGACGTGGATTTGCCACCCTCGGGTGGGCTTTAGAAAACAATGATTTTGCCACTATCTAGTGGGCTTAAAACAAACAATCAACGCATTGTTCCAATTCAAATAACCCAACCTTCACCCACAGGCACTCAGGCAGTTATATCACGTAAGCACATAGCCTCATGGTAAGCATGCTATCATGGCAGTCACTCACACGCATGCAAGGATGCTAAAGCATAAAAACTTACCGAGTACTCCAAGCCAAAACAGAAGCTAATTAGAAATCTATGCATGACCCTAATTATACAGAAATGCTTAATGCAACACATGCAGAATGCAACTATAGCAAGCTCGGCTATTCTAAACATGGCATATGAAATGCTACAACTAACAAGTATTCAACTCGGAATTGAAATACAATGCAGTTAGTATGATGCGCCGAGCCCGGTGCATGCAAAACAGATGAATGAATGCAAACATGCTATCATACTGTATGCTAATTGAAATATGCCCTAATCTAACCATCATAAGCTGATAAATAAAAGGGAGAAAGACGTGAGGTTGGAAGACATACATCACACACACGCACACTTATTACAGTTATGCCCTCGCGCGGAGGGTCCGAATAAATAATATACAGTCCCAAATGAATAATACAGTCCGAATAAATACAAAATCCTAATTAATTAACAGATTAATCTAGGAAAGCGATAAACTAGCATGCAAGCTAGGGACTGCCTCGACTCTGCTCCGGATGATGAATGATGCATGCTGAGTGGTCTTGCGCGAAAATCCACTGTGATGCCCCGGTTTGCCTCTGTTTGCAATTGTTCTTGGGATTTGTGCCAAGCTCCGGAAGACTGCCGGTTTCTGATTTGCTGCAACAGAGAGCAAGAAAGGGGCATGGCAATGTATTTTCACATATGTACGCATGCCTCGATCCTCGTGCCACCAACTACGCATCTCGATGCATGATGGCCAAGGAGTCGAATTGCACGACTCAATATGAAATGAATGCACATAAAAACACAACAAGACCAAGACTCCATCATGGATAATCTGGAGTGTCGGTGACTGGGAATTGAGACACGTTCCGTCACTCGAAGTACGAAACGTCCCTCGTTTCCCGTGCTCGGGCTAACTCCTATCCCAAACACAATGCAATATGCATGGCATGCATGAATGCAACTAAGATACAACCTAACATGCACAATGCTATGAAATGGCATACACGATGCACGAGGTAACATGGCATACACAATGCGCTAACATACAACCTAGCATACACAATGCTATGAAATGAAATGGCATACACGATGCATAATGGACTTACACCAATACGAATGGACCTCAGCCACACTCACATAGGAGGCCATTAGATGGAAAATGAGACACTCAAGATGCGTGCACGCATGCACGCAAATCGAGGACCGAACCTAAGGCACGAATGCCACTCTACCAAAGCATGGTAAGACATGGAACATGGTATATGAACATGCAAGTTCGAGCACTGAAATGTGATGCAAAATGATCCGGAATCATGGAAACATGGCACCCGATGCATGAGATGGTTCCGAAACACAAAACTATGCACATGGAATGACTTATAGCTATACAAAGCATGCATTATTTGATCATGAAGCATGAAGACAGAACCAAGGCAGTCCCAAAACATGAACTTTTATAGTTCAAAGTGTGGCCAAAAAGTGCTAGCAAGATGGACTAAAACATCATGCCAATTTGACTAGCAAACATGGATTACATGGCATGTATATGAAGCATATGGAATGTCACCAAACCAGCAAAAATCAGTGAATAAAACATGTGAAAATAGGCCCAAATAACCACTGATATGCAACCATGGCATGCAAAAATGATGAGTTGCTTTAGAGGGCCATGCAAGGAATTCTTAAACACATACAAGATAGACATGTGGCAGCACCAAACCAACTCAGAAAATCAAATATTATAGTCCCAAAACTCACCAAAATGGCCCTGAAATCAGTCAACAAGGCATGCAAGATAGGGTCTCTTTGGAAGGCTAAAATGGTCACCAAACAAATCAAGGTGAGAGGGGGTCACCCCCCTCTGATTTGGAGGCTCAAAACAGCATCAAAGCCACTGGAAATCCACTGGATTCCAGTGGCTAGAAGACCAAACAAAGCATGCACCAAGAGCTTAGGTATAAGGCTCAAAGTAAGAAGCAAACAAGCATACAATGGAGCATATTACCTCAAGCAAAAATGGAACCTTAAAAAAACTTGAAGATGAGATTAAAACAAGACTTTTTCCAGTTTATGGAAAGTCTCAATAATAAACACAAGTAGGGCTAATCTATCATGCAAAAATGGCCCTAAAAGAGAGAATAGGGACAAGGGGCAGCAGCCGGCCCCAAATGGCAAATAACCCTTCAACAAAGTTGAAGAGGAGCTCAAAACAAGGCACTTCACAGTTTACATCAAGCCACGAAAACAATCACAAGTAGGGCTAAACAAGCATGCAAGAAAAGGACCCAAGAGAGGGATAAAGAGACAAGTGGTAGAAGATGATCTCAAACAGAGGAGAGCCCTTCAACAAAGTTGAACAAGGACTCAAAACAAGCTACTTTACAGTTTATAACAAAGCCTAAAACAGTTCACAAATAAGCCTAAAATACCATGCAAAAATAGGCCTAAAAGGGAGTTTAAACACAAAGGGTGAGAAGAAGGCCTCAAACAGAGAAAGGCCCTTAATCAAACATGAAAAATAGCTCAAAATAAGACTATTTTCAGTTAGGGTCGGAGCCCAAAAATGTAAGCACAAGGAGCTAAGATATAGACCAAAAAAATGCACAAAAGAGGGAAAATGGGACTCACCCTTGTAGCCTATGTCTTCAACAACTCTTGGTCCAAGAAATGGTGCTCCTAGCCTCTGGAAATGGCCTCCAAGCAGTTGGAATGGAGTGAGGAGGTGTGGTGCTATGGGTTGGTGTAGAAAGGGTGTAAGACTTGAAAGGTTTTGAGAGTTGAAGTGTAGAGAGAGAGAGATTCAATGCAAGAGGCTTGAACCAAGTTTTGTAACCTTTCTAACCTCCCCAAAATGCAGCTGGAGCTGCTGGTTTTATAGAGGGAGAGAAGGGAAAAAGGGGGGGAAAATCAAATTCAAATTTCCCCTCCAAAAGGTTGACCCTCGGGCATAGGGCCTAGAGGAAAACAAATTGCACATCTAGAACACACTTGGGGAGGGGGTCATGGCCGGCCAGCTCAAAAGGGCAAAAAAGGTCATCCAACTAGGTAAGTGGCCGGCCTGCCACATTTTCTGGCCGGCCTGCTACTTTTCAAAAAAAAAAATGGGTCTGCCGGAAAGAAAGGTGACCGGCCAGTGATAGGGAAGTCCAATGGTGGCCATTCAAGTGTCCAAATTGAAGCCCCGGAAGTTAGCTTTCCAATGGCACAAACCTTGCATTAAAATTCCTCCTGTGGAAAAAGTTATGCCCTTTTTGGTGAAGCCGCACAGATTTCGGTCCAACCGGAGTGATGCCCTACTTCAATCAACTATATCTCCCCCGTCCGGAATTGGATTTAGGAGATTCTTGAGTGCAAAATGAAGCCCCGGAAGTCTTATTTCCAACAATGGTGGCCTCATAGCTTGATTCCAAGTATGCAAATGAATAGGCCCTATTCGGCGAGGGTTGCTCGACTCTTTCTTAACGGTTCATGCCCATCTTCTCCCCCAACTGGATTTCCTCCCTCTTCTCCTCTTTTCTTCAACTCCAAACCCCTAAGTAAGGTGTTTTGAAAGATTTTTCAAAGATTTCATCTCTCTTTTATTCATTTCCACTTTGTCCTTGCTCGGTTTACCGAAAAGCGCAACATTTAATGAAATGCGAGCGTTGGAACATCGTAGAAACTTTATTTCAAAAACGTTTTGAAAGAGAGGGTTTTAAGGTCTAAAATCTTTCGATCAAGATTGTTTTGGTCCAAAAAGGGGTATGAAGTTGAGCTTTGACCCTCTCCTTGCCGAAGAAATTGAACCTTTGCCCTGCACATCTTCCACCATGTAAACCATCAGTCGCGTCCAAGTCTTAAGGGCGGTCAAAAATGGGGTGTCTACAGTTGCCCCTCTTTGATAGAACTCGGAAGTCAATGAGTGACGGGAGTGAATGTCAAAGCCCAGAGACGACCTATTTTTTACAAGGCCGAAGACTTGGACAAACAAACAAAGTATAGATAAATAAATGGTTGTGCCCGCAGGCTGCCTACGTATCCTTTTGCAAGGAATCAAACTAGCGTAGTTCAGGGGCAGGATGCAAAATGATATGCAGGTAGATTTTGATAATTGGACTTATACGCTACGCGAAGCCGGTTTGAAAGTTGGACTTATACACTATGCGAAGCCGGTTTGATAATTGGACTTATACGCTACGCGAAGCCGCTTTGAAGATTGGACTTATACGCTACGCGAAGCCGGTTTGAAAATTGAGGATTTATGCAATGCACTGTAATGACTAAAATGCAATGTGATAGCTAGGAAAAGGGAGGTACCGTACAGGGGCAATTGGTGATGACTCACCTCAGGCTGTGGGGGATCTTCCGGTTCTGCATCTTAATTGAACCACAGGTAATACTTTTCTCCCTGACTATGGTCACAGCTTTCCCTATTCTCCAACAGGGTGACAGACTAGGTTGATTCAGTATCCAGAATTGAGGCGCATACACATGCTATCTCAATCTATGGGACTGCCATACAGATTTCAAGCCGAGGATATACCCCTGGGTATTTAAACCAGACTTTAGTCTCGGAAATCCCGAACCTTTGTGTTCTAGGCATGAGCCATTCGAACTCTAGTTTCCACCGTCTCAGTTGGTCTCCTAGGAACTCACTGCTAACACAGGCAGGTGGCTATACCAGACCGCTGGAAGTCGTTTGGGCATGACAAACACCAAAGGAACTGCACCTTTAGAGGATTTAAGGTCTCCTAGACCGGACAATAAAACAGATACGATGTAATGGATGTAATAGATGTGATGCAATAAATAATAGATGCGATGCAACAGAGAGTACAATAGATGCAAAAGGGTGACATACTCCAACCACGCTGGACTCGTGAGTGGAGGAAGAACAAAGAAAATCAATCAGGAGCGCGTTCCACGCAACCTAAGATAAATTCCAAACACGCTGAAATCGTGTGAGGAAGTCCAAAAACAACCCGCCCAGCGCGTCTACAACGCAACCTGGGATAAATTCCAAACACGCTGAAATCGTGTGAGGAAGAGAACACACTAACCACGCTGAAATCGTGAGAAGAGGTCCAAAAAACAACCGCTCAAGTGCGCGCACAACGCAACTTGAGATAAGATCCAAACACGCTGAAATCGTGTGAGGAAAAGAAACCACGCTGAAATCGTGAGAAGAGGTCTGAAAACAACCGGTCAAGTGCGCGCACAACGCAACCTGAGATAAATTTCAAACACGCTGAAATCGTGTGAGGAAAAGGACACTCAAACCACGCTGAAATCGTGAGAAGAGGTCTGAAAACAACCGCTCAAGTGCGTACACAACGCAACCTGAGAAAGGATCCAAACACGCTGAAATCGTGTGAGGAGAAGGACACTCAAACCACGCTGAAATCGTGAGAAGAGGTCCTAAAACAACCCGCCCAGCCGCGTCTACAACGCAACCTGGGATAAGATCCAAACACGCTGAAATCGTGTGAGGAAAAGAACCACTCTAACCACGCTGAAATCGTGAGAAGAGGTCCGAAAACAACCGCTCAAGTGCGTGCACAACGCATCCTGAGAAAGGATCCAAACACGCTGAAATCGTGTGAGGAAAAGAACCACTCTAACCACGCTGAAATCGTGAGAAGAGGTCCTAAAACAACCCGCCCAGCGCGTCTACAACGCAACCTGGGATAAGATCCAAACACGCTGAAATCGTGTGAGGAAAAGAACCACTCTAACCACGCTGAAATCGTGAGAAGAGGTTCGAAAACAACCGCTCAAGTGCGTGCACAACGGAACCTGAGAAAGGATCCAAACACGCTGAAATCGTGTGAGGAAAAGAACCACTCTAACCATGCTGAAATCGTGAGAAGAGGTCCTAAAACAACCCGCCCAGCGCGTCTACAACGCAACCTGGGATAAGATCCAAACACGCTGAAATCGTGTGAGGAAAAGAACCACTCTAACCACGCTGAAATCGTGAGAAGAGGTCTGAAAACAACCGCTCAAGTGCGTGCACAACGCAACCTGAGAAAGGATCCAAACACGCTGAAATCGTGTGAGGAAAAGAACCACTTTAACCACGCTGAAATCATGAGATGAGGTCCTAAAACAACCCGCCCAGCGCGTCTACAACGCAACCTGGGATAAGATCCAAACACGCTGAAATCGTGTGAGGAAAAGAACCACTCTAACCACGCTGAAATCGTGAAAAGAGGTCCGAAAACAACCGCTCAAGTGCGTGCACAACGCAACCTGAGAAAGGATCCAAACACGCTGAAATCGTGTGAAGAAAAGGACACTCAAACCACGCTGAAATCGTGAAAGGAGGTCCAAAACAAACCGCCCAGCACGTCTACAACGCAACCTAGGATAAGTTCCAAACACGCTGAAATCGCGTGAGGAAAAGAACCACTCTAACCACGCTGAAATCGTGAGAAGAGGTCCGAAAACAACCGCTCAAGTGCGTGCACAATGCAACCTGAGAAAGGATCCAAACACGCTGAAATCGTGTGAGGAAAAGGACACTCAAACCACGCTGAAATCGTGAAAGGAGGTCCAAAACAAACCGCCCAGCGCGTCTACAACGCAACCTAGGATAAGTTCCAAACACGCTGAAATCGTGTGAGGAAAAGAACCACTCTAACTACGCTGAAATCGTGAGAAGAGGTCCGAAAACAACCGCTCAAGTGCGCGCACAACGCAACCTGAGAAAGTCCCGGAGGACAACGATCCCAAACGCTGCTCGGCGTAAAAGGATAAACGGTAGAAGATAACACAAGATGCAAATAAATGCAAGTAAGGTGTGCATGACAATATAACGAGTGTGCGTGACAATGCAATTAAAGGTGTGCATGACAAAACCAGTGGAAGAATGCATAACAATGCGGGTGGAAGGGTGCATAACTTTGAAGCAGGCTTGATCTTGCGCTTGAGGTAGAGGCACACTCATACTTCGGAGCATTGACAAGGCTCGAAAAGGTACATCCGGAATACAATCACGGAATTTTCTGAAGTTGAAGCACACTCAGATGCTTCCATTTTCCCTCTTTTCTTTTGCTTTGCAGTCCGGAACCCATGTAGCTTCAGATAGGTCCTAGTTTTACTGTTCCCATGTGACCTAGGTTGAACCCTGCAGTTTTTTGAAAGAACAAAATCTTGTTTTGCACAAACACGGAGAACGGCACGGCACTCTGAGCCCAAAATGATTTTTTGAAAGTGAGAGGAGTTCTCAATTGGGTATCGAGCCTACAACTGACCATAGTCAAAACGACTCACCAACGAAAAACAAAAGGTAAACAACCTAAACACAAACATAGACACTTGAAACGACTCAAAACAAAAATCGAAATAAACAAAAAACAAGAGACACGACACACATATGTGTTACAAAGATGAGAGACCTCTCAGTACGCGAGGAGCCAGTTTCTCCGGGTATTGCTTCCCACCATTTTTTATTTGTGATTCTCACATCACTCGGCCCTCAGGCTCGGCTTTTCTCACAAAACCCTTTTCCTCACTTTTTTTCTCAGCGCACCTCTCTCTATTCTTTAATCTCTCATTTTTTAATCCCTCCCCTGGGTGGTTGATGGATAAACAGGAAGTTGCGGGCTCTTGCCCCTAGCATGCTGCTAGATTCTCTTTCTTCCGTTCACAGCTAGTGAATTCCTCCCATAGAAGGGTTGCGCTACAACTGGGTGTGTAGCAGATCTGCAGCTAACATCGGTTGATGATGCTTTGCTGGGGAGTTTGGACGTGATAAGATCTGTCCAGATGATGGAGTGAAATATCTTGCCCCATTCCAGTTCGTGCTTCGCACTTGGCTTGATACCTCGTTGCTTGGAGAGTGAGAGAGCTTTCGGCACTTTGTTGTGCCCTTTTCTGGCGAATACGGTGCTCTTTCTGGCAAGTAGAGTGCCCTTTCCTAGCAAGTATTTTGATAAAGGGGAAAAGACAAAACACCTGACTCAACTGTGCCCCTAGTTCATTATTTTGACCATTTTTTGTTTTGATTTTTCTACTAAAACAATTTTGACCCATATAAGAGTTAGATTAACACGCTTGTTCAATTTTTGATTTGAAATCATGCAAGTCAGGCCATGAGCACTGAAAATTTTCCTTTTTTTGGGTCCAAGAAATGGTCCAGTTTTGAAAAAATTGGAATAATTTTTGAGAGAATTAGTCAACTTCAGTAAAAATTCTCAAAAACTATTTTTGCAATCGGCCACTGCTCAACGAGCATAGAACCCACTCTCGAGATGCACAACCTCAGATCCGAAGGAAAATTGCCCCTTGTTTGAAGAGAGTTGTATGGCAACGGAAAGTTGCCCCATGTTTGAACGGCACCGCGGCGCATTGAATGGCAACGGAAAGTTGCCCCTTGTTTGAATGGCACCGCAGCGCATTGTAGTCAGTCCTCAAAGTGACGAACACAATCAAATTCTCGGATACAGAGAAGGCGAAGATGATCAAAACCATTACTTGGGCACAATCAAATTGAAGTGTTTTACGGCTGGACTTCAGAATGAAGTTGCCTACGTATCCCAAAGATGGGAATCAAGCCTTACGTAGTTTGGGGTTAAGGTACACTCGGGTATTAACCTCTCCTTTTTAGGCTCTAACTTTTGCCAAGGCGCTCGTCGCGGGTTTTCGACCTTGCGAGCTTTGTTCTTCTTTCTTTCTCTTTTTTTTAATATTCTTTTCATTCCTTTTTCTTCTTCTTTTTTTTTTTTTTGCATTTTTCTTTTTCTTTTCTTTTTGTATTTTTTGTATATATTTTTTTTGTCTCGCTCTAACTTTTGCCTGGGTTGCCCTTCTGGGTTTTCGACCCAGCGAGCCTCTCAAAGGGTAAAAGTGTAGCTTGGTCCATGCCAAATGGTTGTAGGGTTTTGAAGTCATCCGTATCCAGGAGAGTGGCTGTTGATTCGCAAGAGGACTCATCTTTGGCTCTTTGAGCACATCTGACATCTTTGCCCCTAGTTCGAAGGGTGCTTCCGACCTAGCTTCGCAAGCTGTTTTTGGTGACATCTGGTCTTCTTGATCTAATTTTCTTGCCGCTAATTCATGGGCTGCTTCGAATCTGGCCACTCAGGCCTCACATTGTAGGTGACCGTTGAACATTCTGAATTCAAGTTCAAGGTTTGGAAGCAAAGGGGTTGAGTCTTGAGGCTGAGAGCGATCTTAGGCTGCACAATCTCAAGAGCGATTCCACACAGGTCTTCATAGGACCGCGTAAAACATTTTGTTTTTGAAAATTTTTAAGAAAGCGACAAGTTGCTCGCGCTGAAGATAGTGTGAAACCAGTCTGGATCAAGCCAGGGTCCTTCTCAGTACTCACGCTAACAAGCATGATTTCATTCATTAAGGGCTTAGCACGCATTTCTTTCTCTCAAATGATCAAAGTTTTGCAAATCCCGAGAAATTCCTTCCTCTTTGTTTTCATCGCAGTGTTCAAAAAAAAGTTTTGAAAAACTTAGGTCGATGTAATGAATTCAAGGCACAGAAAAAGACACAGCTTCTAGTCAAATACTGCCATTTCATTTGGAATTTCTGGTACAACTGGCACACGGCAGAAGCAGACACAAAAGCATGAAAAACCACTGCTGTTCATTCAAATCTGTTGGCGTTACTGGCTCCAACAAAACGAAAAGACAAACACAAAACAAAATGGTGACGCCCGATGTAACACTCCCCGGAATTACCCGACTCCTATATAACAGGACTGACTCGATACAACAAGACAGACCCAAAACAAAAGAGACTGACTCAAAACAAAAAGACAGACCCAAAACAAAACAACAAGACCTACCCAATACCCAAGTCAGAAAGCACAAAAGATAGCATTCGCAAATGCTCAAAACGGTGCATGCCATCCACCATATCTGGAGTAAACTGAGCGCTGCCCGCAGGTGGTTCATCCCCCGATCACATCACATTATCCCCCAAGTTCACTGATCCAGTGCCGATAGACTTTGCAGAGCTCGGCACAGCAATGACCTTTTTATCAATCAGATCTTGTATTTCATGGTGAAGGCGAAGACACATGTCAGTGTCATGGCTAGCTTGTTGATGAAAGACACAGTACTTCGCCGGGTCGTGGGAGAGAGGAAGTTTATTCAGTAATGGCCGCGGCTCCAGGGGCTTCAGATGCCCCTTTTCGATCAGGACCCTCAGGGCCGTTGACAGAGACATGTCCAGTAGGGTGAACACCCTTTGGCCCCGAGGTGGGTATTTGGCAGGTTGTGAGCTGGTTGTGTTGGATGTACCGGCGAAAGGGTCGGTAGGTGCTGACTTTTGATGATCTCTTCTGAGTGTAGGATTGGAGCTGAAAGGGTTGTTTCTGGTACAACATCTCTTGTCTCGGCTTGCCCCTTGATTCAGACTACCCCCAACTTGAGTGACGAAAGTATCATCCACAGTTTTTGCAACCACTGCAAGCACTTGCTCTTTGTTCAGTCCCTCGGCTTTCAAAGCCTCAACAGCCAACAGAAGATGTTCATGGGGATCCATGTTCGCTCCTATCTTGTTCTTTCCACTCGCCTCCACTTTGCCAAGGGATTGGCATTCTTCAAATGCAGCCCGTCCCAAGATTGGGGAGCCTTTTGTCGTGAAACTCCTAGCATGTGCTGTGGTTGATGATGGAGCCAATGTCCCAGAGGCTAGATCTGTCACAGTTCTTTGAAGATCTTCGATCATTCTCTTTAGCTAAGAAGTAGTGGGCTCACAGGTTTGAGATGATTGGGGTCCGGGTGCATCCATCATGCATAAGTCCATGCTTTCTGGAATGAACACCTCAGGCTTGGGTAGATGGGCTGGGGTGATGTATATGCTGGGGTCGTAGATGGACGGCAGTATATGGATGAGGTTGAGATGTAGAGGTGACGGGTCAGTACTAGCCTGAGGTCCTTTTGGTGGAGCTAGGGTCTCTTCATCAATAAGATCCTGAATCTTATGACAGAGGCGGATGCAACGGTTCGTATCATGACCGTGCTGTTGATGGTAGGCACAGTATTTAGCTGGGTCATATCTTGGCGGAAGAGGGTTTGGAAGGGGTTGGGGTTCTAGAAGTTCTAGGTGCCCTTATTCTCGTAACTTTTCCAAAGCTTGAGAGAGACTCATGTAAAGATGATGGAATTTTCGAGCTTGGGGCCGAGTTGAAGTGGTTGGTTCTTGGCCATTGAGGGAAGTGGTGATAGTGTCTACTTCTGAGCATTTCGCAGCTGTGCTACCATCAGTAGTAGCATTGGAATTGCGAGCAACATTCCTTTTCAAAGGCTCATTATCTTCTGCGAAGATCCCTTGTCTGATGGCATCCTCGATTTGAACCCCCATTTCATGAAGGGCTGGAAAGGTAAACAGAGGTAGAACGACCATCTTTTGCAGCAACTTGCCATGCAAATTCCGAACAATCATCTTGATCTGATCTTTGTCGGAAGGCCTTGTAGTCATCATTGAGGCCTTTGCTCTCCATCTCATCACGAATTCTGAGAAACCCTCATTTGGTTCTTGGCGGGTGACTTCGAGATCACGAGTTGTGACCTCGATCTGTGTGTTGTAGGAGTATTGAGCAACAAAGGCCTCAGCCAGCTCTTCCCAGTTCTGTTTCACAGAGCTCTCCAATTTTGCATACAAGATTGCGGCTATCCCAGACAGGGTTCGGCCGAATAATGACAATTTCTGGGCTGTGGCCAAACCCATTGGCCTTAAGATATCAGAAAACAGTTGGAGGTGCACCATTGGGTCTTTAGAGCCATCGAATCGATCGATATGTGGCATCTTGAACCGATCCGGTAATGTCACCACTGAGTCGGTATAACCATCCTCTGTATCAGGAATAGAGTGGGCCCCCTGAGACTTTTTGAACAATTTCTCAAGCTTGCTCACTTTCAATGCTGTGGGGTCCGTCTCGAACTCAAAGGGGGAGTCTGGTAGGTTGGTGGGTGTTTTAGATAGCTGGGGTAGAACCGGGGGCGGAGCTGGCCCTGTCGGAATGCCCGTATCTGCCTGGACATTTGGTGTCTCCTCGGGTATCGGAACCCTTGGTGGAGGAGGAGCTTGATGTGAGGCTGATGCTCCGGCTTGCTGTTGCAACCTAGCGATTAGCTCGGCTTGCTGAGCCATGATTGCAGCCTGCTGCTTGGAAAATTCCACTTGGCGGACAGTGTCCTCCTGCATGAGCTTCATACTCTCTTGCATCTGACGCATCATTGCCTCCATCCCTGACGTGTTCTGCTGATCCATCTGACTGACTGGTATATCTATCCCTGCAGTAGAAATTGAGACCTCAGCCTGACTGTTCACTGGTGGGGTGGATAAGGGCCACTGATCTGGTAACTGCTGAACTGGTGATTTGTGCCTGACTGGCCCTTTTACCCTGCCTCTGGTAAAGGAACACTGATTGCCTTTGAATTGAATCTCTGACCTGACAAAGTCTATCAGCACAAGTTCGATGAATCTCGAGGGATATCGGAGCCTTTTGAAGCTATGGTTCCAGGACTACCTAGCAAAAGAGAAAACCGACAGCATCTCAGCCTGATTTCACCGTAACCAATATGAGCAAAGCTGAATGAGTGTGCTGTCTACTGAATTCTGCCCAAAATTCTGCCTGTAAACTGATACCCTCAGGTAAAACTGATTCCCAAATACTGATGCCCTCAGGCCCGATGCCCAAACTTGCAAACTGATACATGCATTCCTGTAGAGACGCACTCTAAAAGCACATAACAGATAAGTGAGAGCCAAAACACCCCTATGTTGGGGTAGGGTTTACCTGTCCTATTTTGTCAGGAACTAGGGTTTCACTACGCACGCAGCGGTTTCAAACAACCTATATCGGGTAAGCAACCTGCCCTAGTTTGGAATGGTCACTACGGATCCGAATATGCACTAGGTCGAATGGTCAAAAGGGTGCCCCGGTAAAACCGGGGTTTGTGTTCCCATACTGGCAGAGCCCACAACCGGTTAGCCTTATGGTCATGCCTTGACAAGACAAGCCTCTGGCAAACCGTTCAGGAATAGCAGATGGCAAACACGGTGTCCTAGGCGCACCAATGCAAATGCAATGCAAAGAAACACATAAGTGTAGTCAAAACAAGATATCATGAGTTCGAGTCAAGTTCTCTAAATCCCCAGCGGAGTCGCCAGAAACTGTAACAAGCCCGCGGGGGACCTCGCTACAGCTCGGACTCGATTTGTGTCACGGTTCTTAATCTGAACCAAAGAGTCCAAATCCGGCAAATTGTTTTGAGAAAACAGATTTTTGAAAGATGTGCCAAACATGGACTGCTTTGCCAGATACAGAGTCGCCACCTAAATATTTTATTTTGGGAAATTTAGGAAACCCTGACTCGTTGCCTAAGGCCACATGTCCGTCATCACCAAAGTTGCCTCGGCTCGGGAACTTGGGTACGATTGGGGAAGGTCACTTCGTGAGCACCCCCGCTCGCCCGATCAAAAATCGGCCTCTACTAACCATGATATCTAGTTTTGAAAACATTATGCATTCTTATTCCGGTTATTAGCCTAGATTTACTATGTGATGCGCACAGCATACAAGTATAGACCGGGTTGCCTGAATTGGAACAAAACATTTCATGTTTGTTTATTTGAAAATGGTTTGATGGTGCTACTCGCAAGTAGGCTAAGACGTGGATTTGCCACCCTCGGGTGGGCTTTAGAAAACAATGATTTTACCACTATCTAGTGGGCTTAAAACAAACAATCAACGCATTGTTCCAATTCAAATAACCCAACCTTCACCCACAGGCACTCAGGCAGTTATATCACGTAAGCACATAGCCTCATGGTAAGCATGCTATCATGGCGGTCACTCACACGCATGCAAGGATGCTAAAGCATAAAAACTTACCGAGTACTCCAAGCCAAAACAGAAGCTAATTAGAAATCCATGCATGACCCTAATTATACAGAAATGCCTAATGCAACACATGCAGAATGCAACTATAGCAAGCTCGGCTATTCTAAACATGGCATATGAAATGCTACAACTAACAAGTATCCAACTCGGAATTGAAATACAATGCAGTTAGTATGATGCGCCGAGCCCGGTGCATGCAAAACAGATGAATGAATGCAAACATGCTATCATACTGTATGCTAATTGAAATATGCCCTAATCTAACCATCATAAGCTGATAAATAAAAGGGAGAAAGACGTGAGGTTGGAAGACATACATCACACACACGCACACTTATTACAGTTATGCCCTTGCGCGGAGGGTCCGAATAAATAATATACAGTCCCAAATGAATAATACAGTCCGAATAAATACAAAATCCTAAATAATTAACAGATTAATCTAGGAAAGCGATAAACTAGCATGCAAGCTAGGGACTGCCTCGACTCTGCTCCGGATGATGAATGATGCATGCTGAGTGGTCTTGCGCGAAAATCCACTGCGATGCCCCGGTTTGCCTTTGTTTGCAATTGTTCTCGGGATTTGTGCCAAGCTCCGGAAGACTGCCGGTTTCTGATTTGCTGCAACAGAGAGCAAGAAAGAGGCATGGCAATGTATTTTCACATATGTACGCATGCCTCGATCCTCGTGCCACCAACTACGCATCTCGATGCATGATGGCCGAGGAGTCGAATTGCACGACTCAATATGAAATGAATGCACATAAAAACACAACAAGACCAAGACTCCATCATGGATAATCTGGAGTGTCGGTGACTGGGAATTGAGACACGTTCCGTTACTCGAAGTACGAAACGTCCCTCGTTTCCCGTGCTCGGGCTAACTCCTATCCCAAACACAATGCAATATGCATGGCATGCATGAATGCAACTAAGATACAACCTAACATGCACAATGCTATGAAATGGCATACACGATGCACGAGGTAACATGGCATACACAATGCGCTAACATACAACCTAGCATACACAATGCTATGAAATGAAATGGCATACACGATGCATAATGGACTTACACCAATACGAATGGACCTCAGCCACACTCACATAGGAGGCCATTAGATGGAAAATGAGACACTCAAGATGCGTGCACGCATGCATGCAAATCGAGGACCGAACCTAAGGCACGAATGCCACTCTACCAAAGCATGGTAAGACATGGAACATGGTATATGAACATGCAAGTTCGAGCACTGAAATGTGATGCAAAATGATCCGGAATCATGGAAACATGGCACCCGATGCATGAGATGGTTCCGAAACACAAAACTATGCACATGGAATGACTTATAGCTATACAAAGCATGCATTATTTGATCATGAAGCATGAAGACAGAACCAAGGCAGTCCCAAAACATGAACTTTTATAGTTCAAAGTGTGGCCAAAAAGTGCTAGCAAGATGGACTAAAACATCATGCCAATTTGACTAGCAAACATGGATTACATGGCATGTATATGAAGCATATGGAATCTCACCAAACCAGCAAAAATCAGTGAATAAAACATGTGAAAATAGGCCCAAATAACCACTGATATGCAACCATGGCATGCAAAAATGATGAGTTGCTTTAGAGGGCCATGCAAGGAATTCTTAAACACATACAAGATAGACATGTGGCAGCACCAAACCAACTCAGAAAATCAAATATTATAGTCCCAAAACTCACCAAAATGGCCCTGAAATCAGTCAACAAGGCATGCAAGATAGGGTCTCTTTGGAAGGCTAAAATGGTCACCAAACAAATCAAGGTGAGAGGGGGTCACCCCCCTCTGATTTGGAGGCTCAAAACAGCATCAAAGCCACTGGAAATCCACTGGATTCCAGTGGCTAGAAGACCAAACAAAGCATGCACCAAGAGCTTAGGTATAAGGCTCAAAGTAAGAAGCAAACAAGCATACAATGGAGCATATTACCTCAAGCAAAAATGGAACCTTAAAAAAACTTGAAGATGAGATTAAAACAAGACTTTTTCCAGTTTATGGAAAGTCTCAATAATAAACACAAGTAGGGCTAATCTATCATGCAAAAATGGCCCTAAAAGAGAGAATAGGGACAAGGGGCAGCAGCCGGCCCCAAATGGCAAATAGCCCTTCAACAAAGTTGAAGAGGAGCTCAAAACAAGGCACTTCACAGTTTACATCAAGCCACGAAAACAATCACAAGTAGGGCTAAACAAGCATGCAAGAAAAGGACCCAAGAGAGGGATAAAGAGACAAGTGGTAGAAGATGATCTCAAACAGAGGAGAGCCCTTCAACAAAGTTGAACAAGGACTCAAAACAAGCTACTTTACAGTTTATAACAAAGCCTAAAACAGTTCACAAATAAGCCTAAAATACCATGCAAAAATAGGCCTAAAAGGGAGTTTAAACACAAAGGGTGAGAAGAAGGCCTCAAACAGAGAAAGGCCCTTAATCAAACATGAAAAATAGCTCAAAATAAGACTATTTTCAGTTAGGGTCGGAGCCCAAAAATGTAAGCACAAGGAGCTAAGATATAGACCAAAAAAATGCACAAAAGAGGGAAAATGGGACTCACCCTTGTAGCCTATGTCTTCAACAACTCTTGGTCCAAGAAATGGTGCTCCTAGCCTCTGGAAATGGCCTCCAAGCAGTTGGAATGGAGTGAGGAGGTGTGGTGCTATGGGTTGGTGTAGAAAGGGTGTAAGACTTGAAAGGTTTTGAGAGTTGAAGTGTAGAGAGAGAGAGATTCAATGCAAGAGGCTTGAACCAAGTTTTGTAACCTTTCTAACCTCCCCAAAATGCAGCTGGAGCTGCTGGTTTTATAGAGGGAGAGAAGGGAAAAAGGGGGGGAAAATCAAATTCAAATTTCCCCCCCAAAAGGTTGACCCTCGGGCATAGGGCCTAGAGGAAAATAAATTGCACATCTAGAACACACTTGGGGAGGGGGTCATTGCTGGCCAGCTCAAAAGGGAAAAAAAGGTCATCCAACTAGGTAAGTGGCCGGCCAGCCACATTTTCTGGCCGGCCTGCTACTTTTCAGAAAAAAAATGGGTCTGCCGGAAAGAAAGGTGGCCGGCCAGTTATAGGGAAGTCTAATGGTGGCCATTCAAGTTTCCAAATTGAAGCCCCGGAAGTTAGCTTTCCAATGGCACAAACCTTGCATTAAAATTCCTCCTGTGGAAAAAGTTATGCCCTTTTTGGTGAAGCCGCGCAGATTTCGGTCCAACCGGAGTGATGCCCTACTTCAATCAACTATATCTCCCCCGTCCGGAATTGGATTTAGGAGATTATTAAGTGCAAAATGAAGCCCCGGAAGTCTTATTTCCAGCGGTGGTGGCCTCATAGCTTGATTCCAAGTATGCAAATGAATAGGCCCGATTCGGCGAGGGTTCCTCGACTCTTTCTTAGCGGTTCATGCCCATCTTCTCTCCCAACTGGATTTCTTCCCTCTTCTCCTCTTTTCTTCAACTCCAAACCCCTAAGTAAGGTGTTTTGAAAGATTTTTCAAAGATTTCATCTCTCTTTTATTCATTTCCACTTTGTCCTTGCTCGGTTTACTGAAAAGCGCAACATTTAACGAAATGCGAGCGTTGGAACATCGTAGAAACTTTATTTCAAAAACATTTTGAAAGAGAGGGTTTTAAGGTCTAAAATCTTTCGATCAAGATTGTTTTGGTCCAAAAAGGGGTATGAAGTTGAGCTTTGACCCTCTCCTTGCCGAAGAAATTGAACCTTTGCCCTGCACATCTTCCACCATGTAAACCATCAGTCGCGTCCAAGTCTTAAGGGCGGTCAAAAATGGGGTGTCTACAGTTGCCCCTCTTTGACAGAACTCGGAAGTCAAGGAGTGACGGGAGTGAATGTCAAAGCCCAGAGACGACCTATTTTTTACAAGGCCAAAGACTTGGATAAACAAACAAAGTATAGATAAATAAATGGTTGTGCCCGCAGGCTGCCTACGTATCCTTTTGCAAGGAATCAAACCAGCGTAGTTCAGGGGCAGGATGCAAAATGATATGCAGGAAGATTTTGATAATTGGACTTATACGCTACGCGAAGCCGGCTTGAAAGTTGGACTTATACGCTATGCGAAGCCGGTTTGATAATTGGACTTATACGCTACGCGAAGCCGCTTTGAAGATTGGACTTATACGCTACGCGAAGCCGGTTTGAAAATTGAGGATTTATGCAATGCACTGTAATGACTAAAATGCAATGTGATAGCTAGGAAAAGGGAGGTACCTTACAGGGACAATTGGTGATGACTCACCTCAGGCTGTGGGGGATCTTCCGCTTCTGCATCTTAATTGAACCACAGGTAATACTTTTCTCCCTAACTGTGGTCACAGCTTTCCCTATTCTCCAACAGGGTGACAGACTAGGTTGATTCAGTATCCAGAATTGAGGCGCATACACATGCTATCTCAATCTATGGGGCTGCCATACAGATTTCAAGCCGAGGATATACCCCTGGGTATTTAAACCAGACTTTAGTCTCGGAAATCCCGAACCTTTGTGTTCTAGGCATGAGCCATTCGAACTCTAGTTTCCATCGTCTCAGTTGGTCTCCTAGGAACTCACTGCTAACACAGGCAGGTGGCTATACTAGACCGCTGGAAGTCGTTTGGGCACGACAAACACCAAAGGAATTGCACCTTTAGAGGATTTAATGTCTCCTAGACCGGACAATAAAACAGATACGATGTAATGGATGTAATAGATGTGATGCAATAAATAATAGATGCGATGGAACAGAGAGTACAATAGATGCAAAAGGGTGACATACTCCAACCACGCTGGACTCGTGAGTGGAGGAAGAACAAAGAAAATCAAACAGGAGCGCGTTCCACGCAACCTAAGAAAAATTCCAAACACGCTGAAATCGTGTGAGGAAGAGAACACTCTAACCACGCTGAAATCGTGAGAAGAGGTCCAAAAAACAACCGCTCAAGTGCGCGCACAACGCAACCTGAGATAAGATCCAAACACGCTGAAATCGTGTGAGGAAAAGAACACTCTAACCACGCTGAAATCGTGAGAAGAGGTCTGAAAACAACCGCTCAAGTGCGCGCACAACGCAACCTGAGATAAAATCCAAACACGCTGAAATCGTGTGAGGAAAAGGACACTCAAACCACGCTAAAATCGTGAGAAGAGGTCTGAAAACAACCGCTCAAGTGCGCGCACAACGCAACCTGAGAAAGGATCCAAACACGCTGAAATCGTGTGAGGAAAAGGACACTCAATCCATGCTGAAATCGTGAGAAGAGGTCCTAAAACAACCCGCCCAGCGCGTCTACAACGCAACCTGGGACAAGATCCAAACACGCTGAAATCGTGTGAGGAAAAGAACCACTCTAACCACGCTGAAATCGTGAGAAGAGGTCCGAAAACAACCCCTCAAGTGCGTGCACAACGCAACTTGAGAAAGGATCCAAAAACGCTGAAATCGTGTGAGGAAAAGAACCACTCTAACCACGCTGAAATCGTGAGAAGAGGTCCTAAAACAACCCGCCCAGCGCGTCTACAACGCAACCTGGGATAAGATCCAAACACGCTGAAATCGTGTGAGGAAAAGAACCACTCTAACCACGCTGAAATCGTGAGAAGAGGTCCGAAAACAACCGCTCAAGTGCATGCACAACGCAACCTGAGAAAGGATCCAAACACGCTGAAATCGTGTGAGGAAAAGGACACTCAAACCACGCTGAAATCGTGAAAGGAAGTCCAAAACAAACCACCCAGCGCGTCTACAACGCAACCTAGGATAAGTTCCAA
This sequence comes from Camellia granthamiana, assembly GCA_036172215.1. Classification (NCBI taxonomy): domain Eukaryota; kingdom Viridiplantae; phylum Streptophyta; class Magnoliopsida; order Ericales; family Theaceae; genus Camellia; species Camellia granthamiana. The sequence continues at coordinate 127,793,876 of CM069903.1, forward strand.
ACACGCTGAAATCATGTGAGGAAATGAACCACTCTAACCACGCTGAAATCGTGAGAAGAGGTCCGAAAACAACCGCTCAAGTGCGTGCACAACGCAACCTGAGAAAGGATCCAAACACGCTGAAATCGTGTGACGAAAAGGACACTCAAACCACGCTGAAATCGTGAAAGGAGGTCCAAAACAAACCGCCCAGCGCGTCTACAACGCAACCTAGGATTGTTCCAAACACGCTGAAATCGTGTGAGGAAAAGAACCACTCTAACCACGCTGAAATCGTGAGAAGAGGTCCGAAAACAACTGCTCAAGTGCGTGCACAACGCAACCTGAGAAAGGATCCAAACAGGCTGAAATCGTGTGAGGAAAAGGACACTCAAATCACGCTGAAATCGTGAAAGGAGGTCCAAAATAAACCGCCCAGCGCGTCTACAACGCAACCTAGGATAAGTTCCAAACACGCTGAAATCATGTGAGGAAAAGAACCACTCTAACCACGCTGAAATCGTGAGAAGAGGTCCGAAAACAACCGCTCAAGTGCGCGCACAACGCAACCTGAGAAAGTCCCGGAGGACAATGATCCCAAACGCTGCTCAGCGTAAAAGGATAAACGGTAGAAGATAACACAAGATGCAAATAAATGCAAGTAAGGTGTGCATGACAATACAACGAGTGTGCGTGACAATGCAATTAAAGGTGTGCATGACAAAACTAGTGGAAGAATGCATAACAATGCGGGTGGAAGGGTGCATAACTTTGAAGCAGGTTTGATCTTGCGCTTGAAGTAGAGGCACACTGTGGACACCCCATTTTTGACCGTCCTCAAGACTTGGACGTCACCGTTTGAACACTCGGTGATTATCCATGTTTGTGTTCGTTTGGAGTTCCCGGAGGTCTCGGCTATGCGCCTTGCCTCAGGATCTCCGAACTCGACCATTTTGTGTCTGGTTTTGCGCCAAACACTTGTGTTTTGCCTTGGAAGGGCAGGGGATGCCTTGTGAGGTCTCCCCACACATCACCGGCCGTGGCTTGAGGCCACCGGCTGCTGTTTGTGCCCATCGGCCATATATTTGGCCGACCGGCACTCTTTTTGGCCGACCGGCCATCAATTTTGTCCAAATGGCAATTTTGAGCAGCCGACTACTGTTCATCTGCTTTTGCAGATATTTTCGGACAGTTGTGTGGCATTTTGTTCCCCTCCATACACGTGTATGGAGGGATGCTCCTCTTGTAAGCTTATTGAACAAGCTTTACAAGATTGTTTGCCTATAAGAGGAGGGCTCTTCTCTTGGCTTGAGGGTTAGAGAAATTTTGGTTAGAAAAGTGTGGGAGAAGCTCTGGTTTTAGGGTTTGAGTTCCATACATAACCTATCTCTATATCTCTCTTGTGTGTGTTCTAGGTGTAGTGGTCCTTACTATTGCACACAAACACATAGTCTTTCACCTTCTCTTGGTTCTTGAGGGACCTGAGGCTTGTTCTTGCTGTTCTTGGCTGGATTGAAGCTCAAGGAGGCAACAAGATCATCTTTTGTGAAGAGGTCTACAAGGGTGAGATACTAGTCCCTTTTATCCCCATTTTTGCATAGCTTGTTAGCCTATCTTAGAACTGTTTTTGTGCTTAGTGTATAATACAAAAAAGTTCTATTTTTGGGCCCTCTAAATTGTTTGTTTAGGGTGTTTTGTGGTTTGGAGGTGTTTGACCACCCTTAGGCCTTGAGAGGCCCCATTTTGTGCCATTTTTGGTGAGCTTCGAGACTTTGGTGCTTGGGCCTCCTCACCACTGAAATCTTGAGGGATTTCAGTGGTGAGGATGGTGCCTTGAAGTCTCAAGAAGGAGAGGGCCACCCCCTCTCCTTGTTGTCCTTGAAAAGGACCAATTTTGGCCTCTTAAGGGAGCATCATGCTTAAAGGTTTGTTGATCATGCCATGGCTGTATTTCATGCTTATATTGCCATGATATAACATTGTTGTGTGTTGGTTTTGGTACACCATGTTAGTTTAACATACATGCCATGTAATGCCTTGTTGTTGCCTTAATATGCCTTAGGTTGTAAACCATAGTTCTAGCATGTTTTAGGCTTAGCCTTGTGAAGGTTTTGTGTTTATTTTGCCATGTTTAAGGTCTGTCCATGGCTGTTTTGGTCGACCATGGCATGCTTTGTGTAGCTCCTTTACATTGTTAGCTTGTAGGCTTAAGTATGCAATTGTATAGCATGTATTGCTTGCTTTGATTTAGTGGTTTGGCACCATTTGTAGCATTATTTCAGTCCATTTAATATGCTTGTATGCTTGCCTTGGACACCTCTTTAATGCTTTGAAAGCTTGTGTTTTATGCTCCATGTTTTGGCCATTGTGCATGCTTTTGGATTTGAGCCACTTAGATGCCATCTAAGGATCCCTTTTGCATGGTTAAGGACTGCCTTGAACCTATTTTAAGCCTTCTTGGCCTTACGGGGCTTGGTTGGCTTAGCCATGGTTTAAGCCTCTTTGACTTGCTTCAAGTACTTGGACCATTTGCATGCTAATGTTTGCTTTATTTGAGTTGGTTTGGCGCCATATTCTAACATGATTTTCAGAGCTTGTGTTGCATGCTAATTATCCATGTTATGCCTCTTTTAAGTGTGCTTGAGAGTGGCCCCTTTTGATGCTTAAGTGTTGGACCATAACATGTGCATGCGTGCATGTGTGTTTGGCCTCACTTCCTTAGCATTATGGCAACTGTTTTGGGCCCAATTAGAGCTGCCTAATTCATGTTTAAGTCCACCCTCTATTTGGTTTGCATGCTTACTTTGCATGTTTGCTTGCATGCTTGCATAAGTGTCTTGTATTGCCATGTTGCATCCTTAGCTTGTATGCCTAAGTTGCATTGCATCTTGCATGCATGTCTTGTCCCTTGATTTACTGATAGGGATTGGGTTTTTGATTGTTTATGTGCATTGCATTCATTTGAAATTGAAATGTGCACACTTAGTTTTTGGGCCATCATGCATCAAAATGCTTGATTGGTGGTCCGAAAACCAAGGACCATGTCCCTTTGAGTTCTACACATGATGAGGGGTATGGTTAGGGCATACATGGTTTGAATTACATTGCCATGCAAGTTATGTCCTCTGCTGCTGTAAGCTGCAGGTTCTGCAGGCATTTTTGGCCGACCGGCAACATATAGTGCCGACCGGCCATCCATTGGTGGCCGATGGATGCATCTTGTGCCGATGACCACATCCCACTGCCGGTGGAAATTCTACTCAGCCGGTGGTGTCTCCCAGTGTCCAGGGAATCAATTCAGAGACTTTGGCAGTCTTTAGAGGGGCAGAGCAGGGAAAACAGAGGCAGTCTATGCATGGCAGTGCACTTACGAGCAAGACCGAGCATGCATTGCATTGGACCCGCTTCCCGAGGCCTTCTACTGTTTTCCTTAGCTTATTTAATTTGTTAATTAATTAAGTGGTCTGTAATAATTAATTAGCTTGTAGGTTAATTAATTTGTATATTTATTTGGTCCCTCCAAGCGAGGGCGAATTTGTAATAAGTGTGGGTGCGTGTGCGTGCATGTCTTCCAACCCCACGTCTTTCTTCCCTTTTATTTACCCGTTTATGATGGTAGATCAGGGCATATTTAAATTAGCATACCTTATGCTATGCATGCGTGCATTCATACATTTGTCTTGCATGCACTGGTCTCGGTACATCATGCTAACTGTATTTGTACTTCAATTCCGAATTGAATACGTGCATCAATTGATTGCATTTCACATGTCATGTTTAGGTTAGCCGAGCCTACCCTAATTGCATCCCGCATGTGTTGCATTAGTCAATTTAACATGAACTAGGACCATGCATGTTTGCTAACTAGTTTACTGTTTTGGCACGGAGTACGATGTAAGTATTTATGCTTTAGCATCTTGCATGTGTGCGAATGTTAACATGACAGCATGCTTACCATGCGGCTAAATGCTTATGTGATATTACTGTTTGATTGCCTGTGGGTGAAGGTTGGATTGTTTGAGTTGGAAAAACTCGTTGAAATTCGTATTTTAGCCTACTTGCGAGTAGCAAAATTCAAAATGTTTTTCAAGACAAACGGATATGCAATGCTTATTTCCAAACTAGGCAATCTAGTCTATACTTGTTTGCTGTGCGCATAACATAGTAATTCTAGGCTAATAACTGGTATAAGAGCACATAACGTTTTCAAAAATGGATATCATGGTTAGTAGAGGCCGGTCTTCAGACCGGGCGAGAAGGGGTGCTCATAGCTGACCTTCCCCAATCGTACCCAAGTTCCCGAGCCGAGGCAACTTTGGTGATGACGGACACGTGGCCTTTAGCACCGAGTCAAGGTTTCCTAAATTTCCCCATTAAAAAATATTTAGGTGGCGACTCTGTATCTGGCAAAGCAGTCCATGTTTGGCACTTCTTTTCAAAAAAATCTGTTTTCTCAAAACGATTTGCCGGATTTGGACTCTTTGGTTCAGATTAAGAATTGACAACAAAAGGGAGTCCGAACTGTAGAGTGAGGCCCAAGGGCGCGTCTACACACACTCATACTTCGGAGCATTGACAAGGCTTGAAAAGGTACATCCGGAATACAATCACGGAATTTTCTGAAGTTGAAGCACACTCAGATGCTTCCATTTTCCCTCTTTTCTTTTGCTTTGCAATCCGGAACCCATGTAGCTTCAGATAGGTCCTGGTTTTACTGTTCCCACGTGACCTAGGTTGAACCCTGCGGTTTTTTGAAAGAACAAAATCTTGTTTTGCACAAACACGGAGAACGGCACGGCACTCTGAGCACAAAATGATTTTTTGAAAGTGAGAGGAGTTCTCAATTGGGTATCGAGCCTACAACTGACCATAGTCAAAACGACTCAACAACAAAAAACAAAAGGTAAACAACCTAAACACAAACATAGACACTTGAAACGACTCAAAACAAAAATCGAAATAAACAAAAAACAAGAGACACGACACACAGACATGTTACAAAGATGAGAGACCTCTCAGTACGCGAGGAGCCAGTTTCTTTGGGTATTGCTTCCCACCATTTCTTATTTGTGATTCTCACATCACTCGGCCCTCAGGCTCGGCTTTTCTCACAAAACCCTTTTCCTCACTTTTTTTCTCAGCGCACCTCTCTCTATTCTTTAATCTCTCATTTTTTAATCCCTCCCCTGGGTGGTTGATGGATAAATAGGAAGTTGCGGGCTCTTACCCCTAGCATGCTGCTAGATTCTCTTTCTTCCGTTCACAGCTAGTGAATTCCTCCCATAGAAGGGTTGCGCTACAACTGGGTGTGTAGCAGATCTGCAGCTAACATCGGTTGATGATGCTTTGCTGGGGAGTTTGGACATGATAAGATCTGTCCAGATGATGGAGTGAAATATCTTGCCCCATTCCAGTTCGTGCTTCGCACTTGGCTTGATACCTCGTTGCTTGGAGAGTGAGAGAGCTTTCAGCCCTTTGTTGTGCCTTTTTCTGGCGAATACGGTGCCCTTTCCGGCAAATAGAGTGCCTTTTCCTAGCAAGTATTTTGACAAAGGGGAAAAGACAAAACACCTGACTCAACTGTGCCCCTAGTTCATTATTTTGACCATTTTTTGTTTTGATTTTTCTACTAAAACAATTTTGACCCATATGAGAGTTAGATTAACACGCTTGTTCAATTTTTGATTTGAAATCATGCAAGTTAGGCCATGAGCACTGAAAATTTTCCTTTTTTTGGGTCCAAGAAATGGTCCAGTTTTGGAAAAATTGGAATAATTTTTTAGAGAATTAGTCAACCTCAGTAAAAATTCTCAAAAACTATTTTTGCAATCGGCCACTGCTCAACGAGCATAGAACCCACTCTCGAGATGCACAAACTCAGATCCGAAGGAAAATTGCCCCTTGTTTGAAGAGAGTTGCATGGCAACGGAAAGTTGCCCCTTGTTTGAATGGCACCGCAGCGCATTGTAGTCAGTCCTCAAAGTGACGAACACAATCAAATTCTTGGATACAGAGAAGGCGAAGATGATCAAAACCATTACCTGGGCACAATCAAATTGAAGTGTTTTACGGCTGGACTTCAGAATGAAGTTGCCTACGTATCCCAAAGATGGGAATCAAGCCTTACGTAGTTCGGGGTTAAGATACACTCGGGTATTAACCTCTCCTTTTTAGGCTCTAACTTTTGCCAAGGCGCATGTCGCGGGTTTTCAACCTTGCGAGCTTTGTTCTTCTTTCTTTCTCTTTTTTTTTATATTCTTTTCATTCCTTTTTTTTCTTCTTCTTTTTTTTTTTTTTTTTGCATTTTTCTTTTTCTTTTCTTTTTGCATTTTTTGTATATATTTTTTTTGTCTCGCTCTAACTTTTGCCTGGGTTGCCCTTCTGGGTTTTCGACCCAGCGAGCCTCTCAAAGGGTAAAAGTGTAGCTTGGTCCATGCCAAATGGTTGTAGGGTTTTGAAGTCATCCGTATCCAGGAGAGTGGCTGTTGATTCGCAAGAGGACTCATCTTCGGCTCTTCGAGCACATCTGACATCTTTGCCCCTAGTTCGAAGGGTGCTTCCGACCTAGCTTCGCAAGCTGTTTTTGGTGACATCTGGTCTTCTTGATCTAATTTTCTTGCCGCTAATTCATGGGCTGCTTCGAATCTGGCCACTCAGGCCTCACATTGTAGTTGACCGTTGAACATTCTGAATTCAAGTTCAAGGTTTGGAAGCAAAGGGGTTGAGTCTTGAGGCTGAGAGCGATCCTAGGCTGAACAATCTCAAGAGCGATTCCACACAGGTCTTCACAGGACCACGCAAAACATTTTGTTTTTGAAAATTTTTAAGAAAGCGACAAGTTGCTCGCGCTGAAGATAGTGTGAAACCAGTCTGGATCAAGCCAGGGTCCTTCTCAGTACTCACGCTAACAAGCATGATTTCATTCATTAAGGCTTAGCACGCCTTTCTTTCTCTCAAATGATCAAAGTTTTGCAAATCCCGAGGAATTCCTTCCTCTTCGTTTTCATCGCAGTGTTCAAAAAAAAGTTTTGAAAAACTTAGGTCGATGTAATGAATTCAAGGCACAAAAAAAGACACAGCTTCTAGTCAAATACTGCCAGTTCATTTGGAATTTCTGGTACAACTGGCACACGGCAGAAGCAGACACAAAAACATGAAAAACCACTGCTGTTCATTCAAATCTGTTGGCGTTACTGGCTCCAAGGCAGAAACAGACTCAAAACAAAACGAAAAGACAAACACAAAACAAAATGGTGACGCCCGATGTAACACTCCTCGGAATTACCCGACTCCTATATAACAGGACTGACTCGATACAACAAGACAGACCCAAAACAAAAGAGACTGACTCGAAACAAAAAGACAGACCCAAAACAAAACAACAAGACCTACCCAATACCCAAGTCAGAAAGCACAAAAGCTAGCATTCGCAAATGCTCAAAACAGTGCATGCCATCCACCATATCTGGAGTAAACTGAGCGCTGCCTGCAGGTGGTTCATCCCCCGATCACATCACATTATCCCCCAAGTTCACTGATCCAGTGCCGATAGACTTTTCAGAGCTCGGCGCAGTAATGACCTTTTTATCAATCAGATCTTGTATTTCATGGGGAAGACGAAGACACATGTCAGTGTCATGGCTAACTTGTTGATGAAAGACACAGTACTTCGCCGGGTCGTGGGAGAGAGGAAGTTTATTCAGTAATGGCCGCGGCTCCAGGGGCTTCAGATGCCCCTTTTCGATCAGGACCCTCAGGGCCGTTGACAGAGACATGTCCAGTGGGGTGAACACCCTTTGGCCCCGAGGTGGGTATTTCGCAAGTTGTGAGCTAGTTGTGTTGGATGTACCGGCGAAAGGGTCGGTAGGTGCTGACTTTTGATGATCTCTTCTGAGTGTAGGATTGGAGCTGAAAGGGGTGTTTCTGGTACAACATCTCTTGTCTCGGCTTGCCCCTTGATTCAGACTACCCCCAACTTGAGTGGCGAAAGTATCATCCATAGTTTTTGCAACCACTGCAAGCACTTGCTCTTTGTTCAGTCCCTCGGCTTTCAAAGCCTCAACAGCCAACAGAAGATGTTCATGGGGATCCATGTTCGCCCCTATCTTGTTCTTTCCACTCGCCTCCACTTTGCCAAGGGATTGGCATTCTTCAAATGCAGCCCGTCCCAAGATTGGGGAGCCTTTTGTCGTGAAACTCCTAGCATGTGCTGTGGTTGATGATGGAGCCAATGTCCCAGAGGCTAGATCTGTCACAGTTCTTTGAAGATCTTCGATCATTCTCTTTAGCTCAGAAGTAGTGGGCTCACGGGTTTGAGATGATTGGGGTCCGGGTGCATCCATCATGCATAAGTCCATGCTTTTTGGAATGAACACCTCAGGCTTGGGTAGATGGGCTGGGGTGATGTATATGCTGGGGTCGTAGGTGGACGGCCGTATATGGATGAGGTTGAGATGTAGAGGTGACGGGTCAGTACTAGCCTGAGGTCCTTTTGGTGGAGCTAGGGTCTCTTCATCAATAAGATCCTGAATCTTATGACGGAGGCGGATGCAACGGTTCGTATCATGACCGTGCTGTTGATGGTAGGCACAGTATTTAGCTGGGTCATATCTTGGCAGAAGAGGGTTTGGAAGGGGTTGGGGTTCTAGAAGTTCTAGGTGCCCTTCTTCTCGTAACTTTTCCAAAGCTTGAGAGAGACTCATGTAAAGAGGATGGAATTTTCGGGCTTGGGGCCGAGTTGAAGTGGTTGGTTCTTGGCCATTGAGGGAAGTGGTGATAGTGTCTACTTCTGAGCATTTCGCAGCTGTGCTACCATCAGTAGTAGCATTGGAACTGCGAGCAACATTCCTTTTCAAAGGCTCATTATCTTCTGCGAAGATCCCTTGTCTGATGGCATCCTCGATTTGAACCCCCATTTCATGAAGGGCTGGAAAGGTAAACAGAGGTAGAACGACCATCTTTTGCAGCAACTTGCCATGCAAATTCCGAACAATCATCCTGATCTGATCTTTGTCGGAAGGCCTTGTAGTCATCATTGAGGCCTTTGCTCTCCATCTCGTCACGAATTCTGAGAAACCCTCCTTTGGTTCTTGGCGGGTGACTTCGAGATCACGAGTTGTGACCTCGATCTGTGTGTTTTAGGAGTATTGAGCAACAAAGGCCTCAGCCAGCTCTTCCCAGTTCTGTTTCACAGAGCTCTCCAATTTTGCATACCAGATTGCGGCTATCCCAGACAGGGTTCGGCCGAATAATGACAATTTCTGGGCTGTGGCCAAACCCATTGGCCTTAAGATATCAGAAAACAGTTGGAGGTGCACCATTGGGTCTTCAGAGCCATCGAATCGATCGATATGTGGCATCTTGAACCGATCCGGTAATGTCACCACTAAGTCGGTATAACCGTCCTCTATATCAGGAATAGAGTGGGCCCCCTGAGACTTTTTGAACAATTTCTCAAGCTTGCTCACTTTCAATGCTGTGGGGTCCGTCTCGAACTCAAAGGGGGAGTCTGGTAGGTTGGTGGGTGTTTTAGATAGCTGGGGTAGAACCGGAGGCGGAGCTGGCCCTGTCGAAATGCCCGTATCTGCCTGGACATTTGGTGTCTCCTCGGGTATCGGAACCCTTGGTGGAGGAGGAGCTTGATGTGAGGCTGATGCTCCGGCTTGCTATTGCAACCTAGTGATGAGCTCGGCTTGCTGAGCCATGATTGCAGCCTGCTGCTTGGAAAATTTCGCTTGGCGGACAGCGTCCTCCTGCATGAGCTTCATACTCTCTTGTATCTGACGCATCATTGCCTCCATCCCTGACGTGTTCTGCTGATCCATCTGACTGACTGGTATATCTATCCCTGCAGTAGAAACTGAGACCTCAGCCTGACTGTTCACTGGTGGGGTGGATAAGGGCCACTGATCTGGTAACTGCTGAACTTGTGATTTGTGCCTGACTGGCCCTTTTACCCTGCCTCTGGTAAAGGAACACTGATTGCCTTTGAACTGAATCTCTGACCTGACAAACTCTATGAGCACAAGTTCGATGAATCTCGAGGGATATCGGAGCCTTTTGAAGCTATGGTTCTAGGACTACCTAGCAAAAGAGAAAACCGACAGCATCTCAGCCTGATTTCACCATAACCAATATGAGCAAAGCTGAATGAGTGTGCTGTCTACTGAATTCTGCCCAAAATTCTGCCTGTAAACTGATACCCTCAGGTAAAACTGATTCCCAAATACTGATGCCCTCAGGCCCGATGCCCAAACTTGCAAACTGATACATGCATTCCTGTAGAGACGCACTCTAAAAGCACATAACAGATAAGTGAGAGCCAAAACACCCCTATGTTGGGGTAGGGTTTACCTGTCCTATTTTGTCAGGAACTAGGGTTTCACTACGCACGCAGCGGTTTCAAACAACCTATATCGGGTAAGCAACCTGCCCTAGTTTGGAATGGTCACTACGGATCCGAATATGCACTAGGTCGAATGGTCAAAAGGGTGCCCCGGTAAAACCGGGGTTTGTGTTCCCATACTGGCAGAGCCCATAACCGGTCAGCCTTATGGTCATGCCTTGACAAGACAAGCCTCCGACAAACCGTTCAGGAATAGCAGATGGCAAACACGATGTCCTAGGCGCACCAATGCAAATGCAATGCAAAGAAACACATAAGTGTAGTCAAAACAAGATATCATGAGTTCGAGTCAAGTTCTCTAAATCCCCAGCGGAGTCGCCAGAAACTGTAACAAGCCGGCGGGGGACCTCGCTACAGCTCGGACTCGATTTGTGTCACGGTTCTTAATCTGAACCAAAGAGTCCAAATTCGGCAAATTGTTTTGAGAAAATAGATTTTTGAAAGAAGTGCCAAACATGGACTGCTTTGCCAGATACAGAGTCGCCACCTAAATATTTTATTTTGGGAAATTTAGGAAACCCTGACTCGTTGCCTAAGGCCACGTGTCCGTCATCACCAAAGTTGCCTCGGCTCGGGAACTTGGGTACGATTGGGGAAGGTCACTTCGTGAGCACCCCCGCTCGCCCGATCAAAGATCGGCCTCTACTAACCATGATATCTAGTTTTGAAAACATTATGCATTCTTATTCCGGTTATTAGCCCAGATTTACTATGTGATGTACACAGCATACAAGTATAGACCGGGTCGCCTGAATTGGAACAAAACATTTCATGTTTGTTTATTTGAAAATAGTTTGATGGTGCTACTCGCAAGTAGGCTAAGACGTGGATTTGCCACCCTCGGGTGGGCTTTAGAAAACAATGATTTTGCCACTATCTAGTGGGCTTAAAACAAACAATCAACGCACTGTTCCAATTCAAATAACCCAATCTTCACCCACAGGCACTCAGGCAGTTATATCACGTAAGCGCATAGCCTCATGGTAAGCATGCTATCATGGCGGTCACTCACACGCATGCAAGGATACTAAAGCATAAAAACTTACCGAGTACTCCAAGCCAAAACAGAAGCTAATTAGAAATCCATGCATGACCCTAATTATACAGAAATGCCTAATGCAACACATGCAGAATGCAACTATAGCAAGCTCGGCTATTCTAAACATGGCATATGAAATGCTACAACTAACAAGTATTCAACTCGGAATTGAAATACAATGCAGTTAGTATGATGCGCCGAGCCCGGTGCATGCAAAACAGATGAATGAATGCAAACATGCTATCATACTGTATGCTAATTGAAATATGCCCTAATCTAACCATCATAAGCTGATAAATAAAAGGGAGAAAGACGTGAGGTTGGAAGACATACATCACACACACGCACACTTATTACAGTTATGCCCTCGCGCGGAGGGTCCGAATAAATAATATACAGTCCCAAATGAATAATACAGTCCGAATAAATACGAAATCCTAATTAATTAACAGATTAATCTAGGAAAGCGATAAACTAGCATGCAAGCTAGGGACTGCCTCGACTCTGCTCCGGATGATGAATGATGCATGCTGAGCGGTCTTGCGCGAAAATCCACTGCGATGCCCCGGTTTGCCTCTGTTTGCAATTGTTCTCGGGATTTGTGCCAAGCTCCGGAAGACTGCCGGCTTCTGATTTGCTGCAACAGAGAGCAAGAAAGGGGCTTGGCAATGTATTTTCACATATGTACACATGCCTCGATCCTCGTGCCACCAACTACGCATCTCGATGCATGATGGCCGAGGAGTCGAATTGCACGACTTAATATGAAATGAATGCACATAAAAACACAACAAGACCATGACTCCATCATGGATAATCCGGAGTGTCGGTGACTGGGAATTGAGACACGTTCCGTCACTCGAAGTACGAAACGTCCCTCGTTTCCCGTGCTCGGGCTAACTCCTATCCCAAACACAATGCAATATGCATGGCATGCATGAATGCAACTAAGATACAACCTAACATGCACAATGCTATGAAATGGCATATACGATGCACGAGATAACATGGCATACACAATGCGCTAACATACAACCTAGCATACACAATGCTATGAAATGAAATGGCATACACGATGCATAATGGACTTACACCAATACGAATGGACCTCAGCCACACTCACATAGGAGGCCATTAGATGGAAAATGAGACACTCAAGATGCGTGCACGCATGCACACAAATCGAGGACCGAACCTAAGGCACGAATGCCACTCTACCAAAGCATGGTAAGACATGGAACATGGTATATGAACATGCAAGTTCAAGCACTGAAATGTGATGCAAAATGATCCCGAATCATGGAAACATGGCACCCGATGCATGAGATGGTTCCGAAACACAAAACTATGCACATGGAATGACTTATAGCTATACAAAGCATGCATTATTTGATCATGAAGCATGAAGACAGAAGCAAGGCAGTCCCAAAACATGAACTTTTATAGTTCAAATTGTTGCGAAAAAGTGCTAGCAAGATGGACTAAAACATCATGCCAATTTGACTAGCAAACATGGATTACATGGCATGTATATGAAGCATATGGAATGTCACCAAACCAGAAAAAATCAGTGAATAAAACATGTGAAAATAGGCCCAAATAACCACTGATATGCAACCATGGCATGCAAAAATGATGAGTTGCTTTAGAGGGCCATGCAAGGAATTCTTAAACACATACAAGATAGACATGTGGCAGCACCAAACCAACTCCGAAAATCAAATATGATAGTCCCAAAACTCACCAAAATGGCCCTGAAATCAGTCAACAAGGCATGCAAGATAGGGTCTCTTTGGAAGGCCAAAATGGTCACCAAACAAATCAAGGTGAGAGGGGGTCACCCCCCCCCCTTTGATTTGGAGGCTCAAAACAGCATCAAAGCCACTGGAAATCCACTGGATTCCAGTAGCTAGAAGACCAAACAAAGCATGCACCAAGAGCTTAGGTATAAGGCTCAAAGTAAGAAGCAAACAAGCATACAATGGAGCATATTACCTCAACCAAAAATGGAACCTCAAAAAAACTTGAAGATGAGATTAAAACAAGACTTTTTCCAATTTATAGCAAGTCTCAATAATAAACACAAGTAGGGCTAATCTATCATGCAAACATGGCCCTAAAAGAGAGAATAGGGACAAGGGGCAGAAGCCGGCCTCAAATGGCAAATATCCCTTCAAAAAAGTTGAAAAGGAACTCAAAAAAAGGCACTACACAGTTTATATCAAGCCACGAAAACAATCACAAGTAGGGCTAAACAAGCATGCAAGAAAAGGACGCAAGAGAGGGATAAAGAGACAAGTGGTAGAAGATGATCTCAAACAGAGGAGAGCCCTTCAACAAAGTTGAAGAAGGGCTCAAAACAAGCTACTTTACAGTTTATAACAAAGCCTAAAACAGTTCACAAATAAGCCTAAAATACCATGCAAAAATAGGCCTAAAAGGGAGTTTAAACACAAAGGGTGAGAAGAAGGCCTCAAACAGAGAAAGGCCCTTAATAAAACATGAAAAATAGCTCAAAATAAGACTATTTTCAGTTAGGGTCGGAGCCCAAAAATGTAAGCACAAGGAGCTAAGATATAGACCAAAAAAATACACAAAAGAGGGAAAATGGGACTCACCCTTGTAGCCTATGTCTTCAACAGCTCTTGGTCCAAGAAATGGTGCTCCTAGCCTCTGGAAATGGCCTCCAAGCTATTAGAATGGAGTGAGGAGGTATGGTGCTATGGGTTGGTGTAGAAAGGGCGTAAGACTTGAAAGGTTTTGAGGGTTGAAGTGTAGAGAGAGAGAGATTCAATGCAAGAGGCTTGAACCAAATTTTGTAACCTTTCTAACCTCCCCAAAATGTAGTTGGAGCTGCTGGTTTTATAGAGGGAGAGAAGGGAAAAAGGGGGGGGGGGAAATCAAATTCAAATTTCCCCCCCAAAAGGTTGACCTTCGGGCATAGGGCCTAGAGGAAAACAAATTGCACATCTAGAACACACTTGGGGAGGGGGTCATGGCCGGCCAGCTCAAAAGGGCAAAAAAGGTCATCCAACTTGGTAAGTGGCCGGCCTGCCACATTTTCTGGCCGGCCTGCTACTTTTCAGAAAAAAAAATGGGTCTGCCGGAAAGAAAGGTGGCCGGCCAGTGATAGGGAAGTCCAATGGTGGCCATTCAAGTGTTCAAATTGAAGCCCCAGAAGTTAGCTTTCCAATGGCGCAAACGTTGCATTAAAATTCCTCCTGTGGAAAAAGTTATGCCCTTTTTGGTGAAGCCGCGCAGATTTCGGTCCAATCGGAGTGATGCCCTACTTCAATCAACCATATCTCCCCCGTCCGGAATTGGATTTAGGAGATTCTTGAGTGAAAAATGAAGCCCCGGAAGTCTTATTTTCAACGGTGGTGGCCTCATAGCTTGATTCCAAATATGCAAATGAATAGGCCCGATTCGGCGAGGGTTGCTCGACTCTTTCTTAACGGTTCATGCCCATCTTCTCCCCCAACTGGATTTCTTCCCTCTTCTCTCTTTTCTTCAAATCCAAACCCCTAAGTAAGGTGTTTTGAAAGATTTTTCAAAGATTTTATCTCTCTTTTATTCATTTCCACTTTGTCCTTGCTCGGTTTACCGAAAAGCGCAACATTTAACGAAATGCGAGCGTTGGAACATCGTAGAAACTTTATTTCAAAAACGTTTTGAAAGAGAGGGTTTTAAGGTCTAAAATCTTTCGATCAAGATTGTTTTGGTCCAAAAAGGGGTATGAAGTTGAGCTTTGACCCTCTCCTTGCCGAAGAAATTGAACCTTTGCCTTGCACATCTTCCACCATGTAAACCATCAGTCGCGTCCAAGTCTTAAGGGCAGTCAAAAATGGGGTTTCTACAAGTACAGTGTCATCAACGTGAGTATGACGGGTTTTGTGGGATGGCGATGTTGTGTTTCACTTGGGGTGCATTGGGTACTCCTCGTAAACTAAAATGATTTTTTTGAATCAAGACGTGAATTTACGACCCCTATTTTCGGGAAAGTAATTTGAAAGAAACCTTTGAGTTTGATTGTGACTAGTTGTAAATGACGTATATTCGGTAGATGGCGGTATAGACCTGAATGTTTTACGGAAAGTTAGACTCGACCTAGTCTGAGTTACTGGTTATATGTCATGTGTCTTTTTGGCAAGACCGTGAATTTATGAGGTAGTAGTGTGCCGTAATGTTGTTCCTTAATCGTGTACTGTCTTACACACTTGTCTTGTGAAAGTGGACTGGAAGCCTTGTGGGCGAATGTTCTCGTGTTTCCCAGGTTGGGGTAGTATGTACTAAACACTGGTTTGGGTACTGTCGGTAGTTGAGACGTAGTAGACGTCTTAGAACACGGTATTGGTTACGTGGGTCTTACTGTTACCATTGTTATCGGGCCTTGGAGAGTGGGATCTTCTCATCAGTTGAGATGTTGTGGAAACGTAGTGGGGTTGAAGTATCTGGGTCCATTGGTAGGTATTTGAGTGTATATTGAATATCTTGTTGTATGGATGAACTGCACGAGTATTACATGTGTTTCAGTCTATGGTAATATTATGGAAATTAATTTAGCATTATATATGTTAAATGTGATGTGGAAATGCAAATGTATCATTAACAGTGAATGTGTTTCGAAATTGTGAACCATGCATGTTAGAAGTTATTGAATTTGAAAGGAATGCATATCGATAATGCATGTGATAGCATATATTATAAATTGTCTCTGGAATAGAGATAGGGTAACCGGTAATGGGTTAGATTGTTGAATACTGAATTGTGTATTGCGGAGAAAGTGATTCAATTTAAACGTTATGAGAAATTTCAATGAGAAGTCATGGCCAAATCAATTGAGAATGGTTAGGTGTTGTGAGTAACACCGTGTTTATGAAAAATTGTTTACAAAACTCTTGGATTTCGCGTGGGGCATGCAAAAATTTATTTCAGAATGTTAGCGTTGAAAACTTGATTATTTTTGAGAAGATGCCTTTTAACCAGAGAATAATTTTCTATGTATTCATACAAAAGCTTGCATTAGTTATTCTATTCGGGATTGTGGTGTTGAGTAGTGACTTAGCTTGGCGCGCTAGTCGGTGATTTTGGTGAGTTATCTTGGAGGGAGTTTGGTTTTGTTAAAGTTGCGTATGCCGGAGTATTGTTCTCCTTCGAACCATGTTTCCTTGTTAAGCCTTTCCATGTGTGAGGGTAAGTAGAAAATCGGTTGAAAGATTAACTTCCTTGTATTGTGAGCTTCGTGATCAATTGGCCTCGTGTTTTGTCGTTTCCTTAATTTCGGGGACGAAATTCTATAAGGGGGGGAGGTTATAGCGATCCCGGGTCTTACTCCTTGTTGTATTATAGCGATCCCAATTTTTCTTTTTCTGTTCAGTTGTATTCCGGACTCAGTTCCGTGGAGCTGGTTATTGTATTTATGTCATTTGCATCCTTTACTCTTTATATATGAGTCTTGGGTTGTGTTGGGAAGGTTTGGAACAGGTTGGTTGAGCTTAGGAACCAAGTCTAGTTGTCCAGTTTTTGGCTTGTCCGCTCGAGCGGGGACCCTTTTGTTTCTTGTCCGCTCGAACGGGGGTTTGGGCGCTCGAGCGGGGACCAGCTCTGCATAAATTCTGGGAGTGTGCATCCGCCGCTCGAGCGGGGGATTGGACGCTCGAGCGGGGATCTGTGAGTGACGCTCGAGCGGGGCTTTTGCCGCTCGAGCGGGGCGTCTGTTATTTAAATCCGAGCTTCAGCTTTTTGGCTCACTTTTTCACACCTGTTTCTCTCTCTTACTTTTCCAAAAAGCCATTTGAGAGCTCCTCCTTCTAAAACCATAACTTCTCTCTAAGTATTGATCTAGCTAGGGTGTTTTTCTCACCTTTGGTCTTCACAAAAGTTGGGTTGATCGACGAGGGCTTTACTTTGATCCGAAAATTTTGAGTTTTGGAGCACGTTGGGTTTCGTCATCTTCTTCCTTTGGGCTCCAAATTTGAGGTAGGGATGTCCTACTCCTCCTTATGGATTTTGTCTTTAAATTTTAGCATTTTGATATGTTGGGTGTTGTTGGGTAATTTTGAGAAAGTTTGGGCCCTTTGTGTAATTTTTACAAAAGTTGGGGTTTTGTTTGTAATAAACATACATGCATGCTAGGCATAGAGAAATGAGATTAATGTTGGAACATTGATGGAAATGGAACCATAGGGTTGTTTTTTTTTTTGTGAATTTTGGTAGTTTGCCCTAATTGGTTTAATTAATTAATGTATATAATTAATTAAAGAAAATGAGGAATTGAGTTGAGAATGTTGAAGTTGGGAATGTATGGGACTAAAGGGTGTAGTTGAATCATTGATTGCTCACCTAGTTGAAATGTTGATATATTATCCATTTGTGTATTTATTTCCTGTTTAGAAATAATTGCTTTGGGCTACCGGTGGAGGGTAGTATTGATTGTTGTAGACAATGCATGATGATTAGACAAACTAAAACTAATCAATTGGATGTGTCATAGAGTATGACGGTTGGTAGAATACATTAACTTTATGTATTGATTGATTGTGCATATGACCAATGTGTTTATATGCATTATATGTAGACGGTTGCTAGAATACATTAACTTTATGTATTGATTGATTGCGTGTATGATTCTGTGTTTATATGCATTGCTTGTGTATGGGAAGAGATGGGGGATGTACTCCACGGTTTAGGGGAAGATGGGGGATGTACCTCTAAACTGGTTAATGGTTAAGGGAAGATGGGGGATGGACCCAGGGATGCAACTCATATGCTCTCCCATTGTAGTGATGATACAGCTCATATGCTTATCTATTGAAGTGTTGATATAGCTCATATGCTTATCTGTTGTAGTTGTGATATAGCTCATATGCATATCTATTGAAATGTTTGTTTGATTTGATATAGCACTAAAATGTATATCATCATCGTTTGTGAAGTATGGAAGTGGTTTATGTGTTATTGATACAACACCAAAACGTGTATCCACCTTGAATTTCGAAAGTGTTCTAGTGATGAACTATAATCTCATCAAATGTTTTGGCCAGAGTACTGAGCCTTGTTTTCAAACTCAATGTTGAAGAAGAAATGGAGAGTGAATTGTAACATAGACTTGACTGTCAGGGAATCGTAATAAGATGTAAATGGAAGTGTAAGTGTTGACCATCTATCAGTTGCTAATCTTTTAGTCATTGTTCATAGTTGGTTTAGTATATTTCTACTGGGCTGTGGCTCACCCTTTATGGGAACATCATTTTCAGGTACAGGTAGCACGTCACCTCCAAGGACATAGCTTGGGAGGCTAGAGGCGGTCACATTTTCGTTCTCTTATTTTCCTTGATTGCATTACATGTAGATTCAAGCCAAGGGCTTAATGTGTAATTGAGTTAGCACTCTCATTTGTGACCAAGTGTTAACTTGGGAAATTGTAAGCCCGTAGGGCATCTGCTGTTGTTGTTAATATGTAATACTTTTGTAATGAAATACTCTGATGAATAGATGAATGTGGACCTTTTATGTATCGATGCATGTCTCTATGGATGGGTTTAATGTTATTATTTTGAGGGCGTGACATAGGTAACATTTGCAAATAGGACTTTTATGTAATTAACTCTACATTTTATAAGGGAAAATTATTTTAAATAAATTAAAAACTAAGAGATGAATGTTTTTACTTTTTACTTTCTAAGATAATTTTATATATATATACATTTTATGTCTTGCAATGATTGTCCAAAATTAGATTTATATAAATTTAAGTTTAAATTTTAAACTCTTTGAAAGTGTCACTTTAAATGTGGCAATTGTTATTATAATTTTTTTTTCTTAAAATGTACTGCCATAATTGCAATGTAATATTATTTGATTTTTTTTTTTATTATTTGCAAATAATTCTTAATTTGGAAAAGGAAATTGTACACTTAATATTTCCATATTAATCTTTTCAGAATTTGAAATACAATTTTGAATTTTTTTCCATATTAGTCTTTGGAAGCAATATAATTAAAGGAAATTTGTAAATTCATTATTAATGGATTAATTTAAAATTAATTTTATTTTCAAATTGTCTTTTGTTGGTGCAGGGTTTCCTTTTCAAAATTAAGAATTATTTGCAAGATAATACAAATATGAAATAATATTACAATTTTGGTAATATAATTTTAAAAAAAAAACAATATGGAAAGAGTAATATAGAAAAAATTTCAAAATTATATTTTAATTCTTACATAGAAAGGACATATGTAACAAAAATTATTAATAGTTATTTTTATTAAAAATACATTTATCAGATTTATTTTACTTAATTTTTAAAAATTATTTTTGAGTTTTTCTATTTTTTGTTGGCTTCAATAAACTCTTCTTTTTTTCTTTTTCTTTCTTTTCTTCTTCTTCCTTTTTTTTTTTTTTTTTTTTTTCATATTTCAGTGAAATACACCTACATATTAAGACAAAAGACAAAAAATTACAAAAAAAAGTGTCATTTTTTTTGTTTTTATTTGACCTTTTCATTTTTAGTATATTTTTTTTCGAATTTTAGGTACATTTAGACTAAGTGTATCTAAAAATTTAAAATAAAAAAAAATAGTGAAACATGAAAAAAATTACTAAATATTAAAAAAATATAAAAAATTACAAACTCAAAAAATATATTTGAGTTTGAAAATATTATGACTTTGCTACCTTCTTTTTCTTCTTCTTCTTCTTCTTCTTTTTTTTTTTTTTTTTTTTTTCTATGGGCAATTTAAGTTATACTTATTAATGAAATTAGTTATACTTTCTTTATAAAATAAATAAATAAATCACATATATGAATTTAACAAATACATTTGTAATGAGATTACTAATTATCTTAACATTAATTCTTTTAAGTGCAATTGTTACAAAAATATTATTTTGGTTCATTTTAATTTTCTTTAATCAATTTTTTTTTCAAACTAAAAAATATTTTTTGAAATAATTTATTTTTAATATTCTTCCTATTTATATATTTTTTCAAAATATTTATTAAAAAAAGTGAACAATAAAAAAAAATGTGGGTGTGTATTTTTTAGAGCTTACACCTAAACATTTGTTAAAGGGCAAAAGTCATTTTCAATTGAATTTTACTAATGGTGCAAATTAAAATTATTATTAAAAATGACAAATTCATTTAAAAGCACTCAAAGACACCCAAAATAATAATAATAATAATAATAATAATAATAATAGTCCATGTACAATGGATTAATTGAGCAGACTTGAAATTTAAAAAGTTTTTAGGGTTGGGTTTAGGATGACTATATTAATCAATTATGTTTGTGTTGGGGTCGAGTTAACACATAATCTTTCGATGTAGTTCAGCTCAGTTAGACCCTAACGCGGTTAATGATCCTATACCAAATATATTTAATAGACAATTCACATAATCAATAAATATAATAGTCCTTAAGAAAATTTGACATTCTTTTAATAATTAAATTTTAATAGTTAGTTTAAAATTATTGAACTATTTTTGTTTTAATAGAAATTATTTTCTAGAGTTCAAATATATACGATGAATTAAAAAATACAAAATTTTCACTCTGTGTAGCACGGGTTTGTTACTAGTTATATATTAAGGAAAATGGGATTTCTAATGAGAATGGATGTGAGAGTTCTAAACCCTAAACTAATTTTTTTTTGATTTTTAAATAAGAAAAAAATTCTATTAGTTAACTCTTGTAATGCCCCAAAATTATCAACCATTTTATAATTAAATCCATTAAATACTTTCCAACTACTACAATGAATACCATTAAAGAACAAATCTTTTACCCAAAATAATATCTTTATCATTGTACTATTACAAGTGAAATATATATCATTGTTCATTAACATACAATCATAAATAATAATCATTCAGAGGGTAAAAAAATACAAAAGTAAAGTGCCCTAATGGCATACACATTTTCAAGGATAGTCATTGATTACACAAAAATGGGCATTCAGTCCAAAACCACAAATTAACTTTGGAGTTTCAACAAATAACATCTAGAGAGCCTTCGTGCTACAGTCAAACTATACATCTATCACCAAGTCACTTCGGCAGAATCAAACCGTCATTTCTTGAAATGTTGTTAGTTTGAGGTGAGCTATTGCCTAATAGGAAATACTATTAACCAGATATATAAATAATTGAGATGCATATAATCATGCCATGCGCTTGTTACAAAATCTATATTTTCTCTTTGAAAACCAAAAATGTCCAATGCATGATTTTCATTCAAAATCTCATTCGCAACCATGGAGTGGTAAATACACTATGACGTCCCAAGTAAGAGTCACAAAACCATACTTACATGTGTAGATCTATACACAGAAAATACGCCACATATGCTGGCTATTAATGCGGCAGAGAATGGGCACCCAAAATCATCAATTGTTCCACTTTTACCGACTACAATACGGCAGGACCAATGGACATCCAAAAATATTGTCCCACATTTGTCCAACGATAAACTCAAGACAGGACAATTGGGCACTTTAACTCCCTGCGCGGGTTCCAACACAAAACATAACCATTTTCCAAAATCCGACTCGACTACCCTGACTCATACGCTATTTACTCCCTTTCAACATTTTCCAAACATCCATAAGATTGTAAGGTCACAAGATAAAATCATAATGTACATGATGCATGAGTTTTCAAATCCAATTTCCCTAAGGTTTGTTCAATTCACAACAACATTTAATAATATCAACAACTAAAGAATTTCTCAAATTTCATAATTTTCACAATCTGAACATCTACCAAACTCAATACATATATCCAAGAAAATTAAAAAACTTCGAATTTCAACACCATTGTCAAAATTATTCATCAAATTTCAAGATTTAAGAGTCAATTTGTCCAAACCCATTATTCAATCAAAATTTGAAAACTAGGGTTTTTGAACAATTGGGGTTTTCCATTCCTTTGCACTTAAAATATAATAGGTTGGATTAGGCTTGACCCTTTCATATTCTTGGATCCGGGATCCGATACTCTTTATCATTGTCTATACTTCTTCTTGTCTTGTTGTTAAATTTGATTGTTTGGAGTTGCTGGTTGTGTTGTGAACAGGTTGGTAGTTCATTTTTCTTCAGAATTCATGTCTGTTTTCTTTAGGTTTGCTCGAGCGGTCTTTCCTAAGCTCAAGTAGTCTTTGAGTTCTCTCACTACTTTTGCAGCTCTACAAAACTACTAAGAGTAGGGTAATCTTCGCACAAGTGGTCTCTACAGTATGCAAAACTTCTGAGAGGGAGTCATTGTGCGCTTCACCCGTGTTTTGATCGCTCAAGCCGTGTCACTTACTTGTGCCTGATGCTCAAGCGGTGGTTTGGTCGCTCGAACGGTCTGTGCGTATATCAGATTAAGAAAAGGTATTTTTTAGTCACTTTTTGCTTTCTTTCTCTCTCTCTCTCTCTCTCTCAAACATCCCAAAGCCTGATTTCTTCACTCTCTCTCTAGTGCTTACCTAAACACTCAAATACACCCAAATCCATTGAGGTGGTCATTTTGATCGGAGAAAGTTCGAGTTTTAGCTTCGTCAAATCTTGTGCCTTGTTTGTTAACTCTTCTAGTCTTGAGGTAGGGATTTCTTCAACCTTTTCATATGATTTATAGCTTCGTTATGTGTTTCTTGTAGAGTATTGTGATTTTGAGTTGGGGTTTTGATTAAGGGTTTAGTTTTTGCAATGTAAAAGAGGGGTTTTCAAATGGGTTCTTGAGGAAAGTTGTGTGAATGAAATTATAGTTGAGTTGTGTGGAAATATTGGAAATTTCTCCCTTAATGTGTTTTTGAAAGAAAAATGAGATTTTGTTGGAAATCATTAGTGATTGACCTATGAAAAAAAAGGAAAGGATGTTGAGTTTTGAAAAGATAAAATGAATGTATCTGTTGATGATGAAAGTGGAGTTGGATATGTATTATCACTCCCATTTAGAGATTTTAAACTTACAAATTATTGTTGGAAATTTATCAATTGTATAGAGATATCTGTTTTGAGATATCGGTGGAGGATAGTTTTGATTTTTGTAGAAATTGTATGTGGATTAAGTTAATTGAAACTAACTATACATACATCTTGTATTGACCATTGTTTCATACTTAAACATTGAAAATGTATCATTCTAAGAAAAATGGGCGTATACCTTGGTGAATCTGGTTAGGAGGTGTGGTTGTGGTTTTATTATGTTGGCTTGTGTGTCCTTGGTGAAAGTCTAGAAACCCGTGTGGTTAGATGCTGATCCTTTTGGTTAATACCGGTAAAATGACTTCGGTAGTGCTTGTATAGCTTACTAGCAGACACGTGCCTAGAGATTTCCAGTATTTTGTATCCACTGCCCTGTTTTCTAATTTTAAAAGTATTGATATATATATATAACTATCGCATTGCATTACTTTGAAAGAGAATGTGTAATGTTTTAACAAATGGCATGCACATGCATTCACTATATGACTTTGTTAAGTTTCATACATTGTGTTCAAGTATCTTTACTATAACACTTCACTTTTATTTACTCATATAACATTACTGAATCATTATTATATTACAATTTCAGAGATAGCAGACATAATTTCCAATATCTTAATAAAGATAAGTGAAAGAAGATTCTCTCATTCGCATACAAAATAAATGAAATATGTGACATAATTAAATAAATTACCCGCAGGTTTACATCATTACATAAAAGAGAAAGGGTTCAACCCTTTTAGAACAACAACATTCCGCCAACAGATAAAAGGCCCCGTGGCCAACAAATAAAGAAGATCCTTGATCTTAAACCACTTCTCGACATTCACATGAAGAAGGATTAGTAACGTGGGATGAATATAAAGTCCAGTAGGGATCCTAACATGATCCTAAACAATAACGACATACAGATAGCTATGATCATGAATGCTTTAAGTCATATCATATACATATGTGTCAATTTATACATGAAGATATACTTACATAGGTATTTTTCTCAAAATCATTCAATTTATCCAACAATCAAAACCATTCACTTTTCTTTCTTCTTATTACCCTTTTGTTTTAACCTTGCCAAACAATAACAAGTATTTGAAAACAAATCCATGAAATCCAATTACTTTTCCCCCAATTACCAAACTTATACCCAATTCTAAATTTCAATTTCCAAATAGCAACATCCCAAACAAACACGATGACGATACATATAAAATGCTCCTTATATAGCCATGTAAGATAATTGACATCCTCCACAAAATAATCATCACTATGTATGATACACATAAATAGAACCGAGATGATAAAGAGAAACCCAACAACGCTCTACCTGCCTTAAGTACGGTAAGCCAAGGATATACCTTTCCAATACTCATGCCAATTAACCAGACACTCGCTGGAAGGTAATGGTACTTCTTCAAATTTACTAGACACCTGTTGGAAGGTAATGGTATCTTTGCCAAGTTCTCCAGGTGCTAGCTGGAAGGTACTAGTACCCCACATTCTCAGCAAAACCAATTCTCCAAGCACTAGCTAGAAGGTAATAGTACTCCTTATTCTCAGCGTATGCATATTTCCAACTATCACATAATTCAACAAACATAACTAACCTGAATATGCTACACACATATAATCTATTCAACATCACAATGTCATTATCCACCAATGAACAAGGACAAAACCTCTAAGCATAAATATTTAAACACACATAATATGATAATTCGATACTCATTTGATCTTAAGTTCAACAACAATGATAATAACAATATTCAAAAGTTTCAAAATCCAACTTCAAGTTCAATTCTAAATTTAGAATACACCATGGTTTCTTTCTCTTTTCAAAATCAACTCTTTTATTTTTCAAGTTAACATGACCAAATCATTTTCTTTCAAAAATCAATTTCCACATTTCAATAAACCACATCCATGGATTTCAAGCCATAACCCAACTCAACTCAACATGATTAATCCAAATAAATTCCATTACCAACGTTGATTCTCCCTTTATGCTATTAACAGAATAGCACGACTCAATATTAACAAAACACAAACATTATTCAACTTTACCTCTTTTTAATCCATTAGGCCGAATTATTAAATTAGAGCTTTCTCTTCCTTTCAACATAAACATGTTAGACTAAGACTCCCCAATTAACCCAAGCAACCATCAATTTTACAATTTCAATCCAAACATTCCAACCATAGATTCCCTTTGCATGCTTTTCGAAAACTCCTAATAAACATGTTTTTTAAACAATAAAATCTACCACATGTATATAGACGAGGTATTGAAGAAGAACAAAGAAATCCCTACCTTTTGAAGCGACGAGGAGAAAGCTAAAAAATTCATGACGAAAACACGATCCGCTCATATTAAAATGAAGCCCTAGAGACCCACTACGTTTTGGTCTAAAGGACTATGGGTCAATGATGGATAGAAGTAGATGAAAACTAAGTATGAAGAGCTTGGGAGCTGAATAATGGAGGAATGAGAGAGAAGAGAGTGAGAGAGAGAGAGAGAGGAAAGTGACCCAAAAGTGACTTTTATAGAAGTTGAATTCAGACAGACCACTCGAGTGAAGAATACAAACTCTCAAAAGTTTAGACCACACAAGGCAGACCACTTGAGCGATCAAGCTTGCACTCTAGCAAACATCAGCAACTCTTAGAATCACTGACTTGCAAAACTATTGGAAGACTCGAAAGACCGCTCAAGCTACGAATCCATCGCTCAACCGATGAAGAAAAACTCAGAGTGTTACAACATCCTCACCTTAGGAAATTTCGTCCTCGAAATTACCAAAACAAAAGCAATTCAATCATAACCAGAGACACAACCACCAACTAAAGATTGTATCCATACTTGGGATAGATTCCCAAATCCCATTGCACATTTCGGGGCTCCAAAGACACCTGAACAACGAAACTCAAGGAGTAAAACACGGATGCATCCTCGACCCGTACAATTCATTCGGCATATAAGACAAAACAAAAACAACAACCACACACGTACTAGAAGTATCAACCACGTGACAACCACCACAGCATACCCACACACACCTGAGTGCTCAACATTAGAATTAGCAATTCAAGCTAATTCACTTACACAACATCCATCGTTTTAGGTAAAACAAATGATAACAAAACTTTGTCAAAAAAAATTTCATCATTTTCTTGATTCTTTAAAAATCATATTCCTGATTGTAAAACATTTTTCACAAGTGCCCAAAACTCATTTTGATCATAACAAAAATACATTTTCTGCCTTTCAAGCCAAATTCAAAAGTTTTATAAGCACTTTTCGAAAACAAAGGTGTAATTCGAAACACATAATCATCCCCAAGTAAGTTGTATAGAACTAATTAGTGAGATTCCTCATTACAATTTAAATTAACTCCATAGCATTTCCATTTAACAAAGCCATCCAAGGCTATAGCACCAGGAAAAAATTATTTTCCAAATCAAGCTCAACAACCATCATCTCAAAACATCCATCATCCTTACCGTGATGCCACAACAAACACATGCCAAATTAATATAACAATCTTTAATGAAAAATAACAACCGTGTTATCAATGCAACAAAATATTAGAAATGTCACTATCTTGAAATTCTCTTTTATCATAAACATCATCATAAGTTATCACCTATATGAGGCGTAATGCACATGTAAAACAATGACCCTACACACACTACTCCAACCCAAGAAGTTTTACAATTCAAAGCAAGCTCCATACAAGCTTCTACACCCACAAATACGAGACTCCACTCTCACCAAACCACTCTGAGGCACTTACAAAGTTACAACCTGTAGATACCCCATTTTTGACTGACTTTAAGACTTAGACGTCATCGATTGAGCGCTCGGTGATAGTGCATGTTGTGCTCGTTTCGAGATTTCTGGAGTTTTGGCTGGGAGTTTTGCCTCCGGGCCTTTGAACTCTTTGTGCTTTGGCTCGGTTTGTGGACCGAACCTTGTTTCTCTTCCCTGGAGGGAGGGAGAGGTCTTGTAGACCACCTTCTTATGGTCGTAGACCACTTTTCGTGGTCGTAGAACATTTTCCTCGTTTGGAGACCAGTTGCCGATTTTCGGAGTCTTCGGCCGCGCGCCTTGACTCGAGATCGCTTAACGTTCTCTGTTTGGCGTGGTTTTTGAACCACACCTTATTGCCTCTGCCTAGAGGGACACTGTGATCCAGGAGACCACTTTTGTGGTCGTGTGGCCGTAGACCACTTTTGGTGCCGGTGGACTAGTTTTCGAGGCTTTCGGCTGCGCGCTTTGCCTCCCGAACTTTTGTCTTGCATCCTTTTTGATTTGTTTTTGGTACAAACCTTGTTTTCCTTGTTTGGAAGGTGGTACAAGGGTAGGAGACCAGTTCTTCCCCTTGGAGACCACTTTTCCTCCCACCAGCCAGTTTTCTGGTCGACCAACTGGCTTTCTTGGTCTTTGGGCCACCTTTTCTGGTCGGCCACCACACCACCACCTTGGTTTCATGTTGTATACCACCTATCCCCTGTGGCCGACCAATGTAAGTAGTTAGCCGACCACTTCAACTGGTCGGCCACTTTTCACCAGCTTCCTGGAGATATTTTCTCTCCAGCTGTCATAGCTGGAAGGCACTAAAACCATCCTCCATACACGTATGGAGGGATGGCCTTGGACCCTTAGCTTCCTCAACAAGCTTGAGGCTTGGTTCTCTATATAAGAGAGCCTCCCCCCTCTTCCTCCAGGTTCAGAAAAATTGTTCTTGAGAGTTATACATACACCTTTGTATCTATCTTGCATATTCTCTTCATATTTGTGTTCAAAAGTGTCATTTTATCACACTTTAACACACAAACACACACTAAAACACCATCCTTTTGTTGCTGAGGCTCTTTGAGGTTGGTTTTGGAGTTTTTGGATTGGTTTGAACTCAAAGAAGTTGCTGGAGTTACAACTTTGAAGGTGTTCTTCAAGGGTGAGCTTCTAACCCTCAAATCCCTTGATTTTGTTTAAGCTTTTGGACCTATTTGCATGCTGATTTAAGCTTAACTTTCTACTGGAAAAAGTTCTGATTTTGCATGCTTGTCATGTTTGTTTAAGGTCACTTTTGTGTTGGGGGTAGTCTACCCCCTCTTAGGCCTTGTTTTGAGCCATCCCTTTAGGCTCTTGTTTTAACCTTTGCATGACCTTTCTACCACTGAATTCTAGAGGAATTTCAGTGGGGGAAATGGTGTTTTGAGGTCTCAAATAGGAGAGGGTCATCCCCTCTCCTTGTTGTTTTGTTTGCTTGCTTTGAATGCCTCATGTTTGAGCATGTTTGTTAAGCTTGTGTTGGCCATATCTCAACCTATTTTAGGCCTTATTTCAGCATGGCATACCACTATTTTGGTTTGGTTTTGTCACCTCTTGCATACCTTATACACTTGTAGTGTATTTCTCACAAACTAATCTTGTATGCTTCATGAAGTAGCGTGTCTTTCTAGCTTGTTTTGAGTCCCTTTCAGCATGTTCTTGGCGTTGTTTTGCCATGTCATACCTCTGTTAAGGTTTGGTTTGGTAGCCCCTTGCATGCTCCATGCACTTGTAGTGCAATTCCATGAAATAGCCTAATGTGTATCATGCTTTAACATGTCTTTCTAGCATGATTTTGGCTTAACTCTAAGAAGCTTTTGTCCATGTTTTAGCATGCTCTAGCTCTAATTTTTGTTGTTTTGGTCATGCATGCCATGCTTTGTATAGCTATAATGCATTCTAGCTTGCTAGCTTTGTGTATTGAGTCCATTAGCATGCATTACTTGAATTATTTTCATGATTTGGCATCATTTGAAATGTGATTTCAGTACATGTAGTGTGGTCATACACTTGCATCTTTCACTTATTTCAATGCGTTGGAGGGTTTGCCCTTTATGCCTTAAACATGAGTCATTGCGTATGTCTTCATGCCTAAGCTTGCGAGCTATCATTTCAATGTGTTTTTGGGGTTATTTTGCTATGATATAACTCTAATTTTTGTTGGTGAAGCCATCTCATGCTTGGTCTTGGTAGGTGTAGTGTAATCCACCTTATTTGTCTTGCATACATCATGCTTCATCCCCCTCATGCTAGCATATTTTGGCTTCCTTCCATACATATTTTAGTATCACTTTGACATGTTCTAGGACTGTTTTGGGTTGCCCTTGCCATATGCTTCATGTTTTGCATAGTTGTAGTGCAAGTGCCTATGTTAGCCTCAAGCTTTGGGTACCATAGCATGCTTCATTTGTGTTGTGTACATGATTCAACATCCTTTACCATGACATTTCAGAGCATGTGGCATTGCCATGTTCCCACTTCATTCACTCTTCAAGTGCCTTTGAGTGTTATGCATTGTGGCCTTGTTTGTGGCCTAGCATGTATGCCATCTTGCCTAGGTCCTTGAGCCTCCATCTTAGCATGTTTTGGTCTTTGTTTAGACCTATTTAAGCTCTATCCATGGTTGGTTCAGGCATTTGTGCCATGTTTTGCATGCCTTCTATGTGTTGCTCTTTGCTATCCTTATGCCTTAAGGACTCTAGCATGCCTTGTGCCTATTGTTTGAGTGATTTGGAAACATTTCATACCCTATTTTAGTGCACATAGTGTTGTTACACTTCCACATTTGTCACTCTTTGAGCACTCTTGAGGGTTGTGCTCTTAGGCCTAGTGGATGGGCCTTTGCATGTGCATGCTTATATATGCCTTTGTGCCTTCATTTCTTAGCATTATGGCCACTGATTTGGGCATGACTGAGGTCTGTCCATTTTGGTTTAAGTCCATTGAGTATGTTTGCTTTCATGTTATTCGAATGCTTACATTGCGCCATGTTGTTGCATGCCTATGTTGCATTGCTTTGTGTATGCATGCATTAGCTTTGTTTGCATGTTATTAGCTTTGTTAAGTTGATCATAATCATATTTCATTGAGTATGGTTTGTCGTTCATTGCATTGTGTATGCCATGTTCTTCGCATTGTGTATGCCATGTTACATCGCATTGTGTATGCCATGTTATATTGCATTGAGTATGCCATGTTGTTCTTCGCATTGTGTATGCCATGTTATATTGCATTGAGTATGCCATATTGTTCTTTGCATTGTGTATGCCATGTTATCTTTTGCATTGAGTATGCCATGTAGTTGCATTGTGTTTTGCATGCCTTGCATTACATGTGTGCATGCTTAAGTTGCATTTCATGTTCGCATGCTTGAGTTGCATTGCATTTGTTTGGATTAGGTGTTAGTCCAAACACGAGAAACGAGGAATGTTTCATACTTGAAGTGATGAAACGTGTTTCAATTCTTGGTCACCGACGCTCTTGATCATACATGATAGAGTTCTAGACTTTATGTGCTTATATGTGCATTCATTTCATATTGAACTGTGCAATTTGACTTATCGACCATCATGCATCGAGATGCGTGATTGGTGGCCCAAGAGTCTAGAACCGCACTCCCTTGAGCTTATGAAATGATAAGGAGGGTGGTTGTGCACACATATCTTGCAAATACATTGCCATGCCCTTTTTTGCTCTCTGTTGCAACAAATTGGAGAAGTGCAGCAACAACTGGTCGGCCGACCAGTAAAAGTGGCTGGCCGACCACTTTTTCTGGTCTACAGCAAAGAAAAGTGGTTGGTAGGTGGTCTTCCACATCAACAACTGGTCGGCCATGTTCCCATAGGTTCCCATGGTGGAGTTGAAGCTTTGTGGAACTTTGTGCAAGGTTCTGAGAATAGTTGCAAACAGAGGCATATCGGGGCATCGCGACGGATTTCTAAACAAGGCGACCGAGCATGCGTGCATTCTTCTCCCTCTGAGGACATTGCTTTATTGCTTTACTTAGCTAATTTGCTTAGCTAGTTTATGCTTTGGTTTTGTACCTAATTAGTTAATGCGTTTAACTATTCAATTTGTGTTGTAATAGCTTAATTAATTAGCTTGTTAGTTAATTAGTTTTGTGATGTAATAATTAGTTTAATTAGCTTAGATTAGCTAGTTAGCTTCTTATTTGGACTCTCCGTCGAGAGGGCCAACTGTTGTAATAAGCGTGCGTGTGTGTGATGTATGTCTTCCAACCCCCATTTCTTTCTCCCTTTTACTTAACCGCTTACGATGGTTAGTTTTAGGGCATGTTTCAATTAGCATACCTTATGCTTGCATGCGTGCATCATTCATTTGTTTTGCATGCACCGGGCTCGGCACATCATACTAACTGCATTGTATTTCAATTCCAAGTTGAATACATGTATCGAATTGTTGCATTCACATGACATCTTAGATAGCCGAGCCTATTTTAGTTGCATTTTTGCATGTGTTGCATTAGCCATCTTAATATGAACTAGGATCATGCATGATTTCTAACTAGTTCTCTGTTTTGGCTCGGAGTACACTGTGAGTGTTTACGCTTTAGCATACTGCATGTGTGTTAGTGTTGCCATGTTAGCATGCTTGCCATGAGGCTAACTGCTTATGTGATTAACTACCTAAATGCTTGTGGGTGAAGGTTGGATTGCTCAAATTGGAACAATTAATTGAAATCCGCATTTTTAGCCTACTTGCGAGTAGCAAACTTCAAACCATTTTTCAAACAAACGAACATGCAATGTTTTGTTCCAACTTAGGCGATCTAGTCTATACTTGTATGCCGTGCGCATCACATAGTAATTCTAGGTTAATAACCGGAATAAGAACACATGTGTTTTCAAAAACAAAATATCATGCTTAGTACAGGCCGATCTTTGATCGGGCGAGCGGGGGTGCTCATTGCATAACCTTCTCCTCTCGTACCCAAGTTCCCCAGCCGAGACATCTTTGGTGATGACAGACACGTGGCCTTAGGCACGAGTCAGGGTTTCCTAAATTTCCCCAAAATAAAATATTTAGGTGGCGACTCTGTATCTGGCAAAGCAGTCCATGTTTGGCACTTCTTTATAAAAATCAGTTTTCCAAAACGATTTGCCGGATTTGGACTCTTTGGTGATTTATCGGTTTCACATTGCACTTTGTGAGATTAGATTGCGCAGAGCCGGGAGTTCTCTAGGGCAGTCTACACAACCCTTTTTACCAAACTTCAAGCTAGACCCTATGTCATGTTTCTCGCCTTTGTCTTCCCTTTCCTCAAAGTCAACTGAACACTAAATACCTCTCTCATGTGTTCTTCCTTCTTTATCATTCCTCGGAGCTCGCAAAGTCTCTTGGGCTCAATGATCCCATGGATCACATTAATCATGCCTTGAGATGTGCCTATCTTGAGGGGCTAGTCGAGCTCATCCTTCGATGTATCGGTCCAAGTGGCCTGTAGCCACTAATTCTTTTAAATGTTGCTTCAATGGGATGCAATCCTTAGTTTGAGACCAACTTCATCATGGAAGGTGCATCGGTACCTTTCATCATAACCCCTCTGCGCCTCTCTCAATTTAGTAGGTCGTCGAACAAAGGGTTTATCACGAATTTCGCTAACGATGCGATAAATGGGTTTCTTAAATACTGTAGTGATGGTAGTGCGAATCGTTAATTTCTTGACCTTGCTCTTTTCACTATTTTGGGGAGGGTCGCCACAGTTATTGGAGCTTAATTTTCCCTTCTTACTAATCGTGTTAACATTGGTCGAAGATTTTTTGTCCGACATCACGGTTGTGCCAGTCTTTGCCTTGACACAAGCGATGTCCTCCTCTACCCCAATATGCTGGTGCATTCTTTCCATCAAAGCTTCCATGGTAAGAGGCGAAGTCATGGTCATAGAATCCCTCAATCTGTGCCCAACTGGCAGTCCGTGCTTGTATTGGGCAATGGCCAGGTTAGTGGGGGCATTCGCCAATTTGGTTAAATGTCTCCCAATACCTATTATTATATGACTGCAGTGTTTTCTTCTCGCCCATGTCAATGGCGAGCAACTGGTCTACCTCTACAGGCATTTTCGTGTTTGTTTTGAACCTAGTAACAAACGCCTTTGCAAGTTGCACCCAAAAGGCAATGCTGTCTTCTTGCAATCTCTCAAACCAAGTCAAAGCCCAAATCCCCAAGGCTTGAAGAAAATAGAATGAACATCAAGGCATCATTCCTTCTGTGAATAGCCTTAACTTATCGAAAGTGGCTAAGATGCATGCAAAGATCTGACTTCCCATCGTAGATTGTAAACTTAAGCTGATTAAAGCCTGCAGGCAGAGGCACATTCTCTATCATTGGTATGAACGGCAAACTCCGCAATATTGTCAGCGCCTTATCCGCTAGCTTGTAAACAAGATACGGCATTGTCATTACAACCTCGACACTTTCATGTGTCCTAGAAGCCAATCTCCACAAAGTAGACACCCTATGGGGGTCTTGCACCTGGGCATCTTCTCTCTTCCGTGCCCTCTCTTCAAGCACAGTTTGCAAGTCTTCCGATCTGGGCAATTCTGTGTATTAAGAAGATGTCTGATGAGTGTGTGAGGGTTGATAGTTGCTCCTCTCATTGTATGATCTTTCAGATCTCATCCTCTTAGACCTAGAGTAACGAGTTTTGGAAGTCTTCAACTGGGAGTCGCCTGTCCTGAGGCTTCTACTCCTAATATGTATGGGCGTAGCGTATCCATCCTGGTCTAAAAAATGATGAGATCGTGTTCGTCCTTCGCAAATTTCCACCCTAGCAAATCCCTTGCCCCTCACTTAGCGCTTCAAAGTCTCCATGTCTGTCGCCATCCTCCTGATTAACTTATCTTGCTCTCTCACACAATCTTCCAGAATCTGGGTATTAGTCCCTCATCGTTGTCCATCTAGGCATTGGGAGCGGCAAGGGCTCAAACCCTATTTTTCTCGCGCACTCCTGTGAGGGTTCCATTGTTGAGAGTCCAAATCCGCCATGGGCAGAGCAGGAGGCAAATCTTCACACCCCCAGTTAGCTTCTGGCATTTAGCCATCAATGGTGGAAAGCGACAAATCTTCATTGTGCGCCATTAAAGCTTGTTGACGGAAAACTTGATCAAAAGGTTTGTTCTGGGAAAACTTCCCACAGACGGCGCCAAGTATATGAGCACGAAATAATCATCATTTCTATATTCCTGTTGGTCAAGCTTATGCTCCTCTAAACATCATCGTAACACCTGAAATCACAAACATGAGCTAGCCGGCAGGTGTGTGTCAGAAACCCCTCTAATACCTAAGTTAATAAATTGACTAAAGAGGTAAAAACTCAGAGAATTTGGGAATAATGATTGCAATAACTGGATTAGGGTTTGGTTTGAGCTTTTATAAGTTTGGCGTGGCACAATCCTAGTAGGACTCTAACTCTCCTTTGTACAGTCCTTCTAGGAATCACAATCCTAAAGGATAATGCTTATCCTTTAACACCCTTCTCACTACAAGCCAGGTGAGATGGCACAACTCTTTATATGGCTTTTAGCTGAGCAATTGAACTAACTTTGTTGTTCGCCTCTAGACTAGATATGCAATGCACAGTACCATGCAAACCTTGCACGATGCGCCACCATGCTGACATTGTGCGACTCCTCTCCTAGTTCAGTCAAACCCTTGACTGCCACTGTGAGGTGGCTCGGTCCCATAACGTTGGCATTCTCCAGACCAGTTAAACTTCTTTGGCCGGTTGAATCGCTGTTCAGCCCAAACTAGGCTATCTCCAGAACATAGCTTAGTCTGCCAACACGACCCAAATCTTAAGCCCACTTCCACCTAGCTCAGCCCAATTTGACTACACAAATTACCCTCTCATATATGCTCTTATTATATAGTGCAAGACCGACCTAACCAGATGTTTGTCTATCCCTACTAAGTGTTTAAGATTGACCGAATTTTTGATTTTCAATAAGTTTTTTCACAAAATACAATTTGTTTTGATTTTGAAAAATTCAGAAATATTATATTTAAATGTTTTTTACATTAGTTTTTGTTTTTGTTCTTGTTAGGTATTTTGTAACTGGTAATCCCATTTGACAAAAACTCTATTTAAATGTGATTGTATTCGTTCTTTTATATATGTGAGTTTGTGAGAGTTTAGATGCAAATCCAACCCAATTTGTGCCTGAGTAGAGGAGTTTGTATTGAAGGAAAGGTGTGCTTAAGTAGAGGAGTTATTAAGCCTATCAAACCTCTTGGACCACTTAAGAGGTCAAGTATGCGTTCAAGCACTGATTTGGATCATCCATTATCTTAGTTTGATTTCAGAGATATTAAAAGTTTTGTTTTACCTCTCAAGCGGTAAGTCTTGCGCTCGAGCAAAGTAATATGTGTTAGCACCGCCTTACTAGTCTTACCGCTTAAGCGGTCATTCTTGAACAGTCTTCATGTCTCTATTTGTTATAGAGGGCCTTAGTTGCTCGTTTTTAAGGTTTAACATGTCTAGAATTCTCTCTGAAGAGATAAGCTTGATTATTCTATATTGGAAGGTGTTTCATAGTATGTTTACTTTGATGGATTGAGATTGATCATTGGATCAACAAGTGTGTTATTAAAGATCATCAATGGATTTCTTTCATTCAAATTTATTCATTGAGAGACATTCATTAGTGGATTTTGGGAAACTTGAGCTTGAAGTTTTGGTACATTCTGGAGTGGCTCATCATCATGGATTCGACATCAGTATTGTGGATTTAACGTTAGGCTAAACAATTCCGAGGTAAAGACGGGGGTGGAATAGGCAAATCGGGTTCAGTTCAATTTGGATGTAAATTCGCTAGGTAGTTGAAGGTTCTCGTATATAATTCCTTTTTCTTCTTAGTAAATTATTTTATGCTTTTAACTTGTGATTTTTTTATCATAACTGGAGATGTTCAAATTGTGATTATTTCCCACATTATATTATTGTGTTGATTTGTCAATATTTGATTTGTAGATGTAATTCAATTTTCGTTTAATTGAATTAGATCTAAGATTGTTTGATTGAGATTTGTTATTCATCACTAAAATTGAATCCTAATTGCAAATCATTATCTCGAGGTTTTTAAGATTTTTAGTTCTTAGTTTTAGGACACTTACGCCATAATTTAATTTATTAATCTTCTATTTGGGCCAAAAGAACACAATTTGTCTAAAAGGACAGCTATCTGTTGAAATCAACATATATGTCTATCTCTTGAAATCACCTAATTTGTCTATATATTGAAATTCACCAAGCCTATTTTCTATCTATTGAAATTCACCAAACTGCCTATCGGTTGAAATATGATGTTGAATATCACACATTACTCTATTTCACCACCATCAATTGCCGTCGTCGGTTGCCGCCCGCAGCCGTCGGTGACTTTTCCAGTGTTGGTGAAATTTTTCAGTATATCTTTATCACCAAATAACATTTACCTTGGATATAATGCTTTATACCCTATTTAAATTGAACTTTTCACCAATTTTCTCTTAGTTTTATAAGATAGATAACCAAGTTACACATTTTGTAATAAATTTAAGATGGAAGACATTATAGAACATCCCTATCATCAATGTGCTTTTACAATAGGATTTGACTTCTCTCAAGTTAGTCATCTCAATTTAAGAAAACATTTAGGCTTCATGGTCCTTTTTTGGGACCAATTTCAGTGATTCAAACCATTTCTCTTTTAGGACTTGTTGAACCGAATATTCATGTAAAAAATCAAGATGATCAGACATCGAAAAATATATGTTTTAATCAAATTTGTATTGCAAAAAATGAATAGTTATTGTTGAAATTATATGTATCGTTCATTTGTTTTAAAAAAATAAATTTAATTCAAACATGTAACTATCGATGTACAATTATCTTATTTTTTGTATGAATATTCTACTCGACGAGCCTTAAAAGGTGAACAGTTGGATCACCAAATTGGTCATAAAATGAGCCTACCAAGCTTAAATACTCTTTCAAGTTGAAATGACAATTTGAGAGAAACCAAACTTTTTACAATAATATTTAGGATTTGGCTTCTCCCAAGTTAGTCATCTCAACTTGAAAGAGCGTTTGGGCTTTGTAGGACCATTTTAGAACGCACTTCAATGATCCAAACTATTCAACTTATAGGATTCGTTGAGTAGAATATTCATACAAAATATCAAGATAATTGAATGAGTAATGCTAGGCTTCATGAAAGAAATATAATGAAAAGTTTCATAAAAATTCTCCACAATTACATTATATATACAATAAAATACCACAAACTAATTAAAGGATGAGAATCTTCAAGAAACTTTTCATGATATTTCTTTCATAAAGCCTAACATTATTCTCATTGAATATCAGTAACTATATATTTGAATTACATTTGTATTTCAAAAATAGATGGCTATATACTTAAATTATATTCGTTGTCTATTTTTTTAAAATAAATATAATTCAAACATATATCTACCAATTTTCAATAGTTTTGATTTTTTATATGAATATTCTATTCAATCGGTGCTAAAAATTACACGATTTGAATAATTGAAGACATTCTCTTATGTTGAGATAACAATTTGAGAGAAGTCAAACTCAACATTTAAGAAAGGAGACATTTATATGGAACATCCTCACCGTTTATCTTTATTTATAATCGATGTGGAGATTTTGTAAATTCTTAAACTTATCATATTTTATGTATTGTTTACACAAAAAAATATATGAACAAATTCATTTTATAATTTAATTTTCTCTCAACTCCAGCTAAACCAAACTGCTTATACCCTAGTGTTAAAATACGTTCTTCTCACATGGGAAAGAATATTAACAAAGAATCATCAAATAAGCACATGAGAGTAATAAAGTATGGAACTATTTGCTACGATGGTGGGATAATAAAGTTCATTAGTAGATTGATACATTTGATGAATGAACTTCATCATGCATAGAGAAGTGAGGCGCTAATGGCGTTAAACAAAACAAAATTTGAAAATCACTACATTCGAACATCATGAAAGCCATGTTACCTCCACAAAATAAATCTAATTAATTGCCGTGATTATAGATACACAATATGTACATATTTTTAATCTATTGTTTATTATGATTCTCCTTCCATGTTCTAAACAAGCCAAGCTGTCACCCCAACAGCCCCTTCAATATAATTGAATCACTCACATGAAACTTTAGACATCAAAAAAAGGGCATTTTAGCATCTTTCAATGGCAAGAAAGATCCAACTGCTTGTAATTTTCTTATCCTTCACTTCCTTTTTCTCACCAACCTTATCCATAACCTCCTCCAACGACATTGACTGGTGGTGCAACAAAACTCCCTACCCAAAACCATGCAAGTACTACATTGGTCCAAATCATTTTTCGCTGATAAACAATACAGAGTTTGGAAAAATGATGGTGCAAGTTGCCATGGATCAAACCCTTAATGCATGGAGAGATGCGAAGCAGCTTATACCCAAGTGCCAAGATGAGCGCGAAAATGTCGCATTGGCTGATTGTTTGAGCCTTTACGATCACACTATTCTCCAACTCAACCGAATCCTAAAACCTGACACCAAGTATAATCAATTTGATACACAAACTTGGCTTAGTACTGCCCTCACAAATCTTGATACATGCCGTACAGGCGCAGTAGAGCTAGGTGTTTTGGACTTCCTCATGCCTATCATGTTGAACAATGCTTCAGAACTAATTAGTGACAGTTTGGCTATTAACGATGGGTTGCAAGGGCAAAAAAATTACAATGAGAGGTTTCCGAGTTGGGTGTCTAGCCATGATAGGAAGCTTTTGCAGTCGTCATCACCGGTTAGGAAAGCCAATCTCGTGGTGGCTAGAGATGGATCAGGTCATTTTCGCACCATTAGAGAGGCTCTTGTTGCAGCAGCGAATAGGCGTGGAAATAGGAGGTATGTTATTCATGTGAAAACTGGTGTTTATAGCGAAAATATTGAAATTGGCATGGACTTGGATAACATCATGGTGGCCGGAGATGGGCTTAAAGAAACCATTATCACCGGCAGCCGGAGTGTTGGAAGTGGCACTACTTCTTTTAATTCTGCAACAGTAGGTAAGAGATTATGCTTTCTCTCTATTTTGAAACCCTTATTATTGATTTCTTATTTGTTCAATTACTTTAAATGGGAAACCTATCAAAAAAAAAATTTCATATTTTTTTTATCATAGTCAAAAATTTTAATATTTTAAGACTTTTTTTTTTTAGAATGAATGAATGGTTCAGATAATTGAAACGAAACTCTTGGCATTGCAAAAATAAAGAATTTCACGAGTTCTATACATTGAATAGTTCAGATCAGATAATTGAAATGGAACTCATGATAGCCCTACGACCCCAACAATATGATCCAGTCTACAAAATAAACTGGGAGTAGCCCATTCCAAAAAGAAAATATTGAATGGTAGAATTTGATTCATCATCCTTATGTGTGCATAGGGTAAGTATTCAATAATCTCGGAGCATGAACATATGGTATTCCATAATATTATGATTGGTGGAGAAGGTAGGCAGGTGGGGGATTATATTGAATGATTGGGGAACATAAGTGGACATATTGAATGATGATTAGTTAGGGAGTACAGATACGTGGTACTATGGGAATATTGAATAATTTCCCCTACAGAGGAAAACTTTAGGTTGTGTTTGATAGAGTTTTCTAAATATGATTTGAAAATCGAGTTATATTTTGAGTTTGAGTTTTGGAATTATAATTTGAGTATGGAAAATTTGTTTGGTGAATGAGTTTTGAAAAGAACTTTAAATTGAGTAGGAAATTTTTGATGTAACATATTATATTTGATATAAAAACTTACAACTCATAACCAAACACACAACTCAAAATCTATTCAAAACTCATAAAAATTTTAAAAAAATTTTGAAATTTTTTTATTTCAAATATAAAAAATAACATGTGCCAATTGTAAAAATAAAAAAAAAACAAAAAAAAAAAACACTGTTCTGGTCAATCGGTCAGATGTCCGGGAGAACGACCGGCTAGCTCAAATTTTAGAATGAATGAAAATGAATATTTGACTTTTAAATATTTGGTGGCTTTTTATTTTTTATTTTTTTTTTGTGACCTTTTAACTTTTAAATCTTTTTTTGTTTTTTTGGGTAAAAACTTTTAAGCTATTTTCGTTAGTTACCAAATGACCCCTATTCCCACCAAGTTTTCCGTCACACTGTTTTCTAGTTGTTTTCTTTTCCGGTTACCTAATTAGACTAATTAAGACCATTTTTTGTTCCACCCTTATAATTTACAGGCATTATGGGCAATGGATTTATTGCCCGTGACATCACATTTCGTAACACAGCTGGACCACAAAATTACCAAGCAGTGGCTCTCCGATCAGGCTCCGATCAATCTGTTTTCTACCGCTGTGGTATCCAAGGATACCAAGACACCCTTTTCGTCCTATCACAACGACAATTTTATAAACAATGCAACATATACGGAACAATAGACATCATATTTGGAAACGCAGCAGCTGTATTCCAAAGCTGCACTATACATGTAAGGAGGCCACTGCACGGACAAGACAACGTGATAACAGCGCAAGGTCGTGCTGATCCAAACCAAAATACAGGGATTTCGATACATAATTCGCGTGTCATGGCCGCGCCAGACCTAAAACCGGTGCTTAATTCATTCAAAACGTACTTGGGGAGGCCTTGGCAGCAGTACTCGCGGACTGTGTATCTTAAAACTTTTCTTGATGCATTGGTGGACCCTGCTGGATGGTTGGCATGGGAGTATACAGACTTTGCCTTTGATACTGTATATTATGGAGAGTATGGAAATTATGGGCCAGGATCTTTGACTAGTGGCAGAGTGAAATGGCCCGGTTTTCGGCATATAACTGACCCAAAAGAGGCCTCAATGTTTACTGCCGGAAACTTTATTGCCGGCCGGTTGTGGCTGCCTGCTACCGGTGTCCCATTCACTATGAGCTTATGATTATGGCTTACATCATACTGCATATTCCTTCAATTTCAATTTCATTTTGTAAACTCATAGT
The DNA here is from genome assembly GCA_036172215.1 of Camellia granthamiana. Taxonomy (NCBI): domain Eukaryota; kingdom Viridiplantae; phylum Streptophyta; class Magnoliopsida; order Ericales; family Theaceae; genus Camellia; species Camellia granthamiana. The sequence goes on from CM069903.1 coordinate 127,835,159, forward strand.
ACCTTCTTTTTTCTCCTTGGATTGATGTAAATGATGGCATTTTTAGAAGAACCAATGAGTGATTTGATATGTACTAAGGAAAATGATAATGACATAGCCTTCGTTTGCGAAGTGGGTTGGTTTTTTGGCTTTTTGGCTTTTTTGGCTATTTTAGTCTGGGCTAAAAAGTTTGGTTTGGGAAGGACTTTTTGGCTTTTTTAACTTTTTTTGTGAGAGAAGAATGTAATAATTATGGGTTAGATGTGATATTTTATTTTTTGTGACTAAAATAGCCTATTTTGTCTTTTGTAGCTAAAATAGCCAAAAAAAATCCCGTTTAGCTCTTGCCAAATGGAGCCATGGAACTTTTTGTATTTTTTATTTATCAAAGTATAAGAGGTAAAAAAAAAAGGTGAAATCAATCAATTTAATCATAATAACAGACAAAGTCTCAATAAACTCTCTCTCTCTCTCTCTCTTCTCCATTGATAGGAGATTATGTACAATACTTGGAGAATTATATGTTATAATGATAATCCAACAATTATAAAACTCAACAACTAATCTTATAATAGAGAACAAATAAACAGTTGAAAAAACAATCAATTTAAGAAAGAGCCTCATAATAGAAAAATGAACAATAAACCTCTAACAAAGAAGTAATTATTAATTCTTCAATTTAGGATGTAAATATTTACCCCTGATCTCCTAAATTAAAGTATATAAGAATGACCAACTGAACTAGCCGAGCTCAATTAATAGTTAATAAACAAAAATTTGTTAGGATTTTATTAGTTTGTATAATATTAGGTGGCCCAACTCAACAAGTTTATTACTTCTTAGTTCTTACAAATTAAAATGAGGCCCAAATTTTATTGGACCATTCGGGCGTATCATCCAACAAGCACCCGTTCATGGGCCGAGCACGAGCCAATAGCCACTAACTCGTAGCCCAGTTTGGCACCTCAAAATAATGGGCAGTTACAAGTCAATCCAATAAACTGAATTTATTGATAAAAAAGTTTTACTTTAATTATTTCAAAGTAAATTTTTTTTGTCAATAATTAAAATGAGGCCCAGTTTGGTATTTTTTTATTTTTATTTTTTTGTGAGAGAGAAATTGAATTAAAAGCTGGGAAGTGACTTTTAACCCACTTCTCAAAATATCCCAATTCCTATAATTATTTTGGATCCAATTATGCAACTGGTACATATATATTTCTTTCTCATTTAAAAAAAAGTACTAAATCTGAGTGAAAGTCAACTACTATTAAGTAATATCTTAGTACAGAGTCTCTTGCCCTAGTTTAACATAATTTGAACCACTCAAACATTAGTATATATATATTTTCTCTGAGATATTTCATGATTGATTGAAGAGCAAACTAATTGTTATTCTTGAATGTTTTGCAGTTTGACGTTAGATATTGTTGAACTAGTTGGTTTGCGTGATCTAAAAACTAAGGAACTATGCACATGCATTCTCCACCATTCATGGCTATTTGGACATCTAATACACTCCATACATATAATTATAATTCATAACACAGAATCATATGTACGGAAAACTCAACATATTGCTTAAAATCAATCTATTTTATATGAAACTTAATATGATATGTACCTTAAAGCCGCCAGTAATATTAATACATTGTTTTTTTTTAATTACCAAGAAAATCAAGATGGATTATTTTTAATGTTTAGTTGAACTGTTCTCCTGGAGCACTACTAGTTAAGCAATCAGAGACGTTGAACCCATCTTAAATGGAAAATTGTGTCATAGTAGGTGATTCATTTAAGTTGTCTACTAGTATTTTTTTTTACAATATCCGCGAACTTATGGTAAATGCATTTTAACAAGGCAGACGAATCTGTCATCACATTTTTTTTTTTTTTTACAACTCGATATCTAGCCACTAGAGCGATTCATTTGAAAATCAATCCCACCGTTCAGTAGTGGGCTCCAATTAAAGTTATGACAAAATGTCGTATAAATTAGTCTCATTAAATTATTTAAACCTAAAAAATTTTGAATTTGAAACTATGGAGGAAGCACATCCTCAAGCCTCAAGCACCAGGCCAATGACTTGGGTTATGTGTCATCACATAATACGTAGGTTTGGACTAGAATGGAATATACACCACTTCAAAAGTTACATACTATGTGCACCATTACTTTAAACGTTGGATCTTTTAAAAAAAAATAATAATAAATAATAAAAATAAAGTTATTGATTTGATTTATAATCAAAATCAATGTGGGTCATAAATGATCATAACCAAAAATCATTATAAGTTACAATCAAACACCACTAAATTCCAAATCTAATCTATTTTGATTTAATATTTAAGTGGCCTCATAATCTCATCAAACCATAATATGGTTTAACAGAACACCACTAAAATCAAAACTACAGATCACAAGAGATATAATTGGAATTTGGGTGTATGATGCATACTAAAAAAAGGAATGCCACTCTCTTGATTTTTATGTGCAGTCTAGTTCTGAAGTACATACCCTCAAATGTAATGATGTACAAATATAGAAGTTAACCAAAATAAAGAAGAAGAAAAAAAGAGAGATTAACAAAGTGATTTATTATTTCAAAAGTTATATGATCACATCATTTTCGTTAATTTTTTTTTTATATGATTACAGACTATTTTTCAAGATTTATTTTTGTGCCCAAGTAGGGGCATCAACACACATTTAAAGAGATGTGTATTATAACATTTATCCGTGTGTTATCATTTATTCAAGTAACAACAATATAATCACTTGAACATCAAGCAAATACAACAGTTGAATATCAACTTTTCCATATCTTGCATTTGAATTTTTTGACTCTTTCATTCCTCACATTTCGAACACGCCAACTCTCATTTCATTCTCTTCTATAAAAAGGAAAGTCACCAACCAGATACGATCCCTAATACCTCAATATCCACATTAAATAAAAAAGAAAGAAAAAAAAAACACACACGCACACACACATTAATGGCGATCAAGCTTGCATTAATCTTGACATTCATGTCCTTCTCTTCCCTCTCTCAAGCCCTATCAAATGAAACTGTCACCAACATCAACTACTGGTGCAACACCACTCCTCATCCAGAATCTTGCAGGATCTTCATGGGAGGCCAGCACAGTTTTGTACCGAAATCTAAACCAGACTTTAGAACGATGGCGGTGGAAGCAGCCATGGAACGAGCCCTTTACGCGCAGACTCATGCAAAGGAACTGGGTCAACATTGTTATAGCAAGCATGCCAAGGCTGCATGGTTGGACTGCTCAAAACTCTTCGACGACACAGTTCTCCAACTCAACCGGACCTTACAAGGCCTACAAAACAATGCCAGCGATTTCGATGCTCAAACATGGCTCAGCGCTGCCCTAACAAATCTTGAAACTTGTCGAGCAGGGTCTCTTGAGCTGAATGTCTCGGATTTCATATCTTCAATCTTGTCGAATAATGTTTCTGAGCTAATCAGCAATAGCTTGGCGATCAATGGGGCTTTTCTTGCCCAACAAGATGCCCAAAGCGGGTACCCGAGTTGGATTTTGGATGGTGAAAGACAGCTGTTGAAATCTTCGTCGTTGGCTTCTCAGGCTAATTTTATTGTTGCTAAAGATGGGTCAGGAAATTTTCGATCTATCCAAGCTGCGATTAACTCTGCAGTATCGAAGAGAACTGGGAATGGAAGGATAATCATATATGTGAAAAAAGGTATTTATAGGGAGAATATTGAGATAAGCAGCAACATGAATGAGATCACTTTAGTTGGAGATGGGTTGAGATATACAGTAATCACAGGCAGCCGGAGTGCTACGACAGGGTTCACAACTTACAGCTCTGCTACTGTTGGTAAGGGAGCTCTCTCTCTCTCTCTCTCTCTCTCCTTGCTGCTTTGTTTCTCTGACTTAATTCACATATAAATTAACTATCTACAAGACAAATGTTCTCTAAACAAAATTGTTATTACTCGAAAATGATTGGCAAGGACATTTTTTAGGCTAAAAGACACATTGATGGTCCTTCATTTTGAAGTTATTGGAGGAAACCAACAAAATTCTGTGTAAAATGCTATAGAAATTTGAGACAAGTACCCGATAGTGGTGTGAGATAAAAAATAATGAATAAATAAATAAATTACAAATTAATAAAAAAAAATTATAATTATAATTATTAATTTTTTATAATATTTATTACTTATTTGTAATAACTTTTTTTTGACTCCCACTCTCATGATGTTATTTGCCCTAGAAATTTTTTAAGGATTTGTTAGTATTTTAAGTCCACTTCTTCTCAAATATTTTAAGGCCCCCCCCTCCCCTCCCCCCCAAAAAAAAAATGTACTATGAGTAGTATTAATGGCGGCGGCGGCGGCGACAACAACGACAACAGTGGGGGCTAAGATGGAGTTGGAGGAGTGGTGGCAGCAGTAGTGGTAGTGGTAGTGGTAATGGTAATGGTGATAGTCATAGCGTCTGTGGGGGTGGAGGTGGTAGTGTAGTGACATTAATAAGACTTTATTACAAAAAATGTTGGTCACTTTTTAAAAGTGAAAACTATTTTTTGCTAACTATGAAAAATATTTTTCACCGAGATAGGCTTATTTTCTGTTGATTATAAACAATATTTTCTAATGACTTTCATTTTTTGTTTTACTAATTATTAGAAATATGAAAAATGTTTTTCGACAAAATATTTTTTCCTAAACATATGGAGTATTAATATTTATTGGATGTAATTTGGACACGCAAATTTTGAATTGTATTTGTGAAGAAGTGGAGTGAAATAACCATTCCCAAATTTTGGAGCTGGATTTTCTCAGGTCCATAATTTAAACGGAAAGGTGTCGTTTGGGCTTGTGGATCCCAGCATGAGTCGTGTTTTAATAATTCGAATAATTTATTTTGTTAAAACCTTCATATATATCATGTACAAAAAAAGAAAAAAGAAAAGAAAGAGTTGATCTGATAATCGTATCATATTCAATTTATCGCATTTGTACTCAAAAAAATGAGTGAAAAATGTGTTTTTAAAAATATCATTCATTTTTTTGATGACAAATGTAATAAATTAAATATGTTACAAATATCAGATCAATCTAATTTTTGTATAGATAATATACACACAACTTTATAAAATAAAATTTTTGAATCTTTAAAACGGAATCTGTGATATCATTGGCCAGGGCATCACGCTACACACTGCAGTGAAGTCCAGTCTCCAAATTTTATTTGTGTACTATAAGGGGAGCCTAGTATTTTCAACCGAGCCTTCTTTTTCTGGATTATTTGAGGTTTATGTAATAATTTGAAATAGGTAAAATTGGCATTTCTAAAATAAAAAACACTCTACTACTTATGTGTCAAATTTATTATTATTTTTCATATTTTTACTTTAACTGCGCCAGATTCATGTGTCAAAATTTTTGGACAAACCACTTTATTGTGGGTTCTATCGAATAAGAAATCAAATAATAATAATAATAATAATAATAAATTATTATTATTATTATAAGAATCAATTGAAGAGGTCCTAACAATCCTATAGAGTTGGTTAACCTTATGTATATATATATATTTGATTGAAGCACAGTTAAAAACAACACAAGTCATGCTGGATAATCAAATTGATTTTCAAGCAATAGTTGCTACTTGAAGTACAATTGTCTAGATGCTTATGGTTCTGCTTTAAACAACTTAATAATTTCAAACAAAGCCACAATATGTTCTATTAAATTAAAGTGGATAATTCTCAAATTGCTTATTGAAAATGATATTTAACTGTCAGTTGAATAAATTTAATTGGCTTAATGTTTTAATTGTCAATTGAATAATTTTAAGCCTTGTTAAATATTTGAATCCCCTCTAGCAGGGGCGGAGGGAGCATGTGACCAGGGGGTCACGTGCCCCCCCGGATTTTGGATTTTTTTTTTTGCAAACATAAAAAAAAAAATTAAATAAAAAATTATAAAAATATTATTAGAGTGAAATGTCAATGACATTTTAAAAATTATGAAAACAATAATGGTTGTTTTGATTGAAAATGAAGAGACTATTATAAATAAACCATATTAGCTATGAAATTTTTTGAATGTAACGACAATGTCATTATTAGTGATATGCAAGTATAAGTAATCTCACTATAAAGATATGAAATTTATTAGATTGTTAGTTACATTTGACATGTGAGGTTCACTATTTATGCGTTTATTTACCATTAGTGGGTGATGTTACATACCAGTGATGACGTGGTACTACCATTATATTGAATTTTTAATCAAATTTTGTATCAAAAAAAATTTATCATTATATAATTTATTTTAAGGCTTATATCCATATTTTTTTTGGTATTGTCCATGATACACTATTTACAAATAATATTTTTTTTCTTGATGTTTCCTGAAATCAATTGTAAAAAATTTACGTGAAATATTTTTGTAAAAATTATTATAATTAGTAAGTGCCTCCTCTAAATTAATTTTCTGGCTCCGCCACTGCGCTAGCGTACCAAAACTCTACTCTCCACCTAGACACATCAGAAAATCTTCTATATATTAAAAAAAATACTACCATCCCCTAATACATCAATAAGTTTAAAAGAATGATCAATGACTAATTGTCTATAAACATGACTCTTTTTAGGCATTGATGGTGTTGGATTCATTGCTCGGGGAATTACATTTCGTAACACAGCAGGGCCACAAAATGGTCAAGCAGTCGCTCTTCGATCAGCATCAGATCTCTCAGTTTTCTATGCTTGTGGATTTGAAGGGTACCAAGACACTCTCTTTGTCCTTGCTCAGCGACAATTCTTTAAATCATGCTATATATATGGCACGATTGATTTTATCTTTGGGAATGCAGCAGTAGTTTTCCAAAATTGCATCATCTACGTAAGAAAGCCCTTAGTAGGTCAAGACAACGTGATAACAGCTCAGGGTAGGGGTGATCCATTCCAAAACACCGGCATTTCAATTCAAGACTCGCGAGTCATGGCTGCTCCTGACCTTAGACCGGTGGTTAGCTCATTCAACACATATTTGGGACGACCATGGCAACAATACTCTCGGACAGTTTTCCTCAAAACCTACCTTGGAAGTTTGGTGAATACAACAGGTTGGTTGGCATGGGATAATTCCAACTTCGCGCAGAATACAGTGTACTATGGAGAGTACATGAATTTTGGGCCAGCTTCTTCCACCAGAAATAGAGTAAATTGGCCGGGTTATCATGTCATAACAAGTACAAATATTGCATCGCAATTCACGGTTACAAACTTAATTGATGGTAGGGGATGGTTGCCAGCCACTGGGGTGCCATTTATTGCTGGTCTATGATTATATGTATATATATATATGTTTTATATGTGTGTACAAAATTTATTTGTCAAATATATTGTTTTGTTCTTTTCAGGAGTCTATATAAAAGTAGTGTGTTTAGTTTTAGTTTTCTGAAAATTGAATTTTTTATTTTGAGTGTTTTTTATTTTTATTTTTAGTGAATATTTTAAAATTTTAAGTATTTTTATTTTTTATTTTTTTAGATGCACATTACTTAGATGTATCTAAAAAGTAAAATATTTATAAAAAAATATTTTAAAAAATTAATAAATACACAAAAATATGTTAGGCGTGTCTAAAAATTTTAAAAATTGCTTAAAATATTAAAAAAATTCAATAAAAAAAATACGGAAAAAAAAGAATATTCTGAAAAGTGTTTTAAAAAAATTAGACTTAATGGAGTATAGTTATGGCAAATTAGCAAGTAAATGAATGGATAAATACGTGGTGATCATTATTGTTTACTTCTTAGTTTGTAGTCCTTAGAAGCGTATATTGGGCCTGATTAAGAAGGGAAATACTATCATGTGTACCTTTTTTTTTTGGATCAGAACTATCATGTGTACCTTGAAAAGAACCTATCGTATTCGCCTTAAAAAATATAATTTTTATCACAAATTTATTATTCATAGCTTTAAAAATACTTACCATAATTTCGTAATTCATAATTTTTGCCAAAAAATAATAAATTCTATCATCAAAATTTATAACTTTAATGACAAAATGTGTTGTTTACGGATTGGGTTGATTCTTCTTTCTCAATGACGTGGTTTGGTTTTGGGTGTGGGTCCTTCTTTTGTAGATGTCTGAGGATCCTCTGTTTTTTATTGGCTATTGCTCTGCATTGGGGTGCTTTGTGTGAGTGTTGGTTCTTTTGGTAGTAGCTAAGGCTTGTCAGTTCTTTTGCTAGTGTGTGTTCTGGATATGCTTTGTCTGTGGGTGTTTGTTAGGTGTTTTCCTTTATCTTGATTTAGGTGGTTTGGTGTCTCGGTCTTGCCTTCTTGACTCGGTTTGGCTTTCGATTGGGTTGTTGAGTATGACAACTTTTTAAAATATTTTTTTCAAGTTATCAAAGTTGACTTTTTAACTTTTTAATTTTTTTTAAACTATTTTAACTTGAAATTAAAAAATTTGATTTGAGAATGACTTTTTGACTTTTTAGTGAGGTGTTTCCATGTTAAAAGACCAAACTGCCCTTCAAGTGACTTTATACATGTCAACTCATTCACAAACATCCTCCACGTCGGCGTCACTGTCCCGGAATTAATTTTTTTTTTCTTTTGCCGTTTGGATTTGGCGTCTTTTTTTTTAAATTTATGTTTTTGTCATTTTTCTTTTTGTATACATTAATGTGTTCTTTTTCTTTAATTTACATTTTTGTCTTATTTATTTTTATTGGTGTACATCAATTTGTTTTTATATTTCAGAAATGGGTTTTCATGTGTTTTATTTATTTGTAAATTACGTGGCAAATGCTAATTGATGTTTTGACGTTTTTATTTTTAATTTTTTTGGATGAGGCGTACTTTTTAAATTCTTTTTTTTTTTTAATTTACGCTTTTTTCCTTTTTTTTTTCTTTGTATACATTAATTTCTTTTTATATTTCAAAAAATAAAATAGGTAAATGCTAATTTATATTTCGAAAAAAAAATTAGAAAAAATTTGCAGAAACAGAACAGAAATTCCAGGTTTAAACAAAAAATCAAAAGTTATGTGAAGAACACCTCAAATAATCACCCAAAAAAAATGTGTTTTGAACCAATAATCGGCCGTGACGACCAGTTTGGATGACTGAGCGTCCATCGGAGGTCAATTTTGCAGTGAGAGCGAGATATATGACAGTGGCTTGCCCATTGTGCAAACCGAAATGAAGAAAATGTAACCCAAAGAATTGGGGGAAAATTTTGAAGCAGTAACAACAATGGGTTTCAAAGATACACCGACCAGATCGGGTTCGAGGATACAAAATTACGCAAACAAACCCAAGAAAAAAACCAAAAACAAAAAGGGAAAACCAACCATTACCTCAAAACCGATCGTGTTTGAGAGACTGAGGATGAGGGTCGCCGCCGATATGAACTCTGGTGGCGTTGACCTGTCAGAAGTATCGCTGTGGTTCTTCCCCGAGCAGCGCCGTTTAGATCGCCTCCTTCGACGAACGGTTGTGGATGACCTAACTGGTGCAAAGTGTGTTTGTGTGTGTGTGTGTGTAGTTAGAGACTGTGCTAGTGTCAACAGAGTAGCAGGGGTAGTTTGGTACTCTCACCCCGCCATGTATGTAAGTTATGCCTCTGAAGTAGTGTTTGTCGTTTAGTGGCTAATTTAGCCTATTTTGGATTGCAGTGGCTATTTTAGTCCAAAACTCTGTTGCCAAATGGAGCTAAAATTTTGTTTTGTTTTGTTTTGTTTTGTTTTGTTTTTTTGTTTTGTTTTTTACTTATTTTTTATTATTTTTTATTATTATCAAATTATTTTGCCAATAATAAAAAATAAAAATAAATAAAAATAAAAACTTTCTTATTGTACTCGATTTTAAGAATTCACATTGTAGAATTTCCCGATTAGAAATAGGGCTGATCATTTTAACTTTGTATTGGGCTAACAGTGCAAATAAATTGGGCCACGTAAACTGACAACCCGAGATTGTTATTCGCAATCCAGTTTTTAGAGTAATTCCTCATCCACCTAATACAGCACCTCCAAAAAGACTATCACTTAAATGGCAATCCATCTCAACAAAAATTATGAAGTACATCATCTTAGGTTTCATAAAGTACATAAAATCTACACCATCTTCGGTTTCACAAATTGTGAAGTAATCCCAAAATTTTAAAATAATTTTATAGTTAACCATTTTTTTTAGTTAAACTTTAATATAATTTTGGAATATTTAGTTTTCGCTTGTAAAACCCTGTGAGATCCTCAATCTTGGTATATAAATCGAATATAGGAAAATTTTAAACATATAAATTCAATATTTAATGAATGATATAATAGATGTAAAAAAACTTTATACATTGTGATTATGGAACTAGTAAAACTGAAACTACAGGATTATTAAATAATGGGTCCTGTTATGGTGTGCAACCCCTTAAGGTTGCACACCATATGCAACCAACACAAAAGGTGTAAGTGGAAGGTGTAAACATAAAACAGAACAGCAAACAGAAAGACGTAAGTGTAAGGTGTAAGTTGCACACTTAAGAAAAGTCCTTAAATAATCTAATGGATGTGAGTAAATTTTTTTAAAAATATTTACAGACATTAAAATATAATGATTTTTGAAATATCTAAAGAGTTAAGAGAAATAAAAGAAATTTTCCTTAAAATCAAAAAGAAAGTTTTATTTTAAAAAATTAGAACTTCTTTTATGGTTATTAAACAAACTACAAAAATTGCAAAAGATGAAAAAGATTAGGATGGTAGTAGTACATTTGAACCAAAAAATCTTTTAGAAGAAATATTGTGCGTACCCAATTGTCACACCCCAAATCCGGGTATGACCGGCCGTGGCCCACAGGGACTTAGCCCAAAGCACACGTAAGCCTAACCACTAATCCATAATCACATTGAATAACTATACAATAGTCCAGTAATAAATAACCAAAACTCAAGCCAGTGACATGCCATAACTATAAACGGCAAAACCAGCCGTAATCAATACCATCCAAACTTATGGGATATAAACAGTCCACATATCAAAATAATCCTAAATAAAACTCAACCACAATGTTTGCACAAAACTGGACAAGCAGCCTAAAACAAATTAAATAAATGCCCTAGAGGTCCATGCAATTGAGTCCCCGCAATTCCATGAGTCCACTCTAGGTCCTTCTAACACCTGGAAGTGATAAAAACTAAGTCAGCTGATAGCTCAGTGAGTAGCAACATGGATAGTAAATACAGTTTTAAAAACATGGCTCAATTCCAAAATAAGATATATATCACAGAAACTAGATTGGCATACAGTTTGGTAAATACAATCTGTTTAAAAAAAAAGGTTCCACAGTTCAACACTTAAAATACTCATGTCTCGCAAGAACATGATAAACAACATTTTCCACTTAAAACAGATTATAACATGAACACCAATAATTTTCTGGGTACCAAGAAAAACAAATAATATGCCACACATTTCTCAGGCTATAAGCCCCGTTGGATCCAATACCGAACTAAGAGTCATCCTCAGGGTGGCACCTGGGCCTTTTCTCAAAGACGATCCGATTGAAGGTCACCTAGTTGTTTTTAAAGGTCTTTTCCTTACAATCGTTGAGCACTAGAGTCATCACGGCCCAACCCGGATCCGTTCCCTAGTGGCCAGAGTCACCACACACAGAGGAATAATTTTCCTGGACTAAATACACACATGGTCCCAATAATCAATACACATCAGTTTCACAAAACATGGTAGTTCATCATTATAAACATGAGACCAAAACAAATAGTTTACAGTATGCCAAGTTCACACATGTTTCAGAAATAATTTGATTCCATTGATAATATAATAATTTATCAAAACAGCTTAGTCTTAAAACAACAATTTAATTTTCCAACAGTTCAGGGTAGGGGAACATTTATAAAAATACGTAGCATGAAACTACTCACCTGAAACGAAATAATATAATCGTTGAATCGAATAGAGTGTAAAAGTCCAACTAGTGTCCTGAACCAAGTATAAAAACTACACGTCACAATTAATTTAAAAATATTAAAAAAATAGGAACTAAGTAACCTCAACTAAAGCGCACTAACACGGCTTAACCCAACTCACCGTTACTCTTAAATATTATCTAAGTTCATGTTCTTCAAGGTTTAAAATCACCCAAGACATGGGTTCCGGTCAAAACTTAATTAATTGTGACTTTAAGATAAAACAGAATTTCAAACAAGCCTTCCCAACCTATTCGCTAACTTTGAAAATTACAAAACCCACTCCACGCTATTCGAAAAATTCCAATAACCTCCAGATATGATCTAATATATCCTAAGTTCTAAACCCAATTGGTTTCACTTGATTTTCTTATCAAAATAATTATCTACAATTTATTATATCCAAATAGGTTGCTTTCTGCAGCACTTTAAAGAAATTGACAGTTCTCTTAATATACACGAGCAATCAATGCAAGGCCAAAAACTTACGAAACTAGACTCGTAACCGGTTCTAATGACACTAATTTGATAATTTTTGGATTTATACCCAAAGAGAACAACACTCCCGAATTTACTGTTTCGGACTGGTTTCCTGGACAGATTTGAATACCTCAATTTATATGGATTTTGACTCCCAAAAATTATGAAAAATTTCAGATATACAATTCAATATGTAATTAATCTACCGTAAAAATTTCAGATTAAAATTCATTCGTTTGATATGGTTTCTTGATTTTTAAAGTTTGTAATTCTGTGCAGAATTTTTGGACTAAAAATTACACCATTGTTTATACATGAATTTAACTCCTCAGATTTCTTATCAGTATATATATATATAAAATACATACACCCACAACCTCTCCATCAATGAACTAAATAATCATAGAGTAAGGATAAAGAACAAAACCTTAAGGAAGAAGAAAGACAATGACCTAGTACACACCAAAAATCCATCCTTGTTTGCAACCCCTTTTTTTTCTCCTTTTTTTGTCTCAATCTCTCCCTCTCCCCGTGGCTGCCTCCTGCTACTGCTATAGGATGTATTAGGCAACCTAGGGTTATGTATCTAAACAAAAAGGCCCTAAAATATTATCTTTATATTACTTTATTTTCTAACACATTAATTAAATAAAATATAACTATTATTATAACAAAATATACTTACTAACTTGCCCTCAATATTTTTTTAAAAAAAAATAAATCTCGCCTCTAAATTAAATGCTTTCACCACAAATTTATTTTAAGTTTAAAAATTAATTAAAAGATCCTCCAATAATATTTAATTTGCACCTTAGAATTCACTACCAAAATATTTGAGATTGTAATATTATTATTTAATTATTTACTTAATTTTTATATTCGGGTTCTCACATTCTCCCCTCCTAAAAAAAAAGTTTCGTCCTCGAAACTAACCTAGTAAATCATGAGAATAGATGTGGGTACTTCTCGCGCATCTCGTCCTCGCATTCTCAAGTCGCCTCTTCAACTAGATGATTACGCCACAGTACCTTAACTAATTTAATGACCTTTGTACTTAACCTTTTCTCTTTCGAATCCAAAATCTGAACAGGTATCTCCTTATACGAAAAATCCTCTCTAATCTGAAGCAGCTTATAATCTATCACATGCGACGGACTGTGCATATATTTCCTCAGCATAGACACGTGAAACACATTATGCACTCCTGCCAACCTAAGGGGTAGAGCAACACGGTACGCAACCTCACCAATCTTCTCCAATACCTCAAATGGACCAATGTATCTAGGACTCAACTTTCCTTTCTTTCCAAACTTGATCACTCCTTTCCATGGTGATACTTTCAAGAATACCATATCCCCCACATGAAACTCTAAGTCTCTCCTACGATGATCAGCATAACTTTTTTGTCTACTCTGAGCAGTCAATAATCTCTCTCTGATGGTGATAATTTTCCGTGTAGCATCCTCCACCAAATTAGGTCCCAACATTTGCCTTTCACCAACCTCATACCAACACAAAGGAGACCTACACTTCGTTCCATACAAAGCCTCATAAGGAGCTACTCCCAAACTAGAATGATAGCTATTATTATAGGCAAACTCCATGAGCGGCAAATAATCATCCCAATTACCTCTCCACTCCAAAGCACAAGCCCTCAACATATCCTCAAGGGTTTGAATAGTCCTCTTTGATTGCCCATCTGTCTGAGGGTGATAAGCTGAACTAAAATTTAATCGAGTACCCATAGCTGATTGTAACGCACCCCAAAACTTAGACACAAAACGAGGGTCCCGATCTGACACTATTGACACTGGTGGACTATGCAATCTAACAATCTCCTTCACATACAACTGTGCAAATCGAGCTAGAGAATAGGTCATCCGTACTGCAATAAAATGTGCTGACTTGGTTAATCTATCAACAACTACCCAAACTGCATCATGATTACTACTAGTACGAGGTAATTCGCACACGAAGTCCATGGTAACATGATCCCGCTTCCACTCCGGTATAGGTAAGGGTTGCAGTTTCCCCGCAGGTTTCTGATGTTCTACTTTAACCTGTTGACACACCAAACACCGAGCCACAAATTCTGCAATATCTCCCTTCATACCATTCCACCAAAAATGTTCATGAAGATCCCGATACATCTTAGTGCTTCCAGGATGAATGCTGTAACTAGAACTATGTGCCTCCGACATAATCTCCTTCCTCAATCACCACTAGCAGGAACACAAATTCGGCTACGGAATCTAAGCAACCCATCATCACTAACCACAAAGTCTACATGCTTGCCCTCTGCCATCTCTTCTTTAATACGCTCACACTGGGGGTCAATCTCCTGTGCTAAACGAATCCGTTCTCTCAAGGTCGGCTGAACTGTCAATGGACTACAATAAGCCCTATTACCAGGTGTAACAACCTCAAGCCTCAAACGTCTCATGTTTTCCACCAAACAACTCTCAATAGACAAAGCAGCTACATCTCCAACTACGACCTTCCTACTCAAGGCATCTACAACCACATTTGCTTTCCCCGGGTGATATAAAATATTCACATCATAATCTTTTAGTAACTCAAGCCATCTTCTTTGCCTCAAATTTAGTTCCTTCTGTGTAAAAATATACTTCAAACTCTTATGATCAGTGTAAATCTCACATGACTCTCCATACAAATAATGCCGCCAGATCTTAAGAGCGAAAATCACTGCTGCTAACTCTAAGTCGTGCGTAGGATAGTTTCTCTCATGTATTTTCAACTGTCGTGACGCATAAGCAATCACCTTCCCATGCTGCATGAGCACACATCCTAAACCCTGTCGTGAAGCATCACTATAAATCACAAAACTACCACCACCTGTAAGTAAGACAAGGATTGGAGCTGATATCAACCTTTGTTTAAACTCTTGGAAGCTACACTCACAATCATCATTCCACTCAAACTTTACCGCTTTCCTAGTGAGATTTATAAATGGCAAAGCAATACGGGAGAATCCTTCCACAAACTGTCTATAATATCCAGCAAGCCCTAGAAAGCTACGTACCTCTGTCACAGAAGTAGGTCGCGGCCAATCAATAATTGCTACCACCTTCGTGCTATCCACAAATACCCAATCTTTACTTACTACATGACCCAAAAGGATGCAATGCTCAACCAAAATTCACACTTCTTAAATTTTGCATACAGTCTCTTCTCTCTAAGGATCTAAAATTCTACTCTCAAATATTGCACATGCACCGCTTTACTCCTCAAATAAATTAGGATGTCATCAATAAACACCACCAAAAATTTATCTAGCTGCGGTTTAAATACTCTGTTAATCAAATCCATGAACGCAGCTGGTGCATTTGTGAGACCAAAAGGGATAACCAAGAACTCATAATGCCCATAACGGGTTCTAAAAGCTGTCTTAAGAATATCCTCATTCCTTACCTTCAACTGGTGATAGCCTGACCTCAAGTCAATCTTAGAAAATACTTGAACTCCCTACAATTGGTCAAATAGGTCAGCAATACGTGGCAAAGGATACATATTCTTCACTGTGACTTTGTTCGGTTCTCTATAATCAATACACAATCTCATAGACCCATCATTTTTCTTCACAAACAACACAGGTGCTCCCCAAGGTGAGACACTAGGCCTAATAAAACTTTTGTCTAGCAACTCCTGTAACTGAGTTTGTAACTCCCTTAACTCCAACGGTGCCATTCTATAGGGCTCTTTAGAAATAAGTGCTGTGTCAGGGACCAAGTTAATGGAAAATTCTACCTCACGATCTAGAGGAAGTCTAGGTAGATCCTTTAGAAAAACATCAACACAATCACTCACTACAGGCAATTCCTCTAACTTCTATTCTAGAAGTTCAGTACTCACCACACAAGCTAAATAATCATGACACCTTTTACTTAACATTCGATTAGCCTAAAGGGAAGAAGTAAAACAGATAAAAGACCCTTTCCTATCCCCCTGAAAGAAAAACTCAAGTTGTCCCAGCATAGCAAAAACTACCCTCTTTCTAAAACAATCAATAGAGACATGATGCTTCGTCCACCAATCCATCCCCAAAATCACATCAAAATCCTTCGCCTCTAAGGAAATCAAATCCACCAGAACAATCCTACCATCCAAGTTTACCTCACAAGATCTACATACATCTCCTAACACTACTATTTCTCCTAATGGAGTACACATGGTAATACAAACATCAAAGGCTCACAAAGGAATAGACAATCTGTGTAAGATATCTAGGTGCCAACTCTTAACCTTCAAACTGAAATCAAGAAAGATTCAACACAAGTTTAAACAAAACTAACTTAACCAAACACTACTAAGGACTATAGGGACTCGGACCTCGTCTAAATGATGAAATGCAAGATATGTAACTCAATAAACCTATTGCTCTGATACCACAATTGTCACACCCCAAATCCGGGTATGACCGGCCGTGGCCCACAGGGACTCAGCCCAAGGCACACGTAAGCCTAACCACTAATCCATAATCACATTGAATAACTATACAATAGTCCAGTAATAAATAACCAAAACTCAAGCCAGTGACATGCCACAACTATAAACGGCAAAACCAGCCGTAATCAATACCATCTAAACTTATGGGATATAAACAGTCCATATATCAAAATAATCCTAAATAAAACTCAACCACAATGTTTGCACAAAACTGGACAAGCAGCCTAAAACAAATTAAATAAATGCCCTAGAGGTCCATGCAATTGAGTCCCCGCTATGCCATGAGTCCACTCTAGGTCCTTCTAACACCTGGAAGTGATAAAAACTAAGTCAGCTGATAGCTCAGTGAGTAGCAACATGGATAGTAAATACAGTTTTAAAAACATGGCTCAATTCCAAAATAAGATATATATCACAGAAACTATATTGGCATACAGTTTGGTAAATACAATCTGTTTAAAAAAAAAGGTTCCACAGTTCAACACTTAAAATACTCATGTCTCGCAAGAACATGATAAACAACATTTTCCACTTAAAACAGATTATAACATGAACACCAATAATTTTCTGGGTACCAAGAAAAACAAATAATATGCCACACATTTCTCAGGCTATAAGCCCCGTTGGATCCAATACCGAACTAAGAGTCATCCTCCGGGTGGCACCTGGGCTTTTTCTCAAAGACGATCCGATTGAAGGTCACCTAGTTGTTTTTAAAGGTCTTTTCCTTACAATCGTTGAGCACTAGAGTCATCACGGCCCAACCCGGATCCGTTCCCTAGTGGCCAGAGTCACCACACACAGTGGAATAATTTCCCTGGACTAAATACACACATGGTCCCAATAATCAATACACATCAGTTTCGCAAAACATGGTAGTTCATCATTATAAACATGAGACCAAAACAAATAGTTTACAGTATGCCAAGTTCACACATATTTCAGAAATAATTTGATTCCATTGATAATATAATAATTTATCAAAACAGCTTAGTCTTAAAACAACAATTTAATTTTCCAACAGTTCAGGGTAGGGGAACATTTATAAAAATACGTAGCATGAAACTACTCACCTGAAACGAAATAATATAATTGTTGAATCGAATAGAGTGTAAAAGTCCAACTAGTGCCCTGAACCAAGTATAAAAACTACACGTCACAACTAATTTAAAAATACTAAAAAAATAGGAACTAAGTAACCTCAACTAAAGCGCACTAACACGGCTCAACCCAACTCACCGTTACTCTTAAATATTACCTAACTTCATGTTCTTCAAGGTTTAAAATCACCCAAGACATGGGTTCCGGTCAAAACTTAATTAATTGTGACTTTAAGATAAAACAGAATTTCAAACAAGCCTTCCCAACCTATTCGCTAACTTTGAAAATTACAAAACCCACTCCATGCTATTCGAAAAATTCCAATAACCTCCAGATATGATCTAATATATCCTAAGTTCCAAACCCAATTGGTTTCACTTGATTTTCTTATCAAAATAATTATCTACAATTTATTATATCCAAACAGGTTGTTTTCTGCAGCACTTTAAAGAAATTGACGGTTCTCTTAATATACACGAGCAATCAATGCAAGGCCAAAAACGTACGAAACTAGACTCGTAACCGGTTCTAATGACACTAATTTGATAATTTTTGGATTTATACCCAAAGAGAACAACACTCCCGAATTTACTGTTTTGGACTGGTTTCCTGGACAGATTTGAATACCTCAATTTATATGGATTTTGACTCCCAAAAATTATGAAAAATTTCAGATATGCAATTCAATATGTAATTAATCTACCGTAAAAATTTCAGATTAAAATTCATTCGTTTGATATGGTTTCTTGATTTTTAAAGTTTGTAATTCTGTGCAGAATTTTTGGACTAAAAATTACACCATTCTTTATACATGAATTTAACTCCTCAGATTTCTTATCAGTATATATATATATATGTAAAATACATACACCCACAACCTCTCCATCAATGAACTAAATAATCATAGAGTAAGGATAAAGAACAAAACCTTAAGGAAGAAGAAAGATAATGACCTAGTACACACCAAAAAATCCATCCTTGTTTGCAACCCCTTTTTTTTCTCCTTCTTTTCTCTCAATCTCTCCCTCTCCCCGTGGCTGCCTCCTGCTGCTGCTATAGGATGTATTAGGCAACCTAGGGTTATGTATCTAAACAAAAAGGCCCTAAAATATTATCTTTATATTACTTTATTTTCTAACACATTAATTAAATAAAATATAACTATTATTATAACAAAATATACTTACTAACTTGCCCTCAATATTTTTAAAAAAAAAAAAAATCTCGCCTCTAAATTAAATGCTTTCACCACAAATTTATTTTAAGTTTAAAAATTAATTAAAAGATCCTCCAATAATATTTAATTTGCACCTTAGAATTCACTACCAAAATATTTGAGATTGTAATATTATTATTTAATTATTTACTTAATTTTTATATTCGGGTTCTCACACGGATTCCGCACTAGATGAAAATAGATCGGGGCTTCGCACTCAGTTGGACTATCCAGGGACCAGGACTCCTGCCACAAGAAGCACCGTTAGAGCTGCCCGGCCGGGGTGGGCCGGATAGCCCCTCCGGTGTGGGAATTAGCTATCGGTGAAGGAGTGTAGAGCTGAATTTGTATGTTGGTGTGGTTTAGATTGGAATCGTTCAGTTACCTTCAATGTGAAGTTCATGTTATCTATATATAGTGTTCCTTACTTGCTTCTCAAGGTGAGTTTATGAAGTATAGGTGCTGCCAGGTGTCCTTTCAGCATTGCTCCAGGTGGGGGACCACTTGATAGTTGCCATTGATTGTATATTCTCATTGTAAGCATGCTGATAGCAAACCACATTCCTTTGGCTCAACAACTTCCGTGATTTTAGGTGTGGGGGACCAGCTGAGGTGGCAACCTGCACATGCTTGCACTCACAGATCCCACGTTTCCTTGCGAGATTTCTCCAGCTCGGTACTTATGTTCTTCAGTTCGGTACTGGTGTGCTTCGGCTCGGCCTTTTCCAGGCTCATTTACGGAGATGGGCTGGGTCATTATCTGTTCGGCCCACAAATTCTGTCCCGCAGCTCCGCCCAGACCAGCACTACGGCTGGGCTGGCCTTTCCGCTACGGGTTGGGCCCAAGTGTTGGAGGACTTGGGCGGGCTGTTGATCATGAAGTTGGGCTCAACTGATCTGTCCATATACTCATCTGACCCACTTGGATTTGGGCTTTGTCAGATTGGGCCGGCCCAAGGCTTGGACCTGACCCATTTCACATTTAGCCCCTTCATTTGCCCCTTAGCTCGCGCTAAGGTTCCCCTTGGGGAGAGCTATTGTTCTGCCTTCCAAGCGTCGCGTCGTTTTGGCTCCTCCCCAGTTCGGCCTTGGTGACGGTTCAATCCTGACACACGATTCCTGCATGCGTCCTTTCATGTGACACGTGGCGACGTGCGATAGGCGTGCAGAGATAATGCGTCGACTCCATACCGAAGGTCGTGATTTGTATGCCTGCGCGCCGATTGGTGTAATAAATGCTCAGGCTATCAATTCAAATCCCTCGATTTGATTTTCTCATTCCTCTAGTGAGTTCCAAAGAAAGAGAAAGAGAGAGAGAGCCTCTTCCCATTCCTCTGGACCGATCTCGCTGGTGCTCCGCTTGGGCTTCTTCGCCGCTGATCCTGCTTTGCTATCGCCGCTGTGATTTCTGTAAGTCCTCTTATGACTCTTCTTCTCTTTCCCCTTTCTATTTTAATCATCTGGTCTGGTGCACTTGATATCTGTGTCTCATATCCTGTTATCTGAATACCACTTCTGTCCCACTAGTTTAGTCAAATGGGGAAGTTCCGTTCCTTGGTTGATACCACAGAGGCCATGGCCATGTTCCGTCTAGATTACAATATTCCTCATGACGTTACCCTTTCACTGGCGAAAGTAGATGCCAAACGTATGGGTACGAGGAACACCGTTGCCTTTTCCATCGCTGCGATTGTCGAGGGAGGGGTTCGGTTTCCTCTTGACCCATTAGTGCGCCGTTTTTTGCACCAAGTCCAGTTAACCCCAATGCAGGTGTCTGTGAATCTTTTCCGTGTTGTTTGCGGCGTATCTGCCCTCAATAGGCGACTAGGCCTGAACCTTGACATATGGGATATTTTGGGATGTTACACCCTTTCTCATAACAAAGACCATAGTACATACTACCTGCGTGTTCGCTCCGCTGATTGTCACTTAGTTACTGGATTACCTGATTCGGATAAACACAATGACGATTTCCTGCAAGTTGGTGGAAATTGGGAGTTTCCCGCCGGAACCGAGTTTCAGTCTGAACGGATGCCACAGAAAGACGGCTACCCAGGTCCGGGCCTCTCCTTTTAATGCCTTTGGTGTTTCTTACTTTATTTTGAATATTGCTCTGATGGGTTGCTTTCTTTTTGCAGAACCTTCCAGTTTCCAGCGAAGGCCGAATCGGGAGAATGTTGAAGCTATCAAGGCTGCCTTGAGATATAAGAAAAGATCTGCACTTGAGTTGTTGGACTACCAGTCAAGTTACCGTTCTGTTATTCTGAAGAAGGCAAGACTCGCTGCTGCCTTTCTGGACTCTAATACTGAGACTGACACGTCTCTCACCCCGCTGGTCCCGAGATGTCGTAGTAGTCAAGATGCATTTCCTCAGAGAGCGCCCTCCCCTGCCCCCTGTTTCGCAGGGAGCGGGTCTGTGGCAAAGAGAAGGGTGTTGGTGGATTTAGAGGCCGAGGCCTTCGGAGCCTCTGGCGCTTTGGAAACCCCTCTGGAGAAGACCGAGGCGAAGAGCCTCATGGAGGTGAAGATGGAGGTTGGAGCTTCTGGGACCCCTATAACTGCTGCCGAGCCCTCAGCTTCAGTCGCTGCACGAGCAAAAAAGAGGAGAAGGGAAACTGGCAAAGCAGTGGTGGGGGAAGCTTCTCAGGATCCTGTTGAGGATGATACTTTTGAGAAATGGGAGCCGCCGATATCGTATGAGGGCAGGCCCATTTCTACCTCTGATTCAGTTGTCGCTTCACAGGATTTTGCCTTTAGTTTGACAAGTTTTTGTTGATGCCGGTTGATATGGCTGGCCATAATGGGCCTCGTGACATTCCTATCTTGAAGGGGACCCTTCAAATGCTGATGGCTGTAAGTTTTTTCTTCGTTTTACCTAACTTCACTGTTGCATTGCTGTCTTCCTTTTCTCTAAGTTCCTTGTCGTCCCTTTGCAGTGTATCCAGAGAATGCACCTATCCATTACCCGTGCTGAAGAGCTGGAAAGGGCCGTGCTGGAGGCTGCAATGAACGTAGAAAGACTGACAGTAAACTTGGAGTCGGAGAAGGAAGGACGCCGAACCGCTGAGAGGGAAGCCTTCCGTTTGAACAAGATTGTCGCTTCCGCTGAACAATCGAAGGAGGCTGCCATTGAGACCCAGGCTCAACTTGAGGGGAAGGTGGCCGAACTGGAGGCCGTTATTGCTGTGATGGCTACCGAGCGTACTGCGCTGGAGGCCAAGCACTGGCAACAGGGCTGGGATGAAGCTGGGGCGGCATACAAGGAGGAGGTTCTAGTGCTGCGAGACAAGCTCTTTGTGAAGGGTTGGACGAGTGCCTTAGCCGCTGCGATGGTTCCTGAAGGCTCTTCTCTGTATCATGATGTCCCTATTCCTTTGAAATTCTCAGGTTTGAAGACTACTCCTACCCCTGCTGTTCTGCCAGACAATGTTTCCCCAGAAGATGATTCTGTGAGCAAGACCCAGAGCATGAACGTTGCCACTGAAACGGTGGACGTTGAAGGGGTTAAAACCTTAGAGACCGAAGCCACGGGAGATGTGGTTAAGGTGGCTCCTACTTCTCAGGAAGTTGGAGCTTCCTCTACTGTTCCTCCCGCAGATGGCCTTGACAAAATTGCTGATGTTGCTTCTGAATTGCCCACTGTTGATGGAAGTTGATGTTGAAATGATTTGAACTTTTTGCTTTTCTGTTCTGGTTAAGACAATTTTTTCCTTTTTTTTTTTGCTGGTTGTGGGGCCTTCTGTGCCCTTTGCTTGGATGATGTGATTTTCTCTTTGAACTTTGCAATTTGATGTTGTTTAGCTTCTATGTTTGGACATTTCCTATACTGCTTGCCCCCGGCCGAGCATTGTTGGGACCTCGGGGCCGAATAGATGCTCGGTCTGGTTCTGTATTGCCTTTTAATGGATGTTCTGTCTGATTCTATACTGCTTGCCCCCGGCCGAGCGCTGTTGGGACCTCGGGGCCGAACTGATGCTCTGTGTGGCATTGCACTTATTTGCCCCCGGCCGAGCACTGTTGGGACCTCGGGGCCGAACTAGTGATCAGCGTGGTTAACGGATATGTGGTATGGCTGTGCTTTGAGTTCATAAGTGGGTCTTACTTAGGTCCAGGTTGGTTTCGAAAGAAAACAATCGTTTGCCCCCACCTGGAGCCAAGTAAGATCGATACTGAAGAGTTGTCCCTTGTCTAGAACTACTTGAGTCTGTTTCAACTTTGATAGTACAAGTGTGTTTGAATGAGAGAAATGCAAAGAGAGATGTCTTACTCAGGTCCAGGTAGGTTTAAAAAATTGTTTGCCCCCAGCTGGAGCTGAGTAAGGCTGATGCTAGAAGTTTGCTCTTGGCGTAGCTCGGTTGAGTTTGTTCCAACTCTGCTTGTTTGAGTCAATACTGAAGTGTTGTTGTGCTGATATTTAAGAAGTTCTGTAGGTGCACAGATGTGTGCTTAGGATACGTCAGTGTAGTTTCCACCAAGCAATGCCACTTAGCTAAATAGAGGTGTTTACTTAAGATACATTAGTGCGGTTTTCACCAAGCAATTCCACTTGGCTAAATAGAGATGTTTACTTAAGATACATTAGTGCGGTTTCCACTAAGCAATTCCACTTGGCTAAATTCCAATTCAGTTGCCAAACATTTTCCACCAAGCTATACCACTTAGCATGTTTGAGTGCTAACCGAATTTAAATTCCGTTCAGTCGTTCTGAAACTGAGCCATTTGGGTTAAAACCAAAGTTAATTCCGTTTGATAAACATCAAAGCTAATTCCGTTTGGTAAAGACCAAAGCTAATTCCGTTTGGTAAGAACCAAAACTAATTCCGTTTGGTAAAGACCAAAGCTAATTCCGTTTGGTAAGAACCAAAACTAATTCCGTTTGGTAAGCACCAAAGCTAATTCCGTTTGGTAATGACCAAAGCTGATTCCGTTTGGTAAGCACCAAAGCTAATTCCATTTGATAAATATCAAAACTAATTACAAGAATTGGATAAATCTGAGAGGAGTGGGAAAACATTTGTATTGGTCAACAAATAAGTGCCTTTACATCCTGATAAAGAGGTTGGGGAATGACTCTGTTGGTAGTATTTCTTGAGGTTTGCTACGTTCCAAGGCCGAGGTATTGCTTTGCCATTCAGATCCTCTAAGTAGTAAGCTCCATTTCCAACTACGGCTGTGATTTTGTAGGGACCCTCCCAGTTCGGCCCAAGTTTGCCCTCACCAGGCACCCGTTTATGGTCTATGACTTTCCTCAAAACCAATTCTCCTGGTATAAATTGCCTTGGGAAAACTTTTTGGTTGAAACTTCTGATGAGCTATTGCTGATATGCTTTGAGTCTGATCAGCGCTGCCTCTCTTCGGCCCTCTGCCATATCCAGTGCTTGCGCGATAGCTTCCTCATTACTGGAGCTTTCAAATAATTCAGACCGAAGGGTTAGGAGACCTACTTCGAGTGGGATGATGGCCTCCATCCCATAGGTTAAAGAGTAAGGTGTTTCTCCTGTGGGGCGTCGTGCTGTAGTTCGGTAGGCCCATAATATGTGTGGTAACTCCTCAACCCATTTGCCTTTGGCATGCTCAAGTCGCTTTTTCACTCCGTTGATGATGGTTTTGTTCGACGCTTTTGCCTGACCGTTGCTCTGTGGGTACCTTGGAGAAGAATTCCTATACTCGATTCTGAGGTCGGCACAAAATTTCCTGAAGATCTTACCATCGAACTGTGTTCCGTTGTCCGCGATCAGTACCCACGGAATGCCGAAACGCACTACCACATTCCTCAAAACAAACCGCTTTGTGTCTGCCTCCTTGATGTTTGCCAGTGCCTCAACTTCAACCCACTTGGTGAAATAGTCAGTTGCAGCAATGAAGAATCGCCTATTCCCAGTGCCTCGCGCCAATGGTCCAACAATATCCAGGCCCCATTGCGCAAAGGGCCATGGGCTGGTGAGTGGAGTGAGAGTTTTGGCTGGCTGATGAATGAGTGGAGCAAACCTCTGACATTTGTCGCACCTTTGCATGTACTGCTGTGCATCTTGCTGCATTCATGGCCACTAGTACCCGTGAGTTAGGGGTCAGTGCGCCAGTGACCTCCCGCCAACGTGGCATCCACAAATCCCATTGTGAATTTCGTAGAGAACATTCTCGACGAGATTTGGATGCACACATAGGAGGTAGGGGCCAACGTAGGAACGTCTGTAAAGCTTCCCAGACGGTGAGATCCAGAATCGAGCTGATTTATGCCTGATCTTGTTGGCTTCCTTTCTGTCTTCGGGGAGTTTACCAGATTTCAAAAAGACCAATATTGGATCCATCCAGCTCGGCTCTAAGTTGTTGCAGAGGACCGGAGATGCAATACTTGGTTCTGGTATGAACTCAACCCAAACTCTTCTGGCATCCTTTGTGTCCACTAATGAGCCTAGGCATGCCAGAGCATCTGCGTGGCTATTTTTGTCCCGACTGATTCGTTCCACTCGTATGGATTGAAATTTTCTGAGTAGGTCTATGGCCTTGCCTGCGTACATAGCCATTCTTTCATCTCGAGTTTCATAGACCCTGGAAAGCTAGTTTACCACTAGTTGTGAGTCGCTGAAAACAAGAAGCTATTCTGCACTGAAGTGTTCGGCGCTCCACAAGCTGGCCAATAACGCTTCGTACTCGGCCTCGTTGTTTGAAGCTTTCCAGCCTAGCCTGAGAGCCTGTTCCCAGATAAATCATTCTGGAGAAATAAGAACTACTCCTGCCCCCGAGCCTCGGTTATTGGACGAACCATCGACGTAGAGTTGCCAGATGTTTCCAGTAAAGAGTTTCCATGCTTCCGAAGCGCTGGGTTTTTCTTGTTCGGCGGCGCATGGCACCTGTGCCGAACTCAGATTCCCCGGTTCAGTACTCTGGGTGGGAGTGAATTCTGCAACAAAATCCGCCAAGACCTGGGCCTTGATTGCTGTCCTGGGTTGATACCGAATGTCAAACTCACCAAGCTCTACTGCCCACTTTGCTGTTTGGCCAGAGAAATCGGCTCGGCTGAATACAGATCTGAGGGGGAATTCAGTGAGGACATTAATGGTATGCCCTTGGAAGTAATGTTGCAACTTTCTTGAGGCAATAAGCAGCGCGTAAGCTAACTTTTCCAGTGGTAGATACCGTGTCTCGGCATCTAGTAAAGTCTTGCAAACGTAATATACTGGTCTCTGCTCCTTATCAACTTCTCGAATTAACACTGCGCTCACGGCATGATCTGAGACTGCTAGATAGAGATACAGCTCCTCTCCTGGTTCTGGAGTGGATAATAGAGGGGGTGTACTGAGGTATCTTTTGAGATTCTGCAGTGCTTCGGTACATTCGTTATTTCATTCAAATGCTGCCTTTTTCCTCAAGAGCTGGAAGAAGGGCTTCATCCGATCTGAGGATTTGCTAATAAACCGATTTAGTGCGGCTGCCATTCCGGCTAGTTTCTGCAGTTCCTTAGACTTTGTTGGCACTTCGAGGTCCTGTATCGCCCTGATCTGATCCGGATTCGCTTCAATTCCTCTATGAGTGACCATGTATCCCAAGAACTTCCCTGTTCCTACCCCGAAGGCGCATTTCGAGGCATTGAGGCAAAGCTGGTGGTTTTTCAGGATGCTAAAAACTTCTCTTAAGTCTATGAGGTGGTTTGTAGCGAACTTGCTTTTTACTACCATATCGTCTATATAGGCTTCCATGGTTTTCCCCAGTTAGTCTTTGAACATCCGAGTGATCATTCGCTGGTAGGTCGCTCCGGCGTTCTTGAGGCCGAGCGGCATTACTCTATAGCAGTAAGTCCCTCTTGGAGTGATGAACGCTGCCTTTTCTTGATCCGGACCGAACAATGGTATTTGATGATAACCGCTATAGGCGTCCAGAAAACTCACGCGCTCATGCCCTGCTGTTGAGTCTACTAGTTGATCAATGTGAGGCAGTGGAAAACTATCTTTAGGGCAGGCTTTGTTCAAGCAAGTGAAATCGACACAAACTCTCCATTTTCCGTTCTTCTTCTTGACTACAACTGTGTTGGACAGCCATTGCGGGTACTGTCCTTCTCTGATTGCTCCCGAGGCCAGGAGTTTTTCGACTTCGGCAATCACTGCTTCGGTGTGCTCAACTGAGGATCTCCGACTTTTCTGTACGATGGGCCGAGCTGAAGGATTGATGTTGAGCTTGTGGCAAACAAATTCTGGGTCCAACCTTGGAGTATCATATGCTGACCACACGAATACCTCCATATTTTCCCTCAGCAGTTCTAGCAGCTGAAGTTTCTCATCAGCGCCTAGCGAGGTACCGATAAGGAAGTACTTTTCCGGGTCGTCTTCTTTTATCAAGACTTTCTCCAAATCCTCCACCATCTTTTCCTTTGGAGTTCCTCCCACATCTTCCAAGACTGGCTGTCCGGCCACTTCTACTGTCTGTACCCAGTTGCAGAGTTGTTTTGCCTTTAATGCTGCCATGAAGCAATGTTTGGACGCAACTTGGCCCCTCAAAATCTGCTCTACTCCGTGTTCCGTTGGGAAACGTATGAGCTGGTGATAGGTTGAAGGGACTGCTTCCATTCGATGAATCCACGGGCGGCCAAGTATGGCGTTATAAGGGGATGGTGTATTAATAACCAAGAACTCTATCTGGAGGGTTTTTGTCCCCGCTACGACTGGCAATACTATTCGGCTGAGCGGCCATTCCGGCTGTGAATTGAAACCGACCAACGGGGCTGCCGCTGGGGTAAGATGCTGCTCGGAGAAGCCGAGCTTTCTGAACAAGTCATAATACAGTATGTCTACTGCACTGCCCTGATCTACTAGGACTCGTTTCACATCAAATCGTTTCCCAATCCCAACAGTTATGATCAATGCATCAGTATGTGGGTGCTGTATGCCTTCTAAATCTTTGCTAGTAAATGAAACAGTGCACAGGGGGGATTTTGGTACGGTACGTACCTTTTTCGATGCCGGCTCCACTGACATGATTTGCTGAATTTGGGCAGCCTTAGCGATCTCTTCTTTCAGTGCCTCCTCAGATTCCTGAGCCGCTGTCCCATGGATCACATTTATTATCAGCCGGGGCGAATGCTTAATGTTTGTTTCTGGAAGTGGGTTCCCCAGCTCGGCCACCTCCTTACCCTGATCAATGTATTCCCTTAGGTACCCAGTTGCCACCAGGTCCTCCAAGTGTTGCTTTAATGCCCTGCAGTTCTGAGTCATGTGTCCCCTGTCCTGGTGGTAGGTGCACCTGAGCTTCTGATTGCGCCGAGCTGGATCTCCCAACATTTTCGGCGGCCAAACAAAGAAGGGTTCTCTCTTGATCTTCTCCAGGATTCGATAGATTGGCTCCTTGAACACGGTCACAACGGCTTCACGGGATTTGGACTTATCCACCTCATTCACTGCAATCCCTCGGTGTTCTCCTCGATCCGTTTTCTTCTTCTGCCGGGCTGCTTGTTCTGCTGACACTACCTCAATGGGGATCTGATCGTCCTCGAGACGAGCATACTGCTCGATCCTGGCGCGCATGTCTTTCAAAGCTGTGGCCGGGCGCTTGGTAAGTGATTGTCTCAACTTACTTTCCGGGCGCAGACCATGCTTGAAGGACA
The DNA here is from genome assembly GCA_036172215.1 of Camellia granthamiana. Lineage (NCBI taxonomy): Eukaryota > Viridiplantae > Streptophyta > Magnoliopsida > Ericales > Theaceae > Camellia > Camellia granthamiana. The sequence goes on from CM069903.1 coordinate 127,864,001, forward strand.
TGACGGCCATTTGCTCGCTGCACACATTTTCTTCCAAATCGTTATACTCTTCCCAGTATCTCCTAGCATAACTGCGCAGCGTTTCCTTTTGCTCCTTCCTGAGGCCGAACAGTGTATCCGGCTCTTTCGGGATCTTAGTATTGGAGACGAACCTGGCCAGGAACTCTTCGGAGAGCTGCTTCCAGCCATGCATTGATCCAGCAGGGAGTCGATCGAACCATCGGAGTCCGGTTCCTCCCAGGCTGGATGGGAAGACTTTGCACATCAGTGCCTCATCTCGGCTCCAGAGGGACATCATCTGTCTGAAATGGCTGATATGCGTCAGAGGGTCCGATTTCCCATCGTAGGAAGTGAACTTTGGTGGAGTAAACTTCTTTGGAGGTCTCATGGTTTCAATCTCCGGAGAGAATGGCGAAGAGACGAGTCTGTCCAATGCTCGATGTTCTCTCTGGTGAACAGTACGGTCCAGATGATCTCGATGTTGCTCGTTCTGCCTATTGCCAATCAGCCAAGTACAAAGGTCCTGAGGAGGGTATTCAGTTTGTTGACTACCCGTCTTCTACCTCTTGGCCCTCCTCTGGCGTGACCCACGGGTGTGGCTACTCGCCGCTTCGCTCTGTGTTGGGATTGGTTGGCTTCGTTGCCCGGAGTCATTCCTGGGGAATTTCTTCACTGGTAATTCTCTAGATGAGCTCCTTCGTTGCAGACGAGAGGGCTCTGCTTCCGTCCTCTTTTCCGTCGGATCACCCAACACCTTCTTAAGTTGAGCTTTCAATTCCTCTATCTCCATTCCCATGGAATCTATAATTTGATCTCTATAATCCTTTTCCAGAAGGAAATGATAAGAAGAACCTCCGGCGCAGGGCAATCGATGCTCGACAGATTCGGGGGTTCGATTATTGTTTCCAGTTTGCTCCTCCAGAACTGTCAGGAGTGCCAAACCTTTGTCCTTCGTCTTTTCCGTCTGCGGAGTATGTGATGAAAGCGGAACGTCCTCAATCCCCATTGCCGGAACTGAATGCAGAGCTCAGAGATGAAAATGATCCACGCTCACCGCACCAATTGTGCGTACCGGATTCCGCACTAGATGAAAATGGATCGGGGCTTTGCACTCAGTTGGACTATCTAGGGACCAGGACTCCTGCCACAAGAAGCACCGTTAGAGCTGCCCGACCAGGGTGGGCCGGATAACCCCTCCGGTGTGGGAATTAGCGATTGGTGAAGGAGTGTAGAGCTGAATTTGTATGTTAGTGTGGTTTAGATTGGAATCGTTCAGTTACCTTCAATGTGAAGTTCATGTTATCTATATATAGTGTTCCTTACTTGCTTCTCAAGGTGAGTTTATGGAGTATAGGTGCTGCCAGGTGTCCTTTCAGCATTGCTCCAGGTGGGGGACCACTTGATAGTTGCCATTGATTGTATATTCTCATTGTAAGCATGCTGATAACAAACAACATTCCTTTGGCTCAACAACTTCCGTGATTTTAGGTGTGGGGGACCAGCTGAGGTGGCAACCTGCACATGCTTGCACTTACAGATCCCACGTTTCCTTGCGAGATTTCTCCAGCTCGGTACTTATGTTCTTCAGTTCGGTACTGGTGTACCTCGGCTCGGCCTTTTCTAGGCTCATTTACGGAGATGGGCTGGGTCATTATCTGTTCGGCCCACAAATTCCGTCCCGCAGCTCGGCCTAGACCAGCACTACGGCTGGGCTGGCCTTTCCGCTACGGGTTGGGCCCAAGTGCTGGAGGACTTGGGTGGGCTGTTGATCATGAAGTTGGGCTCAACTGATCTATCTATATACTCATCTGACCCACTTGGATTTGGGCTTTGTCAGATTGGGCCGGCCCAAGGCTTGGACCTGACCCATTTCACATTTAGCCCCTTCAAATATCTTCAGAAGATCTTCAAAAATATTTAAAGTTATATATGGATAACTATGAAAGAGATAAAGCGCTTAAAAAACCAATAAGCAATTCTACTGATCTAGCAAAATTAAAAGGACAATGCAATTAATCAGAAATAAAAGCAGAAATGTCCAAAATAAATAAAGCATTTGAAAATTTCGTATATAGAAGGAATATCTTTGGAGAAATTATGATTTTGTGAATATCTTTGGAGATAATGAAGAAAAATCTTCTAAGAAGAAAATAAAGTTAGGAAAAAGAAGACTATTATGACTCATATAAAATATGACTTTATTCATAAAGTTGTAAAACGAGCCTATTACTAAATATGGAATATACCTTGATCTAGACTGTGTAACTAACATAGAAGATGGAAAACTGTAAGAATTGTTGTAGTGGGACAAACTATATAGACTCAAGAGGTCTAAATGCTTTTGTAAAGGCTACTCTCGGAGGTCAACTTGAAAATTTTTGGGATACTCTATCAGATAATGATAATATAAGAGCTCAATGGTTAGCATTGACTACTGCAGACGAGAGTATCATGTTTATGGTAGATAAACCTTAAACAAGAATTTTGTGGAACAACTCACTACAAGAATTTTCACTTTTGGAGACTAAATTTTTTGTCGCCAAAAGTCACTTTTTAGTCACCGAATGGTTTTAGCGACTAAATTATTTGGTCGCAAAAGTAGTCGCCAAAAAATTGTCGGTAAAGGTTATTAGCGACTAAAATTATTTTAGTCGCCAAATGTATACAATTCCTGACTAAAATTTTAGTCGCCAAAAGGTTGGACATTAAATTAAATTAGACCCTTTTCGGTGACCAAACTTTTAGTCGCCTAAAGTCCCACATTTTTAGCTACTAAAATTTTAGTCGGCAAAGAGTTCTTCTTTTGGCTACTAAAAATTTAGTCACCGAAAGTCCCACATCTTTGGCTACTAAATTTTTAGTCAGCAAAGAGTTCCTCTTTTGGCTACTAAATATTTGGTCGCCTAAAGTTTTACATTTTTGGCTATTAAAATTTTAGTCGGCAAAAGTGTTTTTATCATTTAGTTTTTTGTTTTTAGCTACGAAATATTTTAGTCGCAAAATGTTTGATTTTCTTTTGGCTACTAAACTTTTAGTCGCTAAATGTCTATTTTTTTTTTTTTTGGCTACTAAACTTTTAGCCGCCAAATGTCTTTTCCCAATTTCTTTTTAGCTACTAATTGTTTAGTCGCCAAAAACATGATATTATGTTTTATCGCAAAATTATAATTTCTCCACAACCTATCTATATTCAATGCAACCTGTAATACGTATATAAACAAAATGGTACATACTATCAATCATTCCACAATCTACATCCATGTACCAAAAATAAATAACTTTAAATTTCAAAGTCCATACAAATCAATTATTGTCCAAACTAAAATAATAATTCCATACAAAATATATCATACAAAAATCAAAGCCGATATACAAAAAATACATTTACTACCAAGCGAAATTACCATTTGGCATGGTACAAATTACCATCGTAATCTGTACCACGACAAAAGGTGATATATGTACCATGACAAAAGTTTCCTATAGACCATGACAAAACGTCCTATATGTACGCTGACAAATGGTATATATGTACCACGATAGAAGGTGATCTATGTACCATGACAGTCATTATTTGTTGATTGCCAAAAGTTTTTTGTATCAGTAATAATGAACTACACAAAAGCTGAGGACGAAAAAAGTATTATATTAGTTCTACACAAAAGGGAAAATTCTTCTCCATACATCAATATGGATTATTCACAAGTCCACGCAACAAAGCCATCTACAAAGAAAACAAAAAACGAAACATTAAAATTGGTTACAAAATATTAATTCAGTCAGCCATATGGAACATGTTCTAACATGCATTTAAGGTAGAACAATCGAGAAATGTCTTCTTGGAAATAAAAGAAAGTATATATATATATGTATCATGCAATATTTATTCCAACCAACTGCACAAACAATGTAATATGTAATTTCTTCGTCCTATAAATATATAAAGGCAATTATTAGAATATGTAAATGTTATTTTCATAAAGTTGTCATTTTTAAACTAAGTGTTGTGAGTTTCTCGACTAAGTGTAAGGTGTATTCGGGGGTTGTTATGAATTTTCGCCCTCGGAAAGCCCTTTTTCGAGTAAGTTTAAGGCATATTCGGCTCTAACTCCCAACCTACGGGTCCGAATTACGTTCCATAAGTTCTCACAAGTCCTATTTGTCATGGCAAAGCTGTCTGTGTGAGCCACACAGTCGTTCAGGGGCTGTCTTGAATTTTGGCCCCCGAAACGCCCTTTTTCGATTAAGTTTAGGGCGTATTTGGCTCTAACTCCCAACCTACGGGTCAGGATTACATTCCGTCAATTGTCACAAGTCCTATTTGTCATGGAGGAACTGTTCGTGTGAGTCACACAGTGGTTTGGGGGCTGTTTAGAATTTTCGCTCCCGAAACGCCATTTTTCGACCGTTTAGGGCGTATTCGGCTCTAACTCCCAACCTACGGGTCCGAATTACGTTCCGTCAGTTCTCACAAGTCCTATTTGTCATGGGGAAACTATTCGTGAGAGTCACACGGTTGTTCGGAGGCTGTTTTGAACTTTCGCCCCTGAAAAGCTCTTTTTCGAGTAAGTTTAAGGCATATTCGGCTCCAACTCTCTACCTAAGGGTCCGAATTACATTCTGTCAGTTGTCAAAAGTCTTATTTGTCATGGAAAAGCTATCCATGAGAGTCACATAGTGGATTGGGGGCTGCTTTGAATTTTCGCCCTCGAAACGCCCTTTTTCGACTAAGTTTAGGGCGTATTTGGCTCTAACTCCCAACCTACGGGTCCAGATTACATTTCGTCAGTTTTCAAAAGTCCTATTTGTCATGGGGGAACTGTCTGTACGAGTCACACGGTGGTTTGGGGGCTGTTTAGAATTTTCACCCCTGAAACGCCCTTTTTCGACTAAATTTAGCGCGTATTCGGCTCTAATTCCCAACCTACGAGTCCAAATTACGTTCCGTCAGTTCTCACAACTCCTATTTGTCATGGGAAAGCTATCCGTGAGAGTCACATGGTCATTTGGAGGCTGTTTTGAATTTTTGCCCCCGAAAAGCTCTTTTTTGAGTAAGTTTAAGACGTATTCGGCTCTAACTCTCTACCTACGGGTCCAAATTACGTTCCGTCAGTTGTCACAAGTCTTATTTGTCATGGAGAAGCTATCCATGATAGTCACATGGTGGATCGGGGGTTACTTTGAATTTTCTCCCTCAAAACGCCCTTTTTCGACTAAGTTTAGGGCGTATTCGGCTCTAATTCCCAACCTACGGGTCTGGATTATATTCTATCAGTTGTCACAAGTCCTGTTTCTCATAGGGGAACTGTCCATGTGAGTGACACGATGGTTTGGAGGTTGTTTAGAATTTTCACCCTTGAAACGCCATTTTTCGACTAAGTTTAAGGCGTATTCGGCTCTAACTCCGAACCTACGGGTCCGAATTACGTTTCGTCAGTTCTCACAAGTTCTATTTGTCATGAAAAAGCTATCTGTTAGAGTCACAAGGTCGTTTAGAGGCTGGTTTGAATTTTTGCCCCTGAAAAGCTCTTTTTCGAGTAAGTTTAAGGCGTATTCGGCTTTAACTCTCTACCTACGGGTCTGAATTATGTTCCGTCAGTTGTCACAAGTCTTATTTGTCATGGAGAAGCTATCCATGAGAGTCACACAGTGGATCGGGGGCTTCTTTGAATTTTCGCCCTCGAAACGCCCTTTTTCAACTAAGTTTAGGGCGTATTCGGCTCTAACTCCCAACCTACGGGTCTGGATTACATTCCGTCAATTGTCACAAGTCCTATTTGTCATGGGGGAACTATCCATGTGAGTCACACAGTGGTTCGGTGGCTGCTTAGAATTTTCGCCCCCGAAACGCCCTTTTTCGACTAAGTTCATGGCGTATTCGGCTTTAACTCCCAACCTACGGATCCGAATTACGTTCGGTCAGTTCTCACAAGTCGTATTTGTCATGGGGAAGCTATCTGTGAGAGTCACACGGTCGTTCAGAGATTTTTTTGAATTTTCGCCCTCGAAAAGCTCTTTTTCGAGTAAGTTTAAGGCGTATTCGGCTCTAACTCTCTATCTACGGGTCCGAATTACGTTTCGTCAGTTGTCACAAGTCTTATTTTTCATAGAGAAGTTTTCCATGAGAGTCACACGATGGATCGGGGGCTGCTTTGAATTTTCGTCCTCGAAACGCCCTTTTTCGACTAAGTTTAGGGTGTATTCGACTCTAACTCCCAACCTACGGGTTCAGATTACATTCCATTAGTTATCATTGTCACAAGTCCTATTGGTCATGGGGGAACTGTCCGTGTGAGTCACACAGTGGTTCGGGGGCTGTTTCCCATTTTTGCGGTGAAGGTGGCCGTGACATCCGTACAGTGGCCATGGGCTGTTTCCCATTTTCGCCCCCTTATCGCTCTTTTTCGGGTAAGTTTAAGGCATGCTAATTGTAAAACACAAGTTTTGTATATTATTATTTTTGGATAGATTGGTAATTAAATTAATTTATATGGGTCATTTAGTAATATTAAGGAATTAGTTATGAGATGGTATTATAATTTCTATACCAAAAGGAAGAGGGAGGATTCATAAGATTGGTGGTTTTGCTTCATTCATCACTTAGGTAAGATTTATTTTATTGTATTCCTATCTATGATTTTAGTGTTAATATATCAATAGATGATTTTATGGGCATTTATGATTAAATAATTATATTGGTGTAGTCTATGTTGGGGTTCTCGATTTTGCTCAATTTTAGAGTGTATTTTGCATTCCGTTTGGGTGGTTCATATTTTGAGATTAATATGTGATAGGTTAGGTTTAATGGTGGTGTGTTCGTGGGATACAAGATTGACTACAAGCAATTACAAATTTTTACATGTATATAAACAACAATAGAATAATATGAGTTGAGAATTTCCGAAGCTGTGATGGCTTTGTTTTGATGCTCAATTGTGGGAGTTCCTAATAGGCGATTGGGTTAATTTATTCTATTGTTGTTACAAGAAGAGAAAGATGGGTGCACATAATAATTGTTTATGCGGTGTAATATTTTATTAGGTTTGTGAGATTGAGGTGGATCTTGGTAATTTGAGATTAGCTTGGGAAATATTATTTTAGCTGTTTGAGGTAAGTAACCCTCTATCACTGTTGGTTCATTTTTATTCCTACTGAATCGTTTAAAATTATAAATATTTATTTATAGCCTTCATGTTCTCTTAAAATAAAATATGGGTCAAGTATAAAATAACATCGAATATTATTATGAAAGTTATTTGAATATTTTGTGAAACTATTCTGAAAATTGTACCAAATGTTTATTCCGAAAATATCGAATATTTTATTTAAAAGTTGTGTATTGTTTGAATTTTGAACATCACTCTAGTCTGACTATGATTTGGACCCTAGCCAATGGGGGTTATTTATTGGCACAGAAACTAGTTTTCTTTTGGGGCTTTACCACCGGCCTATGTGTGGTTCTGGGCCTTGTCACAGGCTAAGTTACCGTAGTCATTAAGACTTGGGTTTTGTGAATCAAATCATTGAACCATCTGAATATCGAACCATCGATTTGAACAACGAATTACTTTGAATTATCTTGTTGGCTTTTCATTTAAAATGTATGGTACATTGTTTATTTTTAGCTATGAAACCATCTTACAAATAATTGTTCATTTATTATACTGTAGAAAAAAATTATATTTATTGGTTATCAATTTATTTATTTGTATACTTGATCCAGCTAACAGTGATGTTTAGTTATTTACTGGGCTGTCTAGCTTACCCTTATTTTTTTTTCAGATTCTGAAGAGTAGAGCTGCGCGGGATTTTTACATGTGGAAGTGCTGAGAGTAGGACTATGATTTAAGTACTTGGATTATTGTTTTGTTAATGGATTTTATTAGTGGACTTGGTGGATAATTTCATATGATAAGAATAATCAATTTTTATGGATTTTAGCATTATGATAATTAAGGATTTAATTGGAGTATTTTACATTGTTGATTATGTGTTGGATTCTTAGCCTTGCATGCTCATTTAAATGGGTGTGCGGCGTTGTCATGGAGCTTGGGGCCTGACACTAATTAGGGTGTTTTGCCACAGGAGGTCCTATGTGTTTTTTTTTTTTTTTGTTTTTTTTTTTTTAAGGCACACTAACTACCCGTCTCTTCACCAACCTCATCATTGACCTAAGACTCACACTGACTCACACTCCCATAAATTTGCTTAATTCTACATCTAGAATCTGACTTGAGATTGGTTTGATCACTACATCTATAATAGTTGAAATGATCAATTAAGTAAACGTACATGACATGAGGATCACATGTATATTTTTCCTATATGTGCAATGTTGCACCATTGATAAAAGTGTTGAACCAAAGTCCAAACAGAGTTTTATAAGCTATAACGTGTCATTTCATCAACTCTAAGCACTAGAAATGCAAATAGCTCAAACCTTGACGACCAAAGTAATTTGTCCACAAATGTTTTTAGTAATTTTCAAATAATGTTTGACAACCAAGAATAGAGTCACAAATTGCAAGTTAAGAACAAGTAGGATCATTTTCAGGTGATCTGCCATCCCAAAAATACTTCTATAAATTATTTGGTAGAATCAAACCTTGATGGTGTTCAGGTCCATTATGTCAAATTTGGCCTTCTTTTGAATTGCTCGTCACATGTACTGGATTGAAAACTTCACCTAAAAATTGGAAAAACAAAGTATAAGTCATAATACCATGCTTCAGGCCCTGGCACCCAATATATCACAATATTTGCAATAGAAATATTAGCATAATAATAATGATAAACATATGAGAATTTGTACACGACTGCATTGCAACTTTTACATTGAGTTTAGCAGGCAAGAGTTGTTCTACATTAAAAAAAGGAAGATAGACATTGTTTTAAAGTGAGAAAATGTCTTCCACAAATGGATCAACTTACAGTGAACTTGGGAAAGCGAACTTTGAATGTATCCATAAGTTCCATCATCAAGTCAACCAAATCAGAGAAAGGGTTGTCAAGAACCATTCCAGCAATCGGAGGATCTTCAGCTCTATACATTAAGCTGCAAATAGCAAGTTAGAATTATAATGGCAAATACACAAAGTAAAGAGGCCTCAAAACAACTCAAAGCTCATGTGAATGTTGCAGTGTCTACTTATCTTAACTTCATGCTAAAAACCTCAAGCACCAAAGTTAAAATATTGTTATTTTATGATAAGTTACTAGTGATAATGCTGAAAATTATATTTAAGAGAATTCCATCTGGCCAAACATACCCAGGTAAAAACATTTAACTGAAACAACTATGTTGAATAGCATCAAGCAAACAAGCATGAACATATATTTTCCTATGAACTTGTTTAGGCTTAGGACAGAGTGTGTATGCCTGTCAGAACTGGCGGTATGGTGATCAAGAGGTTAAATTTTTTTGATAAAGCTCTTTTATGCAATGTTGTAGAGATTTGTATTAGAGAGCAATAGATATTGGAGTTAGTTATCTTAAAAAGAGTGGACATCTTTGGAAGTGGACTTGTCATGTGAGTATACATTATGTTTTTTATAGACAATTGTACAAGACTTATTCATATTCGTTTGGTTTAAATACATAATCTTAGGCCCTTGTGCTCTCTTGTTACATGAAACAAATATACAAGGAGGAAATGAAAAGAAAAGAATAAGAGAGCTCTAAATGCCCATTTTAAACCAAAATACTTTAGGACAATAGTATAACACTTTCTTTTTGGACAAAATCAAAAGAAATTTGTATTCAAAACTGTGAAAATAATAAACTTGTGCACCGATCACAAACATTTATTTTATAAATGACACAATGTATCAAATACAATCAAGTTTTATGAAATAAATTAATGATACATATTATTTTGCATGTATAACATATAAAATCACATGCATCATTTTCTGTGGTGGATTTTAGTTAATAATAGGGGTAAACATACATCATGTTAAAATATACATCAATGACTAGAGCAACCCAATTGGCCATAGAATATAAAAATAAATAATAAAAAGTAAAGCTAAAGATCAAAGTGTGGACATCATAAACTCCCTCACAAACTTTATATTAATAAAATACAATTAAATTTCTCAGCCACTTACTTCATTCCACCCTAGAGTGACGTGCTCTCCTCCAGAAAGTCCAGACCCTGAGAAATCAAGGGTGAATACAATAATATTTGAAGGCAAAAGTATTATAGCAGCTTCACTCCCATCAGCCCTACACCCACTGGTGTAAAATCAAGACAAAAGAAGTTAGTAAAAAAAAATTTACAGGAAAAAAATAATTTGTAAAAGCTAATTCAATTATATACCAGGCTAATGTTCATAAGATCTAAATATTAAGGAAAAAATAGCCTTGATCATGTCATCATTGAGGAAAAAAAAAAATAGATGAAGGGCATTTGCAATCACTTGCATATTTCTTAGTTCGAACCAAGGTCAAAAGCGTACCTTTTCAAACTGAGTTTCCTAACAAGACAAGTTCAAACACGATATAGTTTTTCTGGCATAATAAATAATGTCATTTCAGACCTTGGTTCCTTAGTGAGTGCCCATATGGTTAGATGTATTTCTTCTTGTGAGAAGAAGAAGTTTTCTACCAAGTGAAGACCTTTAGTTCTTTTTTGAAATACCACAATTTCATTCTCACAGTACAATGTTTTGAAATTTTACAATATCTGTAAAGTGGAATGTAATTAGCAAGCTCTTAAAACATGACACCACAATTTCTATTTAGCCAAATTTATTTGCTAACCTGTTGCCATGACAGTAAATTACACGAGGCATAGCCTTTCCTTTTGGATGAATAATAGGCATGTAATGACTACATTGAAGAACATCTCCTCGACTGTTTACAACCTGCAGAACGTAAATAAGGTCAAAAGTTAGTTAGGAACTCCAAGATTCTGAACATGAAATAAATCGTAACACGATTAAGGAAGAGTACCACTATAGTCTACAAACAAAAAAGAAAAAAGGAATAGTGATATGATTGTCCTCTAAAACTTAATTTTGTTTTTTGTTTGTTTTTCCTAAGAAATAATTATGAACAACCTTGATCACATATTACATATTCAACCAGAGAGGAACTAGTTCTATCATGACTTGTTTCACTATGATTTAACCCCTTTCCACAATAAAAACACATGCAACCTCCATACTTCTCGAATTAGCTGGAGTTCAAATTTTATGCTATGACTTGGTATATAGTGCAATTTGCAATGCCTCCACATTTGAAGCACCAACAACAGAGTGGCAAGAGAAAAATATTAGAAGAGAAAAGCCAACAATATTCAATCTATATATTGGCAAAAACCAAAAAAAGAGATGTTCATAGCTTAAAAGGTACAACAAGAGCTGAAGCTTCATACAGAAGTTAGATCTTACCTCTACATCTTTCCACCTGTACCATTTCCCTTTCAGCATGAACTCTTAATCCAACAAATCATTTTTTGGGTTGTATTCAGCTCTGCAGATATCATAGAGGTGACAAAGTAACATTTAACATTGCTCAAAACTTCCATAAAATTGAATATACCTAGTCTTTTTGTAGTTCAGGATTGTTTATGAATCAACAACATACATAGTAGTTATTAAGGACATGAAATTCAAGTGGAGGAAAATCCCATGAAAAAAAAAGAAGAAGATATAGTTCAGGTGAATTCTACAGTAATGGTTTAGTATAATATTGGGGTTTCAAGTGCTCAGCAGAAAGAGATTTCAAGTCCTTAATACCTCATTCTTCGAATGAATCTACCAGATCAGAGAGAGGTGGAGAAACAGAGTCTTCATTTGATTGGCAAGGTAGTGGACATGGAAGAAGTCATTGGAACTGTAAGAGAGTGTGTGTGAGAGAGAGAGAGAGAGAGAGAGAGAGAGAGAGAGAGTGTATGTGTGTGTAGTCACAACATCAAACCCACAAAAAAATCCAATAGAGAGAGAGAGAGTGTGTATGTGTATGTAGTCACAACATCAAACCCACAAAAAAATCCAATAAACCCATAAAACTAAAATCCATAATTTCAATTCAAACACAATAAACCCATAATTTCATAAGAACAAAATCAAACCCACAAAACTAAAATTAAACCCATTTTGGACATGAAGAATTAATTAATTTTGTACAAATAAAAAACTTCAACCAAGCCCATTTACGAAATCAACACAAAAATAAACCCTAGATGAAGTGTGAGAGATGGGGAAATACGGGAAGAGAGGGAGAGAGAGAAATAGAGAGATGGCTCGAGAGGGAGAAGACCCAGATTGACAGAGAGGGAGAAGACTGACAGCAATAGAGAGAGAGAGCCAAAAACCTATGATTTGCAGCAGTGGCGGTGGTGATTTCCAGCGGTGGTGACCTGCGATAGTGGGGAGCGATGGTGGCCAGCGACGTGCGACGGTGGAGCCGGCGTCAGGTTTGGCGGTGAGTGGTCTGTAAGCGGTCTATGTGTGTGTGTGTGAAACAAAGGGGAGGGCGCCAATATTTACGCTTCCTTCCGAAACAAATTTCCTGCCTTTAGCGATTAATATTTCTTTTGTCGGCAAAAACTAATTAATCAATGACGAAATTATTTAGTCGGCAAAGAGTTCCCAAAAAAATAATCCATTTTTTTAGCGATGAAAATTTTTTGGTCGGCAAACGGCAGCGTATGCCGACTAAAAACAGAATTAGTAGCCTAAAATTTTGACAAACGTCGACTAAAACTTTTTAGTCACCAATAACTATTATATGGCTACTAAAATACTTTTTGGCTGCCTATTTTGAATATTTTTTGCGACCAAATTTTGTTTTAATCGCCAATAGCTATTATATGGCTACCAAAAAGTTTTAGTAGCTAAAATTCACAACATTGCTGACCAATAAGAAAATTAGTCGCTAAAGGTCTGACTTTTGGCGACCAAAAATGTTTTAGTCGCCAAATTTGGTTGCAAAGGCGAATTTTGTTGTAGTGACTCTTAGAGCTTCTCCATCAAACTAGTTAAAATTTTGTTATATTTTAATTTAAAAATTATTTTTTTCTAATTTGGCTATACACCTTATTACATATGTTGTCCAACTTACTCTCTATTCTTTTTATATATTATTTAAATATTATTTTTCTTCATTTTAATTTAGAATTATTTTTTATAAACTCAACACAATTAATTTCAAAATATGAAAAGCAATATTTTTTAATATCTGACTAGGTGAAACCACTAGCTACATTTGTTGAGCCAAAATCACCAAAACTAAATTGACTAACTTGATAGTTAGTTTGATAGAAGTGAAATTTAGTGATTTACCCGCTATTTTAGCTAAATAATGAAAACAATTAGTTTGATAAAGATGTTTGTAGCCTATTAGGAATTCAAGAAAAAATAGCATTCACAAATCTAATTAAGACACGAACATGTGATATGTGTTATTTAAAAAATTATGCATGTGAATATAAAAACTGGTTCTATAAACTAGATCTAAAAGATACTATTCAAAAAATAATTTATAGCCAAACTTTCTAAACCATGGGGTGAACTATCTCAAAAAGAGTTTAAAAGGCTATTAAAAAATAATCGAAAATGTGATATTTTAGGTGGAAGAATAGCTTCTATATGAGAAGTTATACAAAAATATTATGCAAAAAGACAAGCTATAAAAGATATGGAAAATGCATATGTGGATTATAGTTGTTGTTCAAAAACAAAAGATATGGTATGAAACTATGGTTGTGAGAAGAAAAAAAAAATCCAAACCATTGGTTAAAAAGAAAAAATTTGTGAATTTTTTTTTTTTAAAAAAATCAAAAAAGAAAATTTAATCCATATAGAGAAAAATCAAAACCTTGGGGTAGATATATTAGAAAGAAATCTAATAAATTCACAAAAAAATAAAAAGCATCCATGTCCAAAACGAAATCTCCTGAAAATTATAAATGTTGAATTTGTGGAGAAAAATGACATTTTGCAAATAAATATCTTAATAAATAAAGAAAATATCATGTTAAACTAATATTATTTTCTAAAAAAAAATATGAACCAATATGGGATATGAAATAGAATCTGACGATGAAATAGAAGAACTCATGTCAGAATATGAATCAGAATTTGAATATAGTCTGATGAAGATACTGAAGAAAGTTTAGAAGAAGCTTTAATTAGAATTATTTTTATGATGAAAATGTATTCAGATGGTGCAAATGAAATGATCCATTTTTCTGATACATGAGAAAGTGAATCATTTGAAATTGAAGAACAAAATTTTCCTTCAATGATTGGAAAATGCCGAAAATTCTAAATAAGGAAATATATAAAAATTCAATCTTCAAATGTTGAAATAAAATGAATTTAAAAATCTTTGAAGGAAGAACTTGAGTGGGTAATGCAGAAAACTCATCTATGTTGTAAGAATTGTGTGATTAACTAAAACAAATAGATTCATAATCAACAATTCAGAACAAGAACCATGCTGCAAATTACAAGTTGAACATAAATACATAATAAAATAAAATGGCAAAAAGGAAAGCAAACCGAAACCTGCACTAGACAGTATCCTTAAAACAGATTTGCCGCCTCATCAGTTAGATGCTGGAGGTTGTTCGACGTTTGTCACCTAGGATACGACGGTTGAATCAGCTACAACAAAGCATCTACTACGTAGCTTCGACGAACATAACAAAGGCAACACTCTCTCACTAGGAAGAATAAAAATTCTAAAGGGAAACTTTGAACACAAAGGGAGAGAAAACTTTCTGGTGTAGAAGAATGAAGAAAAAAGGGTCTCATTTTATACACATGGAGGGAGAGAGGAAAAGGCTCCTACAACAAATGCAGGTTTTAATTTTGCAAAACTCCCAAGACATAAATCGCAAAATTGATGGCTTTAATCCATCATGAATACAAAGGAGTTACCAGGTTTTATACACGTGTATTATGTATAATCCTACAGCCTGTCAACACCTCTTTCATGGGGCCAACTTAATTAGTCAATTTCTCATTCAAATCTTAATGGTTTTTGGTCATTCTTTTTGTGGTGTATATATTTCATTATAAAGAATCTAAACCCACTTTAATCCACCTCAATTAAGGATTGGCACCCACTTTAATATTGCATTAAAGTCACCAAAAAATCATTATGTTATCTTTCCAACAATCCCCTACATGAATAAAATTTGACTGAATAATAACAAACGGACAATGCTTAACAAGAAAGACTCGGAAAGAGTGCAACAGAATAACCCCGGCATCGAAAAGGGTAGCTTTTGGCTTTGAACCCCTCCTAGTGAAATCTATTGGATTTACTGCCTGCCCAGTGAACACGAAGTCTTGAACTATGCTGTCATTTATGTACACCAAGACAACAAACCTCACACAGGAATTACTCCAACCATCGTTCTGTTCTTACTGTTGTGTCCAGTTTGGCCCTGGAATACTAGTCTGATTCAGTGAGTGGTTTAAAGAATTAGGCCTTGTCAACTCTTATAGAACTGGCCCCACTTCACACTCACATAGGTGACTCTTCTTGAGTATCCTACTATACTCAGCTCAACACACGAGAGTCATTAAAAGCTCAACTTAACCTCTACACTTACAGGTATCACTGATAAAAGGAATGGCTGGAGGTTTAACCTCCTCAGTGACATACCACCGTTACACGCAATTAGATTGTCCTATTGAACCTAGATCTTGGGATCTCCAGTCAACTAGGTTAGGTCTCCATTCCGGTAACACCTTACACTAAAGGCCTTAAACCCATTCCTTCTGACGACTTCTCTACTAACACTCGATTTAACCCTTTAGTTAATGGATCTGAAATGTTGTCCTTAGACTTTACAGTCTAAAGTGACAACTCCGTTCAAGAGTAGTTGTCGTATGGAATTATGTCTATGACGGATATGTCTAGACTTTCCATTATACATATCACTTTGTGCCCGTCCAATCGCCGATTGGTTGTCACAATGAATACAAATGGTTGGCACAAGTTTCAACCAACGTGGAATATCCTCAACGAACTGGTGAAGCCATTCAGCTTCTTTAGTTAATTTATCCAAAGCAATAAACTCAAATTCTATCGTTGATCTCGATATACACATTTTCTTGGAAGATTTCCAAGACACAACTATCCCTCCAAGGGTAAACACATAACCACTAGTGGATTTGGAGTCCTTTATATCAGATATCCAATTAGCGTCATTATATCTTTCTAGTACCGCTGGGTATGTAGTATAATGCAGCCCATAACTCTGGGTATAGCGTAGATAACTTAACACAAGTATAATACCTCGCCAATGAGTATTCAGATTGCTCGTGTATCTACTAAGCCTGCTAATAGAGTAGGCTATATCCAGCTTTGTACAACTCATCAGATACATCAAACTTGTAATGACTCGAGAATATTCTAGCTGAGAGACACTCTCACCATTATTCTTGGTCAAGGGTAGACTCAAGTCTACCAGTGTCCTAGACACACTTGTATCTGATTTATCAAATTTCTCAAGTATTTTCTCAACATAATGAGATTGAGAAAGTATAATACCATCAGATGTTCTGGTAATCTTAACACCCATAATTACATCTGCAAGGCCCATATCTTTCATGTCAAACTTAGAGTTTAACAATCTCTTGGTAGTTCTAATCATCTCATCATTACTACCAACAATAAACATGTCATCAACGTATAGACACAAAATGACATAACCTCTGTCAGTGTCTTTGACATACACGCATTTGTCACACTCATTGATTTTTAACCCATTTGACAACATAGCGTTGTCAAACTTCTTATGCCATTTCTTAGGAGTTTGCTTCAAACCATACAATGATTTGACAAGCTTACAGACTTTCTTATTTTGTCCTAGAGCTAAAAAACTCTTGGGTTGCTCCATGTAAATTTCTTTATCTAAATCTCCAATGAAGAAAGCTGTCTTTACATCCATCTGATGTATCTCCAGACCACATAAAGCTGTTATAGCAATCACCACGTGAATTGATGTAACCCTTGTCATAAGTGAATACGTATCAAAGTAATCCAGGCCTTCTCGTTGCCTCTATCCTTTGATAACTAGCCTACCTTTATACTTGTCAATTGATCCATCCACTTTCAACTTTCTTCTAAAGATCCACTTACTACCCAAGGCCTTACTACCTGGGGGTAGATCAACCAACTCTGAGGTATGGTTTTGTAAGATGGAGTCAATCTCACTCTTAATTGCTTCTTTCCACAAAGGACTTTCAAGTGGAGTCACAGCTTCATAGAAAGTTCAAGGTTCTCCCTCTAACATGTAAGTCAAGAAGTCTAGACAAAAGGATTTTGCAGTCCTAGGCCTCTTACTCTTTCTTGGCTGGTCTACGTCCTCAGCTTGAACATCAACTTGATCATCTATGTGATCATCTGTTTGATCATCTATGTGACTATTATCACCTTCAACCTCTTTTATGGAACTTGAAATCCCTTCTTGGAGACGACACGGAAATAGAACTTCAAAGAAAGATGCATTTCTCGATTCTATGATTGTATTCTTGTGTATATCTGGAATAGCAGACCTATACACAAGAAATCAATATGCACTACTATTATGTGCATGGCCAGTGAATATATAATCTACTGACTTCAGTCCTATCCGAACCTGCTTGGGTGTAGGCAATGCTACTTTTGCAAGACACCCCCACATTCGTAGGTATTTATATGAAGGCTTGTGGCCTTTCCACAACTCATATGGAGTCTTGTCGACATTCTTTCGAGGTGTTCTATTAAGAATGTAATTCGCGGAAAAGAATTGCTTCCCCCCACAAGTTTTGTGGCAACCCAGAACTGATCAACATTGCATTCATTATTTCCTTTAACGTCCTATTTTTACACTCAGTGACACCATTTGATTGAGGGAAATAAGGTGCTATGGTTTGGTGAATAATCCTAAATTAAGCACACAGCTCAACAAATGGGGATTCATACTCAACACCACGATCACTTAAAGCCTTAATCTTTCGGCTTAGTTGAATTTCAGCTTTAATCCTAAAAAGAATAAATTTATCAATTGCCTCATCTTTGCTTTTAAGCAAATACACATAACAGTATTTAGTGCAATCATCAACAAAAGTGATGAAGTACTTGTTGCCACCACGTGATTGTATGATTTTCAAGTCACACACATCACTATGCACTAAATCTAAAGGTTCAGTACTTCTTTCAATAGAATGAAAAGAAGTCCTTTTCAATTTTGCTTCTACACAAGTTCCACACTTGTGATTTGGATTAATCTTGAAAGATGGTATGCGATCTAATTTGATTAATCTACGCAAAGAGTCAAAATTTACATGACCCAGTCTACCATGCCATAAATTAGGGGACTTAAGCATATAAGTAGAAGAAGAAGCTTTCTCATTAATTTTCAGGAAAAGAGTCATTACATTGAGCTTAAACATATTGCTCGACATATACACTTTCTCTACATAAACCCCGTTCTTGGTCAACATGACCTTATCAGCCTCAAACACCATGCAAAAGCCATGTTTACTCAAGAGCGACCCTAACACAAGGTTCTTACGAATGCCCGGCACAAATAGGACATCATTGAGAGTTAGCTCTTTGTCTGAAGTCATCTTCAGGACCACCTTGCCTTTTCCCTCAACATTTGAGGTAGCAGAATTCCCCATGAACAACTTCTCACCATTTGAAACTGGTTCAAAGGTTATGAACATCTTCTTCTCAGCACAGATATGGCAAGTGGAAGTAGTGTCCACCTACCATTCCTTCGGGTTTGACCCTACCATGTTTACCTCTGAGATGACAGCTGCCAGATGCATGTCGTCTACATCATGTAATAGATCCTCCATTTTAGCCATGTGAGCCTAGCTTTTGTTTTATGGAGGGTACTTCTTGTAAGGCTTCTTCTTCTTGCGGCAATCACCACGCGATGCCTATCATTTCCATAATTGAAGCACTTTCCATTGAACCAAAAGTAGCTTCTTGCAACTTGTAGACTAGCTTCTTGGAGACACCGCCTCTAGCCCCCAACTTTGAGCTTTGGCATGTCGGTGGTTTTTTCCTCACCCCCGAGGACTTGCCATGCCCAACCACATTTGTTTTCACAGTGGAGGTACTCCCTCATTTCTTTTGGTTGTCTTCCTCAATACGGAGCTTGACAATGAGGTCTTCGACTGTCATCTCCTTCCGCGTGTGCTTCAAGTAGTTCTTGAAGTTTTTCCAGCCATTAGGCAATTTCTCAATCAGCGCAGCTGCCTAGAATGATTCACTCAAGAACATTCCCTCTACATGAATCTCGTGCAGAATTTCTTGGAACTCTTGGACTTGACTTATGACTGTTTTTGAGTCCACCATTTCGAAGTCCAGAAACTAGCCAACGACAAATTTCTTTGCCCCAGCATCATCGGTCTTGTACTTCTTGTCCAAAGCATCCCACAGTTCCTTTGCCGACTTATAGGCATAAAACACGTTGAAAAGTGAATCTTCCAAGCCATTCAAAACATAGTTCTGGCAAAGGAAGTCTGACTATTTCCAAGCATCTAGAGCCATGAGCTTCTGTTTGTCTTGCTCATTCTCCTCCACGCCTGGTGGATCTTCACTCAAAAACCTCGCAAGGCTTAGAGTAGTCAGGTAGAACAACATCTTTTGCTGCCACCTTTTGAAATTCACTCCCGTGAACTTCTCTGGGCTCTCATGATGGTTGAGCAGGCCTCCCGGAACAATAGGAGCAACAACAAGGTTGACTACAGAGGTCACAACAATTGGGTTGACCACTGTAATGCCCCAAAATAAATACAATGTACCCATCTCATAACAATCGATAAGTGACGACATATATGAATTGATAAGCCTTCATTAATTAGAGTTTGATATACAAAAGGTAACACATGCGATATACATTTATAAATAGTACATCCTAAATCTACATCACGTGTTATAAGATTTAGAAAAGAAATAAAAGCTGAACAGATAATCATATGCCCTAAAGGCTTACACGTTTCCAAGTCAATGCCTGAGTACATCAAAAGTGAGTCTTAAGCTCAATATATATAAATCCCTAGGCTTGTACAAAAGCGAATAGAAAATAACAAAACTCCACAGTCAGTAGAAATAATCTAACACAATATATAAATCTTAACAAATATATAAGGGTGAAATGCATATGTAATGCCCATGTCAAAATAGTAGGGAATTCTCAAAATCATGCCATGCTCAAATTATATCACATTTCTCAAATCATGTCATTCACCATAGGAAACAAAAGGGAATTCTGAGACCGGTACAACCTTTCATGGATATTTTGTCTGCAGGAAACTGTCAAATGGAACCCATGTAAACGTAGCCTATACAAGCGCTAACATTGCCATTTTACGGATATTTCGTCTACAAGAATTGGCACCCATGTATACGTAGCCTATACAAGCACTACCATTGGCATTTTACGGATATTTCATCCACGGGAATCGGCGCTCATGTATATACGTGTTTTTCGAGACTTTCACCTTGGACACACAGGCTAACTTAATTTGGTGATACATGCCTCTTTCCAACATTCACCCATTTTGCACAAAATTATATACATTTAGAATGTATTAAAAGAGCAACAAATGTTCAATGCACGTGGATGAGAAATTAGTTTCAATTCACCTAATCCTTATGCAATTTCTACAACAATCATAACTATCCTCCACCGATAGCCCAAAACAAATATTTCTAAACAGATATAAAATCTCCAATACGGATAAACTTTCCAAAATTCAAGATGTGAGCGATAATACATATCCAACTCCACCATCCATATTAATATCCATCCGATTTCACATTTCCATCATCAATTTCATTTATTTATACAAAATAAATATTTAGGACATTTAGGGGAAAACCCCATTTCTTTCAAAATCCAACCCAGGGGTCAAAATCAACGATTTGTTCATGATTCAACCTCATTTCCACTCCCATAACCATTTTCCTACAACAATTTGAAAACCCCTCTTTTGATTTTAAACCAAAACTCTAGGTTTGTTCAAAATCCTCCAAAATCACAATATTGCTTACGAAAAACAAATAGTTAAGTAAAAAATCATAAAAGAGTGTAGATAATCCCTATCTCAAAGCTAGAAGACCAAGAAGAGAGTGGAGAAACCTCAAGGAAGCTAAAATCGAACTCTATTCGGATGAAAACAAAGCTCTATGTGACTCTACCTTTTTAACAAAGGGAGTAGTGTGATAACCCCGTTCCGCATTATGCTAATTGGTCCTTATTATGAATTTGATTATGTGTCTGTTATGATTTTGTGCGCCATTATGTGAAAATATGTGGTTTTGAATTTCTATCTGTTCACCGTAGGAATATCTATTTGATTATCTGCTTTGGAAATTAAATTGAAGGCCTTATCGGCCACAGAACTCGAAATTGATTACGCCATCGTGATTGGCATAATTTTTAGAGCCTACGGTGAAATTTAATTGAAAATTGATTCGAATCAGATTAAATTGATTAAATTGATGAATTAGTGCCCAATTATTAATTATTATTAAATTGGTGCTAGTGGGAGCTTATGTAAAGAGTCACTATGCACTTAATTGAGGGACTTGAACTCAAAATCAGATTTTGTGCCTTGAGAGAGAGAAGAGAGGGTGGGTCAGAGAGAAAGAGTGTAGGAGATTGAAGATTGATCTTGAAGGCTTGGAATTTGAAGCCTAACTCAAGAATTAACCATAGATTGGGAAGATTAAGCTTCTAGGTAAGTGATTGATTATGAATTCATGAGTTTGAACTTGTGATTTTGTGATTTAAAGATTAATTGGTGATCAAGAACAAGAGTTGTGCTCTAATTGATGAATTTGAAGTTGAAATGCACATGCATGTATAGGATCACCTTGATTTTGCATAATCAAGCATGTATTAAGTTGAATATGGAAATATGAGTGTTAAATCATACATGCAAGCATGTTTTTGTTGAGTTTCATGAGAATGAACACCATTTGCATCATCTAGGTTGAGAATAAGGGTGATACATCACATGCATGTACAAATTATAAGAATAGGTGCCTTGAATGCATGAATTCGCATGTTGGAAATGAGTTTGGTGTCAATTGGGACATGCATGTGTTTGATTTATGAAATTCAGCTCCATATTGATGTAAATGGGTGTTTGTATCATGATAGCATAAATATATTTGAAGATTGAGCCAAAAACATGCATTTTGAACCCTGGAATATCAAGTTGAAGCTCAAGAACACATTCTGGAAAACCCATTCGAGCGGGGTAAGTGCCGCTCGAGCGGGGAATTCGTGCTCTCAGTATTTTCTGCAGACATGGCGTCCGCTCGAGTGGGGAAGTTCACGCTCGAGCGGGGAGCCATGTAGAGAGGCCTTCCACTCGAGCGCCAAAATGCATGCTTGAGCGTAAATTCGACAAAACCAGTACTTTTGCAGGCCTTAAGGGTCCGCTCGAGCGGGAGGGTCCACTCGAGCGGGGAAGTCCACGCTCGAGCGGGGACCCTGTTTTCTGAAATTTTGAAAATGCAATTTGTGTTCTGTTTTCCGTTCCCTTTCACTTCTAAGCACTCTTAGGCATACATTGAGCATTGTAATTGAATTAAAGAGATAAGAATGAAGCCTAAAGAGGAATATGTGAATTAAAGAACGGATCGAATTATTTGTGACCCATATGTGTTATGTGATATGTAGGGTCAAGCTCCAGGGCAAATCCGCAAGCCGATCACTGTGAGTAGTATCCTAATAAAGATATTTGAAATATGCTAATTGTCCAATTGCTTAGCTTCTTATAAGTCTGTTAATTTGAATTGTGGACAAACGCTTACTATGCCTAAAGAGCAAAAGGCCTAAAAGGCCAGTTTGATACGAAAGTTTGAAAGGCCTAAAAGGCTAGTTTGATATGAGAGTTTGAAAGGCCTAAAAGGCTAGTTTGATATGAAAGTTTGAAAGGCCTAAAAGACTTGTTTGATATGAAAGTTTGAAAGGCCTAAAAGGCCAGTTTGATATGAAAGTCTGAAAGGCCTAAAGGCCAGTTTGCAGCGAAAGTTTGAAAGGCCTGAAGGCCAATTTGATATGAAAGTTTGACATGAATGATTGGGCCGAAGGCCGATTGATATAAATGATTGGGCCAAAGGCCAGTTTGATACGAAAGTATAAATGGGCCAAAGGCCAGTTTGATGCAAAAGTTTGAAGGGCCTGAAGGCCAATTTGATATGAAAGTTTGACATGAATGATTGGGCCGAAGGCCGATTGACATGAATGATTGAGCCGAAGGCCGATTGACATGAATGATTGGGCCGAAGGCCGATTGACATGAATGATTGGGCCGAAGGCGGATTGACATGAATGATTGGGCCGAAGGCCGATTGACATGAATGATCGGGTCGAAGGCCGATTGACATAAATGATTGGGCCAAAGGCCAGTTTGATACGAAAGTATAAATGGGCCAAAGGCTAGCTTGGTACGAATGAATGAATGGGCCGAAGGCCAGTCTGACATGATTGAAAGTTTGAATGGGCCGAAGGCCAGTTTGACATGAAAGTTTGAATGGGCCGAAGGCCAGTTTGACACGAAAGTGTGAATGGGCTAAAGGCCAGTCTGACATGATAGAACGAATGGGCCAGAGGCCAGTATGATCTATATCTATTTATATTCTAGATAGAAATATGAATTGGGCCTAAGGCCGTCTGATGTATATTGTTCCAATGTATTTTCCTTATTTGATATTATTCACCGGGCTATCGCTCACGCTCATTCATGTGTTTGTAGGTGAGCCAAGAGAAGCCCCAACCCAGCCCCAGTGAAGTATGTGTGGAACAACTAAGGTTTTGAAGAGTCAGCCCTCGTGTCTCACGCACGAGACACGTCTTCGCCCTTCTGCCATTCTTTGTTATTTTGTCATGTTGGCGAGGACTTTGGTGTACGTCTGTATATAGCTTTGTTTTGGTTGACTTAGTTTTGGATGATCCCGTCTATACAGAAGTTTATGGTACTGTACTTCGGTTGTGAGTTATTAATGTACATATGTATGGTTTGTTATGATGTGCCATGTAAGCACAGCTCTATGGACAAAGTTTTAAATTGCTTCCGTTTGGCCCCCGTTAACTCTGTTAAAATACGTTTGATTTGGTTTAAGGCCGTAGGTAATCTCATGATTACTGGCTGGTTATGTCCTTAACCCACGGGGGCGGGTTCGGGTCATGACAGAGTGATATCAGAGCACGAGTTAATAACTCACACACTTGTCCAAAAGAGCAATAAGCGTCTAGAGAAGATCTAGGATGCATTCATGTGTTAAGTATGAATCTGAAAGCATCAAGAGTACGCTTAAATGTTTAATATGAACGAATATTTATTATAAGTTTGTGATTCGCTTGCATTGCAAATTGTTTGAATACGTATGCTTTTTAGTATATGCATACCTGTGAATCTTTTGTACAAGTATAATGCAAGTTTAATCAAATATTGAGAACATGTGATAATATGAGATGTGAATTGTTGCACTAATGTGTGCAACAAGTTTGTTTTGTTATAAGGCACATATATGAACATATGAATCATGAAAAGTTGCTTATGTGCATTCGATTATGCCAATGGGTGCCTATGTGAAATATGAACGTGATTTGAGTATATAATTACTTAGTAAATATTCAGCATGCGATATCTGATAAGTATGCAATCATCTGTTGCGTATGTGATTAATTGTGTCTTGTCGATACATAAAATGAGAAAATAACAATGTGCCTATGTGCGAATGTACGCATGTGTATCTATGTTTATCTTTGTATTGGGCATCCCAGTATTTGGCAAGGCTTAATAAGAATTTGTGTAGAACATAGATAAAGTAAGGGCATATGAGTTGGCAGACACTTCCATAGCCCGACTTGATAGACTGGAAAGAATAGTACAAGAAATGGCAGAGATTTTGAGACAACAACGTCAGTTGCCACTACGGTGAGAACCTTTGCCACCATCAGTGTAAGAAACGCAGAGGGGTTTGTTATCAGACTTCTGGGCTCGTTATAGGTGTGGTAAAATGGACCATATGGTAAGGAACTATCCCCGAACTGGACAAAATGTGAATAAATCTTCTGCCTCAGCTAGATTTGTACCAATGGTAGGAATTGCTAATTAGGATAGAGTAATTGCACTCATCCCAGAAAGCACTCAGAATACTGCGACTGTTATCCCAGGTATCTATACTGTTTATAAGCGAATGCTTATGTGATGATTGATTCTGAATTAGTACATGTGCACATCTTTGCTTGGGATATTAATTGATTCGGATCGGCATCTTCTTTTGTATCTGTTGCTTGTGTATCCAGACTGGTTAGACCCACAAGGTCGAGACCGTATTCATTGAATGTATTGGGATATCGATTAACTTTGCACATACACATGTACATCTAGACCTATGCTCGGGGTAATTTATTATATTACTGTCTTTAAAGACTGAACTACTGGAATTTTGACTCTGTGACTGTGTGACCGGGTTGAGCACCCCAAATAATGAACTCTATAAATTGCGAGATCATGCATTCTGATTGGTAGAAAATTGACTGGACTATGTGACTATATTAAGCTTGACTCGTTAACCTATGTTTTGTGACTGAGTTGGAACCTCTGCGTGACAAATCCTATATTATGTGTAATCGAAGAACTTTGTTTAATGTGTTATTGTGTACCATGTGCTTGCATCTAAGACTTATTTGAGAACTGTTATATTGATTATGATACATACCTCCTGATATGAACAACTGTATGCATATGCAACTACACTTGAACTTATGTGGACAATGCTATATTGTACATGACTTGAAATACTTTGATATGAACGGATGTGATGAATGACTCCGATATCACTTTGAGGACTGACAAACTTAGAACAGTTGTGAAACTATCAACCATGTACCTAAGCAAACAAACAAAGTATGCCTTACAGAACCAAATGTACTCTATTTGAGAAAATTTTATCTGATTTGATCCGATAAAACCTTTGTCTGATTTGGCCCGGTAGAACCCTCATTGGATATAATTTGATGGGGCCTTTGTTTGACTTAATTTGGCAAGACCTTTGCTTGGATTGATCGATAAGACCCTCTATCTAAGTTGATTTTGTAAAAAGGGGATTAAGAATCGTGTACAAATAAATGGTCAGATTATTCTTGGCAGAAAAATTGATAGACCCAAAACTTGAATCCGTTTGGAGTACTTGACTTATTTGAAAGACCTTTTGTGGGCTATCAACAGACCGATCTAACCATGAACACTATGAAGAAGCGACCTATAATTGTTGGAGACATACGTGTTACAAGTGAACAGGATTGAGCAAATCCAGTGATTGGGAGTTTTATGGAACAATGCTTGTGTATTGTCATATTCTTGTTTGTTTGACGCTATGGGAACCGATGGCGGCAGATTGATTTGACTATAAGCAATACTGAACATTTATCCTTGACTGATCAGAATATGTTTTGTATGGGAGAGTAGTTGCTTCAGTGTTATCGGATTTTGGGAAATCAAGTTATGGTGAGTCGTATTATGTTTGTTTTGATGACATTCTTGGGGCGTCCTTTCGTTCTAGGGGACGTTAAGCCTACATAGCACCTTTGTTGAGATATCTCTTTTGCCACTGACGGTTTTGTACGGGTGGGTTTGTTTAATCGATCTTGAGTCGGCCACCGACGGTCGTGAACGGGTGTGCATTGATTCTGAGACGATTATTCCTTTGTTTTGTCCGGAATGTCATCCTTTGGTATTATGTGGATGTTGTTAGCATCAAAGGAGCTGTGAAAAACCCTGACTATCCGAAAGTGTGTGAATTCAGTATGCTCTGTGTAAATAACTGCTCAGTGCCATTATATTCTGTAATTGGGGCTCTGGGGATGTGTAAATAGTGCTTAATATGTGATTGACTCCTTTGATATTGTCCTTGACATCATGGGGATTTGTATGTGCATTGCCTTATGCTTTTGACGATTATCAGATAATATGGAAAGACTCGATAGAACAGGGGATTGAGTGTGGACTGAATTGTAAACCATAAACTGTTGAATGAATTAAGGACACGTGTATTGTGTTAGAAATTGATTTCTTCGATGCTACCTTTGTTGATTCGGGAATTAGTATCTAGATCCACTTCATATTCCTGAAGACTTTTGGTTAACCTTGGATAACTGTGATGAGTCACTAAACTAAGTACTAAGTTGGGTTGTGAATTGCGGAATTATTGAGGAATGGGTTGAACTTCTGTGACAAGGAAATGGATCAAACTTCTATGGTAAGGTTAGTTGGCATTTGAAACAAGTATGTTGGTAACCTATTGTGAAAAAGGAAATTGTTAAATTTGTGTCTGAATATTTTCGGTGTCAACGAGTCAAAGTTGAATAACAGATATTGGCGGAACTACTGCAACCTCTCTCTATTTCAGAATGGAAATGGAAATATGTGACTACGAATTTCATTGTGGGACTACCTCGGACACCCAAAGTATAAGTCCCGTTTGGCTTATTGTATGTAGAATTACTAAGTTGCTCATTTCCTCCCTCTAAAATTTTCATATGATGCTTGTAGACTAGCCACCGTTTGCATCGATAAGATTGCTCGTTGCATGGGGTCCCAGTATCTATTGTTTTAGACAGGAATCCTAAAATGTGTTTGAATGATGACAAGCCTTCAAGAGGCAATGAGAACTGAATTGTGATTCAGCGCGGCTTTCCGTCCGCAAGTTGATGTATAATCAGAAAGAACTATTTAGACTCTGGGAGAAATGCTCCAAATGTGTGCTTTAGATCTTTGGGGAATTGGAAAAATTTGTCCATCATTGACAGACCTTGCTTACAATAACAAGTCACACTCTAGTTCCAGTTTGGCACCATACAAGCCTTGTATGGAGGAAAAGGTAAGTCGCTGACTGATTGAGAACAGAGTGTTGCTTGATTTTGATACTAAGTAATGGCTATCAAAAAGGATTGGAACCGTTGAATGAAAAGTGTTCCAAATTGTGTGCGACTAAAGGTGAAATAAGTTTGGAGGACCAAACTTTCTAAAGGGGGGAAGATTGTGATAACCCCGTTCCGTATTATGCTAATTGGTCCTTATTATGAATTTGATTATGTGTCTGTTATGATTTTGTGCGCCATTATGTGAAAATATGTGGTTTTGAATTTCTATCTGTTCACCGTAGGAATATTTGTTTGATTATCTGCTTTGGAAATTAAATTGAAGGCCTTATTGGCCACAGAATCCGAAATTGATTACACCATCGTGATTGGCATAATTTTAGAGCCTATGGTGAAATTTAATTGAAAATTGATTCGGATCAGATTAAATTGATTAAATTGATGAATTAGTGCCCAATTATTAACTATTATTAAATTGGTGCTAGTGGGAACTTATGTAAAGAGTCACTATGCACTTAATTGAGGGACTTGAACTCAAAATCAGATTTTGTGCCTTGAGAGAGAGAAGAGAGGGTCGGTCAGAGAGAAAGAGTGTAGGAGATTGAAGATTGATCTTGAAGGCTGGGAAATTTGAAGCCTAACTCAAGAATTAACCATAGATTGGGAAGATTGAGCTTCTAGGTAAGTGATTGATTATGAATTCATGAGTTTGAACTTGTGATTTTGTGAATTAAAGATTAATTGGTGATCAAGAACAAGAGTTGTGCTCTAATTGATGAATTTGAAGTTGAAATGCACATGCATGTATAGGATCACCATGATTTTGCATAATCAAGCATGTATTAAGTTGAATATGGAAATATAAGTGTTAAATCATACATGCAAGCATATTTTTGTTGAGTTTCATGAGAATGAACACCATTTGCATCATCTAGGTTGAGAATAAGGGTGATACATTACATGTATGTACAAATTATAAGAACAGGAGCCTTGAATGCATGAATTCGCATGTTGGAAATGAGTTTGGTGTCAATTGGGACATGCATGTGTTTGATTTATGAAATTGAGCTCCATATTGATGTAAATGGGTATTTGTATCATGATAGCATAAATATATTTGAAGATTGAGCCAAAAACATGCATTTTGAACCCTGGAATATCAAGTTGAAGCTCAAGAACACATTCTGGAAAACCTAGAATTTGGATGTCCGCTTGAGCGGGGTAAGTGCCGCTCGAGCGGGGAATTCATGCTCCCAGTATTTTCTGCAGACATGGTGTCCGCTCAAGCGGGGAAGTTCACGCTCGAGCGGGGAGCCATGTAGAGAGGCCTTCCGCTCGAGCGCCAGAATGCACGCTCGAGCGTAAATTCGACATAACTAGTACTTTTGCAGGCCTTAAGGGTCCGCTCGAGCGGGGACCCTGTTTTCCGAAATTTTGAAAATGCATTCTGTGTCCTGTTTTTCCTTTCCTTTCACTTCTAAGCACTCTTAGGCATACATTGAGCATTGTAAGTGAATTAAAGAGATAAGAATGAAGCCTAAAGAGGAATATGTGAATTAAAGAACGGATCGAATTATTTGTGACCCATATGTGTTATGTGATATGTAGGGTCAAGCTTCAAGGCAAATCCACAGGCCGATCACTGTGAGTAGTATCTTAATAAAGATATTTGAAATATGCTAATTGTCCAATTGCTTAGCTTCCTATAAGTCTGTTAATTTGAATTGTGGACAAACGCTTACTATGCCTAAAGAGCAAAAGGCCTAAAAGGCCAGTTTGATACGAAAGTTTGAAAGGCCTAAAAGGCCAGTTTGATATGAAAGTCTGAAAGGCCTAAAGGCCAGTTTGATGCGAAAGTTTGAAAGGCCTGAAGGCTAATTTGATATGAAAGTTGACATGAATGATTGGGCCGAAGGCCGATTGACATGAATGATTGGGCCGAAGGCCGATTGACATGAATGATTGGGCCGAAGGCCAGTTTGATACGAAAGTATAAATGGGCCAAAGGCCAGTTTTGATGCAAAAGTTTGAAAGGCCTGAAGGCCAATTTGATATGAAAGTTTGACATGAATGATTTGGCCGAAGGCCGATTGACATGAATGATTGGGCCGAAGGCCGATTGACATAAATGATAAGACCAAAGGCCGATTGACATAAATCATTGGGCCAAAGGCCAGTTTGATACGAAAGTATAAATGGGCCAAAGGCCAATTTGATACGAAAGTATAAATGGGCCAAAGGCCAGCTTGGTACGAATGAATGAATGGGCCGAAGGCCAGTTTGACATGATTGAAAGTTTGAATGGGCCGAAGGCCAGTTTGACATGAAAGTTTGAATGGGCCGAAGGCTAGTTTGACACGAAAGTGTGAATGGGCCAAAGGCCAGTCTGACATGATAGAACGAATGGGCCAGAGGCCAGTATGATCTATATCTATTTATATGCTAGATAGAAATATGAATTGGGCCTAAGGCCGTCTGATGTATATTGTTCCAATGTATTTTCCTTATTTGATATTATTCACTGGGCTATCGCTCACGCTCATTCATGTGTTTGTAGGTAAGCCAAGAGAAGCCCCAACCCAGCCTCAGTGAAGTATGTGTGGAACAACTAAGGTTTTGAAGAGTCAGCCCTTGCGTCTCACGCACGAGACACGTCTTCGTCCTTCTACCATTCTATGTTATTTTGTCATGTTGGCGAGGACTTTGGTGTACGCTTGTATATAGCTTTGTTTTGGTTGACTTAGTTTTGGATGATCTCATCTGTACGGAACTTTATGGTACTGTACTTCGGTTGTGAGTTATTAATGTACATATGTATGGTTTGTTATGATGTGCCATGTAAGCACAGCTCTATGGACAAAGTTTTAAATTGCTTCCGTTTGGCCCCCGTTAACTCTGTTAAAATACGTTTGGTTTGGTTTGAGGCCATAGGTAATCTCATGATTACTGGCCGATTATGTCCTTAACCCACGGGGCGGGTTCGGGTCATGATAAGTAGGGTAGAGAAATGGGTAGATCTTGGCGTATTTGTAGAGAGAGTAAGTTCTAGAGAGAGAAAGAGATGAGAAAGTGATGTAAAAAGTGACTTTTATGAACTGAGAAATGCACAGTCCGCTCGAGCGCAAGGAGTGACACTCGAGCGTCCATACACAATAAGTTATTTCGCTTGAGCACAAGAAGTGACGCTCGAGCCTAGAATACATGCTTCTAATAGTTTTGTAGACAAAAGGCCAACGCTCGAGCTCAAGAAAGGCCGCTCGAGCCGAGGCCGCTCGAGCGCAGGAAACATCGCTCGAGCCTAGCATACACTCTCCCAGTAGTTTTGCAGACTTGCAAAAGTACTGAGAATTTACAAATCCCACTCGAGCGCAAGAAGTGACGCTTGAGCGGAGGAGTAAAATTCTGGGCAACAAAAGTTTGAAAACCAAGCTACCAAACTAGTTCTAAACACAACCAATACAACCCAATAGCCAAACTTAACGAGGAAAAAGAGGAATAAGACAAGAACAACAATACAGAAGCATGAAACCCGAGTCCAGAATATCAAATGGGTCAGGTCTAAAACCAGAATTGCTATAAGCACAGAGGTCATAGCAGTAAGGGTTGGCAAAACAGCATCGGTGACAGTTGCCATTTCTGAAAAATACAATAGAATTTCACTATTCTGCATTCCAGAAATTAAAAACACTAGAAAATCCCAAAGTTTGCAATTTAATTCAAAATTAGTCTCACCACTTCCCTAGAATCGAACATGGTCATAAATGTTTCCAAGAAGACTAGAGGGGTCACACCGGTCCCACTTAAAACCCACTTAACCTTAGACAAAACTTTCAAGAGTATGTTGACTCCTAGTCCATGGGAAACAATTTTTAGAATTAAGTTTTCCAAGGGATGAACTAGGTTAGAACAAACCAAGGTCCAAACTTATAAGCAACTTTAAAATTGCTAACCAAATTACAAGCCATATAAAAAATTGCTATAACAATCTATAAAATGCTTCCAACATGTCAAGTAAACAACCTTGCTTAAAATAAAATTGGCAAATAACCACTACTAAGTCTCAAGCAAAAAATTGCTTAAATGATAAAGACAGTAACCAATCCATAAGGATTTCAATTAGTCCAAAAAATTTATTTTCATGCTTAGGTATTCCTGTTCAACACAAAGGTTAGTAGTCCAAACATTTTTGTTTTGACATCCCAAAAACTATTCATTTGGTTTTGTATTTGTTGTTCTAATCCCTTTCACATAGGTATTCTTGTAAAGAGAGTTAGCTGAAAATACAAGAAAATAAAAACCAAATAGTCTAAAGAAATGGTACATACAATGAAATATTATTAAACATTCTAGCAAATTATTGAATAGAATGAATAAATAATAAATTAAAATACTACATGTAACACCCTCAAAATAATACAATAAACCAACCAAGACAATATGTGAATGACAGTACGAATCAAAGTATAAAGTCCTTCTATTACATGAGACCCAATTATACAAGAGAGTGATAAATGCAGTTATACATTCATGAGCCTGTCCCTGAATCTA
Source organism: Camellia granthamiana (assembly GCA_036172215.1). Classification (NCBI taxonomy): domain Eukaryota; kingdom Viridiplantae; phylum Streptophyta; class Magnoliopsida; order Ericales; family Theaceae; genus Camellia; species Camellia granthamiana. The sequence continues at coordinate 127,896,421 of CM069903.1, forward strand.
CAGAATATATCACTACATGAGATAGACCTGGAAGCAAGACAAAGAATAAATGCCCTAAAGGCTTATATCTTTCCAAGATAGTTCTTGGTTACAACAAAAGTGGATTCAGTCCAATACATTTAAAGCCTTTTGGCTGCACAAAAGTTAAGTACAAAAATAATAAGATTGAACCTTCAGCTCTACAGTCCTCTCAAGCTAAGTTCTTGGTGGAGGCATATCACTAGCACCTGAAAATAGTTTTCCCAAGTAGGGTGAGCCAAAACCCAGTAGAGACAATCTATCACAATATATGAATCTTAACAAAGATATAAGTAATATGCACATGTCCAATGTCCAATGACAAAATCTTTGACAACTCTTTTCCAAAACCATGTTATGCCAAACTTACATCTCAATGTATTTTATCTCGGTCTTATACCCATTTCATTTAATCAATCAAGCAGAGGGTACTCCTCACAGGTCTTCAACCAATATAATTATCATACAAATACATTCACTTGCCATTTTACGGAAATTTCGTCCATGGGAATCGGCACCCATGTATACGTACGGTTTTCGGGACTTTTATCCTGGACACACAAGCCAACTTAGTTTAATGGAGTCCGTCCCCTTTCTTCTCCCAAACATGAAGTACATCCCTTTTCTCCTCCTAAACACCATACATATACAATGTATACACATCATAATCATATTCAATGATAACGGCTAAGAGATTAGTTTCAATTCGACTAATCCTCATACAATTGCTACAACAATCATGGCTATCGTCCACCGATAGCCCCAAACAAATATTTCTAAATAGATATACAATCTTTATAACAGATAAATTATCCAACTTTTCATATATGCAAGGTAATACATATCTAACTCCACCATTTATATAAACATCCATTCAATTTCATATTCCCAATACCAATTCCATATTTATACAAAATAATTATTCGAGACATTTTAGGGAAAAACTCTCTTCTTCCCAACTTCATTCCAAACACCAAAATCAACCATTTTAACACAACACAAGTTCATATTTACTCCCATAACCATTTCCAATACATTCATTTAAAAACTCCTTTTTTGATTTTAAACCAAAACCGTAGGTTTGTTCAAAATGGCTTCAAATCCTAATATTTCTTACACATTAACAAATAATTAAGCTAAAAATCATAGAAGAGTGTAGAAAATCCATACCTCAAGTTTAGAAGTTGAGAGAGAGAATGGAGACACTTCAAACACACCAAAATCCAACTCTATTCGAATAAGAATGTAGCCCTTGAGATTCTCTATCTTTTTATCAAAGAGAGTAGGGTGGAGAAACCACTAAATCTAGGTGAAAAAGTAGAGAGAGTGTGAGTTCTAGAGAGAGGAGCTTTGGATCTACGGTTTTGAGGGAAAAAGTTATGAAAAAATGATGAAAATGGGTGTTACTGCGAACTGATAAACGCACAGTCTGCTCGAGCGCAAGAAGTGTCGCTCGAGCATCAGACACAATAAGTCGTTCCGCTCGAGTACAAGAAGTGACGCTCGAGCGTAGAATGCACACTTCCAGTAGTTTTGCAAACAATAGACCAACGCTTGAGCGCAAGAATGACAGCTCAAGCTGAGCTCGCTCGAGCGCATAAAGACCCGCTCGAGTGTAGAATACACTCTCCCAGTAGTTTTGTAGACCTACAAAAATATTGAGAGCTCACAAAGTCTGCTCGAGCGCAAGAAGTGTCGTTCGAGCGGAGGAGCAAAATTCCGTGCAGCAAGAGTGTGGAAAGTAAGCAACCAATCTGTTCCAAACGCAACCACAACAATCCAAAGGCCAAATTTAAGGAGATACATGGGAAACAATATGTAAACAATAATATGAAACCATTAAACTCGAGTCCGGTATACAATAAGGGTCGGGTCAAAACTGGAATCGCTATACTACACAAGTTATCAAACCTTTTAACTCCTAAATAAATAAATTGAATTACCAGGCATGAGTTACACAAATAAAATTAAATTCAAAATTTAATTTATACAACAACCATGTACATAAATATAGACAAGTTACAAACATTTTATAACTCCAAATACATTAAACTAAAAATTTAATAGGCTAGAGTTACATGAAATTGTTACAAAACCAATAACCATTTAAATAATTCTGGAGATAATAACCATGTAACAAAAATTAAAATCTCAGAAATTTTTCACATGCAAATTATATTGTAAAGTTATAAATTATCAGCATGATATGATACAAACCTAAATTGGTACTAATATAATCAAATTATACTAGAACACATAAAAAGTAAATTATACAAATATGCTAAAGACCTAGTAATAAAAAATAGCCTAATGAAATTGTTCATATATTAATTTAAATGTAGCGACCCAGAATTTTTCCCTCCGCTCGAGCGGGGGAATCAACGCTCGAGCGGACTTGAGAGGCTCCCAGCACTTTTGCAGTCTGTCTACACTACTACAAAAATAGATAAAGATCACACTTTTTTTGTGTGATGTTTGTTATTTAATCACACCTTTTTAGTTTTATTAAAGTGTGATCTTTGGGAGTGTGATTAAAAGGGGTCATTTTTAATCACACCTTTTAAGTGTGATTGATAAGATTTAGATCACACTTTTTAAGTGTGATTAAAAATATTTAGATCACACCTTTTAAGTGTGATTGATACCCCTTTTAATCACACCTTTTAAGTGTGATTGATAAGATTTAGATCACACCTTTTAAGTGTGATTAATAACATTTAGATCACACCTTTTAAGTGTGATCTTTGGAAGTGTGATTAAAAAGGATCATTTTTAATCACACTTTTTAAGTGTGATTAATAACATTTAAATCACACCTTTTAAGTGTGATCTTTGGAAATGTGATTAAAAAAGGTCATTTTCAATCACACTTTTTAAGTGTGATTAATAACATTTAGATCACACTTTTTAAGTGTGATTAATAACTAATAAAATCTGTAATAAAAAAAGGGTTCAACATATTTAAAAAATAATTAATATTATTTTTGTATGCACATTTGAAGAATGTAATACACACTATATACTATATTTTGAATCATAACCACATATTGAATAGAATAACGTCATATATTTCATAAATGAAAATTAAATATTCAAAAGTATATACAAAGGAATTAAATAAAAAAAAATTAACTGTGCTTACATTTATTAAAAAATGAAAAAACTTAAAAAACTAAGTTCTTTAATTCTTGGACCATATTTTGCATCTCTCCAAAAAAATTTTGACCTGAAAAATAAAAACACAAATTAATCCAGAAACCACCGATGCATATGAATAAACTAAAAAGTTAATTCAGCAAAACCAAAATAGAAACATTAATCATTTATGCTTGATCTTAATGCCATAGCAGTTCAGTGTCAATGACATTGTAATTAGGTCACTAATGAGCACAGTATTTAAAAATGATAAATCTCAATACAGCTTGTGTACGATCTTTTTGTGAATGTATATTATTATTACTGTTGAACCATAATTCTAGGTACCCATAAATAAATAAATAAAAACTCAAGAATTTACTCCATTTTTTTTGGGGGGGGGGGGGGGGAGGGGGGAAAATGGAATCCCATTTTTTATCATTTGAGTTCACACTTTTTTTTTTCTCCATTTCTCAACTCAACCAAACCTAGTTTGGAATTCGAATCATATCAATTCTTTCTACTTTTCTTTTTATTTCTCTTTCCGTTTCTATTTTCCTCATCAAATCCTCCAACCAAACACAACCTTGAAGCTCGTTTGTATTATGGAATGGGTTGGAATGGAATGTCCATTCCAGCTTTGCATTCCCTTTCGCTTTACGTAAGTGGGGATTGCCATTCCAACAAAAAATGGGAATACATCCTTTCTCTAAGCTAAGGAATAAGCATTCTATTCACCATCTAAGGAATATTGAATTCATACCTTGAACCAGGAAGCCAACCACTTAGACCAACAATAGCCCTCAAGATACATCCACCCATGACACAACTTAACAACTTCAAGAACATATTCAATCAAATCGCAAAATGAAGTTTATTTTTCCATTGACCTCAAATACTCTGCATATTAAAACATACGAAGTAAGAAATTACCAAATGTTCTAAAGTATGAACACAAATAGAGCACATATACAGATTCTTTTTTTCCCATCAAGTAACTTCATCATTTAGTTGTCGAGCCTTTCTGAAAATCAACAATAAAATTCTGCTCTCAAAGAGTTTATCTTGCAAAGCATATTAAGCAAAAAATAATAATTTAATTTTTTCCTCAATTCTGAAACTAGTTTACTCAAATTGCATTCAATATGCCAGTATCACTTGTGTTCAACTTAAAATCTCAACAACCTGTAGTAGTACTACATTTCATCGTACTAGAAGGTGAGGCGCACACTGTGTGCCAAATTAACAAAATATATAATATAATATATATATATAAAGTAGTTGTAACTATTTGTAAGTGGAAAGTCAGGTTTTACTTTTGGAAAATAAAAGTCCACAAAACTTCATGAACACCAAATTGGGTGCTGCCTCTATATATATATATATAAGTATATAGCTAACATGTGTTTCTATTTCAACAAGGTACTGCTAAGGACAAAAAAGATATGATGGGACTTAAGGCTTAGTTTGGTTTGGTTTGGTTTATATAAATACTTTACATGGAAGAATTTCTTACTTCACATGTGCTTCTTAGCTTATGATAAAATTTCTGGGTGCTAGCAGAAGAAAAGCACAACTATCAAATGACATATTAAGAATAAAGCCATTAGATCAATTGAGGGACTATAGGGAATAGAACATGCATTTAGAAGTATGGGATGTAACATACGATAACAGCTGGTACATAGAGCTAGGCCGGGGACTAAATGCAATGGCAGTAACAGCTCCTATATGTCCAAGCAAAACTGAAATAGGAAATCCATCTGGCAAGCGCCACTGTAATACACAAGAAAAAACTATTAGGTCACCAAGGGATAAATAGTATGATGGATTTATATTTTAAGTGTAAACTGGAAAGAACCCTTACAACTCGAATGCTGTAGTCATTTGAAGCAGATGCCACCAAAGCATTGTTTGAACTTACAGCCAAATCAGTAAGGTCACCCTTTCAGTAAAATTAAGAAGAGTAGACAAGTAACACAAGGAATGAAAATGGAGTTCCATCCAAAAAAACCGAATATGGCAATATATAAACTATTAATGTTGTGCTCTAAAAGCCAATATCTGAGATGTGGTTGGGACAATTTCGTAAAACAGTCCTATTTAACTAATTAAAAAAGAGCAAATTTTGTTAACATGTCTACTTTGTGTGTGTGCATGTGTTTTTTTTTTTTTTTTGATCGGTAAAAGTCAAAAGGCATGGCGGGATAGATAGATAAACATTAATTTGTTTCTCAGTACACATACTGATTAGCAGAAGAATAGGGAGCAACAAACAGCAAAAATTTTAAATAATAATAATACTAAAATTGTTATCCAAAAAAATAAGTAGAAGCTAATATATATGATTTTTTTACAACTACTGCCACCAAAGAACCACCTAAGAATAACTCTACCATTTGAATGAATGGAATTCCCAAAACCACACTAGTTAAATATAGTTAAGGATAAGAAGATTACCACAATAAACAGCATCCCTATGTCCCCTTAGTCTCTTTATGTTTTGCATCTTTTGCACCATTGTTAAGGGTTTAGCAACAGTGTAACAAGCAAAGTGAAGAGATGGAGCACGATGGTGCTTTGGAAAACCACCTCCGATTTCTCTCAAACTTAGTCCACGCACCTGATCAGCCTGCATGTGAGGCTGCTAAGATACATACATACCCAGCTGCAGCAACCACAGATTCACAGCTAGAAGCAGAGCCATCACTGCAGAAGAAGTCAGCATTGATATCTTGTTGATCACAGTTCTGTTTTCCTAAATGCTCTTCAGAAAACATCTGTAACAAACATAGCTACAGTTGTAATGTTTGTTAGATGGTTAGAGTGTTTGTTAGCTGAGTTAGTTACTGCATTAGTTACTGAGTTGGTTAGTTATTTACTGAGTTAGTTAGATATTTTCCTATATAATATCTTGTACAGTGTATGTGTGATTCATTGAATAAAAAGAAAAGTTAGAAAAGTCTTTCGTTCTTTTCAGAGGCCAACGCAAGTATGCAGGCACAGGATTGACTTGCTTGTTTTCTTCATTCCTGTCAGCTGCATCATATAATAACAATACTAATAAGAAAAGAGCAAACAAAGCTTATCCAAAGCTATACATTTGCATGAGATTTCCACAACTACATTATGGCCGTTATGAGCTCCATATATGTGCAAAACAGTTACTACAGACAGAAATCCACCCCTGGGACACTACTAAACTACGTTTATTACTCTACGCAGAACAAGGCAATCCAATGGTGATGAATGCAACACTATCTCTATAATCGTGAATCTTTTTTTTTATTTATAGGTAATAAGTAATTATGAGCATATAATTAAAAGTATACACTCCAAAGTTTAGAGAAAATTGGACATTAAAAACATACTCCCATGTTGATAAAATCTGTGTAAGAATGCGAGATGTTATACGAGTTGCCAATCAGACTACTATCTTCCAGGTAAATCACCTACACTTACTTTTACAACTAGTATTATTTCCCAACTGAGACTTGAATTATGCACCTTTTCCTAAAGCTTATTCTAAGTGGTGTCAAACAGAGATTTTTATTTTTATTGTTCACCATCCAGATAATACACCAAGTTTACAAAGCCGATCAATAATATATATAAAAAGTTTACAACAGATACATAACCAGAAGCAATCCAGGGTTCCATTTGTCCATGCTTTGAAGGCACACATGATCATGAAATTAATTGGCAGAACAATCCTTTTAAGAACAAAAATAAGAGTGAAGAAATATAGTTTACGAAATCACGTACAACCCACAAGTGAAAAGGGACCAGTTCCAAGCAGTGTAGGAACGTCAACTGTAGTTAGAGCACTCATTCCACCCATGCTCTCCAATGAAGGGGCTGCGGTGAGTGTGGATGAGATCAATTGCAGCCTCAAAAATCCAACAAAATTAGCACAAATTAGTGAAAACAGGTATAAACTCACAGCTTCTGATCATCGTCGATTTCAAGCTTCTTCTGGCAGCCAGTGGTCGGATTGGCGATATTGAACTGCAAAAACAGGTATAAATACATTAGATATGCATATAAAAGAGAATTAGGGATAGAGATAGAGAGCAACATGAAGAGAAAAGAGTGATCAAAGGATTGTGATGTTTGGAGATCGAACCTTCATGGTGGATGAATGGAGGCTTTGGCTTCAGCCGAGCAGTCTCGAGGAAACGCGACGGCGGCAACAGTGGGAAGAAATGAGATTTAGGGTTTTGTGACCGTATATATATGCTGTGTGATGATAAAGAGTGCGGGTTATTTACGGTCTTTTATTTTATTTTTTCTTCCGGTTTTATGAGGAAAACTTATTCAATTTGGTTTAGATTTTCAAGATTTAATTTTTTAAAAATTAAATTTTTTATTTTTATTGAATTTTTTTGATTTTTAGATATATTTAATATAAATACACTCAAAAATTATAATATTTGTGAAAAAAACTCTTTAAAAAATTCACTAACAATGTATTTAGTTAGGGAATTTAAGAAATGATTTGAAAAGAAAAAAAGAAAAAAAGTAAGTGAACTGCGAATAATATATATTTATATTTCACCTAATTTCACATATATTTTCTATTTCTTTTTTTAAATTTCTTCCTAAATCTCATAACCAAACACAGCGTAAATATCAAAAATATAATAATTCAATACATTTTTCATATTCATATGTATTTATTAATTTTTTTAAAATATTTTATTTTTTAGATATATTTAATTAAGGTGTATCTAAAAAAATAAAAAATTATTTAAAATTTTAAAAATAGTCACTTAAAAATTAAAAAAAATACCAAAAATTAAAAACTCAATTTTAAAAAAATTAAATTCAAAAAATTAAAATAAAAAATACTGATTATTTTCCACTTACAGGTCTTTTTAAAAATTATTATAAAATAGTAAAAAAATTATGATTTTAATTATTAATATTTATAAAATTTATTACTTTTTTTTAATAATTTTTCTTTTATACTATTGTAATTCCCCCATTTTACAAACTCATATTTGATTTGATTTTCAAAAATTATTTTTATACAAAAATCCAACTAAGACTTGGCAGGCCACCAATTGGCCCAAACTCAGATCCATAGACTTCGACTAGTTAGGCCATCTCCAACGTTTAACCAAATTTGTCACTAAATTTAAATTTGGTAAAAAAGTATACTTTTTTGGTCTCTAATGGTTTCATCAAAGCCCGTATCAAATTGAGAACATATCAAATCCTTTACCAAACTGAGGACCTGGGTCAGCTTTCACCAGTTTACTGTGCGTGAACGTTGGGGGTGAGACCCATCGGACGTCTAGCCGGTTGTCCCCCCGGTCATCCTCTTCCGCGAACAATTCCCACAAAAGTAGGTAACACAGAGGGTCTGTTTGGTAACGTTTACGTTTTCAGTTTATATTTACAAAAATTTTATAAACTGATTTTTGTTTATTTTTAGAAAAACATAAACTATAAATGCGTTTGGTAATTGACAAAATGTTTTAAAAAAATTAAAAATATAAAAAAGAGTGAGAAATGGCAAGTGGTGGCAAGTGGCAGCAGAAGACAGTGGTGGAAAGTGGTGACGGTGGGTGGTGGGTAGCGGGTGGTGGTGGGTGGTGGCGAATGGGTGGTGGTGGTGGTGGGTGGGTGATGGTGACGAGTGGTGGGTGGTAGTGAGTGGGTGGTGGTGGTGGTGGTGGTGGCGGGGGTGGTGGCGATGGTGGCAGGTAGGTGGTGGATGACGGGTGGGTGGTAGTGGCGGGTGGTGGTAGTAGGTGGGTGGGTGACGGTGGTAGTGGGTGGGTAGATGACGGTGGCGGGTGGTAGCGAGTGGGTGGTGGTGGTGGTGGTGGTGACGGGTGGTGGTGACAGGTGTGTGGCGGGTGGGTGGTGGTAGCGGGTGGTGATGGTGGGTGGGTGGGTGACGGTGGCGGGTGGTGGGCGGTAGCGAGCGTGTGGTGGTAGTGGTGGTAACGGGTGGTAGATGGTAGTGACGGGTGGTGGGTGGTTGTGGTAGGTGGGTGGCGAATGGCGGGTGGTGGTGGGTGGTGGCGGGTGGTGGTGGTTGTGGGTGGGTGAAGGTGGCAGGTGGTGGTGGTGGTGGTGGTGGTGGTGGTGGTGGTGGTGGTGGTGGTGGGTGGTGGTGGCAGGTGGGTGTCGGGTGGGTGGTAAGTGTTAGGTGGTGGTGGGTGGTGAGTGGTGGTGGCGGGTGGGTGGCGGATGGCTGGTGGCTGGTGGTGGCGGGTGGTGGATGGTGGTAGTAGATGGATGCTGAGTGGTGGTAGCGGGTAGGTGGCGGACGGTGGATGGTAGTGGCGGGTGACGGGTGGATGGCAAGTGGGTGGTGGGTGATGGTAGCTGGAAGGTGGGTGTTGGTGGCGGGTGGGGGGTGGTGGTGGCAGGTGGGTGGTGAGTGGTGGTGGCAGGTGGTGGTGGGGGATGGGTGGTGGGTGGTGGTGGCGGAAGAAGGTGGTGGAAAATGGTGGAGGGTGGTGGCTAGTGTTGGGTGGTAAAAAAAAAAAACAACTAAAAACTCAAAACGGAAACACATTTTTTGAGTTTACATTTTTTGGCCAAATTTATAAACTGAGACTACTGATTTATAAATCAAAAATTTTCCAAACAAGCTTTTATTTGAGTTTTTAAAATTTTTGTAAATATAAACTGAAAACTGAAAACGTAGGTGTTACCAAATGGCACCTTAGCAAACGGGCTTTAGATGGTAAAAATGTTGTAAAATTAACAAATAATTAATTAAGTTACCAACGTAAGAAATGACTTATCAAAAGATTCGTGGGCCATATATGGTTTGATTTTTAGAAAAAAAATTTAAAAATTAAAAATTAATTTGGTTAAGAAATAAAAACTAAAAAATAATTATCATTTAAGGGTAAAAAATAATTATCATTTTAACTTTTGGGCAGGTTATATACATACGTATGGTTGTTTCAATTTAATTTGTAAAAAATTATTTCTAACCACTCGAAAGATACAAATTATATAAAAATGATAATTATTTTTTATTTTTTATTTCTTAACCAAATTAATTTTTAATTTTTAATTTTTTTTTCTAAAAATCAAACTATACATAGCCTAAGAATCTTTTGATAAGTCATTTCTTATATTGGTAACTTATTTAATTATTTGTTAATTTTACGACATTTTTACCATCTGAAGCCTGTTTGATAACCATTTCGTTTTCAGTTTTCAATTTATATTTACAAAAATTTTAAAAATTGTCATAAAAACTTATTTGATAATTTTTTTGATTTATAAATGGTTGTCTCAGTTTGTAAATTTGAGGAAAAAAACGTAAATTCAAAAAATAAGTTTATGTTGGTTTTTAAACATAAATTTAAAAATTTTACTAACAATTTTTTTTTCAATTAATTTTTTTTCAAATAATTTTTTTTCCAATTAATTTTTTTTCAATGAATTTTTTTTCCAACTAATACTAACCGAGAGGGCAATTGGTAATGCTAATTTAAACCTTAGGGAGAGGATTGTAATTTCTAAAATGTAAGGGGTGCCAATGTAATTTACCCAGTAAGGACAACATTAGTATTTAAAAAAATTAAATTGCTAAGGGGGGAATCTGTAATGAAACTTTAAATCTCAGGGAGGGAGATGTAATTTCCAAAACGTGAAGGGGGAATTGTAATAAACATAAACCTTAGGGGGTGTCAGTGTAATTTACCCTATATATATATACATAATCACACTTAATTAGAAAGTGACATAAAAAATAAATATTATCACACTCAATCAGATTAAGTGTGATTAAAAATTTGGGAATTGTATATTTTATATAAAAATCAATTTGAAATATTTTATACAATCACACCTATTTAGGAAGTGTGATTAAATATATATATATATAATCACACTTATTTAAAAAGTGTGATTAAAAAGTAGTAATGTATATATAATCACATTTTAATTACATTATGTGATTAAAAAATATATAAATAATCACACTTATTTAAAAGTGTGATTAAAAAGTAATAGTGTATATATAATCACACTTTAATTAGAATGTGTGATTAAAAAATATATATATAATCACACTTATTTAAAAAGTGTGATTAAAAAGTAGTAGTGTATATATAATGACACTTTAATTAGAATGTGTGATTAAAAAATATATATATAATCACACTTTAATTAGAATGTGTGATTAAAAAATATATATATAATCACACTTATTTAAAAAGTGTGATTAAAAAGCAGTAGTGTATATATAATCACACTTCAATTAGAAGGTGTGATTAAAAAATATATAGATAATCACACTTTAATTAGAATGTGTGATTAAAAAATATATATATAATCACACTTGTTTAAAAAGTATGATTAGAAAGTAGTAGTGTATATATAATCACACTTTAATTAGAAGGTGTGATTGAAAAATATATAAATAATCACACTTTAATTAGAATGTGTGATTAAAAAATATATATATAATCACACTTGTTTAAAAATTGTGATTAAAAAATAGTAGTGTATATATGATCACACTTTAATTAGAAGGTGTGATTAAAAATATATATATATATATATATAATCACACTTAATTGAAAAGTGACATAAAAAATAAATATTATCACACTCAATCAAATTAAGTGTGATTAAAATATCAATCTAATTTTTTTTTATCACACTTCCAATAAAAGTGAGATCTTTTTTTTTTGTCAAAGTGTGATCTTTAACTATTTTTGTAGTAGTGCTAAAATTTTGAGAGTTGTGAATTCCCACTTGAGTGCAGGAGTGGTCGCTCGAGCGGACAGCTTTGTTGGTCTACACGCTCGAGCGCAAGATTGGGCGCTCGAGCGGTCTGCCTAGTTGAGTTTGAATTTCCGGGACTAGTTGGATAGCTCTTGACATTTTTATTGTTGTGTTTGGAGACTCCTTATTTTATTTTGGGACATTAATCGAAGTGGTAACATAATGGTAAAGTAAGATTGGACTGAAAATTTTAATTCGGATAATCATCCTACAAATAGCCATCACTCTTTTGCCCTTTTCTTTTTCCACACTTTGAATTTGGATGTGAGGCTAGAACCATTGGAAAGCTTGTTTTCGGGGCTTCAATTTGGACACAAGAACGACCTAAAACGGAGTTCGGATGAGAGAGTTATACCCGTAACCCGTTTGAAGTTTTAGTATCTGTGCTGGAAGCAGGTACGCTCGAGTGGGAAAAGAAATGCTCGAGTGGACTGCGCTAATTTAGCAACTTGAAAAGTGATTTTCTAGATCATTCTTTGTACTTTCCTTTTCCCTCTTCCTCCCCCTCATCCTAAGTCCAAAAAACCCTAAACTTTTGACCCAAATACCTTCAATTCCTCAAAGATTTGGCCAAGATCTCTTACCAAAAGGTGAAGAAGGCTTGAAGATTTCACTTTTCAACCGATTGGATTTTGGATTTTCGAAAGGATGCTCTTAATCTAGCTTCCTTGCTTACTTTTTGAGGTAGGGGTCATAGTTCTTCTTCAACACTTGCATTAATAGATAGATTTGTGGTATTTTGATTGCATAAATACAAAATCTACATTTTTGAGCATATAGTGTTACATCATGAGATTTGGGGGCTTAGGGTTTGAAGTGTTGGGGTTCAATTGTTGGGTTAAGTTTGTAGATTATGAATCTTAGGTGTATAATCAAAGGAAAAATTGGAATAAGAAGTAGTGGTGTGAGAAGTTTTGATTTTTCTTGAAAGTCTTGATTTTTCTTGAAAACCCTAAGTTGACTCATGATGATAATTAATGATTTCGCCTAAATTGAAAGTAGAATCATGAAATTGAGAAATTGAATTATATATATACAAGTTTAATTGAATTTTGGAAGTGTTTGAAAATTATATCAAAAATTAGCGAATGAACCTTTATTATGGATATGGTAAATCATGCTATAATATGAAATGAAATTTGGGGAAAAAGATTTGTTAATGATATGGATGACATGAGCCTTGGGATGAAAAGATGAAATGGAGATTTAAGAGTTCATCTTGAATTATGTTGAATTACATTTAGTGGTGTTGAATTGAATCATGTTGAATTGTGTTGATTATGTTGAATTGTGTTGAATCATGTTGAGTTGTATTGGGTTTTGATGAGTTGTGTTGAGTTGAGTTGTGTTGGGTTGTGTTGATTTGGGTTGAGTTGTGTTGGGTGGTGTTGTATTGGTACTCGCGCGGGGAGTTGAAAAAGGTTTTTTGGGGGCCCACATCCTGCCGTATAGTAGCCGGCAAATGTGGGGGTGATTTTGAATTAAAGGTGCCTAATTGCCCTGTCTAGGCTTATCGCTGGACGAATGTGGGAAAATATTTTTCGGTGTCCACACAGTCCCGTCGTATAGTAGCCGGCAAAAGTGAAAAAATGATTTTTAGGTATCCACACAGTGCTGCTGTATTATAGCCGGTAAAAGTGAAAAAATAGATGGTTTTCGAAAATGTTTTGGGTGCCCATGTCCTGCCGTATAGTAGTCCGCAAATGTGGGGGATGGTTTTAAAAGTTGAAAAATGGTTTTTGGGAGTTCACTTCCCGTCGTATAGTAGCCGGCAAAAGGTGGAAAGTGTTATGGATTGGGTGCCCGCTATCCCGCCGTAGTAAGTCAGCAAAAGGTTGATTGTGTTGAGATATGTGTTGAGTTGATGATGGTATTTGTGACTTGTGATGAATCTGTGAAATTGCAAATTGATGTGTAATTTGGTATAACGAGGAAATGCACATAGACATTATTTGTAAAGAATGGAACCTAAAAATGGGTAAGGGGATAATGGATTGGTGATGGTGAACTTAATGAATTAGTTCTGGCAATAAAGGTAACTTATGAGTGTTGTTTTGTAAATAAATGAAGGATTGAATTGAAAGGGGTTTATTAATTCTGTATTATCTTGAAATGAAATTTTGAGAGTGTAATTAACAGTGTGAATTGAGTATAGCAGAATTGTTAGTGAGTAAAAAGGGAACTTGAACTTGAAGTTATGGGGTTCTAAAAAAAAATAATAATAATAAAAAAAAATAATGAGTAGGAAAGAAGAATGAAAGAAAAAGAGGAATGTTAAGATGGAAATCAGAGGGGGAACATTTTGGAATGAGTTAATAAATATAAAATGATGTGGTTCCTTAAACATAAATGTTTTTAAAAAAGATTTATGGTTTTCTAATGAAAAGGAATAGTTTTGATGGTTGAAGGTTTTCCTTAAATGTTTAAATAAATTTTGAGAAAAAGATACTCTATGTATGATATTTTGAAATTACAAAACGTCACCTATTATATGGTATCACCCTGCATGCATGATCATTTATATCTGTGTGTTAGTTATTGATTTAGAACTATGAGATTCCTACTGGGCATTAGGGCTCACCCCTTGTTGTTTTATCTTTTTTACAGGAAGAAAATTTGGATTCATAGTTGAAGAGTTACGAAGTCCATAAGTCTGTTTGTGTAATTTCGTTGTGGATATGAAGGAAGTAATTGTTGTATATTGATATTTGTATTTATTTATTTGTAGCTTCTCTGTAGGAGATTGGCATGTATTGTTATCATTATAATGTTCATTGAGAGAGAGAGAGAGAACATGTATTATTGTATTTTTATTACTCAAGGGTAATAGACGTATATATATATATATAAATGGACCTAAATTAAAAGCTTTGGTAATGTTTTTGTGTAATTAAAACTTGGGGCGTTTCATTAAATATATAGAAACAGTAGCCTATTCATAAGGGATCTGCTGAGGATGCTCTAAATAAGTGCACTTATATCCATCATGCCAAACAACCCCTAAAAGTGGAATGGACTTCTCTCATGTCCTTAATAGGACTGAAGATATGTTGTGAGGTCTATTAGGCCTATTTTTGGGCCACGTTTTAATCTTCTAAATTATTCATATTTTAGAATTCGTCAATCAAGTTGATTGGATAATGATAAGTATTCAGATTAATTTTGTATGATTTTTTTTTTCACTGTTCATTTTTTCATATAAAACTAATCTGAACATGCAGTTGTCGTTATCCGATCGACTTAATTTTTTGCAAAGATAATGTACTCGACAAAAACTAAAATATGATCAACTAAAATTATTAAAACGAAACCAAAAATAAGTTTAATAGACCTAACAGCACATCTCCAGTCTGATTAAAGACTCGCGAGAGAAGCCAGTCCAAACTAAAGTCCCTTCTTTTTATTTTTATTTTTATTTTTTTAAAATTCTATCAATTTTTTTTATTAACTTTTCATATTCAAAAAAAAAAAAAAATAGTACAGGTAATTTTTTATATATATATTTTTTCTAGTTAAGTAGAACATAAAATGAGATGATTTTTGAATATTTTTTTATATAAAAAAAAGTCATTGAAAAAGAAAAATAAATAAATAAGGCACTAAAAAAAGATAATTTCAAACATTCAGAGTATATTTGTCTAGCTTTAATGGTGACCCGATTCAATTAACAATTCAATGAGATTCACATGATTATATTTAGTGATTAAAAATGACATGAAACAAATAGTCTTATAGAACTATAAATCCCCCTAATGGTGAAAATCAATATATATTTCTACCATTTAATATGTTATTTTAGATATATTTCTTACCACATTTTATTTAAAATAGACCATATTTTCTTATTATATTTTATTTGTCAACACTACATGGTGGATTAAACCAATAAAATTATTAATATATAAAGTGATAAAAAAATTATGAGAAAAGAAAACTGTCATTCTAACATCATTGTTACTTTATAAAGAAACAACTCAAATCTCTTAGTAATATTTATGACTATAATTTTCTATTTATATGCTTTAAAAAAATTATTACTAGAAATAAATACTCATTTGATGTCTATTTTTTTTTTTTTTTTATAAAAAAACTATAAACAATTTATAAAATTTATAAAATTCTAGTTCAAAAAATTATTTTTACTTGTTTTGAGAACAAATTTCATCACTTCTTCCTTTCCCACGCCTTCAGCAACCACACATGGCCCATCACCATCTTTGGCTTCCCCTTTCTACGGCTACCATCACCAGCAAACACTGCCAGTGACAGGGACGAAACTAGGATTTGATTACCGGAAGGACCAAAATAAAAATAATTTTTTTTCATTATATACACAAAACATACATGTATGTATATATGATATATAAATTATATATACATTAAAAAAAAAAAACTAAATACTATAGAAGCAATTTCAAATAGGATGAATACGTTTTTTTCAATGTAAAATATAAATAGAATTCAAAATGGAAGAAAAATAACACATTTTTTATACTAGAGGCATTTTATATATAAAATAATATGTATATATATTTAAAGTTCTATAGCAAACAATAATGTTCACAAAAACAGGGGGGCCATGACCCCCCATAATCTTCTCCTAGTTCCATCCCCGGCCAGTGAGTCCTCCCACCTTCAACAACCATCAACTACCTCCTATCGCCCAGCAACCACTTCCACCAACATTCTCCTTTCTGTATAATTTACTTTTAGTGAATAAATAATCTTTACTAAACATTTTCCTCTTCTTTATTTTCTAGGCAACCAATAGGTAACAAGAAAAACAGTTTATAAAGTTTGATTGGTGATAACTGCTTGAGGCCTCATGCTCAGACTGTAAACCTGGATTTTGTGTTGCTACTCCTTTGAAAGAAGAAGAATATGTAAGAATTCGCAGAATCACAAACAGAAAAACTGACTCTATTTTAACTTCAATTCCTGAATAATTAAAGTGTTTGCACTTCTGTGATTCAAAAAATTGGGGTCATCTCCACCAACTGGCATTGCCCCAAACCAAACTGAGTTCACATGTTTGTGTGGTTTCCAAATATACATACAATGACAGACAGACACGTGAAGAACTATAGATAAAAAATCAAAAGCATTACATGAACAACAATACAAAAGCATGCCATAATCAACCAAAGGTACTATCTATATTCACCATCAGAACAGTGTGATAGAAACCCAATATCATAGAACTACAAATATCAATGAAAGCTCTACACCCAAAACCTTTTCCATCCATCCATCCAGCATTGAAGAAGAGCACACCAATCTTGCAAAATTTGACCCTAGCCACTTAAGCCAAAGTTGTATAATCAAAATATATAAACAAACTCCATACAACATAACAAATTAAATTCACACCGTTTTAATAACATCAAGGGAAAAGAGACAACAATGGAGCAACATAGATAGATAAAAGTAAAATGAAAAAGATTTAAGTTGATCCATGATACCTATACAGTACTAATGTTGATGCTTGTTATTGCGTCATGATCATATTGCTGCAATTGGGTGAAACAAGGCTTTCCACGTAAGTTCCTGCTACAAAATGATTTGGACAGGCTCGAACCACAAGTCTCTTAAATTTTTTCTCTTGTGGATTGTAGAAGATTAACTTTTTTTGACAAATCCCCAACAAAAATTCACCAGTCTCTGATAAACACAACGCTTTGCACAAAAGAAAACAACCGTGATTGATTGTAAATTTGGTCCAAGAATCCCTCACACCATACTCTTTCATCACCCAAACATCTTTACAACCACAGCGGCGAGAAACAAGCATACAAAGGCACCCTCCAAGAACACTGAGCTCTTCAAATAAAATAAAGTCATCAACAGGAGATGGCACATCTCCATGATTTTCATATGTTAAATCAAGTGAAGCAATTACGGTCGAATTATTTGAGCCCACAAAACTACTAGCAAACCAATGAAGAGCCCCATTAACAAAAATCCCTGGCGAAGGCCCATAAGGTGTATGAATATAGGGAGAGTCCTCAATTCTGCCCCATGAACTAATTCTTAGGCTATACACACTGACTATATTATCATCAAAATCAGAACCATAGTCATAATTAGCAATACTCACAACTTTGTAGTCATCACTGGATGAGTCATAACCAAGCCCATAACTATCTAAACACAAACATTTAGGGTGTGTTTGGTAACGTTTACGTTTTCAGTTTATATTTACAAAAATTTTATAAACTGGTTTTTGTTTATTTTTAGAAAAACATAAACTACAAGCACGTTTGGTAATTGACAAAATGTTTAAAAAATTTTAAAAATATAAAAAAGAGTGAGAAATGACAAGTGGTGGCAAGTGGCGGCGGAAGACGGTAATGGAAAGTGGTGGCGGTGGGTGATGGGTAGCTGGTGGTGGCGGGTGGGTGGTGGTGGTGGGTGGGTGGGTGACAGTGGCGGGTGGTGGTGGTGGTGGCGGGTGGTGGTGGCAGGTGGGTGGCGGATGGCGGGTGGGTGGTGGTGACGGGTAGGTGGCGGGTGGTGGTGGTGGGTGGGTGGGTGACGGTGGCGGGTGGTAGCGAGTGGGTGGTGGTGGTGGTGGTGGCGGCGGCGAGTGGCGGGTGGTGATGGTGGTAGGTAGGTGGCGGATGGCGGGTGATGGGTGGTGGTGGCAGGTGGGTGGCGGATAGTGGTGGGTGAGTGGGTGGTAGTGGTGGTAGATGGGTGGCGGATGGCAGGTGGTGGGTGGTGGGTGGTGGTGGCAGGTGGGTGACGGATAGTGGTGGTGGTGGTGGGTAGTGGTGGCGGGTAGGTGGGTGACGGTGGCGAATGGTGGGTGGTAGCGAGTAGGTGGTGGTGGCAGGTGGGTGGCGGATGGCCGGTGGTGGTGACGGGTGGGTGGTGGTGACGGGTAGGTGGCGGATGGTAGTGGTGGGTGGGTGACGGTGGCGGGTGGTGGGTGGTAGCGAGTGGGTGGGAGTGGTGGTGGTGGCGGGTGGTAGTGGCAGGTGGGTGGCGGATAGTGGGTGGTGGCGGGTGGGTGGTGGGTGGTGATAGTGGGTGGGTGGGTGACTGTGGTGGGTGGTGGGTGGTAGCGAGTGGGTGGTGGTGGTGGTGGTGGTACTGCTGGTGCTGGTGGCAGGTGATGGTGGCAGGTGGCAGGTGGGTGGCGGATATCGGGTGGTGGTGGGTGGTGGCGGGTAGGTGGCGGGTGGTGGTGGTGGTGGTGGGTGGGTGGGTGACGATGACGGTGGCGGGTGGTAGGTGACGATGACGGTGGCGGGTGGTAGGTGGTAGTGAGTGAGTGGTGGTGGTGGCAGGTGGATAGCGGGTGGGTGGTGGTGGTGGTGGTGGTAGTAGATGGTGGGTGGTGGTGGCAAGTGGGTGGCAAGTGGCTGGTGGTGGTGGGTGGCTGGTGGTGGCAGGTGGTGGTAGGTAGGTGGTGAGTGGTGGTGGCAAGTAGGTGGCGGGTGGTGGTGGCGAGCGTTGGATGGTAGTGGCGGGTGGTGGGTGATGGCGGGTAGATGGCAGGTGGGTGGTGAGTGGTGGTGGTGGTGGTGGCGAGGGGTGAGTGGTGGTGGCGGGTGGTGGCTGGTGGTGGTGGCGGGTGGTGGCTGGTGGTGGTAGGTGGGCGGTGAGTGGTGGTGGCAGGTGGTGGTGGGGGATAGGTGGCGGGTGTTGGTGGCGGAAGACGGTGATGAAAAATGGTAGCGGGTGGTGGCTAGTATTGGGTGGTAAAAAAAAAAAAAAACTAAAAAGTCAAAACGAAAACACATTTTTTGTATTTTCATTTTTTTGACCAAATTTATAAACTGAGACCATTGATTTATAAATCAAAAATTTTACAAAATAAGTTTTTATTTAAGTTTTTAAAATTTTTATAAATATAAACAGAAAATTGAAAACGTAAGGATTACCAAACAACACGTTATTAGCAGAGTTAATTGAAAAATGTGAAATTGGCAATTTTTTAGATATTCTAGTAGATGGGTTAACCAAAAAGAAAGAGAAATAGTCATTGAACATCAATAACAACCCATTGCAGGAACCCTAAATCTCCTTACAAAGATTTGGGTTTTGCTTGGAAGGGAATTTAAGGTGGAAAGCCTAGAAATTGTTTTGAAATTGGAAAGTTTTGAAATTGACGGAGTGGAAATTGAAAGAACTCGAAAGGAGGATGAATCGATCGTGATGGTGATTGTTGTTTGTGTTGCGATTGAGTTGGGTTTTGATGAAAAAAGGGTCGGAGATGAGAGAGAGCCATGGCTTCGAAACGCACTTGAATCTGCAGAGTGGTGACGGAGAGTCGAGAGAGTATGTTCACGATGATCTTGTTTGGATGGTTCACCATTGATTTGCTTTGCTTGTTCTGGTTTTTTTTTTTTTTTTTTTTTTTTTTTTGCCACGAAACTTTTATTGCTCTGTGTGGTTTTATATGCATTTAAAATAAGGGCTAATCACATCCATCAACAATTACGAAATTATTACTTGAAAAACCCTTTTAATTTTATTTTTTTTAAATAAATAAATTTGCACCCCTCAATTATAACATTATTTCATTTTACTATGGATATGTTTTACTCGTAATAAAATTCGTTTCCCAATCTTATTCAAGCGTACATTTTGAACAATTATCCAAGTGATCATGGAAAGAGCATTAGATGCAAAGTGCGTAAGATTTTAAGTTCAAATCTAAAAAAGAGAGTCTGAGTTATAACTCCACTGCTATCTTTAGTTCAAATCTGAAAAAGAGAGTCTGAGTTATAACTCCATTGCTATCTTATGTAAATATATATATATTATTAAGTGTTTGGTTTTATAAGAAATTTTCAATAAGAAAATATAAATATATTAAATAATATAAAACTATCTTTACACTTTAATGACTAACATTCCTCTCAAATGTGAAATTCTCATGAAAAATTGAGAGAATCGAATTCTTTTTTCTTTTTCTTTTTCTTTTTCTTCTTTTTTTTTTTTTTTTTTTTTTTTGTGTGGACAAAATCCTATTTAGTTAGAAAATGTGATTCTTGCTAAAATAAAAATATAATAATAATAAAGAATCACTTTTCTATTCTAATTTATTCCAAATGGTGAAATTATGAAAATCGATAATTAACTTATCATTCCCCTTCAAGATTATTGTTATTTAAACACAACCTATGAATAAGTTTTCACAAATTGATTTGATCTAGTTCTAAAGTAAATTACGCGCTACTCATGTTTTTTTTTTTTTTTTTTTTTTTTTTTTTTTTTTTTTTTTCATGACAAATGAAAAAAACTTCATTCCATATGATAAAAGGATATTATTATATGGTAAAAGATAGCATAGAAAGAAAAGAGGCACCCTTAGTTACTTCTTGCTAAACTAAAAGGATAAAATAACAAAACAACCTATGACACAAACTAAACAAAATAGACACAACATTTGTAATACTAAGACTTGGGTAATATAGTGAGACTACAGAACTGACATTGATAGAAGCAAAATAGTGTTCCCTCTTACTTCATAGTTTAAAAAAATCTCAACCAACAAAAAAGAAAAGACGCAAATCAAATCCGAGGAGGAAATAGCACTAGCAAAGCATAACACAAATATCATATTACACAGAAGTTAATAAGTTCACAGTATTGGCACCACAAAACAACATGAGTAACATCAACAGAGAATAAACAGGCTTTAGTCAAGCTTATCCAATTAAGACATTTATTTTTCTTTCCATAGGCATCTTGATAAATTCTCGCTTCTAGTAAAGATCCTCGAACATTATCAAGGCTTTATAGAGCTGATTCTTCAATCAAACAAGGAGAAGCGAGGACTCAGGTGATTGGATGACTCATCCAACCTAAATGTCTTTGGTGCCGACGAATCAGCTTCAGTCTTAGAATCGTCACATGCTTCAGGCCGTGCTTAGGGAACCCTAATAGGAATATTGTTTAGTAAAAGAAACACTTCTATTCAGGAAACAAAATGGAAAAGGAGATTTCAAAATGATTTAAATAAGTTGCAGATATATGTGTTAGTTATGCTTGCTTGCATGTACCCCTATGATCACTTCATTTCAACAAATGTATAAGCGAAAATATAAAGGAAATAGCAAATGAAATAATGGCAAAATGTAAGGAATGATTTTTATTCAACAACGCATAAAAATATTCACAACTTTGCATAAAAAGTACAAAACATAAACAAGGCAGCAGAGGGACAAAAATAGAAGAGCCAAGATATTACGAAAAATAAGAAACAGAGAAAGCCAAATACACTCACTGAAGACCATCAGTCACTCCAGTACAGGCTCATATAGTTGAAGGACCTAAGAAAGAGAGACCCTCCATGTGTTCACCTTAGAGTAACATGTTAAAGTATCATGCAACTCCTTGTGCCTCTATAAGAAACAAAACAAAACAAAACAAAACAAAAAAAATGCCTTTTTTTAAAAAAATTACCACTGGGAAACTTTTCTAAAATATTGATATAACGTGTCTTTGCCACATTGTTATTGTTTTCAAACACCTTTAAAATATCATATCCTAACCAACTGAACCATATATGATATTTTATATATAAAAATATATATAATAGTGTTGGAAAGAAAAATATGAGATGTCAAGAAAGACCAAGAAAGAGGAGAAGATAACCTCAATTACCTTCAAAATCTAACCAACTAAATCATGTGGATCACATATTCATCACCCAAACATCATTATAAACACCATATCGAGGAACAAGCACACAAAGGCACCCTCCAAGGACACCAAGCTTTTCAACCAGAATAAAGTTATCAACAGAATCTGGAGATGGCATATTTCAAAAAAATTTCATCTGCCAAATCAAATGAAACAATGACAGTAGATTTATTCAAACCCACACCTTTACGAGCTAACCAGTGGAGAGCCCCTCTAACAAGAATCCCTCGTGAAGGTCCATAAAGTGTATGGTCATAAGGAGAATCCTCAATCCTTCTCCATAAATTCGTCTTTAGGGTATACACACTGACCATGTTATCAGCACAATTATCATCTTGGTCATGATAAGAAATTCTCGCAACTTTGTAGTCATCATTGGATAAGTCATAACCTAGCCCATAACTATTCAAATGAAATTTAGACTTAGAAAAAGATGATTTGGGAAATTTTCTAGATTGACTAGTAGATGGGTTCACCAAAATGCAAGAGAAACAAATATCAAGCATCAACAACAAGCCATCACATAAACCCCAAGTATCAACGCAACGATTAGGATTTTGGTCAGGCGGGAATTTTAGGTGGACTGCCACAAAATCATCACAGAATTGGAATGATTTGAGATCCACAAAATAGAAATCAGAAAAATTCAAAATGAGAATGAGTCAAATTAAGCCCAGTTCATAGTTCTAAATATCGGCCGATATGCTACGTATCAGCCGATACGTATCGAAAAAATGGGGTACCGCGACGGATACAGGCCGATATACCAATGAGATTAGAAATCGCAGGAGTATCGGCCGAGTCCCGATACGTTTCGGCCTATAAGCGTTACACAAGCCGTTACAAAAGCCGCGACGGGTCGATACTCACCGGTTCGGATTGGTACGGGAAAGAAAAAGTTGAAAAACCTTTGAAAATGATTTTTAAAATTTCACCGCCGCGACACCTGATTCCCGATACGTACCAATCGATACTATCGATACTGATACTCCGCGATCGATACCGATACCGTTACGTTACCCGATACCGCGATTTAGAACCTTGGCCCAGTTCCATTATTGCCCCATAAATTGTTGAAACAGATGCCTCTAACCAAGGTTATGGTGGCATATAAAACAGTTTAAGCCTAACAGTAAAAAAGATGAACTTCTTCGTTTTACTTTAGGAACATGGAACAAAGCAGCTCTAAACTATCCTACTATTAAAAAGGAATGTTTACCAATTGTTAAATGTGTTTTAAAATTCCAGGATGATTTATTAAACCAACACTTTTTAATTCGTGTTGATTGTTCTGCTACTAAACAAATCTTTAAAAAAGATGTTCAGAATTTAGCACATAAACAAATTTTTGCTTCATGGCAAAGTGCACTTTCAGCATTTGATTTTGATATTGAATATATCAAAGGAGAACATAATTCTCTTCCAGATTTTCTAACTCATGAGTACTTGCAGGACTCTCATGTACAGTAGAGGCCGCGGCTCCGGCAGAAGGGGCCGAGGAAGGAGTAATCCTTATCAAACAGAATTCCCAGGGCTTAATGCTCTTTCTAGTAAAAAAGGGGAATCTACCCAATCGGCTAAAGATGTTCTCCTCACACCTCCTGAACCATATTTACAGAATACCATTATTGAGGAAACAGTCCTCTATATTGATACCGCAGATGAACAATGGATGCCTGATCCATGGGAGATCAAACGGAGGTATCTTACAACCCAGCATTCTACTCTGCATTTTGATCAATACAGATACATCTATGAACAAATCCTTACAGAAACAGCCTCGATTGAGTTTAAGCATACATTGGATGATCCCAATCGTACTGCTAGCCCAATCAATTACGGTAAAGCAACTATCCAGAAAATTATGCCTATGCAGGCGTAGGGTATGCACCCTCATGTTACTAGATCTCTTGAGATTCGTAACAAAGAATCTCGTTACAGTTATTGGGATTACATTGATGCTTTTTCTCAAGCATTTCATTATCAGAATCCTCTACGAAGCCATTCTTGGTTTCTTCGTGTACTTGCCGACGTTCTTAAAAATGATCTCCCCAACTGGTTTCTCATTTGGTGGGATAAGTTTGGCATCCAAATTGATGCTTTTCCAGAACCAATTCGCCAAGCATTTAATGAATGGCAAATTGCTTACAGCCATCTTCCAGCATATAATGATATTTCAATGTCCAAATCTACTGTCCATTTTATTATTCGCGTTCGAATTCCATGGATATGGAAATGGGATTTCCAATGTGATTTCCAGAATAAAATTCCCCATTTAAAAAGAGTTTTCTTTACTAAATGGTGGACTAAGGGGCTTGATACCCCTAAACAACAACAGGAAATTTTACAGAAAATCAAAGCCCATACACAGGCTTACTGGGATGCTTCTCCCAAATTAATTCCAGCCACCCCAGTTGGACAGAATCCTTTTGTTCAAATTCAAAATGAATTAAGACAAAAATATCCAGGATTATCTAAGCAGGAATTAATTATAAAAAACATGGACTTCATGAAAGAACAATTCCTGCAGTCTATGTCCAGAGATGATACCAACATGAAGTCTGGTTCCAGTAGCCATGGAGAAGAACATTTTGATCCATTATTGGATGAAAATGAATTTACTGTCTTAGCAGGAGAATCCCAAGACCCATCCGAAAATGAGCCAAACATGGGAGATTTTTGGGGTTCGTTGACTGGCTTAATTGCAGAAAAGATGAGCTAGGATAAAGACAGGAAAGGAAAAGGAAAAGAAGAATAATTCTTTGTCCTTCACTCCAGCAATTGTCAACAGAAAACGACAAATACAGTATATCTCCTTTCGGCCAAAAGAAGATGCTTTGTCGGCCAATTAGACAACTGTCCAGACAACTGTCCTGCTACAGGATTTAAGAGATAAGGGCTGAGTCAGCAGAGATCATAAGAGGATAAGGATGATCGACTCCAACCATCTAGGACACGCCACATGTCCTCCCTCTTATCTCCTTTTATCTTTCATTTTTCTATATAAGGGATCCCTCACCCTTGTTGAAGGCACGAGTTTTTAGTTTTAAAGTTTGAAATGCAAGTGTGTACTCTCTCTTCTCTCTTCTCTTGTCCATCCAGTGTGTACGAAATATATAATAAAGATTTCAAGTTCTGATTGTAAGTATTTTCTATGTATGCCCTCTGTTGATTTTCTTGTTATTTTATTAAATGTTTTAGATTTTCATATCAATAGACGTAATTAGTATTTACAATTCCTTTCTATATTTCCATCTGACCCCTGGGGTATTAAACAGTTCGAATACTGTAATCAACAAGTTGATAGAATTCAACAACAAATATAGGAGCAAATAATTACATGGGCGGCCACCGTTAGGCCTCCCCTCTCTCTACAGTAAACTCATGAGACCATGTATGGCATAATTTAAAAATCATATAATAATAATATGAACAGTGATATTCTTGGGTTTGTGCTTAATGATGGGTAGAACAGTGTTAGGTTGAGTAGGACGTCACCCAAGTCGCGTAGAGTGTCAGACCGTTAGCAGGGATTGCGGTTAGGTCATTTTGCCTCATAAATCGTTGACAGACGTGCTTAGCTAGAACCCTGTGTCAAGTACCATTATTGGTATCAGAGCCAAGTTTATTATTATTCATATTATGTTATATTACTTTTAAATTATACATATATGGTCCCCATACAACATTATGAGTACTGCACCTTCAGAGGAAGTAGCCCCTACAGTAACCAATACAGTAGCTAATACCGTAGCTTCTGCATCAGAAGCCAGAGAGCTTGTAGTTTACCAGGATGTCAAGGAAGCCCTAGATAGATGGACTATCCCTAAAGTCAAACCAGATACTATATATAAGATAGGAACCTTTGACTCTTCCAGTAGAAAAATAATTAAAACATTTGAGCATGCAGCCTCAATACAGAATGATGATGAGATTATGTATCTCTTACATATACAGGACTTGTACCCATTTTTACAGAAATATAAATATCTCCACAGAGGACTCGTCCAGATAGCATTCAAACCTTTGACTCTACTTGGTCAAAATACCAGTATCCAATGCACTCTTAGAGATGGCAGATGTTTAGATTGGCGTGCATCCCTTATGGGAGCTGTTGAAACCAGTCTTTCTCATGGTCCAGTATATTTTAACATATATCCAAATTTGAGTATAGCACTTACAGATGCAAACTTGTCTAAAGTCTTAGAACTTAGAGTATTATCTCATGGTTATGAGTATCTTCCAGGATCACCACCTTTTGCAGTAATTTCCAGAATTTATTTAAAGGTTTTAACAACTTTAAATCCTTATATCCGGAAGCAAAGTGAATTAGGACACACACAGTCTTAATTGACACAAATCTATTCAGTAGCCAAGTTGCTGTGCGAAAAATGATCCCATGGAAAAACATAACCTTTCTAGATAGATCGTAAATTAATAATGTCGTTCCAGCTAGGCCCATTGTCCAGCAATCTCTAGATGATGTCATACGGACACAAGGTGGTAATGTTTACCTTGCTTTCAAACGACCACAAAGGCCATTATCTAGAAGTATGTCAACAACCAGTTTTAGAACTGCTCCATCTTATAGAGTAGATCTACCTGAGTCTTCTAGACAATCAACTTCAGAACCTATCGAGTCTGTTATGCAAGGAATGCCCTCCAGACCTCCTAGTAACCCTGATCAACCAGATCCAGTTGTTCAGGGAATTCAATTTTCAGAAAACCAGATACCACATGGTGTCTATGAATCCAGAAGGCCCTATAGCCCTACAACTAGTGATATGAATTTTGAAATTTAATGGATTTTACACCAGGAAGTGAAAATCGTAAAATCCTAAATCAGGATTTTTTTCAGGAACAATACAAAGAATTTAGAGAATGGTATTTTAATAGTCATGATAAATACCAGTTACAGGAATATAAAATTCAGTATTATGCTTATTTAGAGCAACATCATAAACTTCAATCTTTTCCTTTATGGTTTAAAGAAAATGTTTCTATCCAGGAATCAGAGATTAATGTGTTAGAAAATATCCAGAAAACTAGGGTGACAACTGATGGAAACAGTATCACCTCCATTCATCTGCCGCCAAAATCATTGGAATTAAAACCAAGTGATTCTACTTCCAGTCGACCATTATATGTAACTGCTTTTGTTGAAACTCCAAAAAGAATTTCTTCCGATAAACCTTTGGTATTCAAAGATGTAATACCATTAATAAAACAACATAATTACACTAATCTTTACTGTCAAACAGTAGGTAAACAGTTAACTAGAATTGAAGAAACTGTTGTCCAAATCAAGGATAGCTACCAACTTCAACCAAAACCAGCACCATTGTATCCAGTCACACTTAAACCATCTCCACAAGTGACTAATTTTCATCTTAAGTCACAAAAACAGAATAATGAATTTATGGATACCCTAGTAAAAAATATTAAAGATCTTAGTATAGGGGAATCCTCTCAAATTAATATGTTATCCAGTAATCATCTTGCTTCTAAAAAGGAATCTTATCAGAATTTAAATTTGTCTCAAATTTCAGAAATTCAAGCTAATTTTCAGGATGAGCCCAGTTCCATAAATAAACTTCATTATGGACAAAATACTAATAGGATGGCTCTTACAGGACCTAGTAGGTATTATTATCCTAGACCTACACCTATGGATATTCTTTATGAAGAAGACTTCCTTCAGACCCAACGATCATACCATAGTAAAACCATTTACGAATGGAATATTGATGGTCTTTCTGAATATCAAATATATGAAATCTTACAGCACATGATCATGTTTGCTACAGTCTGTAGGCAAAATGACAATACTGATCATCAAGTTGCTCGCTTTATAGCCAGTGGCTTTACAGGAATCCTTAAAGGATGGTGGGATAATATTCTCACTGACACTCAAAATATTGAAATCCTAAACTCTTTCAGAATTATTATAGATCCAATTACAGGACAGGTTCAACAGGAACAAGATGTTGTTTATACTCTTATAAACACCATCATCCTACACTTTGTCGGTACCACTAGTGGTATTGAAGATCGTAGTAGGGAATTATTACAGAATCTTAGATGCCCATCTTTATCCCATTTTAGATGGTATAAGGATGTTTTCATGATGAAAATTGCCAGAAGATCTGATGCTAATTCAGATCATTGGAAGGCTAAATTCATGGATGGCCTTCCCACTCTTTTCGCTGAAAGAGTACGGAAAAAATTACGGGATCGTCATAACCAAATGAGTATTCCGTATGCTCAATATACCTATGGCCAGCTCATAGGTATAGTTACTGATGAAGGTCTTGCTTTATACAATGATCTTAAATTACAGCAGCAAATTAAACAACAAAATCTAACAGGTAGAAAAGAATTAGGTTAATTCTGTGAACAATTCGCCTATGAAACCAAACTCCAGTATCCTTCCAAACATAAAAAACATAAACATGGAAAATCTCCAAAGTATTATTCCAAAAAATCCAGGAAATACAAACCGACTAAGCCTATTTTCCAGCCACAACAACCTTCCAATTCAAAAGGAAAACAAAAAGCTTCTTATAAGAAGAAAGATAAATCCACAATCAAATGTTATAAATGTGGACAACCAGGACATTATGATAATCGTTGCAAAGCAAAAATCCAACAAAAATTAAATGAGTTAGCTTTGGACGATGTAGTTCAGCAACAAATTCTTCAGTTGCTTTCCGAAGATTCCAGCACTGTATCAAGTTCAGAGATAATGAACTTGCTGCTTTATACTCGTCAGACTCTGATTCAGAATCTGACTCTTCTCCAGAAATTTGTCACTGTAAAACAAATATCAATCACCTTTCAGAACAAGCAAACTATTGGAAAGCAATTGTTGAAATGAATGGACTTGATATTGGCAGTCCCAGTATCAATGTTCTTACAAAAACTAAGCAAAATATGTTAAATATTGCTGACCAGATAACTGATCCAGAAATTAAATTAGAATTTTTAGAATTATGTTATCAGCAACAGAAGAAGGAAGAAGAAGTTCTTCCTCCTCAACATTACTGCATGAAAGATGTTTTTAAAAGAATCCAAAATACCACTGATGAAAAACCTATCACTATCCAGGATTCAAAAATGGAAGTAAATGCTCTGAAAGTAGAAATCAAGCATTTACAAACTTCCAACATTGCTATTAATTCTGAGATAAAGAAGATTAATAGCCAAATAACTTAACAGCATAAAGATAAAGGAATCACAATTCCATAAACCAGTACTAAAAAGGATAAGCCCGATTATCTCATGCTTATGAATACACTAACCTTTCAGAAATCGTATACCATAATTACTTTTATTATAAAACCCAATTTTATAATAAAAGATGTTGTTGCTCTAGTTGACAGTGGTGCTGACATGAATTGTATACAGGAAGGATTAATTCCTACCAAATATTTCCAGAAAACTACTCAATCACTTACTAGTGCAAGTGGTAATTCTTTGTACATCAGGTACAAACTTCCAGAAGTTTTCATATGTAACCAAGGATTATGTCTTCCAACATCTTTTGTTCTGATTAAAAATATGTCTCAAGCAATTATCTTAGGGACACCATTCCTGTGTTTACTTATGCCAATCACTAAAATTGATTCTATTGGCATACATACAACTTTAAGTAATCAACAGATTATTTTTGAATTTATTACAGAACCTTACACCAAAGAATTAAATCAAATCAAGGATCTAGTTAATTTCAAAGAAAAGCAAATTAATTTTTTACAAAAAGAAATTTCTTTTCTTACTACAGAACAAAGATTACAACAATCTTCTTTACAGCAGAAAATTAAATCTCTTGAAAGAGAATTTCAGACAGAAGTTTATAGTGATGTTCCAAATGCCTTTTCGGAAAGAAAGAAACACATAGTATCTCTACCCTATGAACCAGGATATGATGAGCGCCAAATCCCTACAAGAGCTCGTCCCAGTCAAATGAAAAAAGAGTATTTAGAACTTTGCAAAACTGAAATTAATACTCTTCTCAAGAAAAAGTTAATCACACAAAGTTACTCCCCTTGGAGTTGTACAGCATTTTATGTTAACAAAAATGCAGAAATAGAAAGAGGTGTGCCAAGATTGGTCATAAATTATAAACCTCTTAATGATGCCTTACAATGGATTAGGTATCCAGTTCCAAATAAAAAAGATCTTTTAGATCGTTTACAGGATGCTATTATATTTTCTAAATTTTGATATGAAATCAGGATATTGGCAAGTTCAAATTGCCGAAAAAGACAGGTATAAAACTGCTTTTACAGTACCCTTTGGACATTTTCAATGGAATGTCATGCCATTTGGTTTGAAAAATGCTCCATCTGAATTCCAGCATATTATGAATGATATTTTTAATCCTTATACAAAATTTGCAATCTGTTATATTGATGATGTTCTTATTTTCTCACCATCTATAGATCAACATATCAAACATCTTAATATTTTTAAGCATGTTATTATCATAAATGGTTTGGTAATTTCTGCACCAAAAATGCACCTTTTTCAAACTACAGTCAGATTTTTAGGCCATAATATTCATAATGGCACTATAATTCCAGTCAACAGAAGTATGGAATTCAACCAAATTTCCAGATGACATTAAGTATAAAACTCAATTACAAAGATTTCTTGGTAGTATAAATTATATTCATCATTACTATCCAAATTTACCTACAGATGCTGCAGTCTTATATCAAAGACTTCGGAAAAATCCTCCACCTTGGGGTCCCAAACATACATCAGAATAGTGTTCCCTCTTACTTCATAGTTTAAAAAAATTTCAACCAACAAAAAAGAAAAGACGCAAATTAAATCCGAGGAGGAAATAGCACTAGCAAAGCATAACACAAATATCATATTACACAGAAGTTAATAAGTTCACAGTATTGGCACCACAAAACAACATGAGTAACATCAACAAAGAATAAACAGGCTTTAGTCAAGCTTATCCAATTAAGACATTTATTTTTCTTTCCATAGGCATCTTGATAAATTCTCGCTTCTAGTAAAGGTCCTCGAACATCATCAAGGCCTTATAGAGCTAATTCTTCAATCAAACGAGGAGAAGCGAGGACTCAGGTGATTGGATGACTCATCCAACCTAAATGTCTTTGGTGTCGACGAATCAGCTTCAGTCTTAGAATCGTCACATGCTTCAGGTCGTGCTTGGGGAACCCTAATAGGAATATTGTTTAGTAAAAGAAACACTTCTACTCAGGAAACAAAATGGAAAAGGAGATTTCAAAATGATTTAAATAAGTTGCAGATATATGTGTTAGTTATGCTTGCTTGCATCTACCCCTATGATCACTTCATTTCAACAAATGTATAAGCAAAAATATAAAGGAAAGAACAAATGAAATAATGGCAAAACGTAAGGAATGTTTTTTATTCAACAAAGCATAAAAATACTCACAACTTTGCATAAAATGTAGAAAACATAAACAAGGCAGTAGAGGGACAAAAATAGAAGAGCCAAGATATTACGAAAAATAAGAAACAGAGAAAGCCAAATACACTCACTGAAGACCATCAGTCACTCCAGTACAGGCTCATATAGTTAAAGGACCTAAGAAAGACAGACCCTTCATGTGTTCACCTTAGAGTAACATGTTAAAGTATCATGCAACTCCTTGTGCCTCTATAAGAAACAAAAAAAGAAAAAAAAAATGCCTTTTTTAAAAAAAATTACCACTGGGAAACTTTTCTAAAATATTGATGTAACGTGTCTTTGCCACATTGTTATTGTTTTCAAACACCTTTAAAGCATCATATCCTAGCCAATTGAACCATATATGATATTTTATATATAAAAATATATATAATGGTGTTGGAAAGAAAATTATGAGATGTCAAGAAAGACCAACAAAGAGAAGAAGATAACCTCAATTACCTTCAAAATCTAACCAACTAAATCATGTGGATCACATATTCATCACCCAAACATCATTATAAACACCATATCGAGGAACAAGTACGCAAAGGCACCCTCCAAGGACACCAAGCTTTTCAACCAGAATAAAGTTATCAACAGAATCTGGAGATGGCATATCTCAAAAAATTTCATCTGCTAAATCAAATGAAACAATGACGGTAGATTTATTCGAACCCACACCTTTACGAGCTAACCAGTGGAGAGCCCCTCTAACAAGAATCCCTCGTGAAGGTCCATAAAGTGTATGGTCATAAGGAGAATCCTCAATCCTTCTCCACAAATTCGTCTTTAGGGTATACACACTGACCATGTTATCAGCACAATTATCATCTTGGTCATGATAAGAAATTCTCACAACTTTGTAGTCATCATTGGATAAGTCATAATCTAGCCCATAACTATTCAAATGAAATTTAGACTTAGAAAAAGATGATTTGGGAAATTTTCTAGAGTGACTAGTAGATGGGTTCACCAAAATGCAAGAGAAACAAATATCAAGCATCAACAACAAGCCATCACACGAACCCCAAGTATCAACGCAACGATTAGGATTTTGGTCAGGCGGAAATTTCAGGTGGACTGCCACAAAATCATCACAGAATTGGAATGATTTGAGATCCACAAAATAGAAATCAGAGAAATCCAAAACGAGAATGAGTCAAATTAAGCCCAGTTCCATTATTGCCTCATAAATTGTTGAAACAGATGCCTCTAACCAAGGTTATTTTGGCATATTAAAACAGTTTAATCCTAACAGTAAAAAAGATGAACTTCTTCGTTTTACTTCAGGAACATGGAACAAAGCAGCTCTAAACTATCCTACTATTAAAAAGGAATGTTTACCAATTGTTAAATGTGTTTTAAAATTCCAGGATGATTTATTAAACCAACACTTTTTAATTCGTGTTGATTGTTCTGCTACTAAACAAATCTTTAATAAAGATGTTCAGAATTTAGCACATAAACAAATTTTTGCTTCATGGCAAAGTGCACTTTCAGCATTTGATTTTGATATTGAATATATCAAAGGAGAACAGAATTCTCTTCCAGATTTCTAACTCATGAGTACTTGCAGGACTCTCATGTACAGTAGAGGCCGTGGCTCCGGCAGAAGGGGCCGAGGAAGGAGTAATCCTTATCATACAGAATTCCCAGGGCTTAATGCTCTTTCTAGTAAAAAAGGGGAATCTACCCAATCGGCTAAAGATGTCCTCCTCACACCTCGTGAACCATATTTACAAAATACCATTATTGAGGAAACAGTCCTCTATATTGATACAGCAGATGAACAATGGATGTCTGATCCATGGGAGATCAAACGGAGGTATCTTACTACCTAGCATTCTACTCCGCGTTTTGATCAATACAGATACATCTATGAACAAATCCTTACAGAAACAGCCTCGATTGAGTTTAAGAATACATTGGATGATCCCAATCGTACTGCTAGCCCAATCAATTACAGTAAAGCAACTATCCAGAAAATTATGCCTATGCAGGCGTGGGGTATGCACCCTCATGTTACCAGATCTCTTGAGATTCGTAACAAAGAATCTCGTTACAGTTATAGGGATTACATTGATGCTTTTTCTCAAGCATTTCAGTATCAAAATCCTCTACGAAGCCATTCTTGGTTTCTTCGTGTACTTCCCGACGTTCTTAAAAATGATCTCCCCAACTGGTTTCTCATTTGGTGGGATAAGTTTGACATCCAAATTGATGCTTTTCCAGAACCAATTCGCCAAGCATTTAATGAATGGCAAATTGCTTACAGCCATCTTCCAGCATATAAGGATATTTCAATGTCCAAATCTACTGTCCATTTTATTATTCGCTTTGGAATTCCATGGATATGGAAATGAGATTTCCAATGTGATTTCCAGAATAAAATTCCCCATTTAAAAAGAGTTTTCTTTACTAAATGGTGGACTAAGGGGCTTGATACCCCTAAACAACAACAGGAAATTTTACAGAAAATCAAAGCCCATACACAGGCTTGCTGGGATGCTTCTCCCAAATTACTTCCAGCCACTCCAGTTGTACAGAATCCTTTTGTTCAAATTCAAAATGAATTAAGACAAAAATATCCAGGATTATCTAAGCAGGAATTAATTATAAAAAGCATGGACTTCATGAAAGAACATTTCATGCAGTCTATGTCCAGAGATGATACCAGCATGAAATCTGGTTCCAGTAGCCATGGAGAAGAACATTTTGACCCATTATTGGATGAAAATGAATTTACTGTCTTAGCAGCAGAATCCCAAGACCCATCCGAAAATGAGCCAAACATGGGAGATTTTTGGGATTCGTTGACTAGCTTAATTGCAGAAAAGATGAGCCAGGATAAAGACAGGAAAGGAAAAGGAAAAGAAGAATAATTCTTTGTCCTTCACTCCAGCAATTGTTGGCAGAAAACGACAAATATAGTATATCTCCTTTCGGCCAAAAGAAGATGCTTTGTCGGCCAATTAGACAACTGTCCAAACAACTGTCCTGCTACAGGATTTAAGAGATAAGGGCTGAGTCAGCAGAGATCATAAGAGGATAAGGACGATCGACTCCAACCATCTAGGACACGCCACATGTCCTCCCTCTTATCTCCTTTTATCTTTCATTTTCCTATATAAGGGATGTTTCACCCTTGTTGAAGGCACGAGTTTTAAGTTTTAAAGTTTGAAATGCAAGTGTGTACTCTCTCTTCTCTCTTCTCTTGTCCATCCAGTGTGTACGAAATATATAATAAAGATTTGAAGTTCTGATTGTAAGTATTTTCTATGTATGCCCTCTATTGATTTTCTTGTTATTTTATTAAATGTTTTAGATTTTCATATCAATAAACGTAATTAGTATTTACAATTTCTTTCTATATTTCCATCTGACCCCTGGGGTATTAAACAGTTCGAATACTGTAATCAACAAGTTGATAGAATTCAACAACAAATATAGGAGCAAATAATTATGTGGGCGGCCACCGTTAGGCCTCCCCTCTCTCTACAGTAAACTCATGAGACCATGTATGGCATAATTTAAAAATCATATAATAATAATATGAACAGTGATATTCTTGGGTTTGTGCTTAATGATGGGTAGAACAGTGTTAGGTTGAGTAGGACGTCACCCAAGTCGCGTAGAGTGTCAGACCGTTAGCAGGGATTGCGGTTAGGTCATTTTGCCTCATAAATCGTTGACAGACGTGCTTAGCTAGAACCCTGTGTCAAGTACCATTATTGGTATCAGAGCCAAGTTTATTATTTTTCATATTATGTTATATTACTTTTAAATTATACATATATGGTCCCCATACAACATTATGAGTACTGCACCTTCAAAGGAAGTAGCCCCTACAGTAACCAATACAGTAGCTAATACCGTAGCTTCTGCATCAGAAGCCAGAGAGCTTGTAGTTTACCAGGATGTCAAGGAAGCCCTAGATAGATGGACTATCCCTAAAGTCAAACCAGATACTATATATAAGATAGGAACCTTTGACTCTTCCAGTAGAAAAATAATTAAAACATTTGAGCATGCAGCCTCAATACAGAATGATGATGAGATTATGTATCTCTTACATATACAGGACTTGTACCCATTTTTACAGAAATATAAATATCTCCACAGAGGACTCGTCCAGATAGCATTCAAACCTTTGACTCTACTTGGTCAAAATACCAGTATCCAATGCACTCTTAGAGATGGCAGATGTTTAGATTGGCGTGCATCCCTTATGGGAGCTGTTGAAACTAGTCTTTCTCATGGTCCAGTATATTTTAACATATATCCAAATTTGAGTATAGCACTTACAGATGCAAACTTGTCTAAAGTCTTAGAACTTAGAGTATTATCTCATGGTTATGAGTATCTTCTAGGATCACCACCTTTTGCAGTAATTTCCAGAATTTATTTAAAGGTTTTAACAACTTTAAATCCTTATATCCGGAAGCAAAGTGAATTAGGACACACACAGTCTTAATTGACACAAATCTATTCAGTAGCCAAGTTGCTGTGCCAAAAATGATCCCATGGCAAAACATAACCTTTCTAGATAGATCGCAAATTAATAATGTCGTTCCAGCTAGGCCCATTGTCCAGCAATCTCTTGATGATGTCATACAAACACAAGGTGGTAATGTTTACCTTACTTTCAAACGACCAGAAAGGCCATTATCTAGAAGTATGTCAACAACCAGTTTTAGAACTGCTCCATCTTATAGCGTAGATCAACCTGAGTCTTCTAGACAATCAACTTCAGAACCTATCGAGTCTGTTATGCAAGGAATGCCCTCCAGACCTCCTAGTAACCCTGATCAACCAGATCCAGTTGTTCAGGGAATTCAATTTTTGGAAAACCAGATACCACATGGTGTCTATGAATCCAGAAGGCCCTATAGCCCTACAACTAGTGATATGAATTTTGAAATTTAATAGATTTTACACTAGGAAGTGAAAATCATAAAATCCTAAATCAGGATTTTTTCCAGGAACAATACAAAGAATTTAGAGAATGGTATTTTAATAGTCATGATAAATACCAGTCACAGGAATATAAAATTCAGTATTATGCTTATTTAGAGCAACATCATAAACTTCAATCTTTTCCTTTATGGTTTAAAGAAAATGTTTCTATCCAGGAATCTGAGATTAATGTGTTAGAAAATATCCAGAAAACTTGGGTGACAACTGATGGAAACAGTATCACCTCCATTCATCCGCCGCCAAAATCATTGGAATTAAAACCAAGTGATTCTACTTCCAGTCGACCATTATATGTAACTACTTTTATTGAAACTCCAGAAAGAATTTCTTCCGATAAACCTTTGGTATTCAAAGATGTAATACCATTAATAAAAAAGCATAATTACACTAATCTTTACTGTCAAACAGTAGGTAAACAGTTAACTAGAATTGAAGAAACTGTTGTCCAAATCAAGGATAGCTACCAACTTCAACCAAAACCAGCACCATTGTATCCAGTCACACTTAAACCATCTCCACAAGTGACTAATTTTCATCTTAAGTCACAAAAACAGAATAATGAATTTATGGATACCCTAGTAAAAAATATTAAAGATCTTAGTATAGGGGAATCCTCTCAAATTAATATGTTATCCAGTAATCATCTTGCTTCTAAAAAGGAATCTTATCAGAATTTAAATTTGTCTCAAATTTCAGAAATTCAAGCTAATTTTCAGGATGAGCCCAGTTCCATAAATAAACTTCATTATGGACAAAATACTAATAGGATGGCTCTTACAGGACCTAGTAGGTATTATTATCCTAGACCTACACCTATGGATATTCTTTATGAAGAAGACTTCCTTCAGACCCAACGATCATACCATAGTAAAACCATTTACGAATGGAATATTGATGGTCTTTCTGAATATCAAATATATGAAATCTTACAGCACATGATCATGTTTGCTACAGTCTGTAGGCAAAATGACAATACTGATCATCAAGTTGCTCGCTTTATAGCCAGTGGCTTTACAGGAATCCTTAAAGGATGGTGGGATAATATTCTCACTGACACTCAAAATATTGAAATCCTAAACTCTTTCAGAATTATTATAGATCCAATTACAGGACAGGTTCAACAGGAACAAGATGTTGTTTATACTCTTATAAACACCATCATCCTACACTTTGTCGGTACCACTAGTGGTATTGAAGATCGTAGTAGGGAATTATTACAGAATCTTAGATGCCCATCTTTATCCCATTTTAGATGGTATAAGGATGTTTTCATGATGAAAATTGCCAGAAGATCTGATGCTAATTCAGATCATTGGAAGGCTAAATTCATGGATGGCCTTCCCACTCTTTTCGCTGAAAGAGTACGGAAAAAATTACGAGATCATCACAACCAAATGAGTATTCCGTATGCTCAATATACCTATGGCCAGCTCATAGGTATAGTCACTAATGAAGGTCTTGCTTTATACAATGATCTTAAATTACAGCAGCAAATTAAACAACAAAATCTAACAGGTAGAAAAGAATTAGGTTAATTCTGTGAACAATTCGCCTATGAAACCAAACTCCAGTATCCTTCCAAACATAAAAAACATAAACATTGAAAATCTCCAAAGTATTATTCCAAAAAATCCAGGAAATACAAACCGACTAAGCCTATTTTCCAGCCACAACAACCTTCCAAATCAAAAGGAAAACAAAAAGCTTCTTATAAGAAGAAAGATAAATCTACAATCAAATGTTATAAATGTGGACAACCAGGACATTATGCTAATCGTTGCAAAGAAAAAATCCAACAAAAATTAAATGAGTTAGCTTTGGACGATGTAGTTCAGCAACAAATTCTTCAGTTGCTTTCTGAAGATTCCAGCACTGCATCAAGTTCAGAGATAATGAGCTTGCTGCTTTATACTCATCAGACTCTGATTCAGAATCTGACTCTTCTCCAGAAATTTGTCACTGTAAAACAAATATCAATCACCTTTCAGAACAAGCAAACTATTGGAAGCAATTGTTGAAATGAATGGACTTGATATTGGCAGTCCCAGTATCAATGTTCTTACAGAAACTAAGCAAAATATGTTAAATATTGCTGACCAGATAACTGATCCAGAAATTAAATTAGAATTTTTAGAATTATGTTATCAGCAACAGAAGAAGGAAGAAGAAGTTCTTCCTCCTCAACATTACAGCATGAAAGATGCTTTTAAAAGAATCCAAAATACCACTGATGAAAAACCTGTCACAATCCAGGATTCAAAAAATGGAAGTAAATGCTCTGAAAGCAGAAATCAAGCATTTACAAACTTCCAACATTACTATTAATTCTGAGATAAAGAAGATTAATAGGCAAATAACTCAACAGCATAAAGATAAAGGAATCACAATTCCATAAACCAGTACTAAAAAGGATAAGCCCGATTATCTCATGCTTATGAATACACTAACCTTTCAGAAATCGTATGTCAGAATTAATTTTATTATAAAACCCGATTTTATAATAAAAGATGTTGTTGCTCTAGTTGACAGCGGTGTTGGCATGAATTGTATACAGGAAGGATTAATTCCTACCAAATATTTCCAGAAAACTTCTCAATCACTTACTAGTGCAAGTGGTAATTCTTTGTACATCAGGTACAAACTTCCAGAAGTTTTCATATGTAACCAAGGATTATGTCTTCCAACATCTTTTGTTCTGATTAAAAATATGTCTCAAGCAATTATCTTAGGGACACCATTCCTGTGTTTACTTATGCCAATCACTAAAATTGATTCTATTGGCATACATACAACTTTAAAAAATCAACAGATTATTTTTGAATTTATTACAGAACCTTACACCAAAGAATTATATCAAATCAAGGATCCAGTTAATTTCAAAGAAAAGAAAATTAATTTTTTACAAAAAGAAATTTCTTTTCTTACTACAGAACAAAGATTACAACAATCTTCTTTACAGCAGAAAGTTAAATCTCTTGAAAGAGAATTTCAGACAAAAGTTTGTAGTGATGTTCCAAATGCCTTTTCGGAAAAAAAGAAACACATAGTTTCTCTACCCTATGAACCAGGATATGATGAGCACCAAATCCCTACAAGAGCTCGTCCCAGTCAAATGAAAAAAGAGTATTTAGAACTTTGCAAAACTGAAATTAATACTTTTCTCCAGAAAAAGTTAATCAGACAAAGTTACTCCCCTTAGAGTTGTACAGCATTTTATGTTAACAAAAATGCAGAAATAGAAAGAGGTGTGCCAAGATTGGTCATAAATTATAAACCTCTTAATGATGCCTTACAATGGATTAGGTATCCAGTTCCAAATAAAAAAGATCTTTTAGATCGTTTACAGGATGCTATTATATTTTCTAAATTTGATATGAAATCGGGATATTGGCAGGTTCAAATTGCCGAAAAAGACAGGTATAAAATTGCTTTTACAGTACCCTTTGGACATTTTGAATGGAATGTCATGCCATTTGATTTGAAAAATGCTCCATCTGAATTCCAGCATATTATGAATGATATTTTTAATCCTTATATAGAATTTGCAATCTGTTATATTGATGATGTTCTTATTTTCTCATCATCTATAGATCAGCATATCAAATATCTTAATATTTTTAAGCATGTTATTATCATAAATGGTTTGGTAATTTCTGCACCAAAAATGTAACTTTTTCAAACTACAGTCAGATTTTTAGGCCATAATATTCATAATGGCACTATAATTCCAATCAACAGAAGTATGGAATTTGCAACCAAATTTCTTGATAAAATTAGGGATACAACTCAATTACAGAGATTTCTTGGTAGTCTAAATTATATTCATCATTACTATCCAAATTTAGCTACAGATGCTGCAGTCTTATATCAAAGACTTCGGAAAAATCCTCCACCTTGGGGTCCTGAACATACATCAGAATAGTGTTCCCTCTTACTTCATAGTTTAAAAAAACTTCAACCAACAAAAAAGAAAAGACGCAAATTAAATCCGAGGAGGAAATAGCACTAGCAAAGCATAACACAAATATCATATTACACAGAAGTTAAGAAGTTCACAATATTGGCACCACAAAACAACATGAGTAACATCAACAGAGAATAAACAGGCTTTAGTCTAGCTTATCCAATTAAGACATTTATTTTTCTTTCCATAGGCATCTTGATAAATTCTCGCTTCTAGTAAAGATCCTCGAACATTATCAAGGCCTTATAGAGTTGATTCTTTAATCAAACGAGGAGAAGCGAGGACTCAGGTGATTGGATGACTCATCCAACCTAAATGTCTTTGGTGTCGACAAATCAGCTTCAGTCTTAGAATCGTCACATGCTTCAAGTCGTGCTTGGGGAACCCTAATAGGAATATTGTTTAGTAAAAGAAACACTTCTATTCAGGAAACAAAATGGAAAAGGAGATTTCAAAATGATTTAAATAAGTTGCAGATATATGTGTTAGTTATGCTTGCTTGCATGTGCTTCTGCATTGCCCTTTTGCTTGAAAGGTTTGGTCACATATGCTAAATTGGTGGGGGTTGCTGTGGGCTCAACCTGGTACTGTACATTGTTTATTAGAATGGTGGGCTCGTACAAGGATGAAAAAACAAGAGAGGGTGGGCTGGAAGGCCTTGCCTCTGGCTGTGCTTTGGTCCATTTGGAAACTGAGAAATGATTGCATTTTTAATGGCATTCATCCAAATTTTGAGGAGCTGTGTGAGGTCGTTAAAGTGCGAGTTGCAATGTGGAGCAAAGTTGTTGGCTCTTCTTTCTCAGCGTTTTCAGTAACTGATATTGTGAACCACCTGCAACAGGTAAGGTTCTGCAGTAGGGGTATTGGCTAAGTAATGTTTGCTGCTATTTTTCTGGTGTGTGGTCTGCATCACTGTGAGGCTTGCTGCATCAGTTCATCATCCAATTCTTTGTTCTTCTTGGCAATAGGATTGTATTTCTACTCTAAGGCATCAGTTTTGGTTTGGGAGGTATTCTGCTGTATATTGCTCTGTTTTGGCTTTGATTTCTCTGGAGTGTGGTTGCATTGGTGTCAAGTCTGCTGGTTTTGCATTGGTGTGAGGTCTGGGAATGTATGCACAGGAATCCGTTGGAATCTGAGGGTGATCTGAGCAGGCCAGCTACTGTGATGGTGCATGTTTGGTGGTTGTTGTGTTGGTGCATGTTAGTGGTCTGCTAAACTGATGGACTAATGCTGGTCTAATGCAGAGGGGAGTTTTGTTGGTGGTTGTGGGAATGATCTGCTGGACTGATACAGAGGGGAGTATGTTGGTGGACTGCTTTGGTGTTTTGGTTTTTTTTTGTGTATCTTGTGGTTATTCTCTCTTCAACCTTGTGGTGTGCTGGCAAATGATTGGGTTTTCCACGCAGTGCCAACCTAGTTAGGATCGTGCAGTTTGCTTTGATGCCTTTTGCACTTCCTCTTCCTTTTTTGATGTAATTCCTATTTGGTAATTTTCATCAATAAAGGGTTGTTTTTGCTATTCAAAAAAAAAAAAAAAAAGCATCATAGCGAACCAAATCAATCCCAACTAGGTTGGCACCAATAAGATCGCC
Organism: Camellia granthamiana; assembly: GCA_036172215.1. Lineage (NCBI taxonomy): Eukaryota > Viridiplantae > Streptophyta > Magnoliopsida > Ericales > Theaceae > Camellia > Camellia granthamiana. The sequence goes on from CM069903.1 coordinate 127,938,998, forward strand.
TAATCATATGCTAGCACACCATCAGAAGTTGGTAAGAAACCAACCACAAACACCCAAAATACAACAACACCTAACTAGAGCAACCCAAAACTAAAACAACCCAACCCATCCAACCTACCAAACATGAAAACAAAACAGAACACCACAAAGAAATGACAGCAGCCAAATTGAAAACTTCACCACCACAGAGAAAAGCATCGACCAGTAGCATTGATCACCCATAAGCCAAACTGAGATGAAATAGTCATCATAGAAAATTAGCAGCATTGATCACCCACAGACCCAAGCATCAATCCCTAACACAAAGTAATTATCCTAATCTCCTAATCAACACCCAAATCAGTATACATTCAATAGCACAAATATCATCAATCGGAGAAAAGTTACTGCCCCCACAATTTAGCCACAAACTATAAGCTTCACCCAAGAACCAACATAGATCAACACACCAGACCAAGAGAATCATGTATAACCCAAACAAGATATTCACAACCTGGAATGAACAGAGCCTAACAAGCTAAAACTAACATCTAATATGCTAAATATTATTAACAATTTCATGCACAGAGTAGAAACAACCTGAAAAATGAGCTTTTACCCAAACAGCAATTCTAAACTTAATCAAGTCACAGACTTCCTCCAGATGCACTTGCTTACCATTGAACACCACCTCGTTCCTAAGTTTCCATAATGACCACATAACAGCCAGTGGAATAGTCTGCCAAATCGAATTTGTGAACTTACCCCACCTGAAACCACCCCACCACCCAAGAAGATCCTCTACATTCCGAGGCATAGCCCAACGCAACCCCCACCAATCCATCACACAAGACCATACTCTCCAAGCAAAAGGGCACCATAACAATAAATGAGACACTACCTTATCCTCCAATTGACAAAACTGACACGACACAGAAGCACCAGGACCCAGCACCCCTATTCTTCGCAGAAAATAAGAAGTCTTAAGTCGCCCCTTCCATGCCAACCAACCAAAAAACTGAGCCTTTGGAGGAGATAAATTATTCCAAAGTATCTTAGCGACTGGACAGGATCCTGAGGTCGCCAACATAGAATACAAGGAAGAAACACTAAATTGACCAAATGAACTTGCCACCCATTGGAGCCTATCAACCCGTTCCAACAGACCATACCCAGCAGTATTCAAAAAATCACCCAACCCAATCAACTCATCAGATTCCCAGCCTAGCAATGCTCTTCTAAACCTGAATGTCCTATCAGTCTGGGCAGACCACCTCTCCGCCACCACTTTAAGAGTAATATCATTTTCTAACGATAAACTAAACAACCTTGGAAAAGCAAACTTAACGGACAAATTGCCCACCCACGTATCAGTCCAAAAATGAATTTTGTCCCCATTACCCACAATCAACTGAGAGTTATTCAAAAAAATATTGAAAATGTGAGAATTTGAATGACTAACCTTGAGAATAGCACCCCAAATTTTTGAACAGATCCCAAAATTAACTGAAAAAGGGTACCACCTACCACCAATTGGAGGATACCTACTACAAATAACTTTTTTCCATAACGAGCCATCCTCAACAGCAAACCGCCACCACCATTTAGCCAACATACAATCAGTCACCTCTTGAATTCTTCTAATACCTAAACCCCCCACTAACTTTGCTCTTTGTTGCTTCAGTCCAGCTAACTAGATGAACCTTCCTTTTCAAATCGAACCCCCCCCCCCCATAGAAAGTTTGCTCGAATTCTATCAAATGCCTTAGCCACAGAAGAGGGCAACTTAAAAAGAGATAAATAATACGTAGGCAAATTGGATAAAACAGACTTAATAAGCATTAGCCTACCTCCAAATGATAAGAGTTTCCTCTTCCAAGATGCAAGTCTAGCTTTACATTTATCAAGGATTGGCTGCCAAGTCTTCTTCAGCCTTGGATTAGCCCCCAATGGTAACCCAAGATACATTAATGGTAACTTCTGATATTTGCAATGCAGTCTAGATGCGAACTCCTCTATCTCCGATTCTGGCACGCCAATTCCGCATATAGAGCTTTTATGAAAATTAATTTTCAAACCAGAGACTAATTGAAAGCACCTGAGAATCCTTTCAACTACTATTAACACCTCCATATCAGCTTCACAAAATATAATTGTATCGTCAGCGAACTGAAGATGTGATACCGTAACATCATGGCCCACCGTAACTCCTGAAATTAGACCCAAAGATCTGGCCCTAAGTATCAGCATATTAAACCCTTTTGCCACTAAGTTAAACAGAAAGGGAGACAAAGGATCACCTTGGCGGAGGCCTTTACCAGGTTTAAATTCAGCTGTAGGGGATCCATTCACCAGAACTGAGCATCTGGATGTTTCAAGGCACTCGTTAATCCAACCTCTCCACCTATCTCCAAATCCAAACTCCTTCATCATAGATAGTAAACAATCCCAACTCACAAAATCATACGCCTTATGGAAATTGAGCTTGAGAATCACCCTTCTTTTTATTAACCTTCCACCAATCAACAATCTCATTGGCTATTAAGACCCTATCTAATATATTTCTTCCACCCAAAAAAGCTGATTGAACCTCACCAATAACCTTCGGCACCACCTTTTTCAATCTATTAGCCAACACTTTCACTAGAATCTTATAAATGGAACCAATGAGACTTATAGGCCTATAATCAGATATACTAATAGGACAATCAACTTTTGGTATAAGAGTAATAAAAGAATTATTCACACCAGAAACTAACTTCCCATAGTCATGAAACTCCTTAAAGAACTGCATAACCTCCAATTTGAACACCTTCCAACACTTTTGAAAACATGCCAAGTTAAAGCCATCAGGTCCTGGGGTTTTATTCCCATCACAACTATGAATAGTAGCCTAAGCTTCCTCTTCCGAAAAAATAGCTTCTAAACCATCCACTAGATGACCCTGGCCAATAGATCTAAATTGCCCTCTCAATTATGGTCTGCTTCTCCAACCTTCAGAGAACACTTGGTTGAAATACCTGAACACCCCTGCTCTCACCATCGATTTTTCCTTAAGTAACACACCATCAACTAACAATGAGTTCATAAAATTCCTGCACTACCTACTTGAAGCTATGGTATGAAAATACCTTGTATTTTTGTCACCTTTCATAGCCCAATCCAACCTGGATTTTTAAAGCCACAACCATTCTTCCTTTTTGGACAAAGACCACACTAACCTTCTAACCTCTCTTCTACGAGCTATTTCAACAACCCCCAAATCTCTAAATTCAGCCACCAAATCCCACTCATGTAACTCCTCCTGAGCCTTTTTTAAAGAATAGGACATGGATGGCACTTAGATTGTTACTCTAGAACAATCCATCAATGATGATAAAAGTTTACTACTTACAAAAGCAATTTTATTTTTTTGTTTTTCTCGGTCGTGAAATCACTAGAATGATGATTTTGTTTGCCATGCATTCAGATTAACCAAAGTTGAACATTTATACAGTGTTCAAATATTTACACACGGATAATACTATTTTGTTCAAATTATTATGGTTAACCAAATATTAAATGTTTACACATAAAAAACTGAACACGGTAAGTCCGAACAAGTTGAGTTATCTAATATAAAAAGTATAAACTTGTTAATTTTGTTCAATAGAAATATTTCAAACATATTTAACTTGTTCAATTTTATTTTGTTGTGCAATAATAATATGTTCACACAACCAGTGTCAAGCTAAATTCGAAATAACAACAACTATGAAAAGTCAATCGCTGAGCAAATCAAAAACAGATGGGAAAAACTAACCTAGGTGATATTCAAAACTGAGAATCGTAAATCTTCGGTGGTTAGAGTCCAAGATCTTTAATGCTAGCAATCATTTCGTTCATGCGTCATCACCACCTATGTATTTTATAGTGAAAGTGAGGGTGAACTGTGTATACAGTATAATGTATATAGTGGTGTATATTGAGATCTTCATTTTTTTTTTTTCTCTCTCTCTCTTAGGATAAAAAAGGAAGATTGTTGTGTGTTTTGAGTACAATATCAAAAGTTAAAAATAACAAAGGTGGAACTAAGTAATGTTGTGTATTGAGACAATTTATGGTGTGTAAATAGAATCACTCTGTTAAAATCAACCTATCTATCTATCTTTTGAAATCAATATATCTCTCTATCTATTGAAATTCACGAAACTGCTTATCTATTGAAAATAAGGCACATGTCACTCATTCAACAATTTATCTGTTGAAATGTGACACATGTCACTCATTTAACATCATATCTATTAAATATCACACATTTCTCTACTCACCACTACCACCTACTGCTGCCCACCACCGCCACTGTTGACTGGCTGATCAACAAAGACTTTTACGGTTAATTTTTTAGCAACTTTTTTGACAACTTTTCCTGTTTATCCTTATCATCAAATAAGATTTTACCTTATATCTAATTCCTTGTATCTCATTTGTAATAGATTTTTCACCAATTTTCTCTTATATTATTTATAATTAATTATACAGGCTTACAAACAGTTGATATGAAGTTATTTTCTCAAAGGACTAGAGAGTATTGTCAGGGCCTGTGGGCTTATTACAGGATTCATTTTGATAATTCGAATTATTTATTTTTTTAAGTCAATCCAATAATTATAACTTAATCAATCTGTCATACTTGTCTCCAAATAAATGGACAACAAGTTTATTTCAAAAATAAATCATCTTTTTTTTTTTTTGACAAATTCTATAAATTAAACAAGTTACAATAATTGAATCGATCTTGTGAATGATATATACAAAACATTCTATAAAATAAACATTTTAAATCATCAAAATATGGCTCATGATTAGGGATGACCATTTTAATCCGATTCACGAGAGCCCGCCCACACTCGCCTGAATGATGCGTATTTTACCCGCCCAGACACTTATGTGGGGCGAAGGTGGATTATGTTTTGATCACCCACAACCGGGGTGGGGTGGGGCGAGGGCAGGTATCGCTTCCCCCGATCCAAACCCGACCCGATATAATTAATAATATATAAATAAATAATATATATATATAATATAATTAGATATAAGAAAATAATATTAAAAGTCTATAATTTTGTTTAAACATAAATAAATAATAATTTTAAAAACCTCATTGTTTATATATATGAAAATAATTTTAAAAAAATTATTTTGTGTGTTAAGAATTTAAATGGTTCTTAAGTTTTTTTGACTATTTGAAATGTGGTCGGATATCCGCGAGTATCGGGTATCAGCAGATATCCGCGGGGGTGGGGGTGGGGTTAAAAAATTTCACCCGTAGCAGGGGTGGAGCGGGGGCGGAGATTGGCAAACTCACCCCAAACCCGCCCCGTGGCCATCTCTACTCGTGATAAGCCCACAAGACCGAACAACAACATCCAATCCAGATCTGGACTGGAGGCAATTCAAAGTGGTTACAGGAATATATACTGATAGGTTGGATTTATCTTAAGTTGGACATCTCAACTTAAGAGAGAATTTGGGCTTGATAGGCTCATTTTATGACTGATTTTGATCATCCGAACCGTTTAATTTGTAGGACTCGTTGAATAAAATATTCATGCAAAAAATTAATATGATTGGACATTAGTAGCTATATGTCTAAATCAAATTTTTATTATAAAAAAATAAATGGCTATTATTGAAATTATATTTGTCATCTATTCTTATAAAACAAATATAATTCAAATATATAGTTACTGATATCCAATCTTCTTAATTTTTTGCATGAATATTCTACCCAACGAGTCCTAAAAAATGAACAGTTTAAATTACCGAAATCGGTCTCAAAATGAATTTACCAAATCTAAACGCTTTTTTAAATTGAGATGACAAATTTGAGATAAGTCAATCCCAATGAGAACAATGTGAGAGCAAAATTAAATAAATGTGCATCTATTGCTATTAAATTCCCCTTTAAAATGTATATTTTAGAAGAAACGAGCATATTTTCTTTTAAGTCTTTGTTTATTGATGTTTTGATATGCACTCTTTTATACTCCTTTTTCACCAATAAATTTTTATTAAAATAAAATAAAATAAAATAAAGAAGAGAAATTTTATGATATGCACTTTTTACGGGTGCATATTATATATATCTTATTATAAATTGACATAATAAAAATTATCATAACCAACCCACAAACTTTTGCAACATCAACATAAAATTTTAGATATTATGCTAATTTGTGGTGATATGTATTTTGTGGTTGATATTACGAAATTTTATGGTAAAATTACACATTTTTTTTTGGTGATGTGCATATTGTATGCACCCTTTTACCATAAGATTTCTCTTTTGAAAAATAATAAAAAAATTATTAAGTTTAATAACTAAAAAAAAAATTTCGTCGATTTTACTTAACGCAATAAACAAATGTTTTACGTTGAAAATAAATCAAAATTTAAATTTTAAATTTCTAAAATAAAAAAATTAGAATTTATTTTGTTATAAGGGTCAAATTTTAAAGTTTTTTTTTTTTTTTTTTTGTAATTTCTCAAAAATAAATAAATAAATAAATCCCCTTCTGGATGGAAATTAACTCATAGAAAACGGAGAGAGTAAAAACATTAACGTAGGACATTAATACATATTTAGACTAAACAAGTAAAACTGTTGGTCTTTATCAACCTTCATTAATTTTTTTCCCTACGTTTAATTTAAATTTAACTGTATAAATTAACCCCTCGTAGACCCATTAACCCATCAGCTATTCCAACCAACATAGCAGAAACAATCTAAGCCAAGAAAATGAGTTCATCAATGGCAATGAAGCTCGTATTGTTCGCACTGTTGATGATAAAAAATGCCTCAGCCGATGAACAAACTCACACAGAAAAATCTCAGAGCTGGGTTTCGAACGTCGAGAGAAGTCTCTATGAAGGTCAACTAAAATTCTTATTATGGCACGGACTACCAAGGCCGCGACAATGGCGACCATGGCTGACACCAGTTTCACCGGTACCAAGGACAGGGAGAAATCGGGACGTTGTGGTAGCTCAGGATGGGTCTGGAAATTATGGTACTATTAAAGAGGCTCTCGATGCGTCGCTTGATAGAAGAGATGACAGAAGGTTTGTAATTTATGTGAAGAGTGGGACTTACAATGAATACCTAGTTGTGACTGAGAATATGAAGAATGTAATGCTTTATGGGGATGGGATTGGAAAAACTATTATTACGGGTAGCCATAGCGCTCGAGCAGGGTACAAGACATGGAAAGCTGCTACTGTTGGTATTAATCTCTTTTCCCTCTCTCACTCTCTCACACAGAAGCTTACACCAATTCACAATTTAATGACTCTTTTTTTAATGTTTAAAAGTAGGCCGCATCACAAACCCAGAAGCTCACACAGAAGGTCACACCAATTCACAATTTAATGACTCTTTTTTTAATGTTTAAAAGTAGGCCGCATCACAAACCCAACCCGTATCCGAGCCCAAAGGGTTGAAGTTGGGCCTAGCCCAGCCTTGGCTGAAGGATAGGGTCTACGACCTGGCCCGATGGGTTATTCGAATCCCGGTCCATGTACCTGTGATAGACTTTAAATTTTTGTATTGTATATATTTTTTTTTCGTTAAATTTTGAATTTGATTAAAAACTTCAAATAGTGGTGCTAGAGACCACTAATTTGGTGGCTCTAAACCCACCACTAATGAGGTGGAAAGGTAAAAAAAAAAAAAAAAAAAAAAAATACAGACACAACACATACTATGGCAGTGGGTGAGACCCATTGCCATATCATTAGCGGTAATTCTAATTAAAGCTCCCATTCATTTTCCAACTTCAAAATAGGCATACAAGGGCCAAGTCCCAACCAAAACCCATATAATTATTAGGCATAGAAGGCCAAGTCTGGGTTTTGTAGTTACTGTTGTGCACAATGGTGAAGTCCCCAAGTCTAACTGTAATCCCATATAATTATCTTCCTAAACTAATAAATAGGATTTCCGGTATAAGAATTTAAAATGAGTCAAACTCAAATCCAATTAATTCAATAATCAAAATTTATATTAGTTGAATAGTCAAAATTCATGGGTCTAAGACACATTACTACGCCTAAATATAAGCTTACAAAATCCTTATATATAAAAATAAATAAATAAATAATTTGTGATAACGACGATTTGGAATTGCAGAATATAATAGTGGTTTTTTTTTTTTATTCTTATTTTTGTTTACACTACAAAAATTTCAAAAAAATTAAATGTGATTGAAATTCATATGGGATGTCAAACCAAATTTGAATTTACACCATGTATTTCAAAAAAAAAAATGTATGAATAACAAAAAAAAAGGTTTCATGAAAACTGTCTTGAAATTGTGGCCTATTGATTGGTCAGATGGCTAGAAAAACTTAAGATTTGACCTACTAGTCAATTGAAAATGGCTTGGACATAGTTTTCGTTAAAGTTTTCCGATTGTCCATAACATTTTTCGTGATCAATTTCTAGCGACTTTCTGCATTTGTAGCTATACCAAATTTCTACATTAACCTCCCAAATTTCTGGTTAAACTTGCAGTGGTTTCTGGCGATGGATTCGTTGCCCGAGACATCACATTCAGAAACACGGCTGGTCGCGAAGCCTACCAAGCACCGGCACTGGCATCAAACGCACCGCACTCCGCCTTCTACCGGTGCAGCTTCGAAGGATACCAAGACACCCTCTACGTCCAACGCGGCCAACAATTCTACAGAGAATGCGAAATCTCTGGCACCGTCGACTTCATCTGCGGCAACGCCGCCGTAGTCATCCAAAACTCCAACATCTACGCCAAGCGATCACGCACCGGCAACGAGATCGTCATCGCAGCCTCAAACAGGAACTCCCAGGACTCCCAAACCGGGATTGTAATCCACAATTGTCGAATCATGGCTGGATCGGATCTCAAACCGGTGATCGACTCGTACAAGATTTACTTGGGCCGGCCCTGGAGGCCTTATGCCAGAACGATTTACATTCAGAATGAGTTTGATGTGGCGGTGGATCCCAAGGGGTGGGTGAAGTGGAAGGAAGGAGAGGGTACCGATTCGAGTTCGGGTGTTGGGAGTGTTGATTTTAGAGAATATGGGAATAGGGGTTTGGGTGCTTCGACTAGTGGGAGAGTAAGGTGGTCTGGTTATCGAGCTACAGAGGACTCAAGTGAGGCCGAACAATTTAGCGTGGCAAATTTCATTCAAGGCGATTCGTGGCTGCCCGGTACAGGAATTCCTTTCACTTCTGGTCTTTAATGTTAAATTCAGAGTCTTATGTTAGATCAATATGGAATCGAGAAAATGTGTTGCATGGAATGATTCCTCAGAAATAGAAAGGTAGTAAGGAATAAAGGATCTTTCTCATTATTTTGACATAAATTTTGTTTAAGGGAATTCTGTTTCTAGAATTTGAGGATTACTTTTGAAATAAAACTGGGTAGTTTTTATTTTCTCAAAGTTTATAATGCAAATTATTTTGACACATCATAGTATTAGAGTTTGATTTTCAGATCATGAGATATTTCTTCACTAGTTAATATTTGGCATGTTAATTTTGAGATTGTGCATCAGAAGCCAAAGACATTCACTTTGTACAAATTATTAATGTTATAATTGCAACCAATTTACTCTTTGTAGATCCAAAGAGACTAAACTTATTAGGAGTTAAAACACGATTTATTAACCTTCACGTTGTGAATTCGAATGAGGACAAATAAATAGACCTCATCCAGCCGAGATTAAACTTTGGCACAATTTTATACCACTAGTTCAATGATTAAAACTCAAATTACTAACAATTTACCATATGGATTCAAACATAGGAATTATTTTGTCCGTATTATATCAACTGTTATGACTTTTGGACCAATCTAACCCTTCCAAACTCTCATCAAATAGTTAAAAGTTATGACTTTGAAGGCAGCTCTTAGCGCAACGGTACCGGTAAAATTGTTTCAGTGTCAAAATGTTATATTTTAGTAATGTTGTTATAATGATTTTTTTTTCTCACAAAAATATTAAATAAAAATGTTGTATATGAGTCTCATTATGAGAGATGTAAAAATAAAAATATATTGTTTAATTTTTAGATCTAGATAAACATTATACTGAATTTAACTCGAAATCTCAAAATGGAACTGCATACTATTTTTTAAAATTATAACCCTTTTAAAGTGTTTTTGTGAGGTCTACACACCTCCTCTTATGTGTTTGAATGTAAAAAAGGATATGATTGTAGCACTGGGGAAAAGTAATTCATCCAAACACTGTATTGGACTCTTGGTTGGATATTTACCATTCCAAAGAAAAGTAGCTTTCCAAATTTACATCAAAAACCCACTGGCAATTTTGGGCCTTGAAATGTCAAACAATCCAAACCCATGTACAAGCCCAGTCTGGCCCATTCAAATGTTGGCTCAATCAGATTAGGATAGGGGACCTCAAGATTTTGTTGGAGTTTGACCAGCTGAGTACTAGTCCCAAGTCTCTGTAGTTTGAATGAATTAGGTGAGGAGCTAAGGTCCAAAATGGACTCGCACTTTTGGTTTTTAGTCCCTTTATTATTATTTTCCTTTTTCTTTTTCTTTTTTTTGTGGATATGTTAGGTATATTGAGTCAGTTTATAAGTAGCCGACTAAATTCTTATAATCCAAACAAACCTTTTGAAACAGAATTTATACTTTGCAGTTTGTGGCTCTAAAAGTTTTTTGGTCCCTTTGTTCTACATATCAATAGGAACTAACTATTTTAGATTGCAATATAAAAAATAATATTTTTTTCATTTTTTTTTAAATAAAAAAAAATTGATGGCATTTGTCCGACATTTCAAATGGGTATAAGCAACGATAACTAGATGTGGCTTCTTTTTTTTCCTTGGCACCCCTATTTTTTTACCACAAAAAAATGTAATCAATCAAAAGAAACATAACAAAAATGGATCGAAGCCCAAACTTTTTTTGCTTAGGCATTCCTTGCGGTGCCAATCTAGTTGGGATCATGCGGTTATGCTTTGATAGTTTTTGAACTTTCTCTTCCTTTATTTGATGTAATTCATATGTATGTATGGCAATTATCATCAATAAATGGTTGTTTTTTGCTGTTCAAGAAAAGAATAAATCGCATGTCTTCTAGTGTTCAAATTCAGGAATTTACTATGCTTTTTCACTATAGCGTGATTTCATTATGACGTAACATAGGTGAGAAAATTTCACAAAATTTTTAATGAAACATAATCCTAATCATATCATTGTTCCACTCTTTTACCCTTTATTTGTTATAACCTCTTATTCATATTATTATAGCTATAATTGTTACTATAATTTTGAAGGGGACATATAAACCAAACTGCAATGATAATTTCTACTGTTTTATAATTATTTGTTTCTAGGTGTGTGTTTCCTTTTCTCAAAAAGTGAAAAATATCCGCAAACACTATCAACACATTTGTTTAATGTTGTCAATCTCTAGCCTAATGCAATATTCCTAGATCGATGACATACGTGTGTGCATAAAAGAGGTCAATAATTTACTTTGTTGGCAAGCTTGTTTCGGATCAACTGCCCGAGACAATTGCATCCATTTGGAAAAAGGTGCGTTTAATTGCAACATCTTTTTCATCACAAAGTTGAGATGTATTAGTAATGATCATGTGATAAGTTTTGCCCTCGATTTCTTGAGGTGTCTATGCTCATTCAGTCAAACATATGTATATAGATATAGAGTTAATGAGTCCAAACATAAGTTAAACTGAGGCATCCAAATATTCCTTATCAGAAATTTATTTATTTAAAAAAAAAAAATTTTGTTTGAACTTCTAATATTATGACTAAGGAAAACAATTCAAGAGACTTTGAAAAAATATATCAACTAACTCAACAAAAATTACAATTTTAACAATCATTTTCTATGACGCTCCAAAAATTAGTCCCTGAAAGGTTATTTTCTGTGATGAGTAATTAGGCCGTCACCAAAAACATAAAACCATGAGAATTGGCAACTAAATTATGACTCTTGGTTCAAATTGTTCACGCTGGAAATTTAGTTTGACAATTGGTGAGAAAAATTCTAAATTCACCGTGAAAACATTTCTTAGCGGTGATTTGGCAATGAAAATGTGTTTATCATCAGATTTGATGACAAATTTCACTACAAGAAAAAACACCTTTGGCGACTAAATTTTTAGTCGCCAAAGGTCCATTTTTCGTCGCCAAAAGTCGAGTTTTAACCTTCCCCGACCAATTTTTTTGGTCGCCCGTTTTGTCGCTAAAACCTGGTCGCAGAAGGTTTTGGCGACTAAAAAGATTTTAGTCGGCAAAAGGCAGATGTTTAGCGACTAAAGTTTTCGTCGCCAAAGCTCAATTTTCATTTTTTTTATTATACAGTTGGCGACTAAATATTTAGTCTCTAATAGTGAATTTTAAAAAAAAAAAAATTTGAAAAAAATCTTTTGGCGACCAAAAGAGTTTAGTCGCCAAAAGCATATTTAAAAAAAAAAAATTTCCAACTTGTTGCTGCCATGTTTCGATCCTGCGCACAACCAGCACAGCTCAAACCTTGCGCACAACACTCCCTCCACCATGCCACACATCATCTCATGAATATATATGCATTATATATTATTTATATAGTAATTTACCGCTATGAATACAAAATAATATTTATAAATATAATTTTTTTAATTGAATATAATTTATGTCAAAAAATAAATTATTTAGTACAAAAATATTTGGGCCACTTTTGGCGACTAAACCTTAATTTTAGTCGCCAATTTTACATTTTTTGGCTACTAAATGATGCTTTGTCGCTAAAAACTGTAATTTCCTCCCAAAAAACCTATTTTCGGCGACTAAATTTATTTTTTGTCGCCAAAACCTCAACGTTTGCCGACTAAACTCAGTTTTAGTCGCCAAATTGTCCACTTTCAGCGACGAAACAGGTTTTAGTCGCCAAAACACCTATAATCGGCGACGAAACTGAAGTTTAGTCGCCAAAACCGTGACTTTTGGCTACTAAATCATTTTAGTCGCCAAAAACAGTGACTTTTGGCTACTAAACAACCATTAGTCGCTAAAAGCCCTACATGTGGCGACTAAATTTCCTTTTAGTCGCTAAAAGCATTATATTTGGCGACCAAAAGAGTTTAGTCGGCGAAAGTGCGCACTTTTGGCGACGAAAGCCAATTTAGTCGCCATTTCCCCTACTTTTAGCGACGAAAAACGAAATTTTGGTCGCCGAAAGTGTTTTTTGTTGTAGTGTTTTGACCCGAGTTTGCGACATAATTTCTATATAATTATCAACTAAATCAAATGAGAGGAATTCATTTTATTTTTTCCCCCTCTAAATCTGGCACAGAACATTATTTAGAAACTTTTGATGAGGCCAGATTTTAACATTTGTCGTTAAAAATGTCATTTAAATCATATCAAACTTTTAATGAAACTTAAGGCTAACTCAAGAAGACCATAAACATCTTTGAATATGTCAACACACACACATAAACAAAAATTTTAGTTTTAATTTTTAATTGGTACAAGAAAAACATAATGAATGGGGCATGGTTCCAATTTCTGGTGATTACATTCATGTATGAAATTCAAGGCTTATGATTAAAGTTAAGATAAAAGCAATAACTTTAGTTGGGGGGAGGGGCTAGAACTATTGAACTAAAGTGTGCTGCTGGTACAATCCTATCAACATAAGGATCACATGCAAAATTTGATTTTAGGGTTTCCATTGACATATTTGGGTCACTCTCATGAACATATATATATATATATTGGTATATATATTTTTTTTACCTTTATTTTTTTGGACCTTTCATGACCAAATGAAGTGTACCACTTCACAATGGGTACATGCACTTATTGACTCTTTTCATGGCATAACATAATTGAACCAAATTTGCTATTACGAGGTTAGCCATTTTAGATCCCAAAAAAAAAGGTTAGCCATTTAGTCCAAACAACAGACGTATTACCAAATTGGCATCGTAATTTTTGCGAAGTTGAATCATCAGGGTCTAATGGCAGTGCAGCCCTAGTCCAGTCCAGTCCATCCTCGGCATGTTTTATATGAATCATTTTTGAGTAAATTATAAATACACCTCCTAAGATTTATTTAAAATACAAATTGTTCTTTATGATTTGAAAAATTACAAATATTCCCTAGTCAAAAAAATTCATTTAACAGAATTAATTGAAAAATGAAATTCATAACTGCTAAATACAATAATAAAATTACCTGAATGATTAATCGAAATAAATATATGACATCATTAAAAATAGTTAATTGACTTGATGATTTATTAATAAAAATAAGTCATTTGTTATGAAATTAGAAATTTCAAGAGACGAAATGTAATTTCTAGAATTACAGGAGTCAATTCATATTTTAAGCAAAATTCAGGATGCGTATTTGTAATTTACTCATTATTTTTTAGGGATTGGACATGGTGAAAATATGGTTAAGATTATTGGAATAAGTTGGAGTCACTAGCGGCATTGGGAGAAGTGTTGGGAATGTAGAGAAATGTATGGGTGGTTGGCAACGATGGAAGGAAGGGACTAGCAATGTCAAGCGGGAGGTGGAAGGGATACTACCAGTGTCGAGGAGAGTAGAGTGAGGGTACTTTGGATGTCTTGCATTTCTTATTCACTATTTTGTAATTATTTTATAACTTTCCCTGTCTAATGCAATTAATTTTGATTTCCCACTCTTTCTAATTATTTTTGTCTTCCTAATTATTTGCAATTTGCCCAAAATTATATCATGGAATAAAAGATTGGATATGAAGAGATTACTATGTGTCATTTGGGTGGAATAAAAGATGTGACAATAACATATAATTATTTTTATATGAATAAAAGAAAAACAATCCCAAGAGAGATAAAGATTAGATAAGAACATATAATTATTTTCTCCATGAAATAAGAGAAAAAATTGCTATAGAGAAAATCACTTTAGAAGATCCATGCTCCCAATTCATAACAATATAAAACTCTTGAGAATGTAATGAAGTGAGCATTACACTACAAGAAAAATCACTTTTGGCGACTAAATTTTTAGTCGCCAAAAGTCGAAATTTGACTTTCCTCGACAAAATTCTTTAGTCGCCAGATTTGTCGCGGATATGTGGTCGGCAGAGGTATTGGCGACTAATATTTTTTTAGTCGCCAAAAGACAGGTCTTTCGCGACCAAAATGTTAGTCGCCAATAGTGTTTTAGGCTTTTGGAAATCATACATTTACCGACTAATAATTTAGTCGCCAATACTCAATCAATCGCCGACTAAACCGCTTAGTCGCCAAAATCAAGACTTTTGGCGACTAATATTTTAGTCGCCAAAGGTGTTCCGTCGGAAAAAAAAAAAACTCACTTTTTTTGGTTTTTCTGAGTTTCGAATCGCGCCCAACCATCCCACTCCCTCCACTATGCCACTACAACATCACATAAATATATTCACAATACATATTATTTATACAATATATTGACGGTATTAATACAAAACAATATATATAAATATAATTATTTTAATTCAATATAATTTATGTAAAAAATAAATTATTTAGAAAAAAAAATTTAGGCCACTTTTGGCGACTAAATTAAATTTTTAGTCGCCAATTCTATCATTTTCAGCTACTAATTATTATTTCGTCGCTAAAAAATGGACTTCCGCCTAAACATATGCAGTTTTGGCGACTAAACCGTCTTTTAGTCGCCAAAAACGTACCCTTTTGGCTACTAAACTGAAGTTTTGTCGGCAATTGACTGTTTTTAGCTACTAATTTTTTTTTTGCAGCCAAAAAGCTTCACTTTCAGCGACTAAACCATTTTTAGTTGCCAAAACACCTATAATCGGCGACGAAACTGTTTTTTAGTCGCCAAAACCGTCACTTTTGGCTACTAAATAATTTTAGTCGCCAAAAATCGTGACTTTTGGCTACTAAACAACCATTAGTCGCTAAAACCCCTACATGTGGCGACTAAACTGCCTTTTAGTCGCTAAAAGCATTATATTTGGCGTCTAAACTCTTTTAGTCGGCAAAAGTGATCAATTTTGGCAACTAATTCCATTTTAGTCGCCAATTCTCCTACTTTCAGCGACGAAAATTGATTTTTTGGTCTCCGAAAGTGCTTTTTGTTGTAGTGTTAGTTTGGGCTTCAATTGATTTTCAGGTTTTTCAATTCTTTTCACCAATTTTTTTTTTTTTGTCTCTTCTTTTGTAGATCTTTACTCAAATTTATAATTTAAATATAGTCTTACAAATGAGGCTTTTAGATAAATTATAAATATTTGGTTTAAATTAGGAATAGTGCCTCTCTTAGAATTGTTCCAAATGTTTAGGGGTTTTAGTTTTTAAGTTATATTTGCCTTTGGCAACTTGGTTTGAGACTGTAAGTATAAAAAGACAAAATATACTAAATAAGTTAATAATACGAAATGTCACATTTAAATCATAATCATTTTTTTTTTCTTTCACAACCATTATATCCAAACCAAAAAAGCCAAAAATTCTTCTCAAACGGAGCTAAATTAGCCCCAAAAAATTAAAAAATAAAGCTAAATTAGACTCTTTTGGCACTAGCTTATAAGTTGGCATTTTCTTATTTATTTTCATAATAAATTTTTCATAAAGTTGTTTTTCTTCTTTTCAGTTGTTAGTCTAGACTGACTACCTTGGGAATTTAAAAGAATCAAATTTTGTTGATAAAAATAAATTTTTAAAAAATCATAAAGTTGTTTTATTTTGTATTTCCTGAACTTTTGTCAACAATTCTTTTTCAAATTTTTACGATCATCTAGTGCAGAATTATTTTAAAAATAAAATTATGACTCAAATTGGAAAAAAAAAAAAAAACAAAATCATTTAAAAAAAAAAAAAAAACAAAGCTAAAAAAAAAACACATCCTAAAAGTTACAACCAGAATAATCCTAATTACAATGGGACTCATTGCAAATAAATTGAGTCAAGTATGGATTAAGTTATAAAGCTTTTCCTAAAAAAATATAACTGTAGTACATGGGTAATTATTCGATAACCTTGAAGTAGCATGAGATATTCTTCACATGGTGTTTTCAGTTAATGATATAGCAAAAAATTTAAAAGGTCAGAGATACTAACTCAACTTTGTTTAGTAGTTTAAAGCATCCAAAATTAATGTGTTATATGACAAAAAGTAATAAAAGTAGGACTCAAAAATATGTGTTAAGAGTTTGTTAATTTAGGGAGTGAATAGTGATTGAATGATAATACAATGGATATGTTAAAGTGTGTATTAAAGGGTGTGTTAAACAATATATATATATAAATAGTTTTTAGTTTGCAGCATGTAGTAGTTGGTATGGAGATAGCCAGACGTCCGGCTAGTCAATCAGTCAAACCCAATTTTTTTTTTTTTTTTAACTTGAAGGGTCCAGACGTCAGAGGGGAACATCTGGCCGAACATCCTACTGCACTTCCCTCTCTCTCCTTCACTGGCTAGAATGCTGGCTACAGTTAACACACATTTTAGCATCTGACATTAACATTAAGCACTAACGTTGCCCTTAGCTGCTCCATTGCAGCACCAAACAACACACTTAGTTGGCCAAAACTTGACATCTAACACTAACAACATATTTAGTGTGTCTATTGTGGATGCTCTTAGAGACAAGAAATAGCTTACCTAATATATTTTATTATTTCCCATTTATTAAGAAAATCACGTACATAATTCTATACACTACTCCGAACTATCTAATATTTTTTTATAGAGAACTAGAAAAATGTAGGCTGTGTTTGGTAAGACTTTCAAAAATTAATTCCACCTTTACATTCAAATAACATGTTTGGTAAGAGTTTTCAAATTATGATTCTAAATCAATTTTAAAACATATTTTGAAAACATATTTGTTAAGAGTTTTAATTTTTGAATTTTGGGTGTACCCAGACGTCTAGCAGGTCGACTGGAATAGTGTAAATTTTTTTTTTTTTTTCCAATTGTCAATCGCCACCTATTATTTGGAATATTTGAAAAAAAAAATTATATTTTTTTTTGATAAAATGACAAATTATTTTTTTGAATTGAATTTTAAAAAGAATTTGGTTGTGAATTTTGGATAAAATTTTAAACAAAGTTTGAGTTGTGTGTTTAGTTATAAGTTATAAGTTTTTTAATTAAGGGGTTGTTTGGGGTGTTTTAAATAAGTGCACTTTCTATCTTTTTGGACTTAAAAAGTAGAGGAAAAAAATATGGATGTTTGGGTTAACTTTTTGACTTTTTATGAAAAAATGTGTATGAAAATATTGTATAAAATTATAAAATTACCATATTAGCCTCGCTGACACAAACAGCTGGACTGTGCAGTGTACTTGCTGTCCCTTTTCAATTTTTTTTTTTTTTTTTTTTTATGGCATGTGTGGCTTAGAAGTGTGCCACGTCATCAAACCAAATGGAATGTGTGGCTGCACAGTATTTAGTTTGAAAACTCTTTTTAAAACTTATAATCAAACAAATTTTCTCATTTTATATGTCACATCAAAATTTTCAAAATTCTATTCAAAACTCTTCTTTAAACTTATAACTAAACAAATTTTTTCTTTTTAAATCATAATTTCAAAATTCACAAACTCAAAATATAATTTTATTTTCAAATCATAATTTTAAAATTATACCAAACATTACCGTAATTTACCTTTGCTCTCTAGGTGTTTTTTTTTTTTTTTTTTCTTCTTTCTTTCTTGGTATGCAAAAAGCTGGTGAGCAGTCTTACTCTTCAATCTCGGTGAGCTCTACAAAATGATGAGCATGTGTATAATATCTCTATCACTTATGACCTACATGTGTATTCGTACCCTGAAATTGAGTACAAGATACTCCTTACTGTTGCACTGTACTTTGCTAGATATTTCGATTTTGTTTTCTTCCCAAACTACCCCCGATACGGATATACATTTTGGGGTTGACTTCCCTCTAATCCGTGATCAGATTGGAGGGTACTGTTAAATCCATGAGGAGTCATTACGAGTTTCATTTTGATAATCTGAATTATTCAATGTGTAGAACTCATCGAGTACTATATACTCATAAAAAATCACGTTGATCAGATATCGATAGTTACATGATCAAATCAGTTTTGTATAACAAAAAAATTGACGGTGATTCATTAAATGATTGGCTATAAATGCATTTGAGTCACATCAAATGATTCAAATGCATTTATAGCCAATTAAGAATCTTTATTTCTCCATGAATAATGCTATATGCATTCATTTGTATGCATATTAGTGTACCAATAAATAATGTGAAATAATTTTAAAAATTTTAAGTATTTATAATTGGTATAATAAATAGGGTTATTAATGACATCATAACACTAGTTAGCTATGAAGCACGGATACTTCAAATAGAGTAATGTATCTGTATCGTATTCGTATCGGATACCGATACTCCTTGAATACTCGCGGATACGTATCGGATACTTATTAAAAGTATCGGATACTTCTTAATTATTTTTTCATTAATTTTGGAGTATCAGATACTTAATTTTGAAGTATCGAATACTCCAAATCATGTTTATTTATTTTATGAAATTAGAATTGTAACATTTCTAGCATAGTAATATAATATAATATAATTCTAAGTATAAATATAATAATATTTTTCTAATACTTTGTTAATTTCTTCGATAAGAAGAGCATAGTGAGTTAAATAATAGAATTTATCAAATTGATGTATCCTACTTATTTCATGCATGTCTCCTATAACTACATAGAAAGTAAGAATTAACAAAAGAATATAATAATGGTAAAATTAAATATCAATAAATAAATAAGCAAGTAAACCTGAATACAATATTTTTCACTAGTGTCAATGGAAAAAACATAGGGGCAAGTTGTGAATTATTCTATTATTGTAATATAAATATATTAAACTTGATATTGAAATAAAATATTTGCAAGACCTATTAAAAATTTTAAAGTAAACAAGCTACTAGCTTAAATTAATACAAAATTCTTAAAGGTTAGTATTTTGCATTATAAAATTACATTGTGGTTTTTCAACGTTCTTTAGTTTATGTGTAACTCACTATTAATAATTTTAAAAAATATATTTTTCACAAGCGTATCCTAGCCGTACCGGTATCCTATTTTTTTAGGTTTTGTCATATCGCCGTATCTGTATCTCGTATCCGTATCTATGCTTCTTAGCTAGTTAATATATTAGTGTGCACACTAATTGATGTGTTTAGCACCACTGTTTTTTCATTTATTTAGGACTAGTTTGGCATCACCTACAAAAATTAGAAAGTCAAAAAACCACTAAAAACGTAAAAAAATTTATACTGTTTGGTGAAAAGTCTATGGGTTCAAAAAATAAATAAATAATTAAAATAGTACAGCTCAGTGCTGTAGTACAGTTTCTCCACATGCAATACGTGGCTCAATGTAAGCCACACATTTCCATAAAAAACACAAATTGAAATGCTCAGACCAACAATGTTAGGTGGTCAGAGAAAACATGGCTCGAATGACTCGAAACATCAAAAACGACGTCGTTTTAACACATTCGAGCCACAAAAATTCAGGCCACCAAACATTTTTTATGCACGAACAGCTTGCTGCATGTGTTAGTAAGTAGGGACAATTTGATAATTTTGCTAATTGATATAATATTTTATTACACATTTTTTTTTGTAAAAAATCAAAAAATTATTTCAAATATATACTTTTTTTTCTTTTACTTTTTATTCAAAAAATTAAAAAGTGCATTTATATAATTTATTCCACACAATCCTTATTTGTTACTCTTTTTAAAAAGGAATGACTTCACAGTTGAAAACGCATAACGAATGTTTTTCCTTATTTAAGAATCTTTTCTTCTTTCTTTTGAATTTTTATTCAACTTTATAGAATTAAGAACTCATTTTTTACAACAATGATTCATCACACTAATTTAGGAGCACTAATGGACCACTAATGAGGTAGAAATTCAAAAAAAAAAAAAAAAAAAAACACAAGAGCAAAACATCCCATCATGTAGGATCCACACCACTTTAGAGCTATTAGTACTCCTCTTTTTAGTGGTCTCACTCATTTTTGCGTTTTTTGTTTGATTGAAGAGGGAAAATGATGTTATGCAATAATCAACAAGCATTTGAAAAATGCCACCATATATAACAATATTATACAGTTTCCAATACTTGAGATGTGAGATGCAAATTTAGGGGTTGTTTGAGATGATCTAAATAAATGTACTTTTTGATTTTTTATGAAATATGGGTTGGATTTGAAGTGATGGGTTAGAGAAGTGATGTGACTTAAATAGCATGATGTGACTTAAATAGGGTAGTGATTTTTTGACTTTTTAATTTTTTTTTAAACATGCCAAATTAGCCCTTCCTTTTTCAAAAAAGTTAAAAAGAAAAAAGAGGAAAAGGAAAAGGCTACTCCAACTCAAAAAAGTAAAAAGTTATAATTCAAACCAATACAATCACATTCACAACTATGACTATCTCACAGGATTGAACTTACCAAATATAAAAGAAACATTGACATGAATAAAAAAAATTTAAAATAATGTTATATAAATAAAAAAAATTACAGAGTAATGTGTCCAAATAGAACTTATTATTTTATAACAAAATTTTGGATGATAAGAATTTTAATTGATTAATTATAAAAATGCCATCATTATATCATCAAAATTAAACTCTTTCCAAAAATCATTTTAAAAAAAAATAGAATTAAACCATCTGAGATGGTTGATGACATTATTCTAACAATATATAATTTATCTAAAATTTAGGGTGAATTACACTGTTGAACCCTTTAATTTGTGTGAAATTTCATTTTAATTTCTATAATTTTAATTTTATCAATTTGAACCTCACATTTACTGTTGTGCTTCAATGTAGACCCTCTATTAATAATGTTAGCATTTTGGACAGAAAAAGTTACGTGCAATTCACTTGAGAATTTTAATAATTCCGCACAAGAAAGAAAAATAGATAAATTATATTTTTCACCCGTATAGTTTGAGTATTTAATTTTGATCCCAATTATTTTAATTTGTAGAATTTGATCTATACATTTTAAGTTTAATTTTAATTTGACCTTTCAGTTCAAATAATCGTCAATTTTTTTATGTGTACACCTCAGGAGATTAACATGTGTAATAAAATCATTAATTTTAGAGTTCAAACAGAACGGAATGATCAAATTGAAATTGCACTTAAAGTGTAGAGACTAATAGTAACCAAAGTAAATTTGGGTCAAATTACAAGAGTTAAAATTTTAATTTACAAAAAAATAAGAATAAATTACAACATCAATTTTTTGTTTTTTTAATTTCAATTTGATTTCATTAGTTTCACAAATATCACTTTTTTTTGTATAAATTACAAATACACCCCCTGAGATTTGCTTAAAATACATATTACCCCCTGTGGTTTGAAAAATTACAAATACCCTCTTATTATAATTTTTTATTTAACAGAATTAACTAAAAAAATAAAATTCACAATTGTTCTCCTATACAATAATAAAATTACCTAAATTATTAATTAAAATATATTTTTAACATCATTAAAAACTGTTAATTGAGTTGATGATTTATTAATAAAGGGAGTGATTTGTTATGAAATGAGAAACCTCAGGGGGTAGAATGTAATTTGAGAAACTACAGAGGGCGATTCGTATTTTAATCAAAATTCAGAGGGTGTATTTATAATTTACCCTTTTTTTTATTCAAAAAATACTAACGACAACTGACGAAAAGACTATATTAGAACCCATTAAAAGTATGAAATTTGTCACTAATTGTTAAGTTTTAGCGACAATATGAAAATTTTGTCACAAAAAATGTCACTAATAAGTTTTAGCAATTGTTTAAAAAAATCGTCACAAAAAGTGTCATTAATTTACAACTTTTAACGACAATTTGAAAATTTCGTCACAAAAAAAGTCATTAATTGTAAATTTTAGGGACAATTTATAAAAATCATGACAACAAAAAGTCACTAATTGTCAATTTTTAGCGACATGTGTAAAAAATTGTCACAAAAAAATTATTCTTAGCAACGATTTTACCAAGACTTATTTTCAATAGGATTTGATGGGAATTAAGCTTAACTATTAGGATCTATTAGTAGTTTATCCAATTATAAACTATTTATGACATAATTTTTCTTAAAATTTTAACGTTATATAAGTGTGAGACGGTGTTTGGGATTTCATTTGGTTAAAAAGGTGGAGTAATAAAGATAAAAATATATATATATATAAAATAATCAATAAGAAAAAAATATCATACCATATACATTAATCAATCACATAATCATCTATTTACCACAAAAAAAAAAAAAAACGAAAATGTTTGGGACCCTTACAAAAAGGACCTCCATGATTCGTACTAATGCATTGATCATTGATGTGTTTGAATTTTTTTTGGGACTTATGTCTGATAGTGACATGAATGATTCAGATTATTTTAGAGTTTATGAAGATTGTGTTTTGTAGGGATCTCTATCATTACTGGAAATAAAATA
Source organism: Camellia granthamiana (assembly GCA_036172215.1). Lineage (NCBI taxonomy): Eukaryota > Viridiplantae > Streptophyta > Magnoliopsida > Ericales > Theaceae > Camellia > Camellia granthamiana. The sequence goes on from CM069903.1 coordinate 127,962,513, forward strand.
AAATAAAATCATACTTCCTCCCAAACATAACTTTTTTCATCTCATAAAATAGCCAAATAATAATAATAATAATAAAGCCACTAAAATAGCCGAACATCCCAAACCATACTCATATTAGACATATATATAATAGCCTAACATCCCAAACCATACTCATATTAGACATATATATTAGTGTCAAATATTGCTAAGTGAATGTCACCAACCAATCTTAATAATAAATATAATATTTTTTAGAAAAAATTGGTGAAAAATCTATTTTAAAAAGGGTATAAAAACATCTTCATCAAACTAGTTATTTTCATTTTTTAGATAAATAGTCAATAAATCATTAAGTTCACCTCTATCAAACTAGTTATCAAGTGAGCCATTTTGATTTTGTTGCTTTTGACTCAACAAATGTAGCTGGTAGTTTACCGTAAGCAAACATTAAAAAAGTATAGCTTTTTATATTTTGGAATTAATTGTGTTGAGTTTATAAAAAGTAATTCTAAATTAAAATAATATTTAAATAATGTAGAGAGTTTGTTGGAGAATATATTTAAAAATATGTAAAATAAAAATAAAAAAATAACTTTTAAATTAAAATATAACAAAAATTTAATTAGTTTGATGCTCTAAAGGCATTAGGTCTCATGAATATATATATATATATTTGTGAGAAGTACACTCTTTGTAAAATATTATGGTAGAAGTACACTTTATTATTTTTGAGGACATTTTATTTTCAATTTTGCCCTTTTAATTTTTATTAACATCTATCTGTTAAAATTTTTATTCTATCTGCTGAAAATCTATCTGTGTGAAATTCTATCCATTAAATTTTTTTTATCTGTTTAATTTTTTATCTATCCAAATTTTATTTGTCCAATTCACCAATCTTATTTTTCAAATCTGTTGAAATTCTCCAAACCTATTTTTCTTATTTTTAACCTATTTGTTAAACACAAAACCAAAGAATATCATATCTAACTTCTTCCCATTTCTGACTCTCTCTCTCTCTCTCAAACCTACCACATCTCAATGCCTTCGCAAATTAACCAAAGTAGAAGATCAACGTCATCTTCTTATTCTTCCCATAGTTAACAACCTTTTTATTATGACATGTATACATAAAAATCAATAACTCTGAAACCAAAAGGTTTTTATCGTAGAGATTAAGCTTTCTGCAACTATTAAGAGTTCGTTTGGGATGTGAATTGATTTTTTAGTTTTTTGACTTTCTGACTATTTCAATTTGTGACTAAAAAATCTCGTTTGAAATAAGCTTTTTAACTTTTGTAAGAAAAAAAATAAAATGATTATAATTTAAATATAATATTTTATTTTATTAGACTAAAAAATTTATTTTATCTTTTTATTATTAAAATAATAAAAAAATAAAAAAACTGACATGCGAAACGAAGGCTAAAGATCATGGGGGATACTATCCGCCTAGCCACGAAGAAAATAACCACCAAGACAATCCCACTAGCTCTAATCTACAAATTAACACATCTCATTCACAAAAAGTAATCTAACTTGTCAATTAAAAATTATCAATTTCTCAATAAATGTAGGGAAAAAAGGAGCAAAAAATTTTTTTAAAAAAAAAAAAAACCATAATTTTGACTAATAGTTTTGGTTTGTCCCAAGCAATATAAGGCCCCGTTTATTTTCAGAGGTAGAATGGAGGGGATTCATAATGAGAGAATTAATAGTTAGGGGAATGTTAGTAAGGAGATTGATAGTGAAGGGATTAACTAAAATTATGCTTGTTTTGATGATTGTTGTTAGTGTAGGAATTGTTAAACTATTTTTATATAAAATAATAAAACAAATACAAAGAATACAAAAAATTAAATATTAATGTTCAAAAAAAAAATGCCCAATATGTAAAAAATAAAAAATAAATAAAAAAATTTCTAATTCCCTCACTATTTTTCTAATACCACCTTCACCTTCACCTCCACCTCCACCTCCTCCATCCCAATCCCCTTTCCAACCTCCATCGTAATCCATTCCCCAACTCTACAAACAAACACAACACTAAATGGACCTCATCTCCATCCTAATCTCATCCCACCATTTACACCCCCAAAACAAACGGGGCCTAAAAGTGCATACTCTCTCAAAACTTATAATTAAAAAATAAGAAGAAAAAAAAAACCAACATATTTGGTGATTCAAGAGATCTAGAGAGAGAGAAAGTGGTGATGTTCGATGATTTTGAGATTGTGTTCGATGAGATCGCCAGAGAGATCATCAAATTTGACTTTTCCATCCCATCCTCCTCATCTTCATCGTGCTCGACTTTGACAGCCGCCGACGGTGGCGGCGGTGGTGATCACTATCGCCGATCTTCATCGAGTGATGAACACTTTGCCAAACCTCTCTCTCCTCCGCCATCTTCGCTATGCCGAAACGGACGCGTGAGATCTACCTCCGATGATCTGGACCTTCTTTCTCTTGACGATCTAGACCTTCTTCAGATCGACAGCGATGGAGGTGGTAGTCAAAGATGAAGAAGATGAAGAGAAGAGAGAAAAGAAGAGAGAGAGAGTTTGGGAAACAAACAAATCAAAAAAAGAAAAAAAAAAAGTTGTGTATAGTACATATAAATGAGTATTTTGATTATTTTATTTAAGCATGTCCTTATCGACAAAGCATTTTAGTGTGAATTTTTTATCAAATAAAATTCAAATTTTTATTTATGAGCCAATGCCCTATTAATAAATAAGAGAAAATGATAAATATGATATCACCCAAGTAGATGGAAAAAAAGAAAACCAAGATCACAATAATGCCAATAATATGGTATTATCATCTAGTAGGAGTTTGTTGTTTTTTTTGCCTTACATATATGTAGCAAGGTGGTGTGAGGAGAGTTTATCCTTCCTGTATAAATAGAGGGTTGAATTTGTTTCATGTTAGTCATTTTAATTTAAAAAAGTGTTTAGATTTGGTACACATATTTAGAGATCTATTTTGGTGATCATTTTAAGATTTGTTAAATAAAATATTTATGTAAAAAATCAAGATAATCAAATATCAGTAGCTATATATTTGAATTAAATTTGTATTATAAAAAATAAATAGTTATTCTTATCAGGGAAATTTGGTCAAAACATTCTTATAATAAAACTTTAATGTATTAAGGACAAATATAAAAAGTTTTTCTTGAAAAGTCTGACACATAACCTATGTTTGGGAAGTTAGGTTTGTGGATTTTTTGGTTAAAATAGTCATAAAAAACAAAATAGGCTTTTTAGCCCTAAAAAATAAAACATCACATCCAATTCATAATTATTACATTCTCTCTCTAAAAAAAGTCAAAACCCTTCCCGAACCAAGTTTTTTAGTCTCAGGCTAAAAAAGCCAAAAAACCAATTCACTTCCCAAATAAGCATAATAATTATCAAAATATTAAACTTTAAAATAATATAATTTTTGATGTAGATGTCCGTTTTTAATAAAATTAATATTTTTAAAATTCTCTTATCAAGATCTATCAAATAAGATTCATGTTGACTATGGAATTTAAAAAAAAAAAAAATCTATAACCATTGAAATTGATATAAACAGTAACAATATGTTACTCTGATTCATAGTAATATGTTACTCTAGCAATATTGTCCAAGAAAAAAATATATATTTTAGTTTATCCTTAGTCATAATTATGTATTTTCTCCTTAGGGGGTGTATGAAGCAAAATAAATTGGGCAATTCTTTTCACCAAATAAGGGTCCAATGTGTTTTGCCTAATTTCCCTTCTTAAAATTATATTTTCATCCATTTTTTTAAAACAAATATGACTCAAACATATAGTTACTGATATCCAATCATTTTAATTTTTTACATAAAAATTTTCTTAATGAGTCTTGAGCTGTATTTGGCATGAGCTTTTTTGGCTATTTTAGTCACAAAAAAGAAAAATAAACTAAAAAATTAATAAGATAAAATGTTACATCCAAAGTATAATCATTTTATTTTTGGTGAATTACACTAACAGTCCCTATAATATGGGACTTGTGTCATTTTGGTCCCTGACTTTTCAATTGTGACATATTTGACCCTAAATTTTGAATCTTGTTCCAAATAAGGACAATTGAACATACTATTGGATTTTTCAATGGCAAAATCATCAATTTGATAAAATATAAATTAATTTGACAAAAATAAATGTCAAAAAATTATTTTTGAATTTTTAAAAATTATTTCTATCTACTAAAGATAAAATTATATAAAATTAATAAATCTTTTAGACATTTATTTTTTTTTGGCAAATTAATTTTTATTATGTATTTGGATGATGATCATATAAAATTAACTTTTAAAAATTAATCATGTAATTTTTATTAATTTTTAGCAATTTAACATAATTTTATTTTTTGTTGGTAGAAATAATTTTTAAAAATTTTAAAATATTTTTTTGACATTTATTTTTATCAAATTATCAAATTGATGATTTTGCCTTTGAAATTAAGCAATGGTATGTTCAATTGTCCTTATTTGGCACAAGATTCAAAATTCAGGGTCAAATGTGTCACAATTGAAAAGTCAGGAACTCAAGTGACTCAAGCCCCAAACTATAAGGACTGTTAGTGTAATTTGTCCTTTTTATTTTTTCTCTTACAAAAGTTAAAAACTAAAAATTTCATCCCAAATGAAACTTTTAAGCTCTTAGGTTAAAATAGTCAAAAAGTTAAAAAGCTAAAATGTAAACCCACATCCCAAACAAAGGCTTAAAAATTGAACGATTCAGATTACCGAAATTGATTTTAAAATAAGTTTAAACGTTTTCTTAAGTTGAAATGACAATTTAAGATAAATTAAACCCATAAATATATTATTCCTAACCAGTAATATCACGTGTCACTAATAATATAACAATAATGTTTGAGAGCTCTAATAGAGTTCTATTGATGTGGAGAGTACTCATGTGATATGGAGGCCGACACTTCTCTCTCTATCTTTCTCTACTCCCTCTCTCTCTCACCACATTAGAACTCCCATTAGAGTTAGAATAATACTTGAGACCCCCTTTTGGGGGTCACCCTCTCACCCCCTTTGCCATGTGTCAGGGAGTGATTGGAGGAGCAGGAAAAAAAAGAAAAAGAAAAAGAAAAAGCAACCAATGAGAGAGAGAGGGGGTCAAAGGGGGTGATGGGAAAAGGGGGGATGAATCATTGTTGTTAGAGTTATTATTTTAAAATTATGTATCACTACTCATAATATAATATCACTATTATATTAACAAAAATAGTAGAGACCCAAAAAATATTTACTAAAAATGTTATCAAATATTGTAGGATTCACAGCTATATTATATAAATCTCACGCTCATATAAAATATTTGATAAAAAATTTAAAATTTCTAACACTCCTTTAATATTAATTTTTACTCCGCGATGTGAATCGAAGAAAATGGTGCTTTGATATGTGGGGCCCGACGTGCATTAGAGAAGCCGCATGCCTACTGGTTGCGGTAGAAATCAGCCACCCACAATGTGCCACCTCAGCACATAACGGAGCTGACCACCACCCCAAACGTTGCCAACGGTTACAATGATGCTTTGCCCTCGTCATTATTAGAAATATTAGCAATGATTCATAATATTAATTTTGATATTTTAATAGAACACATGCCAAGTTTAACATCTCTCTAAAAAGATAAAAAGTTAAAAAATTACACAAAAAATTAAAAAGTTATCCTTATTTAACAAAAAAAATATTAAAAAATTAATTTTTCACACAACCGTACAACTCATCAATCTGACCCGTGAAGCTCTGTGTTGTGTTTGTTAAGAAAAATTGCACAATTTGGTGCAATTTTCACACACTGATGTTCGGTCCGTGGGAGTCCATCATGGGTCCCGTTTTGATAATCTGAACTGTCAATGTGTAAAACTCGTCGAGTACTATATGTCTGTAAAAAATCACATTGATCATGTAGTTATTGATATCCGATCAATGTGATTTTTTACAGACATATAATACTAGACGAGTTCTCACGGTTCAGATTATCAAAATTGGACCCGTAATGGCCCCCACGGGCCGAACAAAACCGTCCAGTGCAATGCCCGAAAAGTAGTCAATAATTTCTTATCATCAATTCGGCTGTGCAAATTGTACAGCTGTACAACACACATCTCTAATATTTTCCTACACACTTCTTTATATAATTTTTTAATATACATTTTTTCATAAAAAGTAAAAAAGTTAACCCAAATATCCATATTTTTTTTCTCAATTTTTTAGTCTAAAAAGACAAAAAAAATGCACTTATTTAAGACACTACAAACAACCCCTAATGACATAGTAAGGAGAGAAAAAAAAAAAAACAAACAAACAAACAAACAAATCAAGATCAAAACATCATATCACAGTGGTTGAGACCCACTGCTAACTCATTAGAATTGGCTTTAGAGCTCAAAAATTGAAGCTCCAAAGCATTTTTCTAGAAATGTAGGGCCCATACGATTGTTACATTTTGTATGTTTGGTTTTAATTTTCTAAATTTAATTTTTTAAAAATTAAACTTTTTATTTCTCGTATTTTTATTTTTAGTGAATATTTTTAAAATCTTAAGTAATTTTTTATATTTTTATATACATTTTACTTAGATGTACCTAAGAAGAAAAATATTTGTGAAATTTTTTTTAAAAAAAATTAATAAATACACAAAAATATGAAAAATGGATTGAATTTTTGTATTTTTATATTTTTTGTATTTAGTGAATTTTTTAAAGATTATTTTCATAAATATTATATTTTTAAGTGTATTTATGTTACGTGTGTCTAAAAATTAAAAAATTACTTAAAATATTAAAAAAAGTCAATAAAAATAAAAAAAAAATGTAGAAAATAGAAAAGTAAAATTTTCTAAAAAATAAATTCTAAAAATCAAAACCAAACAGAGTAATTATTTTTATTTTTTCTTTTGTACTATTTATCCTTTTTTGTTTTAAATAAAATCTTTGCTTGTAAGTATTCTACTACTTGTTCAAAAAAAACATAAAGGTCCATTAGTGATGTAATGAGAGAGCGGAATTACAAGTACTATAATACTGGTTCAAAAAAAAAAAAAAGAGTGTGGATAGGAGGGATTTTGTGCACAATATAATGTGGACAAAGGCTCCTTATTGATGTGATGGGTGAGGGGAATTACAAAGTATTATACTACTTGTTTAAAAATATATATATATATATCCTAGTGCTTGTATATAGGAGGGATTTTGTGCACAATATAACGTGGACAAAAGCCCTTTAGTGATGTGATGGGAGAGGAGAATTGTAAGTTCTATCACTTCATAAAATAACAATGATTCATCCTACTAAAAATATAACCACTAATAGCACTAATGCATTAAAAAAATAAAAAAAAAACAAAAAAAATACAACTCCAAGACTAAAACATCACATCATTTCTGGCGGGACCCACTGCCACCTAATTAGTGGGAGCACTAATTAGTGCTCCCAAGCATTTTTCTTCATAAAAATATGAAGGGTAAATTTGTAATTACACTTCAATTGATTGTACGTTCAATCTCATTTTTTTCTTTTGACATTTTAATTGTTCTGATCAATTTCTTAAATTTCGAGGCAAGGAAAAAGTTTGATACAGAGGGAGAAGAAAAAGAAAAAATTGGAACAGAAATATCATTTGATTCGTCGATTCTCAAAAAAAGAAATAAGCAAAATCTATTAATTGAGTGACAAATAGAAAATTCATGGGAAGTTACAATCCCTACCACGGAATAGTGCACCTACATGCCTTGATCAACATTGTTTTTCAACCGAAAGATCAAGAGCTAACTATCGAGACTTTGGACTATACTTCGTGAAATGGTTTATGCATGTTTGTTGCCAGGGGATCTTTGCAAAGTTGATCATTGCAAGAGTTATCAAAAATTTGACTAGGAAGTCCAATGGCGAAAAAAAGAGGATTCATTAGTGTACGGGGAGCAAATATTCCGCGGAGCCCGTACTCCTTTCGTCCAAGCTCCTTGTCTATCCGATCGACTTGCGAGCACAACGGCGGTGAGCTACCCGGCGGTGTGTGGCCGGAAAACTCCTCCGACAGTCAAGTTAGCACACACACTTAGGGAGAGAGAGAGGAAGAGAAAGATATATCACAATGAGTGTTTCTCACCTAATGATGTTCCCCTTGAGCATGGGGGGGCGCAGTCATGCTTATATACTTTCTGCGCTCATTAGTCTTTTGACACGTGGAGCTGCTCTCCCATCTGTTAACACAAATCCAGCGAACACCACCTAACCAAACCGTCAAACAACATTAGCGGGAACTCGGCAGCCCGGCGGCATTACCTCAGCCTTCCACAACCGTGCTGCGTAATGTGCCTGAGTGCTCCACTCGCCGAGCTCTATAACGGCCGAGCTCGGTAGCATTCCGGCAGAGTCGAGTTCGAGACAGGTCGGCCGGTGAACAGAAGACATTTCCCGCCGAGCTATGCATGCGACCCATGGAACCCGGGTTGGCAGGCGGTCATCTCAGCCAAGTAAGCTCCGTCCAAACATGGGACCTGGACCTCGGGCCTGGGCCTCGACCGAGCAAGATCAACTCCAGGGAGGCCCCAGTTAGCTCGACCTAAACAGGGGGCCTGAGCCATGACCGAGTGAAACCCACTCGGAACAGGCCCAAATTAGCTCGGCCCAAACATGCTCGGCCCTATCCAGTCCGGTTTCTTCCATGCCCCAAAGCCAGATTATAAATCTCCCTCTTAGTTGCCCCTTAATTCCGTCTGCGCAGGTGTGACTGGGATTACCTGGTCCAACCGGGGTAGATTCTCCCTCGGTTCTTAGTTCGCAAAACGTTAACCGCGCAAATCTCTAAGCTCGGTTTCTCGATTTGCTCGGTTGACGTCTCAACTCGTCTTCTTGTCTCTTCAATACTGACGCCCCCGTCAATGGGGACACACGTCGATCATTTATTGGCCTCGAGCAGCCAAACCAGCCGTCTCTCCAGATTCAAATTTAGGTTGTTCTTTTCTCCTATAAACACGCCACATCCCCCTTCATTTTCTTCCTACTGTCTCTCTTTCATTCCAGACGACCTGCAGTGCCCTCCATTGCTTTTTCAAGCTCCATTCTTGCTTTCTACTGCGTTCGTGCTTGAAGACTCGACTTCTGCCCCATTCTGGTAAGTTCTTCGAACCCCTTTATTGCTTTTTCATTTGGGATTTCACATTTTAGGGCACGAAAAACCATTGGTTTTAGGATATAACCCCCCAAAACCCTCCTTTGCCCCTGCTCTCTTTACTGTTCTTCAACCTCAGTGATGAACACACGAGGATCTAGGGCGGACCGGGCTCCAAGTCTTCGTTTGATCCCGAAAAACACCAACACCGAGCAAGTTGTAGGTTTGCAAAACTCGCATAAGAGCCGAGGTAATAGAGTGCTGGACCGATCGACCGGGCTAAAATCTGGCCCGCTTGAGCGACCAAGCTTCTAGGTTTACCCTTGTGACCGAGATGGTTAGGCACTCCATCTGACCGAGCTAAAGTCAAGCTCGTTTTGCGCGACCGCGCTCCCGCTTACACTTAAACTTCCTTTTACTGCATAGTCCAAGGGGACCACGCACCAATACTGAGGCTCTCTAAGGTCGAGCAGCCATCAACCGAGAAATTTTCCAAACCAACACAGCCGTGCTAAAACCAGCCAGCTACACATGGGGCGCTACCGCTTCCTGGTTAACACGCCGATCGCACTAGCCGCGTTCCGGGAAGAATACGGTGTCCCCGCCGACGTACATCTAGAGCTCGGTGCTGAGGACACAACTCCTTGGGGCAGACTAGACCAGTGCCCTTTCACTGTGCTTTCCATTATCGAAGACGGCCTTCGCTTCCTGGTCAACCCTTTAATGTGTGAGTTCCTGAGGTGCACCGGGCTAGCATCCAACCCAAGTTTCAACCAACACTTATAGGATAATTAACGGGATAGCCGAGCTGAACAACCGGCTAGGCCTGAGCCTAGGACTAGCCGAGATACTTCGCCAGTACACCCTAGGGCATACCAGCGATGGTCTCAACTACTATTTAAAAATCAGACCGGGTAAAGAGAAGATAGTAACCAGCACCCTAGATAAAGACATGCACGACGATGACTTTATCTGGGTGTCCGGTAATTATGAAACAGCCGACGTGCCCGGCTGGTATATCAGCAAGAACTTCGGTTCAACATGTAAGTCGTGCTAACTGCTTGGTCAAATTAATTTCCTTCACTATTTTGTACTTAATATCTTTTCTTCTTTTTCTTTTTGCAGCCATTAAAGCTTTGTAAGCCCACTACTACAACCCCAACGAATCAGCCATCAAAACCGTGCTTCGGTACCGTAACCGAGATTGCCATGAACTTCTCGGTTACGTGCCGACCTACAGATACTCCGCTCTCCGCTAGAGTAGAGTGACAGACTTCTTCTGAGCACCGTCCCCACCTCCTGACCCAACACTACCGGACGTGCGCCTTATCCGGTTAACCGAAGTAGAGGAGATAGCGAAACGAAGCCGCATCAAACATCTCATCACTGCCACATCCACCGAGCTACCAAGTATCCCCTCCCGCACAGCCGTTGCTTGTCAATCAAACGGGGCTGTGGTCGCGTTGGCGTCAACTGCCGCGGTGCAGACAAGCAAGGAAAATCGCCGCACTGGTAAAAGGCCTCGCACCACCGATCCCTCAGCCGAGCTCATAGTAGAGCTGAACACCGAACAACCAGCAGTAACAGCTGACTTAACACCTCCATGGAAGCCCCAATTGAAGCACCGGGGAAAAGAGATCCCGGGCAATGCTTCGATCAAAGGGGACAAAGAGCACCTCCTCGCCTTCGATCTAACCAAAGCCCTGCTTTTGCCGAGCGATGTGACTAGCAGCGACCACGTGCCGAACACCCGGCTCGTGAAGTCCTCGGTCAAGTCTATGACCCAGGTAAGAATTTCGCATGCTTTATGCAAAATTTTCCAAGTGTTTACTCGGTTTCCTTTCTCTAATCAAAACTCTCTTGTTGCAGGCCATCCAGAAACAACATCTAGTGATGGAGCGGATTCATAGACTCCGGCAGAAGGCGACGGACGCTGCCAGCCAGGTTGAGCACCTTCAGACCGAGCTGGGGCGGTCAAAAACTTCTTTGGAGATTGCGAACTCAGACAACTCCAAATTGCTCGGCCAACTTAGAGCCGCCAAGCAAGAAAGAAACGCTCTCCGGGCCGAGCTAGAAGCGTTGAAACAAGCAAGGAAGGATGAGCTGGATGAGGCGAACAACGAAGGTTTCAAGGAGGCTGAGGAAAACTACACCAAGCAAGTTCATGTCACCCAAGACATTTTCTTCAAGGCCGGCTGGAAGGCTACTTGTGAACAGCTCGGCTAAGGATCCGGAACCGACGTGTTTGCCTCTCCCCTAGCTGCCTTCCTGCCGACGTACATGGTGCCATACGCCAACGATGTCTTCAGCGCATTGCAGGCTGAGGCCGAAGAAGAAGGTGTGGAGGAAGCCGAGGAAAATGCCGAGGGAGATAACCGCCCAAAGCAGGCCGGCCAAGTTGAGACCGGCGTCTAAGAAACCACAACCACGGTCGACCTGGAGGCAACTGCAACTGGGGATGACTTCATCGACCTATCTCCCTTAGTTTAGTTTTCTTTTTCTTCTTTTTTGTTTTTAGGAATGTAACCGGGCTGCCAGTCCCACTGTATGTAATTCTGTTTCACATAAATGAAAAGTTCTGATTTCGTTAACTGTTGTTCTGCATGTTGCACCGTGTTTCATCATCTCGGCAAAAACCTTTAATAAAACGTCAACTATTTTAGCCGGGGTAAAGCACCTCGGCTAAACCTTTTGAGTTGTGCAAATCATCAACATCATTAGCCGGGACAAAACATCTCGGCAAAAGCCCTGAGGAAATCATCAACTTATCTAGCCGAGGTAAACCATCTCAGTTGAAACCATAGTTGAGTAAACCATCAACTCATTTAACCGGAGTAAAACATCTCGGTTGAAAATCACAGTTGAGTAAACCCTCAACTCATTTAACTGGAGTAAAACATCTCGGTTGAAATCACAGAGTTGAACAAATCATCAACTCATTTAACCGGAATAAAACATCTCGGTTGAAATCACAGAGTTGAGCAAATCATTAACTCATTTAACCGGAGTAAAACATCTCGGTTGGAATCTCAAAGTTAAGTAAATCATCAACTTGTTCAACCGGAATAAAACATCTCAGTTGAAATTACAAAGTTGAGTAAATCATCAACTCATTGAATCGGAATAAAACATCTCGGTTAACACCTCAAAGTAAGCATTGAAAACAACAGAATGCTTCAGCGAAGATAAGTCACTTCTATTATATTGACAAAAAGAGTATTACATTCAAAAGTGTAAGGCAAATAAGTCCTTCCTCAAAAGAATCACATAAAAACTATGAAAACTAAAAATAGTACAGTTTGAGGTTAGCCACATTCCATGGCCGGGGTATGCCCTTTCCTTCCAAATCTTTCAAGTGGTATGCCCCCTTGCCCGCCAGATCGGTTATCTTGTAAGGCCCTTCCCAGTTTGCCCCTAGCTTGTCTTCGCCCGGCACTAGTGTGTTGCCCATAACCTTCCTTAGAACCCAGTCGCTCACTTTGAACGATCTGGGATGCACGGTTTTGTTGTATTTCCTGGACAATTCTTGTTGGTATGCGGCCACGTGGATCAAAGCTTTTTCTCGGCGTTCTTCAGCTAGGTCCAATTCCAGGGCGACTGCTTCAGAATTCAACTCGGGCTCAAAATTTTCACTGCGGATGGTGGGCATGCCGATTTCCAATGGGATAACCGCCTCCATGCCGTACGCTAGGGCAAAAGGAGTTTTCCCGGTAGATCGCCTCGAGGTCGTTCGATATGCCCAAAGGACACTTGAGAGTTCCTTGGCCCATTTTCCTTTGGCTTTCTCAAGTCTTTTCTTCAACCCATCAAGAATGGTCTTGTTTGATGCTTCGCCTTGGCCGTTAGACTGCGGGTAAGCTGGGGTGGAGTTGTAGAATTCAATTTTCAATTCCTCACAAAATCCTCTGAATAAGCGCCCGTCAAATTGGGTGCCATTATCAAAAATCAAAATCTTGGGGACGCCAAACCGCATTACCACATTCTGCCAGACAAACCGTTTGACGTCTTTCTCCTTGATAGTTACTAAGGGCTCAGCTTCAACCCATTTGGTGAAGTAGTCCGTAGCCGTGATGAAGAACTTCCGGTTGCCTGGTGCCGTTGGGAGTGGTCGCACTATGTCCAGCCCCTACATCGCAAAAGGCCGAGGGCTTGTGAGGGGAAGAAGTTCTCTGGCCGGCTGGTGAATTTGGTGGGCGAACTTCTAGCACTTTTCACATTTGCGAACATATTTTTGAGCGTCTGCTTGCATGCACGGCCACCAATATCCTTGCGAGATAGCACGGTAGGCCAAAGATCTTCCCCCGATGTGACTGTCGCATATGCCTTTATGAATCTCGTACAAGAAAGCTTCCACGCTGTTTGGGTGTACACACTTGAGGTAAGGACCGGTGAAAGACTTCTTGTATAAAGCGCCAGATGGAGAGAGCCAAAACCGCTCTGACTTCACCCGGACTTTATGCGCTTCCTTTTTATCGGTCGGAAGGGTCCGTTCCTTTAGGAAGAGGACAATAGGGTCCATCCAAGAAGGGCCAAGCTCGGTGCAGAGTACTTCTGTCTGCTCGGGTTCCTCAATACTAGGCCTTGGAAGAAACTCAATCAGGAGAGGACTGGGAGATGTTCTGTCGACCATGGAAGCCAGACCAGCTAACTCATCCGCATGGCCGTTTTCTTCCCGTCCAATTTGTTGGACCCTTATAGCCTGGAATCGCTTGATGTGATATCTTACCAGAGCTTGGTACTTTGTCATTTTGTCATCTTTAGCTTCGTAGACCCCAGACACTTGGTTTACAACAAGTTGGGAATCGCTGTAAACCATCAATTCGGATACACGCAACTGGAGCGCGCTCTTAAGTCCGGCCAGCAGGGCCTCGTACTCAGCCTCATTGTTTGACGTAGGGAATCCGAGTGTGATAGAGTGTTTGATGGTCAGACCATCTGGAGAGATCAAAACTATGCCCAGCCCGGCACCGTGACGATTTGAGGCTCCATCTACAAAAAGTTTCCACATTTCACCGACAAAGAGCTTCCAACACTCTGAGGGGTCTTAGGAGGCTTGAAGGTCGATGGGATCACAGTCGCTCGGCTGTTCTGCATCCCCCATTGGCAATGCAGCATCAGACCCAACAGGTTGAATTGCTATGTCCAAGTTCGGCGTCGCATCGCTGGGCTGCAGTACTATGCCCGCTGGAGGTTCTATGGCGGGGCGCGCAAGTTCTGCGTCGCCAACATCGCCCTGCTGTGCAATTTTCTGGCGAGCCTGCATTCACCTCCTCGGTTGCCGTGGCAAGATCCATCGGGCATACTGGATGAATTCCATGTGAGAATTCAGCAACGAAATTGGCCAATGTCTGTGCTTTTATGGTAGTTCGAGGTTGGAACTTGACGTCGAATTGTCCCAATTCGACCGCCCACTTGAGGATTTGACCGGAGAAATTCGCCCGCTCGAACAAAACTTTGAGTGGGAACTCGGTCAAAACGATGATTGTGTGAGCATGAAAATAGTGCGCCAATTTCCTGGAGGCCATCATCAACGCCAAGGCAAGTTTTTCCAGCGGCAAGTATCTTGACTCTACCAGTAGCAAGGTTTTGCTCACGTAGAAGATGGGGAAATGTTGGATTCCTTTTGACAGGACAAGCACTGCGCTAACTGCATGCTGAGAAACGGCCAAATAAAGGTAGAGTTCTTCGCTGGGCTTTGGTGTCACCAATAATGGAGTAAAAGACAGATATGCCTTTAGCTCGACCAAAGCCCTGTCACATTCCTCGTCCCACGAAAACTTGGATTTCAGGGCTCGAAAGAAAGGGTGGCAGCGATCTGATGACCGGTTTATGAATCGATTAAGCGCGGCGGCCATTCCAGCCAGATGTTGCACGTCCTTCGCCGAGTTGGGCTGCTTTAATTCTTGTATGGCTTTGATTTGTGTGGGGTCTGCCTCGATGCCTCGGTTTGTGACTAGGAAGCCTA
This sequence comes from Camellia granthamiana, assembly GCA_036172215.1. Taxonomy (NCBI): domain Eukaryota; kingdom Viridiplantae; phylum Streptophyta; class Magnoliopsida; order Ericales; family Theaceae; genus Camellia; species Camellia granthamiana. The sequence continues at coordinate 127,977,617 of CM069903.1, forward strand.
GGAATTTCCCGGATCCCACGCCGAAGACACACTTGGACGCATTCAGGCGTAGCTTGTGCTGTTTGAGAATGGCGAATATCTCGGCTAGGTCGGACAAGTGGTCTGCCTAATGCCTGCTTTTGACCACCATGTCATCAATGTAAGCCTCCATCGTCCGGCCTAGCAGAGGGGCAAACATTTTGGTCACCATCATTTGGAAAGTTGCCCCGACATTCTTCAAACCAAAAGGCATGACTCGCTAGCAGAAGAGTCCCCTTGGAGTGGTGAAAGAGGTTATCTCACGGTCAAGGCCATGCACGGCAATCTGATGATAACCGCGGTAGGCATCCAAGAAACTGAGCCTTTTATGTCCGGCCGTTAAATCCACCAGCTGGTCTATTCTGGGCAGAGGAAAGCTGTCTTTAGGGCAAGCTCGGTTGACGGTTTTGTAGTCGACGCAAACTCGCCACTTCCCATTCTTCTTGGGTACTACGACCGTGTTTGAAATCCACCGAGGGTAGCACACTTCCTGAATAGCCCGTGCTTTAAGCAAGTTCCTTACCTCCTCCGCGACTAACTTGGCGTGATGAAGAGCCGATCTCCTTGTTCTCTGAATGACTGGCCGTGCATCAAGGAAAACATTGAGTTGGTGGCAAATAAAACTTGGATCGATGCCGGGCATGTCGTAGGCAACCATGTGAAGACTTCAATATTTGCCATCAAGAACTCTACCATCTCGGTCCTTTTTTGAGCGGTCAGGCTTGATCCGAGCAAAAAGAACTTGTTTGGGCTTTCCGTGTCGATCCGTACTTCTACCAATTCTTCAACAGCTTTGTCCTCGGCCCTGGTACCCATGTCATCAAGGACACTCTGGTCTTCTGCGCCTTCAATCATTTGCACGAAACCTTTGGCAGCTCGACTCCCGTTCACTGCCACGAAGCATTGTTTCGACATGACTTGATCGCCCCAAATTTCCTTAATTTCCCCCATAACCGAGGGGAATCTCATAACTTGGTGGTAGGTCGATGCTACAGCCTACATAGCGTGAAGCCAGCCCCTACCGAGGATCAGATTGTATGTTGACGGCACCTGCAATACCTAAAACTCCACTTGCTTGACCACGGATTCGGCTTTGACCGGTAAAATTATTTTTCCCAAAGGCCACTCCGGTTGCGAGTTGAAACCTACTAGTGGCAAAGTTGCCGAAGCCAAGTTTGTATCTCGGAGTTTGAGTTGTTTGAACGTGTTGTAGTACATAATTTCAACCGAGCTTCCCTGGTCAATCAAGATGCGCTTGACATCGAACTTTTTGACGCAGAGGGTGACCATTAGGGCATCGTTGTGTGGCGTTTGAATGCGCTCTAGGTCCCTTGTGGAGAAACTAATCATGTCTTTTCTCTCGGTCTTCCCCCTTTTGATCGCGAGCTGGACTGACAAAACTTCCCTTTTGATCGCGAGTTGTTCTAGTTATTTAGTGCGAATCAGAGGATTTGATTGAGTATCGAGGAGTTAAGGGATTTAAGCCAAAGTACCAAATGAAAGTGATTGATTTTTTTTTCATTCCTAAGGGAGTACATCTATTACTTGGATCTTCTTCTGGAACAAAAGGTATGATCCACGCATATTGATATGTATGTTCCATTAAAAAAAAATAATAAATAAATAAATAATAAAAAAAACACTGTATTCTTAATTATTTCGATTCACCAAATCTTATCTATTCTGAAAGAGTTAATAAAAGAGAAAAAGAAAAATATGTCTTATAACGTTTTTAAAAACACCAGTAAGATTAATTTTGATAAAAGTGTAAAGGTGCTCAGGACTAAACTAAGATTTTAGTTAAAGTGTACTAGAATACTAAATATAATTAATACTATTGCATTGTTTTTTTTCATTAATTTTCGAAATGACATTATATGAATGAGTCTAATTGTAACTTGGTTTAAAGCTAGGCAAATTTATTAGAACAATTAAAAAGTTACGAAAATTAAGTGAAATTTAATATAAAGTATAAGAGTTTAAATAAAATTTTCTTAAATATATATCTATATATTAAGTAAAAGGGTCTTTTAAACCCCAAGGCTTGTGGAAACTCCAACATGCCAATCCTAATTTCTTAATTTTTTATATTTTTTAAAAAAAAAATTGACTTGGTGATTGGTTCAAAGATTAAAATAATTACACTATTGAATAACACAATAAATGAAATCCTAATTTCCTTACTTTTTACATCCCCAAGAGACCCATGTAATTATTGTGTAAATGGCTCTTAATTTTTTTCCCTCTTAATTTTTTTGTTTTGTTTTTTGAAAAAACAAATAAATAAACACTTATTAAATTCTTTCAAACTCCTCGGTCAAACCCCATGTATTTAATTTATATAATATTAAAAAAAATTAAAACAAATATAAATATCTATAATTATCCCGTGCATAGCACGGGTGATAGGCTAGTATATATATATATAAATGTTTGGTTTCTCTTAAGTTGATCATCTCAATTTAAGAGAGCACTTAAATTGGGTAGGCCCATTATGGGATCGATTTCAGTAATCTAAACAGTTCGCTTTTTAGGACTCGTTGAGTAGAATATTTATACAAAAAATTAATATAATTAGATATCGGTAACTATATATTTAAATCAAATTTGTGTTACAAAAGATGAATGATTATTGTTAAAATTATATTTGTCGTTTATTTTTTAAATATAATTTAAATATATAGCTACCATTGTCTAATCATCTTAATTTTTTGTATGAATATTCTACTCAACAAGTCTTAAAGGGTGAACAGTTTGAAGAATCAAAATTAGTCTCAAAATGAACTTACCAAATCTAAATATTCTTTCAAATTGAGATAATAACTTTAAAAAAATCAAACCCTATATAAAGTCGGAGATGTAAATTCTATTAATAATTGTATCTTTTTTTTGACAACACATATTTTTTGACATTTTCTATACAAACCTAGACATATGAGGAGAAAGGTTGTAGATAGAGCCAAAAAAAAAAATTATGAATTGTGGGTGTAGATTTCCGACCTCACAACCAAACAAGAAACTTAGCTGGAGAGCACACGGTAAGATAGATTGAGCCAACTACCTGCCAACAACAAGATGAGAATATTGTGATGGTTTGTCCACCCAGGAATACTCCGACGATCAAGTCAGTAATCGTATCTCTTACAGATATCGGACAAGTATTCAATTCACAAGAAAAAACATACCTTACACCCACGAAAGTGTCTCATTTTTATAACCAACAATGACCTAGTCCCTTAGAAGTCTCACTTCGTAAAGCTTAAGTTCAATGCTCATCTCGAACTCTCGGCTAGATAGGGATAAACTCCTCAAGAGCCTTATCCTTATCCAGACTAAGAATCTCTTCTGATCTAGGACTCTTATCCCTTATTTGAATATATCGGGGTTTCGACACTACTGCACTAAACCTCGGCAACACTACAACCATCTCGGCTACTATGACTCATCCACGTGGCACTTTAGCCGACATCTCGGAGCTATCTCGGCCATGTGACGTCATTCGCAAAATACTTCCCTACATGAATCAATTTGTTTAAGGAATTGTTATTCTCACTTCATTATTTTATAAATGCATTTTAAATCTATCTTCTAGTGGGCATTGTGAATCATTCTATATCATACTATGTGAATTTTTGGTTCAAAAATTAATGAATTTTGGACTTGTTTATTTCGACAAAAAATATTATAATACAAAAAATAAATAAATAAAATTAATAAAAATATTTTCTATCGTGAATGAAAACTAATAAACTTATTTTGGTAGGACATAATTTCTTATTTTTGAAAGTGAAAAATATTTTTGAACTAAAATCATACGGATGCCGCCACAATTTTATTATCACTACCACCCCCACCACAACACTAGCACCAACACCGCTACCACTTTCACCACTGCCACCTTACTACCACTATTGCCAAAAATGGCAATTTCTTCTGGTAGCACTTTTTCTCAGTTTCATATTCCAATAAAGAAGTGGGGTAGGAATTAGTTTTCTTCTCCCTGCCCCGTTCAACCCCACCTTCACTTGTTAAATATATTTATATGAGTAAATATGATTTATTTTTTTTAATATAATATGACTAAAATACTAAAATATTATACTTAAATATTCATTTTCACTTCTTTATTTCTTATTTACATTTTTAAATCTCATCACTTACAAATTATTATTCGTAATATTTCATATCATTTCTCATATTTACCAATACCGTCATTTCTAAGGTTATAAAAATTGCCTCAATCCTACTACATCGCCAATTTGCCTTGTCCCGTCCCCAGTATAATTAAGGACAAGCGTGGGGCACTATATGCCCACCCTTATCCCTACCCCATTGATATCCATGTCACTTCCACTGCATCTGCCACCAAGTTGATCTCCACTATCACTAATACAATCACTAATACATTAGTTTTAAAGTGATAACAAAATATTAAAGAGCATTTTTTATGAGGAAAAGAAATTAAAATTGTAAAAAATTACTTTTTTCCCAAAGAGAATATAAAGGGAATTTAGAAAAGTGTAGGTTGAGAATGACATTTCTTTATTTTTATTATAAAAGGATACTGTAAAATATTGTCATTATGAATGGCTAGGCTTGCCTCAAATCTATGTTTTGGATTGAAGGGTCCCGGTTGTACTTTTTTTTTGGTCCACTAAGGTCTTATTTTAGTAATTTGAATAATTAAAATTGTAAAATTTGTTGAGGAGATCATTTATGAAAAAAAATAAATTGACTAGACTTTAGTAATGAATTACTATCTTTTTTGGACTAAATTTTTTATTTAAAAAAATTAACCATTTTTAGATTAAATTATTTTGTTATGAAAAGTGCATTTTTTTACTGACATTTTAAAAAAAAATCACTAAAAATCATTTTTAAACTTTTTAAGAAGACATTTTAGTTACTATTCTTATGATGACAAGAATTGATCTCAAAATAATTTTGTAACAAAAATTTCACTTTTGAAAACAAATTATTAAGTGTACTTCAAATTCAAAGCATAGTTAAATATTAGATGTCAACATGAAAATAAAATAAAGTATTATTGTAAGGGTGAAGTACTAATAAATCTCAAATAATGATCTTATAAACTGTTTGATTATCTCATTTTTCTTATAGACTCAGAGGTCTCATTTTAGTGTGAATTATATAAAGTGCCAAGCATAAACGCGCGCGTGTTAGGTGTTAAAGGACAAATGTGAGTTTTCTTCATAATGTTGAAATTATTAAACCTAACACTTAAAAAAAAAAAAAAAAAAAAAAAACTATTTAGTATACTTTGCCCAAATGTAACATTCAAAAAACGTAACATTCAAGTGTAACACACTAAAAAATTTCTTAGTGTATTTTTCTCAAATGTGAACACGTAACATTCCCAAAAAAAAAAACTCCTTAGTATGCTTTTTTCTAAACATAACACTTCAACATAGCACACTAAAAAACTCCTTAGTATATTTTTCTCAAATGTAATAACATAACATTCCAAGAAAATCTCCTTAGTTTACTTTTCTTAAACGTAACACTCCAATCAATATAATATAAAAAACTTTTTAGTGCACCTTTTTCAAATGTAATACACCAAAAAATTCTTTAGTGTATTTTTCTCAAATGTAGCAACGTAACATTAAAAAAAAAAAAAAAAACTTGGTATATTTTTTCCAAACGTAATACTCTAATCAATCACAAAAACTTTGTGATATACTTTTTCTAAACGTAACAATTTAATGTAACACGTTAATGTAACACCAAAAAATCACATTAACATAAATGTAGATTTTTACGTTCAACAACCAATATTTCAACCACCAATCTCCCCTAAAAAGAATCTTTCACACCTCACATTTTCATTCTCATCCTAAAAATGAATGAGAAAATTGAAAAATTGAATCACAAAAGAATATTCACTTAAACTCAAATAGTACTAAATCAAATAAATATGACTTTTCAAAACAAAAAGGATCAATTAGTTCATAAGAAAATTCTTAAAACTAAATGGATCAACATTTCACCATATGAGATTTATGAGTAAATTTTCTTTATTCTAATGATATTGAATAATTTTTAAGAAAAGTTATCAATAAATCTTATTTTGTTTTTACAATTATTGCTAAGTTTTTGTCAAGTTTTGGTATAAATAATTAAATCCTATTTTTTATAAAATATTTTTAAAAAATTCAATACTTCATAATGATACATGTTATTCTAATTTCACATATGATTAAATATAAGTAATTATTTTATAAATATTTTTATTATAATCAAAGGGTAAATGAGCACGCGCACAATTGTTAGCGGCACGTGCTTTTAGCTCAGAGTATGAAAAAATTACTTAGGCGGCTTCACATGACAGTGTCTTGCATCAATCATAATTTATTATATTTTTTAATTTTTTAATCATTTATTATAAAATTATAAATTTCATATCTTTTATTAATTATAACACTACTTGAAATACTAAGTGTTGGTATTCTAAGATCAACTAATAATTTCTAAAAAATATGACTATTTGGAATAAGGAAAATGACTTGAACTCCCTCTTTTTCCCACCCCCATCACCCTCCACACACACGTGAGGGTTGGAGATCGAAAAAAAAAAAAAAAAAAATGAACTATAGGGAGCCAGGGGGTCGTGGAAATGACCGCACTGGGGTCTCAATCACTGCCCTTGGAATAAATAGGGAAAATAGTAAAAATAACTCTATAATAAATAAATAAATAAATAAATAAATATATAAAACACACAAACAGACCCACAGGGAGGGGTGGGACCCAGAAGCTCAAGTCCAGCCAGAACCATACCTCAACCAAGTTGCGAGCTCAATGATAGTGGCTAGCCCACGCCGGACCACAGGGTCGCCACGTACGTACATAATCCTGGGCTGGGCCATCATTCCTGCCTTACTGGTCCCACATTCCACTACAAACACATTCCACCAATGCAATCTCAATACCACCACCATCACCATTCGGCTCATCCCAGCCGCTCCACTCACCAGCTTAGCCGCTTGCTTTTCCACTTTGAGAAACTGTCCCACAGTCGGGTCGGTTTGTGGGATCCACATGTGAAAACTCATCTACCGACATTGGTGCAGAAGAATCTATCGCGTAGGCATTGTTTGGAAAGTTGGTTTGGGTGAGTATGAGATTAAAATAGTCATAAAAAATAAAATAAGTATTTTAGTTTTAATAAGATAAAATATCATATTTAATCTATAATTATTACATTTTTTTTCATAGAAAAGTGAAAAAAGTCAAAAAAGCCAACAGTCCTTCCCTAACTAGACATTTCAGTCCTAGGTTAAAATAGTTAAAAAAAGTCAAAAAGTCAACCCACTTCTCAAACAAAGCCTTAGACAAATTCATAAAAAAATAAAAATAAATATAAAAATAAAATAAAATAAAATTTGTTTGACAACTCACTTTAATAACACCATAAATAAGTAGTTCGTTGATTTATTAATTTATTTCTATCCTATTATCTCTTTATTTTTTTATATATTTTTTTATAATAAATAAAAAAGTCAACTTATAAAGCATATTTAGAACAAACCTAAAATAATTAAAAGAAGAGTATTACTATGTAGACTAAAAAATTAAACTCACTTTTTAAACTCAGTAATTTATTAAGAAGATGATTGGTTAAACCATTCATTTTCTTAATATATCACTAAAAAATCGAAAAGTAAATCTAAGAAGAGAATTTTTATATTATTTTTCATTAAGAAATTAAAACATTAACTAAAATAAATATTTCTCAAAACAAACCTTACTGACCACATTTGTAGAAGTTTAAATAGAGGATTGGATCAGCAGTAGTAGGTGTCATAAAAATTATGTTGATTTGGAAAATGGAAAGACTATGGTACATATTTTTATACCATATACATATTATAATTAAAAAAGAAAATAATATAATTTTATATTTTTTTGAATCAAAACCACAAAAATAAAAAATAAAAAATCATAACTAAACACCCCATGAGGTATAACAAAAAATCTCACGAATCATAACTCATAACTAAATAAAAAAAAATGATCATAAGGGAAAAAATAACATAAGTGGAGGTGTATATAATACACCTCTTTCAAAGGGTGTATATAGTAGAATTTCCCTTTAGAAAAAGTTGTCATGAGGTTTAGGAATGAAACCAAGATTTTATCGCCGGAAGAATTCAAAGACGAATTAATTTTTTTCACTATATATACAAATACACATGTATGTACAATATAATATATATAAATTATATATATACATAGGAAAAAAAATTAAATATCATAGTAGCAATCTCTAATAGGATGAAAAGTGTTTTTTTTTTTTTTGGTACAAAATAAAAAGAGAATACAAGATGAATAAAGAATAAAATGCCTCCGTTATTTTTATACGAGGGCCATGTTATGTATAAAATGAGATATATATTTTTAAAGTACTATGAAAAATAATTTTTACAGAAACAAGGTCCCCACATAGTTTTTCCCTAACTTCGTTCTTGATGAGATAAATAGTCACATGAAATTATGAATATTTTTTAATGAGGGGATTAGTAATCCTACGGGGAGATGATATTGATAATCCAATCTCATGAGATTGTGAGTGAAAATATTATTTTGCCTTTCACTAAACAAAAATAACAAAATAATGAGGGTATTTATGTAATTCTAGATATTTTAATTTCAATCAACTAATATGACTGTATTAGTGTACAAACAAATACAATTTGTTTTATAACTTTAATCTAATATTACCATACTAGTAATCCTCCCACTTAATTTCATTATACTTATAATCCCACGCAATCTAGACTAGCAAACAGGCATGGCCTTTGAGTACCAATATATATAGATACTCCCTCCGTCCCAAAATAATAGTCCCTTTTGGGGAATCCAACTTTTTTTGTAGTACAATTATTGCACTTTAAAAAAATTGATTTTCCAAAATTACCCTTTGATAGTACATTTTTTGGAGAATATCAATGTCATAACTGTACTTTTTTATGTTGTTAATGTATTTAAAAGAAGGGTAAAATAGAAAATTTGAATTATTTTTGTGCTTGATTTTTGAAAATGGACTAATATTTTGGGACAATGAAAAAGGAAATAAGGGACTAATATTTTGGGACGGAGGGAGTATTTTTTTTTATAAAAAAATATTAAATTATTTTAAATAATAAAATAATTATTTTAATATTTTGATTTAAAAGTTTGTAGCCAAAATTATTATAAGGTGAACAACTATAAGTATAATTTTAATAAAAATTGAAAGAAGATAGGTATAATTTATTCAAAAATATTTACTATAAGAGCTGAGAGGGGGATTTGTGCTGAATTATGGATTGAGCTAAACAACACGGGACATAGTGTTAGGCTAAGCTAAACCAACACAGGACATGGTGTTGGGTCGAGCTAAACCAACACGGAACGTGGTGTTAGGCCGAACTAAACCAACACGGGACACGGTGTTGGGTCGAACTGAACCTATGCGGTCTTCGGCTTCGTGCTGAAGTAGGCCATGCTTGAATCGCATGAATGGGCTGAGCTAGGCGCGGTTTTGGCTGTAAGTGAGGACTGGGTAAAATGAATATGGGCCACGATCTACGGTTGAGTTCGTGACCGACGGGTTGACCGGTCTAGGAGTGTAATGTCCTTGTAGCACTGACCGAGAACGAAGCCGATCGGAGAGCTAGTCTCACTCAGAACGGCGCCAGGTTGACCTAAGAAAGCATTTTGGGAACGCCGCAAGTGATTGCTTGATCAAAGGCACTCCACATGGTCCAATGACACAAGGAGAGAAATATGTTTTTGGCACGCGTCAATACCGTTTGGCAATTAGCCAATACTGTTTGGTGGTATTGACGCATATACGTATAAGGAAATGAGAGGGCAGTACAACCACACGTCCAGGAAAGGACAACAGAGGTAGTGCACGTACAATCTAGGGTAGCATGGCCAGCCTAGATAAAGGGCACAACCAGTCTCTGAAAATGTAAGCACACTTTAGCAATTCTCTCTCTCTACAGCATGCTGCACTCTTTCTATCATGACTCGAACAAGTCCCTAGAGGTTTGGATCATAACCGGCCAGTAATCATGAGATTACCTATTGCCCCATACATAAATCAAATCATATTTAATTATATAGGACCAGAAGTAGAAGCATAATTATAAAATTTCTCCAATGAGCTTGTGCATAAATGGTATGAACAAAAACTTCTTATATATATATATTAATAACTCACCCATACATACATGAAAAGATATCATATGTCGAAGACCATTCAAACATCATAGTCATTCCAGAACCACAGCTTATATACAGACATGGTCAAATATGACCAACAAAAGGAAGTAAAAGAAAATCAAAAGAAAAAAGCCTCGTATGTGAGACATCCTTGGTTGACTCCACAAAAACTCGGTAATCTTTTTACAGACTCACTAAGGCTAGGCATCTCACTGCTCACCCACATACATATAAATACGAAGTGAGCAAAAGCCCAGTAAATAACATCAAAGTAAAGGGGTTATATGAATGAGTTTTATTAAGTAACATAAGCATTTCCATGTAAACAATTCATAACGGAATGACCTTGGGTCTAATAGATGGCGGAATGACCTCGGGTCCAACAGATGGTGGAATGACCTTGGGTCCAACTTTTATCAGATGTACAAAACAGAATTGATCATATCTTAACAGAATGACCTTGTGTCCAATCATTTACAGCTATATAATGACCATTCAGTCAACTCATAACAGATAATCAGACTTATCAAATATTCAGAACGACCTTGGGTCCATCTTGTCAAATGTACAGAACAACCTTAGGTCTATCATATACATTCGTCTCACATTAAATCACATTTACAGATATCATGTTAATCGGACATATATAAACTCATTCACACTTATAAAATCATAACTTTGGAAAACTTACAACATTAGGATATTCAGAAAATAAAGTAAATAAGAAAATATTTTTACTAAGATATAACTCACAATGATTCAGTTGCTGACACATCCTCACAGCTACACAATTCATAAACATACACACATTGAATTACATTGCCTAATCGGATTGTTCTTTAACTTATTCAATTCTTTAAGTCTCATTCTAACTCATAGATTCATTTAAGAAGCTCAATTCATGCCTAAGAATGTTTAGAAAAGGATGAGAATGCCAAAATGGGTAGAACATGACTTTTCAAAATATGCTGAAATCGGACACGTCACTCGAGCTCAACATTAGTCGCTTGAGCGAACCACATGGTCTGTAAAAGTACTAGATGGTCCGAATCTAGGCTCGATGGTCGCTCGAGCCAAGGTACAAAATGAACTAAGATCGCTTGAGCGTCAACTTAGTTGCTCGAGCTAACAACAAAACTCTGCAAAACTATTGGATGCATGAGATGTGCACTCGAGCGACGGATTGTTTGCTTGGTGAGGCAGAATTTTAGAATTTTCAGAGCAGAGTTAAGCTTCAAAACACTTAGTTTCAATTCATGAACTTGCATGGCTTGTACATAACTCTTAAACACTTAAAAACTCTTCTATAAACATGGACACAAGACCAATTCTCAAACCTCATGGTCAAACTTCATGAATTCTTCAATATTAAAATTCAAATCTTCATACATGTATGATTAAACTTCAAATTCTTTTTTCCAAAGCTTACAAAACATGAAAGTCACCTTCAAAACTTTGTGAATCATGAGTGCATGTACAATTTGTCTTCTAAATTCAACATAGATGACAAAATCATGCTCAAAAGAATGAAACTCAACAAAATTATGCATGCATGTGTGAATTAGCTTCAAGTTCATCATCCTTAACTCATTTCTTGTATTTGATCATATATCTTCTTGAATTCACATCTTTGATGACTTAAACTCTTGAATCATTGTTCAAACTCTTACTTAATACCTTCAATCAAGCAAATTCTTCAAGAACTTGAGCTCTACTTCACAATTCTTCAATCTCCTTGCAAGATTCTTCAAGTTTAAGCCTCTCTCTTTCTCTCTCTAAATGAACTCCCCCTTTCTCTGGAGCGTATCTCAGCAGATTTTGAGCTCAAAAGATGAGTTAAACTCATCACTTATCATATATACACTAATTAGCTTAATTAACACTAATCAAGGATTAACTAATAATTTAGGTTTAAGATTAATTAATTAAAACTTAATTTTTTTGAACCGAATCAAATTTTAATCAAATTTCTCAATAGGCTCTAAAAATTATGTCATTTACAAAAAACTAATCAATTTCGATTTTTGATGCCATTAGGACCTTCAATTTTCAAATTATAACAGAAACCACAACAGATATTCCTACGGTTAACAGATATAAATCTAAAAACCATACAGACACATAATTAGCATTCAAATTCACATGAAGTACTTCAATAACATTCAAAATCAATGATTAAAAGTATAATACGTAACGAGGTTGTTACACTTTCTCTATCAAGTGAACTAACTTGACCATCAGAGGGGCTTTCCAGCAAACCGCCTGCCGGGTAGCTCACCTCTGTTCTGTTTGTAGTGAGTCAAAATCCATCCGGAACGAGACAAGCTAGGTAGCAAGGTATCACAACCCAAACTCGCCCCTATGGGTTTAACGTGGTAACCGGCTGTAGACACTCCATTTTTGACCGTCCTCAAGACTTGGACGTCACTGATTGAACACTCAGTGATCACCCTTGTTTGTGTTCGTCTTGAGTTCCCGGAAGCCTTGGCGGCGCGCCTCGTCTCAGGACCTCTCGACTCGACCGTTTTGTGGTTGGTTTGGCACCAAACACTTGTGTTTTGCCTTTGAGAGGCAGGGTAGGGCTTGTAGACCATCCCCACCCATCACCGGCCATGGCTTGAGGCCACCGGCTGTCTTTTGTGGCCACCGGCCAAATGTTTGGCTGGCCGGTACTATAGATAGCCGGCCGGCTATCTTTTTTTGGTCAATTGCATCTTTGGCCGGCCGACTACTGTGTATCTGCTTTTGCAGATATTTTGGTGCAGCTGGCACACACTTGGCTCCCCTCCATACACGTGTATGGAGGGATCTCCTTCTATTTAGCTTCCTTTAGAAGCTTTACCAGATGGAATTGTCTATAAGAGGAGCTCTCCTCTCCCTTGTTTTGGGGTTAGATATTTTAGACAGCTTTTTTTAGGGTTTGAGTTTTAGGGTTAGGGTTTGTTCATATCCTACCTCTATATCTCTCTCTCTTGTGTGTGTTTTGTCTTACTTTTGCTCACAAACACCCACCATCACACCATCCCTTGGAGCTGAGGCCCTTGAGGGTTGTTTTGGAGGTTTTAGACTGATTTCAACCTAAAGAAGTTGTTGGATCTCCATTGGTGAAGAGGGTCTTCAAGGGTAAGAAGCTTGTGCCTTTATTCCCCATTTTTGTACACTCTTTTTACCTACCTTGCAACCATTTTTGAGCTTTGTGTATAACATATAAAAGTTCTATTTTTTAGTGCTCTAAATAGTTGGTTAAGGTTGCTTTAAGCTTTGGGGTTGTTTGCCCCCTCTTAAGCCTTGTAAGACTCCATTTTGTGCCATTTTGAGTGAGCTCCGGGACCATTGAGTTTGGGCCTCCTCACCACTGAAATCTTGAGGGATTTCAGAGGTAAGGATGGTGCCTTGAGGTCCTAGGAAGGAGAGGGCCACCCCCTCTCCTTGTTGTCCTTGAAAAGGACAATTTTTGCCTCTTGAGAGAGCACCATGTTTAAGAGTATGTTGACCATGCCTTAGCTGTTTTTCATGCTTATTGTGTCATAATATAGCATTGTATTGAGTTGGTTTGGACACACCATGCTTGTTTAGCATACATGTCTTGTAATGCCATATTGTAGCCTTAACATGCATATAGGTTTTAACCCTTGTTCGAGCATGTTTTAGGCCTAGCTTTATGAAGCTTTTATGTTTATTTTACCATGCTTAAGGTCTGTCCTTGGCTGTTTTGGTCTACCAAGGATTGCATTGCATAGCCCCTTTGCATTTTGGCTTGTTAGCCTTTGACTTTGGACCATGTTGCATGCTTGGCTTGCCTTTGTTTAATTGGTATGGCACCATTTCTAACATAATTTCAGAGCTTATATTGCATGTCATTAGTCCATGTTTAGCCTCTTTTAAGTGTGCTTGAAAGTTGCCTTTGTGTGCTTAAGTGTTGGCTCATTAACATGTGCATGTGTGTGTGTGTGTGTGTTGGCCCTCATTTCTATAGCATCGGCCACTGTTTTGGGCTTAGTATAGAGCTGTCCAATTAGTGTAAGTCCCTCCTTTGCATGTTGTTGCATGCACTCCTTGTATGTTGTAGCATATCGGTGAGTTGTTGCATGGTTGAATTTGCATGATTGAATGAAGTCACATGTTGGCTTGCATGCTTGAACACCCACATTGTATCTTGCCTACTTGCAGGTTGCATTGCTTCATGCCTTTCATGCTTCTTTACTTAGGTTGTATGCCTAACATGCTTTGCTTGCTTGCATTGTCCATGTTGCATACTAGTTCGCATACTTAGATTGTATTGCATTGGCATGCATGCTTGGCCTCTCGAATTGCTTGTGATAGAGGTTAAGCCCCATTGTTTGATTATGTGCATTGCATTCCATATTAAAATGCACACTTGATTCTTTGGGCCATCATGCATGGAAATGCGTGATTTGGTGGTCCGAGAATCGAGGCCCATGTCCCTTTGAGTCATAAACATGATAACTGATGTGATTGGTGCATACATTACTTGAAATGCATTGCTATGCCAAATCTTGCCCTCTGCTGCTGTCAAACACAGATTCTGCAGGAAGATTTGTCCGGCCGGCTATCTTCAGTGCCGATCGGCTATCATTGTTGGCCGATGGATCAAATTTGTGGCCGGTGACCATTCTATATGGCCGGTGATGTTCTCCTTCAGCCGATGGTGTTCCTTAGCATCCAGAGAGCAAACCCTGGGACTTTGGCAGCTATCAGAGGAGCAGAGCAAGGAAAATAGAGACATCTTGAGCATGGCAGTGGATTTCCGAGCGGAACCAAGCGCGCATGCATTGAGCCCTCTCCCCGAGGCTGCTGTTTACTGTCTTCTTAGATTAATTAATTTGCTTAATTAATTTAATGGTCTGTAATATTTAATTAGCTTGTTAGTTAGTTAAATTGTATTATTCTTTTAGTCCCTCCGAGCGAGGGCAAATTTGTAATAAGTGTGGGTGCATGTGTGCATGTCTTCCAACCCCCACTTCTTTCTCCCTTTTACTTACCTGCTTTTGATGGTTAGTATTAGGGTATATTTAAATTAGCATACCTTATGCTATGCATGCGTGCATCCATACATTTGTCTTGCATGCACCGGGCTCAGCGCATCATACTAACTGCATTGTATTTCAATTCCAAGTTGAATACATGTTATTTGTAGCATCTCATATGCCATCTTAGATTAGCCGAGCCTATTCTAGTGACATTCTGTATGTGATGCATTAGCCATTTTTAACATGAACTAGGATCATGCATGATTACTAACTAGTTTCTGTTTTGGCACGGAGTACTAGGTGAGCATTTATGCTTTAGCATCTCGCATGAGTGTGAATGTTAACATGACAGCATGCTTACCATGTGGCTATGTGCTTACGTGATATTACTGCCTGAATGCTTGTGGGTGAAGGTTGGATTGTTTGAGTTGGAACAACTCATTGAAATCCGTGTTTTAGCCTACTTGCGAGTAGCAAATTCCAAAGCGTTTTCCAAACAAACGGATATGCAATGTTTCATTCCAAATTAGGCAATCTAGTCTATACTTGTTTGCTGTGCGCATAACATAGTAATTCTAGGCTAATAACCAGAATAAGAACACATAATGCTTTCAAAACAAGATATCATGGTTAGTAGAGGCCGATCTTCGGATCGGGCGAGAGGGGGTGCTCATAGCTGACCTTCCCCAATCGTACCCAAGCTCCCGAGCCGAGACAACTTTGGTAATGACGGACACGTGGCCTTTGACACCGAGTCAGGGTTTCCTAAATTCTCCCATAAAAAAAATATTTAGGTGGCGACTCTGTATCTGGCAAAGCAGTCCATGTTTGGCACTTCTTTTCTAAAAATCTGTTTTCTCAAAACGATTTGCCGGATTTGGACTCTTTGGTTCAAGATTAAGAACCGTGACATAATTGAGTCCGAACTGTAACCCGTGAGTTCCCTCGCGGACCCGTTACACCGGCTAGTAATCCTGGGATTACCAAAGGCCTCTGAACAGAATAACAAAATATAAGGGGTTGCAGAAACAAATATACGAAATACAATGTCCATAGAGCTGTGTAGACATACATGAGACAAAAAATTTAAAACTTAAATATATATATGTTGTCAAACTTCCATATGTCATGCACCACCATACATATAGTATCATAAGGCATTTAGCCCGAAGTACAGTGAGACAAAAACAAAACAAAAACATTCTTCGCATGATTCACAAAGCTTGACTTTCAAACGGGAACCTTCCCGGGAGGCATGGTGGCTAGCTGACAAAACAAAACTCTCCAAGCTGTAGCTTAGCCCTGGTCACACGACTACGCACCTACATACATAATATAAATAGTGAGCGGAAACTTAGTGAATAACAACAGAGTAAAGGTTTTACTGAATGAGGTCCATACAAAAACAAAGTCTTGTACATAATCAGATGTCAAAGTAGAAACAGATTCGTATACATAATCATATTCGTATCTAAAGCTCATACAGTTCACATGATAGTACATGGTACATCCATTAGCGTTAACAAATCCGATGACCCATATTTGGGATGACCATATTTGGGACGACCATATTTGGGACGGCCATAAAGGCATTCCGATGACTCATGTGCACAGAGACGTTTTCGATGACTCATAAAGGGACGACTATAAAGACATTTCGATGACCCATAAAGGGACGGACTTAAAGGCATTCTGATGACACATAAAGGGACACATATCATATGATGCTAAGGATGCCACGAATACATTTCAAAAACTTTGACAATCATTCATTCATACAAAACATAACATTTCAGAAAACTAATTATTTCATATCATAACGTTCATAAAATATTTAACATTAAATATAGCTTTACAAAGTTATTACTTACAGATTGCTCCAATAGCAAAATAGAGAAAGCGAACAATTCGGATAGTCTATGGTGCATGACCTACACAAACACATAGCAGATACACATTGAAACACATGCTCAGAATATACTTAACTCATTATGTTTCGTTCTTAGTATGTTTCTAGGTCTTATCCTCATTATTATGTCTTAATCTTAGCTTGGGAATGCCTAAGATGCAATGAGGATGCTAAAATGCATTTGAAAACCCTTAGTCAAATATGCTGGAAACAGGGGATTCGCTCAAGCGTAACTTCCTTCGCTCGAGCGGACATCCAAACATGTAAGTGGTTGCTTGAGGACAACTCTCTTCGCTCGAGTGGTCTGTAAACTTTGCAGAAGTACTGGTTACTTGATTTTTTCGCTCAACACACGCTTGACGGTCGCTCGAGCATGAGATTGAGGTCTTCGCTCGAGCGCAACTCTTGTCGCTTGAGCAGTCTGCAAAAATGGTAAACTTCTGGGAGCATAAATTTCACGCTCGAGCCGTCTATTTGTCACTCAAGCGGAAGTACAAAAATAAAGGTGGTCGCTCGAGCGGAGGAGCAGAATTCTGGAATTTCCAGATTTGCTCTCAAGCTCATAACTCAAATCCAAAGTCTCAAAATACAACTTTTGGGCCCCAAAACTTGAGAAAACAAGCTCAAACTTGTAAAATATTGAGAATCTAAAATCATTTCGCGAAATCAAAGTCCAAAGGCATGACAATTGTAGCAATTCAAACTCAAAACTTTGAAAACATATCATATATGCAATGGAGTGAGTTCAAAGCTTCCAAATCATGATCAAATAAGGCAAATTAACGGAAAACATGATGAATTCTTAGAACAAAGCCAAATTGAAGACATGCAAGAGGAAATTCTTTGAATGCAACTTCAAAATCATGAGAATTATGCATGCATGCATGATACACTCCCATAGCCATCTAACCAAGCTCAATTCTTGTCTTAATACAGAATTTCTTTTGAACTCATGAGTTAGCTAACTTAATTACATTATCAAAAGCTTGCATTCTCACCTAAACTTCCCAATTGAGCTTCAAGTAGTCCAATTCTTGAGTGATCAAGCTAATTTTCCTTAGTTCTCTTCAATTCTCTACCAAGTTACTTTGGTTGCACTCAATTCTCTCTCTCTCTCTCTCTCTCTCTCTCTCTCTCTCTCTCTCATGTTTAGTCTTCAAAATGAGGAATTGAGAGTGTAAAGTGTATAAAAGGTGGTGGGAGTGGCCTTATATAGGCTCATTAACGAGTCTTAATTAAACTTGGCTTAAGCTAATTAATCCCATGGGCATTATTTATTCTAATTTAATTGTTCCGAATTGAATTTTAATTAAACCCACCATAAAATTCTAAAAATTTCATATAACACATATACCAAGTCAATTTCATGATCAGATGCCGATAAGGCATTCTATTTGCAAAATATAACAGAATCTCAAACAAATATTCCTACGATAAACAGATAGAAACACAAATAATGCAATGCACATGCAATTAGTTCAGAATTTTATCTTAATTACTCATTAGGCATAATTAATCATGTTTTAACGACAAATCATAAACCGAGATTGTTACACAAGGCGTACGAAAGATGAGGAATGTTTCTTCCTCGTACAAGAACATTATACTAAAAAAGAGTGTTGAAAGTGATGCCATAAAAAAAAAAAGTTTAAAATGATATTAATTTAAGGAAGTCTATTTTAAAATGATATTAATCATTTTCAAGTTTTTTTTTTCCCTAGTTCACTAAAGGTCTATTTTTAATTGAGATCTCTAGGATTTCAAATTTCAGGAATAAAGAAAATTTTTAATATAAATGGTTAAAAATAACCTTAGAATTTTAAAAAGTCATAGAACATTTTTTCATTGATTCGGTTTGGAAGTAAACCATTGACTAGACCACTAGCTACAATTTCAAGAAATTTAAAACAAAACTACAATATAAAAGCCTCACAACAAAACCAAACCAAACCAAACAAATAAAATGTGATTCAGTTCGGTTTGGAACAACAATCTTTAGAATCTTGTCATCTTTCACATGATCGCAAAATATTCCTTACAAACCACTCAAATATCAAATAATATGCTATCATTTTACAATAGTTTAGGTAATTGTTTATAATTAATTCTACTACTATACAAGAACCGTATGAAAAAACAAAGGGTTAACAACTTATGTACAAATATGAGATACTAATTAGGTATTTTCAAATTATGTGTGTATATATATATAAATCAGTTCGTTTGTAAATGGAAACTGTAACTACAAAACCACATACCAAATTATGAAATATGATTTGCCTAGTTTTTAAAATCAAACAAAACTATGTGGCGGTTTGGTTTGAATCGGATTAGTTTGTGATTTTTTTATTTTTTTGCTCAACCTTATCAATAGCTTCTTTTCTCTCTCTCTCTCTCTCTCTCTCTCTCTACCACACCTTCGCTCAAATCTAAAGCAGTCGCGCCACCACCATTATGCACCTCACCGTGTTGTCCTTACTGTCACCAATGTGTAATTCTTCATCACATACTATTCACTTTGATTACTCGTCTCCGTACATACTATTTTCCATGCGCACCTTCACTTCTAATGTTTCACCACAACCAACATTGCCTTCTTCGCCTTGTTGCTTCTCCATCTTCCTCCATTAGTCTAGATCTATCTCTTACTCTCTTACTCTCTCTCTCTCTCTCTCTCTCTTTACATATACACTAGTGGTTGCATATGCAATACGTGTGCAATTCAAAAAAAAAAAAAAAAAAGAGAAGAAAAAGAAGAAGAAGAAGAAGAAGAAGAAGAAGAAGAAGAAAGTGATAGTATAAAAATAATAACAAAGAGAAATGTACACATATTATATATGTTGTTCAAGTGGTAAGTATTTTCTTAATCAAACCATGATCTCAGTTTTGAATCCCACTCTCCTTGTAATATAATTTTTACATAAACACCAACTATAGGGATATTTTGAAAAAACCCAAAATATGAGACATTTTGTGTCAACACCATGTCAAGACTTTACATATTATTTACAACAGAGGGCTGCACATACAATGCGTGTGCGATTCCAAAGAACGTAATAGTATAAGAATAATAATAAAGAAATGTACACATATATCATGTGTTGCTCAAGTAGTAATGGCTTGTTTTGCCAAACCAATGATCTTTGTTTCAAGCCTTGTCCCTTTTTTTTTTATATATAAATATCAATAATAGAGATATTTCAGAAAAACCTAAAATATGAGACACAAATGTGTCAACAACAACATGAGCCCTTCACTTTTATATATTAGAATGGATATATAATAGTATAGATAGATAGATATTGCTCTCTGTTGAAGACCATATGATTTCACAAAATGAAATTTTACTTGATTGTGAGTAATGACTGCGAATTGTCCTTGCACAGTAAAATTTCAATAAGCAGCTTTTTCTATAAAAAAAAAAAAAAATTATGTACCTAATTCCAAACTGAGAGTAAAATTTTACTTCACTAGAAAATTTTTCGGAGAGTTGTTAGAAAAGTTTGTCGGAGTTGCGTGGAAAAATCATTGTTGAAAAATTGCTAGTAGCTAGAGGATATCAATGGCAATTGTCGTAGTAGAATAGGCAGACACCTCTTTACTATTGTAATTAGCTAATTGTTGCCGATTTCGAAATACCTCTTTACTATAGTAGTATTAGTTTAATAATTATTTTCAAATTATACAAACTTGTTCCCCTTACAGTTTATTTTTTTTATATTTTATTAAAAAAACTTTTAAGTGGTCATCCTCTATGTTTTTGAGAAAATCTATATTTATGAAACATAGGTATCGAAGTATGACATTAAAAAATTTAGACAAAATATAACCAAATCAAACGAAACCAAGTCTTTTCTCTTATCAAATGGGGTCAGCTACATAAGTCTTTTTTTTTTTCCACTTAATTCATTTATCTATTTACTATACTAGCCTACATCAATGGTCTGCCCTCCCCTAACATTTCCATCTACCGTCACTATATTACATCTCTTTACTACTGCCTATGTTGGTCTTTATTGTATATGACCAAACAATTTCAATATATCATCTCTCAACTTATCTTCTATCGGTACTACTTTTACCCATTCATGAATATATTCATTCCTAACTTTGTATTTTCTAGTCTTGCTACACACCCACCTTAGTTTCATCATCTTAGCAACACTCATGTTATCTATATGTTATTTTTTAGTTGCCTAATATTTCATTTAATACAATATCGTTGGTCTAATAGCCATAAAACTTTCCTTTTAGTCTAATGGGTACTCGTTTATCATACAGTATTCGAGACACACTTCTCTACTTAAGCTACCCTGCCTTAATTCTATAGACCACATCCGCTCTAATCTCTCCAGCCATTGTGATAATCGATCCTAAATAATGAAAATAGTCACTCTTACGTAATTTTTTGGTTCTCAATTTTCACTTCTTCTCTATTTTCATTGTTACTGTTACTAAAATTACATTTTATATACTCTGTTAAAAGGGTAATTTATAACGAAAAATTGGGCCGAGCCACGATCCTTTGATTTCTGTTGTGGGCCAAACTAAAGGGCCGGAGTGTGGACATCGAGTAGCTCGGTCTCTTTTTATCCGAGTACCAAACTTGGGAAAGGCGTTGATCAAGCTACCTAATACTAGGCCCAAGGGTTGGCCGAGGTGTTTGGTAAGATGGAGAGCCGAGCTAGGTATAGCTTGGTTGATACTTCTTTTCCATTACTTAGTTGAGCACAGAGCCGAAATAACTTGGTTGACCGCAATTTCAGCCGAGGTAAAGGGGTCAGCCAAGGTAAAGGGAATAGCCATCTCACTTGGTTTGCAGTGATGAGGGTGTTCTAAGGGTAAGCATTATCCTTGGGCATAAGACTCCTAGTAGGACTCTGATAAGGAGAGTTAGAGTCCTATTGGGATTGTGCAAACCATCTCACTTGGTTGATAGTGAGTAGGGTGTGTGATTCCTAGGAGGACTCTCATAGGGGGAGTTGGAATCCTACTAGGATTGTGCCAAGCAGAATCTATAAAAGCTCATGACCAAACCTTTGTAAAGGTATCCCTATTCTTACTCTAGAATACACAGAGCTTATTGTCTATTGTTTAGTTGTTGACTTAGGCATCAGAGGGGTTTCCGGTACACACACGCCGGCTAGCTCACGTTTGTGTTTTCAGGTAGCAAAATAACGACGTTTAGAGGAGTGCAAACTTGATCAACAGGATTATACGAAAAGATTATTTTGTACTCGTACAATTGGCGCCGTCTGTGAGAATTCCACAAAGAACAAAACCTCTTGATTAAGCTTTTCTCTCTAGTTGGAAGCAATGGCGCATAACGAAGACTTGCCGCAATCTGCTATTGATGGGAAAACACCGAAAGGGGGTGGGAGGCGCGAAGGTTTACCTTCGATCCCACCCATGGCGGAATTAGATCCCCAGTGAAGGAATCCGCGGAGAGAAGCGAGAGAAAGACGGGGCTCAAGTCCATACTGCTCTCAAAGCCCTGATAGACAGAGACGGAAGATGGATCCTCAGGTTCTCGAAGATTGCGTAAGGGAGCAAGACGAAGTAATAAGAAGAATGGTGGCTGACATAGAGTTTATGAAGAGCCAAATAAAAAACAAAGGGGTGGCAGCAAAAGAGAGGCGGAAAGGCAACGCACACTCTTGCCACTCAGGAAATCGTGACAAACAAGTCACACCATCACAAGCTGAAAGAAAAAGCCTCAAGTCAGGCGATACACAATCAAAGACTTTCAGGACACGCTACTCTAGGCTTGAGAGAATAAGGACTGAAAGGGCTCGAAGGAAAGAAGACACTCAGGCTCGCGACCCCTGCAGAGTCTTCGTACTACAACGATTGGCTCCTAGAACGCATGGGAGTGTTGAGGTTGGAAATCCAGGGCCACGCCTTGCCTATGAACCAGCAGATAAAACGTTAGCAAGGTAGCATAGCTCATCGTTCATTCTGACAATAGAGAACGCACCATTACCCTCAGGCTTCCACCAGCCCAAATTCATTACTTATGAGGGGAAGTCGGACCCCTACATACACTTGAGCCACTTTTACCAAGTTATGGCCATGTATCGGCGAAATGAGGCTCTAATGTGTATCCTGTTTCCTTCCAGCCTTGGTGACCTGGGTTTAACGTGGTTTGAAAGGTTGCCAGAAGGTAGCATAGCTTCGTGGGCGCAACTAGCAGAGGCATTTGTGACCCGATTCAAAACGAACACCAAGACACCAGTGAAGGTTGACCAGCTTCTCTCCATAGACATGGGTGAGAAAGAAACATTGAAGTCTTACAATAACCGGTATTGGGAGACTTTTAATCAGAATGGAGATTGCTCTACAAACCTAGTTATCGCATAGTACAAACGAGGTTTGCTGGCTGGCAATAAGTTGAGGGATTCAATGACAATGACGCCGCCCCTTACTATGGAAGCCCTAATGGAGAGAGTGCACCAACACATCCGGGTAGAGGAAGATGAGGCGCGCACCAAGGCAGAGACCGGCGTAACAGTGATACTAGACAAAAAACCTTTGGCGAGAATTAACACGGTTGACAAGTACGCAAAAGTCTTTGCCCAACTGGGGGCAAAGTGGGTTGGCAGGTTTGACCAACTTTTTCTAAATAAGTCTTTGCCCGACTGGGGGGCAATCAAGAAGCTTGGCAGGATTGGCCAGCATTTAGCTCTCTTCAGCCGAGATAAAGATCTAGGCTGAGGAAGGTTGGCAGGAATAACAAACATTTAGCTTTCATAAGCCGAGATATGGATCTAGGCTGCAGAACGTTGGTAGGTATGACCAACATTTAGCTTTCTTCAGCCGAGATAAGGATCTAGGCTGAAGAAGGTTGGCAGGAATAACCAACATTTAGTTCTTCTAAGCCGAGATAAGGATCTAGGCTGCAGGAAGTTGGCAGGTATGACCAACAAAACTTTTGCACTCTTTGGCCGGGAAGACAGTTACCTCGGCCAAAGTAGGTTGGCAGGTTTGACCAACAAAGTTTTTTGGATTCTTCAGCCGAGATAAGGATCACGGCTCAAGAAGGCTGGCAGGTTTGACCAACAAAGTTTTTTGGATTCTTCAACCGAGATGCGTACCTCGGCCAAAGCAAGCTGGCAGGTTTGACCGACATATTTTTGAATGCTTGGACTGAGATGATTATCTCGGCCAAAGAAGGTTGGCCGGGTTAGTGTAAACCGAGTTAAGCCTGCTTGGTGAGACACAGAAAGAACAACTTGCCATACGATTGCGAACTCAAAGGACATAAATGTTGAAGGCAAAAAGGCGGTGCTGTTCAAATTTTTTGGAAGGACATGTTGAGCAACTAACAAGGCTTGTTGGGGCTGAACGAGCTATGAAACCGAACAACTTTTTAGCTTGGCAGAGTGGGGCGTTCTTAGCTCGGCTGGAGGAAAAATAATCCCAGTCATGCTACGCAGATGGAATTAGGGGGTAATTGAGAGGGTAATTTATAACGAAAAATTGGGCCGAGTCACGATCTTTTGATTTCTGTTGTGGGCCGAACTAAAGGGCCGGAGTGTGGACATCGAGTAGCTCGGTCCCTTTTTATCTGAGTACCAAACTGGGCAAAGGCGTTGACCGAGCTACCTAATACTAGGCCCAAGGGTTGGCCGAGGTGTTTGGTAAGATGGAGAGCCAAGCTAGGTGTAGCTCGGTCGATACTTCTTTTCCATTACTTAGTTGAGCACAGAGCCGAAATAACTTGGTTGACCACAATGTCAACCGAGGTAAAGGGGTTAGCCGAGGTAAAGAGAGTGGCCATATCACTTGGCTTGCAGTGATGAGGGTGTTCTAAGGGTAAGCATTATCCTTGGGCATAAGACTCCTAGTAGGACTCTGCTAAGGAGAGTTAGAGTCCTACTGGGATTGTGCAAACCATCTCACTTGGTTGGTAGTGAGTAGGGTGTGTGATTCCTAGGAGGACTCTCATAGGGAGAGTTGGAATCCTACTAGGATTGTGCCAAGCAGAATCTATAAAAGCTCATGACCAGACCTTTGTAGAGGTATCCCAATTCTTACTCTAGAATACACAGAGTTTATTGTCTATTGTCTAGTTGCTGACTTAGGCATCGAAAGGGTTTCTGGCATACACCCGCCGGCTAGCTCACGTTTGTGTTTTCAGGTAGTAAAGTAACGACGTTTGGAGGAGTGCAAACTTGATCAACAGGATTATACGAGAAGATTATTTCGTGCTCGTACATCTGTCTTAGATAAAATATAACAAAAGAAATTAATTTCTCGTACATAGTATCAAAGCAAGCATTAGCTTGCAAAAATGGATGATGGTTGACTGGGAATCGACAGATTACTTGATCACATTTATGAGAGAGATATTATTTTAGACTTTAATTTAATCATAAATATCGTTAATAACATAAAAATTATTGAGTATAACTCAAGATATTTCATTTTAGTAGATAAATTATCTTATCTTGGATGAAGCACTAATAAATCCCAAAATGTGATCTTGTGAACTATTTAGTCCTTCTTTTTTTCTTATGAATCCAAAGGTTTTATTAAAGTGGAAATTACACAAAAATGTAGTCACTTACATGTTTGGATTTCATTTTTTAAGGATAAATGTGAGTTTCTCCAAATGTAAAATTATACATTTAGGCAATCCGTACTATAGAGGTTTTGAATTTTTCCTCCTTATTGAACAAATCCCACATTACGAACAAAAACGTAACACTTCAATGTAACACTCTAATAACGTAACACTCTAATGTAACACACTAAAAAACTGATTAGTAGACTTTTTCCAAACGTAACAACGTAACACTCCAAAAAAACTCCTTAGTGTATTTTTCCCAAATGTAACACTTTAATGTAACATAAAAAAAGAAAAAAAAAAAAAATCTTTAGTATACTTTTTCTAAACATAACACTCCAATTAATGTAATCCTAAATGTCATACTCCAATGTAATATAGTCCAATGTAACATATAAAAAAATACTAAAAACTGTTTAATGTACTTTTTCCAAATGTAACACTCACAGTTTGAAAATTATACAATTACCCAAAGCTTACTAATGAATTTTTATACTATTTTTGGAATGATTTGAAGAATCCCACATCTTTTTTTTTTTTTTTTTGGAGTATTACATTAGAATGTTACGTTTGGGAACACTAAGGAATTTTTGTGTGTATTACATTTGAGTGTTACACTAAGGAGTTTATTTAGAATGTTATATTGGAGTATTACGTTTGAGAAAAGTATATTAAGGATTTGTTTTTGAAGTGTCATATTGGAGTGTTACATTTGAGTGTTACAGTTTAAAATTATACATTTGCCTAAAGCTTGAAATGTTTGAAGAATCCCACATCTTTTTAGAATGTTTGAAAAATCCTATATTTCAAGTCATTTTTATACTCATTTTGAAATGTTTTCCGAATAAAAAAGATTCTCATATAAAAATTAAACTCAAATTTAATTAACATTGATTGTGTACCTTACCTTTTTAGCACAAAATAAAAAAGAAAAGATAACATAATAGAAATAAGGGTATAACCGTAAATTCAATTTTTAAATAATATATTAAATCTATATTTTCAAAATTAATGGGACTAATTGGTTTATAAGAAAATTCTTGGGCCTAAATGAATCATCATTCCCCAAGATGGGATTTATAGATAAATTTTCCTATTATGTTTTATAACTCAACATGGGTTTAAAAAAAAAAAAAACTTATTGATTTGTATTTGAGTTATTTACATAAAGACCTCTTAAATTATTGATAAGTATCACTTTGACTCTCTAAACTTGAAAAACATATAAATGAATCTCCTAAACTATTGAGAAGTATCACTTTATCCTGTAAACTATAAAAATGTACAAATAGATCCCTTAAACTATTGACGTATTTCACTTTGGTTCAATTTGTACGTTATAATAATTTGGAGACTTTTGTGTGTTTATAGTTTAGAGGGCAAATTAATACTTCTCAATAGTTTAGGTCTTTTTGTACGGTTGTATAATTTAGAAGGTCAAACTGATAATTCTTAATAATTTAGGAGTGTTAGTGTAAATAACCCTTTATATTTTTATGTTGATATAAATTATTATAGCCTATATTTATTTATTTGTTTTTAAAACTATTAATATCTACTTAATTAATAAGAGTTTATTTTTATTAATTATATCGCTACTCTAAAACAATGTATTTAAATTTCCAAAAAAAAAAAAAAAAAAACAATGGAGAAAATGAGTAACAATTATGCAGCATAAGGGGCTGCTTTACGTTGGAACGGGGCTCAGGCTCTGTTACAGCCGACTTCTTTTAAGCTTGGAGCTGCTTTACTTTAGATTTAAAACTGACAAAATATGTGTGCCCCACATATATATATATATTAATATAAATAAATAAATAAATATATAAAATATAAAATATAATATAATATAAATAAACAGTGTGTACAATCATAACAGTCGGTGGTGGTGAGGGAACGTATCAGTCACGAGGACAACCGGGTACCTTCAATAATGCCCTGCTAATCTTTGATATCTCACTTCCCCATTATCAATTAAAATTATATAATGTGGAAATTGTTATTTTCATTAATCCTAACCTCTTTTGATTTTTTGTCATGCAAAATTAGTAAATTAAATTATAACGAAAATGTCGTAGTCGTTTCATCAATTGGAATTTAAAATCTTATTGAATTTTGAATTTTTTAAAGTTGGTATTGCAACTAAGAATCTAAGTAGGAATTTTTCTTTTTTGTTTCTCTACAAATTTTTCATTTTAAATCTTTGAACAAAACACAACTCTAAAAAATTTAAATAAATTGTTTGCGAATTATACATAACCAAAAAAAGATCTTTTTGACTAACACCAATTTATTTTCTTAATTCAACCAAACAAAAAATAATCAGTGTACTTGTTTTGAGTTTTCTGGATTAAGTTTTTTGAAAATTGATTTTTTTGGTTTTCGTATTTTTTTGTTTTTAGTGAATATTTTTTAAATTTTAAACATTTTTTTTACTTTTTTAGATGCACCTTACTTAGATGTATTTAAAACGTAAAAAATTTGTGAAAAAATATTTTAAAAAATTAATAAATACATAAAAATACAAAAAATATACTGAATTTTTGTATTTTTGGGTATTTAGTGAATTTTTAAAAGATTTTTTTTACAATTTTTTTTAAAATTTAGGTGTATTTATGTTTGATGTGTCTAAAAAGTAAAAAAATTGCTTAAAATATTAAAAAAATTCGGTAAAAATAAAAAAAATACGAAAAATAAGAAAATAGAATTTTCTGAAAAGTGTTTTTTGAAAAGGTGAAAACAAGCATGTTGATAGTTATAGGAACAATGGGTATGGTGATCCCTATGTAAATATTGATTTTCAACAAATAGCTTTGCAAGATCTTACTAAACTAAATTAAAAAAAAGAAGAGACTATACAATTCGAAAAAAATTACATTTTTATCAATGACACAAATTTTTATCAAATCCAAGGCCGTGATAACTACGTCTACAGCCCTCGTATACCTAAAAAGATTTTAGATTGCAAAAGTCTAAAAGGAACAATTGCGCATGTTCGTAAAGGAATTCGATTTGGCCTCTTATTCTCCATTTTGTTTGTGCATGTATGTTTTAACAAGCATGAGTTACATTGAATATTGATGTATATATCAATAAATTGTATTTTATTTTATAAATTACACAGTCTATGTTTAAATTCATAGTTGTCGTCCAAATTAAAAAATAAATATAATTTCTTAATATGTCTAGTGGTATCTAATAGAGCTGATTTTTTACATGACTTATTTTTACTACTAAGTTTACAAGATAAATGACTTGAATTATCATTGTATGACATGGGCCCATGAAATAGAGTATGGAGAGATATGAATGATATGTTGGGTATTGTGAACCTTGATAACTACCGTACACTGGGCTTTGAATCAAATGGAGGGTTTGGAGGGCCTCCTTCAAAGGGAAGGGTTAGGGTATAATTTCTTGTTGCTTCCACGTTGGGTACTTTGATAATTTCATGTTGCTTTTGCATTGTCATCGTTTCTATGTTTATAAATAGATGATGGAAGCGTCTTTTTTTTATTATTTATTTATAGAGTTGTAATCGTTTTCTAATAATAGTAAAAATCGTAACGACCATAAATGTAACTCTATTTTGAGGTGAATCACGTAAATTCTTGTACTCTTGTGTGCGTGCTTTCTTAGATTTGTTTTATCTTTCTTATTTGTTTTTTTGTGTCTCACAATTTTTAGTTAAGAAGAATTTATTTCCTAGCGTGATAGTGAATTGAAGGAGAGTTATACCCCATGTACTAGAAGCGAATGTTTGCATCAACATCATTAAATTCCGCCATATGAAGGAAATGAAAATGACACAAATTCAAGTTTGAAATGAAATGTCCATCCAAAATGATGTATCAATAATATTTTTACAGAAATATTAATGCATGCCCAAAAAATATTCAAATAAGTATTAAAAATTTAAAATGTGTAAATCACATTCATCTTAGGTGACCCAGTCCACATCAAATTTAAGCATGCATTCAAATTATTGAATTTTGCTAGATATTTTTTCAAGTACATGAAAACAATGAGTTGCATAATTTTTTATAGATATGTTTTACAAAAAAAATTTTGGGTATGACTTTACTAAAAAAATAAAAGGACAAATACAAAAAAATTCTAAAGTTTGAGCCTTATAACAAAACAAATCTTTTTAATTTTGTTAATTTAAATCTTATCTTTTGATTTGTTTTCAATCTAGACCATTTGTCTATTTTCGTTAAGTAAAACAGATAGAAAAAGAGTATTCTAGTCATTAAACTCAAAATATAAGTATATATAAAATAGCTAAAGTATTATTTTTTATTGAATTTAATGACTAAAATATTCATTTTCTATCGCTTTTATTTAATAAAAATAAACAAATGGTTTAGATTGAAAACAATCAAAAGTTTAGGATTGAAATTGACAATTTTAAATTCAAAATTTATTTTGTTATAAGATTTAAACTTTATTTTTTTAATTTATTTATTTTTTTTGTAATGTTCCAAGATAAAATATCTAATCTAAAACTTTAAATCTTCTCTTGTAAATAGCCAAAGCAAAACAATTTGATTTTGTCCTAGTTATAATTTGAAATAGTTTCCTCCACCAAAAAAATAAAATAAAATAAAATTTAATGAACTATAACATAATGAGGCCAAGAAACCCCGTTAATAGTTATTAAGAAGATGATTAATTTAGATAGGACAAAAAAACTCAAGGGTAATAATTAAGAACACCCAATCTTACTTTTGCTACACATGTCATTGCCGGACCACCAGCCCCTTGCAACATCCAAGCTATGATCATCTAGAGTCACTGTATCATATCATATCATGGTCCCCAAATTCATTATAGTAATGAACAAGAAATGGTTGAAACTACTACGCCCATGGGGTTGGGCCTGTTAGGGCCACCTTACCCTTTTTAAGAGAGAAAGAGGAGAGAGAGAGAGACTGTTTCATTACGTCACATCTAAAAATGCCTTTAATAGTTTATTGGTTCTTTCTGGGGTCTTTTGGACTCTCTCAAGGCTTTTCTTGTTCTAATTTGATTGGTCTGCGCCGTTAGTTCCTCTGACAATGTTGCAATAGTTTTTTTTTTACAAGGTTACATACGAAAAAAAAAAAATATTTATTTTACTTTATTTTATTTTATTTTTGATTAGCAAAAGAAGAAAAATTTATTGATGAAGAACAATAAGTTTGGATAAGATACAACAATAAAGGAGAGACTGCAAAAAATATCATAGTGAGATATCAAAATCCCAATCAGGTTGACACCAAGAAATTTACCGCATTATCTGCTAGCACAAAACTCCAAACTCCAAGCTCACCACATCTATAAAATATTTATAGATCACAATTAGGGACAAATTACACTTACAATCTCTACAGTTTGCTTTCTTATATCAATTTTAGGCACTATTTAACATGTGTTAAAATAGTACATTATCTTATTTGAATGACAGTCATCTCATTTTGGTCATATCATTTCTTTTCCATATCACTTCAAATCTAATTTATATTTTACATTTTTTTCATAAAAAGTTAAAAAAATATACTAATTTAGCACATGTCAATCGCCTTCTTTAGTCTTAAATTTTTTTCACTCATATTAATTTATAAATTAGATAGAAATTAAGAGGGTAAAATAGTTCATTCAGAATATTTAATTCAAACAATGTGAATAATTTATAGAAAAATTAATACAATTAAAATTATAGAGACCAAATTAACACATGAGACAAATTATAAAACCTATGAATATGATTTACCCCACAATCAATTTGGATGTGACTCACATTTTATAAAATTTAAATTTTCACCATACATCTTATTTTCAAATTAACTTTCAGGATAATTTCATCATATGTATCATTTTTCTTCATTTTTTTTTAAGTATCTATCATTTCGTTTCAACTAATTCTAAACATATGAAATCCTTTGTCATATATGTCAAATAATTATCAAACTCTCTGCTCATCTATTTTTTTTTGATCAGCAAAAATAAATTTTATTGATGAAGAAAGTAAGAAACATGCGAAAACTTACATCAATAAAGAAAGGAAGTGCAAATAACATCATAACTAACCTTATCAATCCCAACTAGGTTGACACCGATAAGGAAGCACAATCATTTGCTAGCACTTAACCCAAGATTGGTGAGGAACCAATCCAAAGAGCCAATAAGAAAGAAAGGAAAAGAACAACAGGAAATCTCCACACCACTCCTAAAACAAAACAGATCATAGCAGCCACCATTCAGGCTAGAGCAAAACTTCACCTAGTGCTACCCCAAATGTGATACAAAACTTCACCTAGATTCACTCCATTCCTCACAGTAGCAGCTGGGAGATGTCAGTTAGGCTAATGCAAAACTGGTACAAAACAGATCATAAGTTATCAGCTGCAGCAGCCAGGAGTCACTCCACTCCTCACAGTATATGTGATGCAAAACAGATCATTCTTCACTTTATATGTGATACAAAACTTTACCTAAAGAACTCCACTCCTCACAGCAACAACCAAGAGGTGTCATTCAGACACTAGCATCACATTCCTAAGTTGCCAGCAGCATTAGTATTACCACTGCCCTACAACCTCGTACCTTACCTTATCTGGCTCCTCAAACACTTCTCCTTCTACTGTGATGGAAGTAATTGAATTTCTACTCCTCCTGCTGCTAGCCATAAGATGAAAATACTTAGTATTTTTGTCCACATTAATGGTCCAGTTTACTCTAGATTTTTGTTACCATAGCCATTCCACCATTCAATTAAGCTTCCAAACTTCACCTCTCACTTCTCTTCTTCTGATCCTCTCAGCCTCTACCAGAGATCTATCTTCAGCCACAATGTCCAGCTCAACCAACTCCTTCTCTGCCTTCTTGAGTTTTGTAACGAGATTTCCAAAAACTTCAAAATTCCATTTTTTCAGCTCCACCTTTAGAATTTTCAGTTTCTGAAACAAAACATACCCAGCCCTCCCAATAATACTAGATTCATGCCAAACCTTAGCTGCTAAAGAGGGAAAACTTGGATGACTAGTCCAAGCATTAATGAACCTAAAAGGCTTAGGCCCCAAATCCCTCACGTCATCCATTAACAAAATAGGGCAGTGATTAGAAAAAGCCTAGGCAGACCCCAAACTTTGAAATTGTACTTCAGCAGCCACTCCGGATTAAGCAAAATTCTATTGATCCTACTCCATTTCTCCGTATCTTGAGCATTGCACCATGTGAACTTCCTGCCTAGCAAAGGTAGATCATGCAACTCACAACTCTCAATGAAAGAATTTAGATCCCCCATTCCCTTATCTCTTCTGGAACAGCCCACCCTTTCACTAATATTCCTAATCTCATTAAAATCTCTACCCAAACACCATGGTTTTGGGAACCCAGATTTTAACTTGAGTAAGGAGTCCCAAAATTTACATCTACTACCCACCTCATTGGGGGCATACACGTTCACAATAGTACACTCAAAAGTATTTAATAAAGTACCTGATAAGAGAACAAATCTTTTATTACTACAACAATCCACTAGCTGAAAGAAATCTGGATCCCATATACAAAGAAGACCCCTTCAGAACCCACAGCCATAAACTCCATATTTCTTTTTCTCCACAAAGCTCTTACAACATTCTCAGTAGTAGAAGCTTGCTTTGTCTCCTGAAGAAGCACAATATCAACCTTTCTTTCATAGATGAGCTTCCTAATCCTTCCCCTCTTTTCTAGCTTCCGCAATCCTCTAACATTCCAAGACATCAACTTCATTAAAAAACAATTTTAACACCAAAAAGACCCCGTAGAGAGACTCAATACTCCTATTCTTTCCTCTTCGCCTTCCTCCTTGCTCTGTCAACAACTCCTAGGTCCATCATCTTTTCCAGAACTTCAGTCTCTTTGCCTTTGTAATTAATGCCCAGAATTTTCCCCAACTGCATGTTTGCTTGTGCGGCTCACTAAGAATATGACTTCTAATGCCAGAGTGACTCTCATTAGAAGCAGATAGTGACAAAGCTGTAGCAGCAGCCTTCAATACAGCACATTTAGGAGATGACTTGCTTGATGATGCACCTTTATGACCATACATTTGAGCAAGGTATGCATACCCACTGACCTTATTAGCTGATTTTGATGCTCCAGCAAATCTTACCTTTCTTTTACCTTTCCTTTTTGACTTCTGATCATTTGTCTTGTTGTTTATAACTCCAGGTGGGCTTGTTTGCACCGTAGGCATGCTGGGTCTTTTAGAAGCCCAAATAGAATTAGTTATAACATTCGGTTGTGTATTTGGATCCCTCACAACAATATTAGATCTATTATACTCCACTAGACCATAGAGATGGCCCAAATTTACTTCTAGGCTAATACCAGGCCCATGAACATCAGACCCATTTAAACACTTAAGAAAGCCAGGTGTAAATAACTGCTCCTCAGTCCTTAGATTGTCATCATCAGCCTGAAGGCTACTCTCTGCCACCGCCAACTCTATACGCTCCTCAACCACCAAGTTGTTCCCCACGCCATTTGCAGTCTCTTCAACTATGGTGTCAACCAGATTGGTTGCCAGCTCAGCTTCATCATCTTCATCCTCCACAACCAGATTATCAGCAGACTTATCGTCATGACCCACCCCTACTGAATCATGCTTATCAACTTCATTAGAGTTGCGGTCTTCCACCAACTCGGTAGATAATATGCTTCCACTGTCAAAAGAATTACGTGGTTGTTCTTCACAAGCCAAAACTAAATGGATTCTTCCTTTGCATTCCAGATTAATAGCCTGATTGATAAACTCCATACAACCCATTGCAATTCTGACTCTGCCATGGCTGAAAGGCTGTGGTTGACTGATATTCCCATCCAGACTTAGAACACTGCCCCACCTGCTACCGATCTTGCTAAAGGTGCTTCTATTCCACATGCTCAGGGGGACACCATAACATCTGAGCCATAGGGACCTCTCTTGCTCTGCATTAGCTTCTGATTCCCAGATTTTAATCGATTCACACTAGTCCTTAAACCATTCTTTAATCGACAATAGGTTAGCCAACATATAATCTTTTGACAAGAAAGTCAATACTACATTCCTGCCACTCCTATTTCTAGCCAGAACATGTCCCATTCTATTCTCTTTAAGCACCATCTGAATATATTGCATAGAGTACTCTGTCTTGAATTTCAATATCACGCTATCATACAACCAACCATGCCCTTCTTCATTTACCTTAATGGTAGAAGCTGCTTTGCCCATCGGTGTATTTATTCCGTCTTTGACCACATCCGCAAAGGATCTCTATAAACCATGATGAGCTCGATCAAACCTTCCCCTATCTTCATTTCCACCAATATTCCCTCCAAACTGGTTTCTTTTAACTGATCGATCTTCGATTCTGCCATACTCTGCCATATTGACTTTGAGCTCTCTATTCTCTACCCACAATCTGTTGGCTTTCTGGACAACGATGTTCGCCGCCACTGAGCAATCAAATCTAACAAAACCAAATCTAGTGTTTGTGGCCTTCCTTCTCTTATATGGAATAAAAACATCCCTCACTATTCCAAACTTTGTGAATAGTTGAAACAAAGTTTTGGGATCCATCTTGTACGGTATATTATCCATGAAGACAGAGAATAATCCTTTACTTGCCTCCTTTCTCTACGCTTCTCTCCTTTTCCTATCATTCACTACAGGGATCTACCCCCCTGCTCCCTCTCGATATCATTCTTCATCGCCATTTTTTTTCAATATTAGCTGTATAACCACAGCAGTCAAGTAATCTCTCTGCTCATCTATTGATGGACAATTAAGAGAGTGAGGATTAAAATTTATAATCATTAAATGATTTTGACTTCTTATATCTCAAACGGTGATACTACATACACTAATTAATGTACACACTAGTGTACCAACTAGTGTTATATCATTATTATTAATTTCACTTACTATACAAATTTCAAATATCACAAATTTCTAAAATTATATCACATTTAGTTAATACATTAATCAGTACATATAGCATTATTCTATCTCAAATTTCGTTATCCTTTTATCATAAAAAGCTTACAAATACCTAATTATACTTTGAAATTTTATATATGAATTTTTAATTAATTCAATAACTGTTACTATTTTGAGATAAAAAGATAGGATGATTAAAATAAAATAAAAAACTTGATATTCCATTTAAAAAAAATAAAAATTAGACCAACCAGAAGAACATAATAGTTACCTTGTGTCATGTAGGCTTACACTGACCTCCCAATAAACAAACATTCTCTGCAACTGTCTCTATCAGTGGCGGGTGGTGGGGAGGTGGCTCCACGCAGCTTCTTTCTCTCTCTTCTCTCTCTCTCTGCCCATTTTATCGTCACCTTTTCTCCCGCCCAAAAAACTTCCCCAGCAATTTAGC
Source organism: Camellia granthamiana (assembly GCA_036172215.1). Lineage (NCBI taxonomy): Eukaryota > Viridiplantae > Streptophyta > Magnoliopsida > Ericales > Theaceae > Camellia > Camellia granthamiana. Next base: position 128,013,737 of record CM069903.1, read on the forward strand.
TCATTCCAACTATGAGAGACAGTGAAAGCAAAATGATCAAGATATCTAATCTATCTACTTAATTAACACTAATCTTTCATCATTAGGATTCCTCTCTCTCCTCTCTCACTTTCCATTCTCTCTCTACATTTGGTGTTTATATAACTCAATACTTGCCCCCATTCTTCCATTCCTCAGCCTTTCCATTTTTTTTTGTCATCTCTCTCAAGTCTCCTCGGGATCTGATCCGACAGCTCGACAACCTTGACTATAGTTGGGGGGTTCAAGTCCCGAGGACAAGTATTGTTTTTACAGTGTTTTGTTTGTCTTGTTTTGTGTTTCTGGCAGATTCAGCAGGTTCCTCTATTGTTGGAACAAACCCTAGAATTCATTTCATACCCCAACTTGTTTGTACTCTCTCTCAATCTTTATTTGGAAGAAAATAAGGTCTGCTCCTTGAAAGAAGATTCTCAGTCTACCCAGATCTGGGGGTTGCAAATTTAAGGATCTTTGTTGTCTGATCTGTGAGCTCTCTCTCTCTCTCTCTCTCTCTCTCTCTCTCTCTCTTCATGTTGGTGATATTTGAGAGGTGTGTTTGGAGTAGAAGCTTGATTTTGTAGATCTATGATCTGAACAAGTGTTCTCTTATACAAAGGTGTTTGTCTTTAGTTATGGTTAAAATCACAAGCTTTTGCATCCATGTCTAGGAGTCTTCCTTTCATTTTTGATTTTTTTCTTTTATCATTAATATTGCTTTTGTGCTTTGACAAATGAATTCTACTAAAATCTTATCCTAAAAAAAAAAGCTAATATGATGATATTACTGTGTGAATCACAATAATCATTTCTTGTCATGCTAGTGAAAGCTTTGATGAATTCCAATATTATTATCACTTGATTACTTATCAAAGAGTATCTTAAAATCTTGATTGGCTAAATCTTCTTCATAAATTGCATGTAGACATACAATTGTATTTGGTGGATTTAAGAACATGAAGTGATTATGATCTAACTGGTAGTCTTTTTTGTTTAGCTAATTTATTATCTTAAATATGAAAAATGATTATCATAAATGATGTGAGAGACATGATTTTGTTTTCTTGTCCCCATAGAGATGTATGTAACTTGCACATAAAGCATCATTTTGTGGATCCTAGAGAGATATCAATACATGTTTTAATCTTAATGGGTATACCAGTAGTCAATCTACATGTCTACATTGCTAATACACACTAAAGAAAAACAAAACATTAAATTTTCACTTTTGTGCTATTTGAATTCATCTTTTCTAGACTCATGAATGTAAAACTATGTCATATTTTGATTAAGCTATATATATATTTGTGTCTATTTCTTGAAGCTTTGTGTGTCTTCCTCTTCATGAAATCTTTGTTGCTTCAGATCTGTACTTAACTAAAACTTTGATGACAGATTACAGTTTATTCCACATGCACCTCAAGTAAGTAAATGTCTAATTCAGATAACTTTTTGGCAATGCCTTTGTGTTAGTGATAACATGGTTGTTGCAAGTAAAACCAACTGATTAACTAATTCATGTTTTTTCATATTCTTAATTTATGTATTATTCTGGTTAAATACGGTATGTTAAATTGATATATATTATATACATGATATACCTTAGCATGTATATCTTTGTTGGAAGAAGTTATTCCAATTGAATCTAAAATTCAAGAAAAGTTTCTAAATTGGGCATGACTAAAGTACTAGTAATAGTAAACATGCACACCTTTTTTTTTTTTTTTTTTAGAATGGAGCTGGAGGGCAATGTGTGTTGTGAAGTTCATACTATGATAACAATACTTTCTCTTCAATCCGACTCTTCTAGTCAATTTATTCATCACAATCATGTCTAACTTTTGGCTTCTTTATACTTTCCCCTCATTTAAGAATTAATCAAACACGATTAAGATCAAAGAGAACATATAGATCATGGAGACATTGTTTGGATGGTTTCCACGTCTTTCTTTTTTCATTTTTTTGGGGGTTCCTTTTTCCTGTTCTTTTCTAACTAGTCATGGATGGTCATTGAAACCTATCATTTTGATGTATTAGTTTTTTTTCCTTCCCCTAACCTACTAAGAAGAATTCAACGCAAGACCCATAGGCTAGGTTTAGTTGGGCGATTTTGGGAGGAATTTGAAAAGGAAAAGAAAAAAAAAAGAGTTCAAATATGAATAAAATATTTTTACATTTCACCTAATTTCACATATATATATATATATATTTTTGGTTTTTCCCTTGCATTTTTCAAATCCCCCCCTAAATCCTCTAATCAAATACAGCTTTAAGAAACTTTCACCTTATGCTAAAGACGGATCTCTGAAGAATGATCTGTGTCGCCCAAAGGAAAATTTTATTTGAATTAAGTATCTGAATGTCAAGTTTAGCAAATAAGGAAAGAAAATTCTTAAGTTCAAAAATTAATATATGTTTCCTTGTGATAGACAAGGTCACGTAGACATTGCAATTACTTTCGGAATTGAAAGAAAATTATTAACTTGATAACTAAGTCTTTGGTTTGGATCTTTTTATCTATTTTTATAACTTACTCATACCGTTTTATTTTTATTTTATTTTATTATTATTTAGAGTGGGCTACGGAATGAGAAATATTTCTCCTGTTGCATGAATCCACTTTTCGTTTTTTCTGGGAGGAGTTATATTTTTCTTAACAGTCTTTGTGGATCCCAGGATCGATCTCTCATGAAGTCAACTTTATGTTCAAACAAGGTTTTAAATCGCGGTATCGGGTAACGTAACGGTATCGATCGCGGAGTATCGGTATCGATAGTATCGATCGGTACGTATCAGGAATCGGGTGTTGCGACGGTGAGATTTTAAAAATCATTTCACAGGTTTTTTAACTTTTTCTTTCCTGTATCGGTCCGAACCAGTGAGTATCGGCCCGTCGCGGCTTGTGTAACGGCTTGTATAACGGTTACAGACTGATACGTACTGGGACTCGGCCGATACTCCTGTGATTTTTAATCTCAGCGGTATACCGGCCTATATCCGTCGCGATATCCCATTTTTCCGATACGTACTGACCGATACATAGCGTATCGGCCGGTATTTAGAACTATGTGTTCAAACGAAAAGAAAAATGAATTTGCACAACTAAAATCCATTAATATCAACTTGGATAGAACCATGGTTCTAAATACCGGCCGATATGTTACGTATCGGAAAAATGGGGTGTCGCGACGAATACAGGCCAGTATATCACTGAGATTGAAAATCAAAGGAGTATCGGCCGAGTCCCGGTACGTATCAGCCTGTAATCGTTACACAAGCCGTTACACAAGCCGCGACGGGCCGATGCTCACCGGTTCGGACTGGTACGGGAAAGAAAAAGCTGAAAAATCTATAAAATGATTTTTAAAATTTCATTGCCGTGACACCCGATTCCCGATACCCGATACGTACCGATCGATACTCCGCGATCGATACCGTTACGTTACCCGATACCACGATTTAGAACCTTGGATAGAACATAAAACAAAGGAAATTGTTGAGGTCACATAAAATAACCTGCTTTTACACAAGAAAAGAAGGAAAATAATTTGCAAAAAGTCTTTAGCTTCCCTCAATATATGCCTCCCATTTTTATAGATGAGATGGTTGGAAAAGAAGATTTAATTGCAATGTCGTTGCCTGTACTTGTTGCTTAAATTGTTCTACTTTTGAACAAGCACCTCACGTGGGGCTAATAGTTTTCATTTCTCATTTCATGAAAAACTTAGCCTTATCCTTCTCTAGGGGTCTTTTACGATCAGTTCTATAGGAATTGGACAATCCTATTAAGTACAAATTACCAAAATATTTGTTAGAATCCCATCCAATAAGGATTCTTAGTCAAAGAAGATTCTTAGGAGATATAGAAAGATACAACACGCCATATTTTCTATATTTGAATTAATGTGAAATCTTCAATTTTTTCTTCCTATATCACTATCCCACACGTACAGTGTTTGAATCAATAGAGAACATTTTCTTCTATATGAATTGATATTATTACATCAATTAATCATCATACATTTTGTAGTCATTACCGATAAATCTAGAATACCTACATTAATTTGGTCTAAGTGGTTCATTTTACCTAATCAAAGAGAGGAAGCTATAATTACTTGAGTGGCTTATCTTCAATTAGTGTTACCATGATACATGATTCAAGTTTTGATTAAGATTCACACGTCTGAAGTTGTAATGAATTGCAGGTCTTGGTTTCTAGGTGGACGAGAATGAATACTTTTTCACATGTTCCTCCTGGTTTTCGTTTCCATCCCACTGATGAAGAACTTGTTGACTACTACCTTAGGAGAAAAATTGCATGCAGAAGGATTGACCTAGATGTTATCAAAGACGTTGATCTCTATAAAATTGAGCCATGGGATCTCCAAGGTATCATTAAACACAAAATTAGTTTCATTAATAAATTGCTTTTTTTTTTTTCTTTTCTTTTCCTCGGTTATAAGGTTTGCTAAAGGGTTAGTTTTTGGTGATTTTTCAAATTTGAATAGAATTATGCAGAATAGGAACTGAAGAGCAAAACGAGTGGTACTTTTTTAGCCATAAAGATAAGAAATATCCAACTGGAACTCGCACAAATAGAGCAACAGCAGCAGGATTTTGGAAAGCAACTGGAAGAGACAAGGCTATTTATTCGAAGCATGACTTGATAGGCATGAGGAAGACCTTAGTCTTTTATAAAGGTCGAGCTCCAAATGGACAAAAGTCAGATTGGATTATGCATGAGTATAGACTTGAAACAGATGAAAATGGGACTCCTCAGGCAAGTAATTCTTATTGGATATTAATTCACTTTTTAATGTCAAAAGATTGTGTTAAAAGTTTTACACAACTCAATTTCATTCAATACTGATCGAAAACTTCTTGCTATAATTTGGCATAGACTTGAGCTATAATATCATACTTTTGCACTATTCTCGTTTGCCAATAGTAGAAACATTTTGCTTATTCTTTTAGCTTATATTTTTCCAAATCACTAGTAACCACCACCACTCCACTTCTAAGAGTATACATGCCAAACAAGTGTCAAATTATGTAAATCATAGCTGGGTCTATAGTTTGTCCCTTAATATTTATATACATCACCAAAGATCTTTAAATTATATAAGCATACAATTGTGGATGAATTTCTACAACTTGATGAACGTCAAAGTAAACATCTGATATCCTGATCTCTACCTATTGATCCTTGTGCAGCCTTGTGATCATAATACTGATAAGATCCAAAATTGGAGGAGAATTCGATTTCTCTTATAGTTGTTTCTTATGCTCAAAGGACTAGGGAAAAGAAAGGGGGAAAAAATATTTTTATTTTTAAAAAAATCCTTAAAAATTACGAAATAAAAGTAAGGTTGTCACCTATAACTCACTAAACTTCCATGGATTTCAGAGGCCTAATCAGTCCTTTGGTTACTATACTTACTGCCATTTTTATAATTACGCTTGGTTTGATATTTCTTCCATTTTATAATTCTCTGTTTTTTATTTTTCTTTTGCATAATTGACACTGTTTCAAACAATGACTATCAAGGTTTTAATGCTTTCAAAACAGGAAGAAGGTTGGGTTGTATGTCGAGTGTTCAAGAAACGGCTAACAACCACTCGGAAACTAAGTGAGCACGATTCACCAATTTGGTATGATGATCAAGTTTCATTCATGCCCGACTTGGATTCCCCAAAGCACAATTCTCAGCCTAACCTGACCTACCACCACCACCACCCTTATCCCTGCAAGAAAGAGCTAGATCATTTGCAGTACCAAATCCCTCATGGTAACTTCCTCCATCTCCCACTCTTAGACAGCCCAAAACTGCTTCAACCAACACCAACAATGGCCACATATGGACTTGACATGAACCATGGAAGCACTCTACAATCCTCATCACTCACGCAAGAGGAACATAACTTCAATTCAGTCTATGGAGGCAACAGTAACAACGAGCAAGCGGTGGACCAAGTGACAGATTGGCGTGTTCTCGACAAGTTTGTTGCTTCTCAGCTCAGCCATGAAGATCTGCCCAAAGAAAAAGACTACCCAAATGCTGCAAACATGTTTCACCCATCTGAGCAATCAAATTTACTTATCCAACAGTTGAACAAACAAGAGATTGGCCCAGAAAATGCCTCAACATCGACCTCCAGTTGTCAGATGGATCTGTGGAAGTGAAGGGAAATAAAAATAAATATCGGTACATACTGATCAAATATAGGAGGTTCTTGTTGTACATAATAAGACTAAATCAAGATAACATTTTAGCCGTTGAGCCTCTGGTTATCATCACTCTTTTAGTATTAAGTTAATGTTTTACCAAATTACTAGTCAGTCTACAACCGTATATATATATATGGTAAGGTAAGCTATATTGTTTGTCATTTGGACTATGGAGCTGAATGTGACTGGGATGGACTTTGAAACCCCCAGTACTCTGATTTAATGGCTGTTATTTGTAGCCAATGATCTGATCTGACAGCCACAAGTGCTGTTTATGGAGTCAGCCTGTGGACTATCACATACTATGTGTTTGTATGTTCATCTTGAAATAGTATTAAACAATGTTTTGTATTTGTTATTGAATCCATAAAATTGTTCTCCCACAAGTGGCTTGTTAATTTTTTGCCGACTTCATGCTCCATAATTTTTCAAAATAAAGAGAGATCACTTTGGGCATGTAGTTTATGTCTCATGTCAATTAGGTTTTTGTAATTCTAATTGTATCAATTTTACCATTGCATTTTTTGACATTGTGTTAATTCAATCCAATTGACATCAGCCCCTTAAAATTAGACTGAAATCTTTGAGCAAAATAATTCATACTCTCCCAAATTGATTGAGGGGTTGGTGTTCAATTTAAAATTATCGATTCCCTTTTTAATTGACTATTTTACTTTTGATTTATGTCCAATTTCTTATGGGATGTTATTAATTAAACTAAATTGACATAAAGTAAATAAAAAATGGCAAAATTGATATAGTGAAACTGAGTAAATTCATGCAGGAAAATGCACAACATGTACAATTTGTCTTTTTTTTTTTTTTTTGGTTACCAAAGGAAAAATTGTGATCTCTACAAGTACGGAGAAATTTTTGCAGTCCAAATCATTTGACATTGTGCTATCAATGATTATAACATCAATGGTTTGTTGGCAAGTTGAGATTTGTTCAAGTTGTAGAAGGCAAGGCAAGCTTCACAGTCATGTTGTTTTAGGCTTATCCTAAGGTCAATTTTAGATTATCGATCACAAGAAAATGACTATTTTGTTTCCTAGCCAAGCGTTACATAACTTAATTTCTACATAATCAAGTCAATATGACAATTTTATCCACTGTTGTAGAGAGGAAGGTGAAGAAATTCATGACAATGAAGTGAAATGACTGAGTTAGCCATGATTAAAATAGCCCATTTTGGCCAAGTCAATTTTAATTGTGTATTTACAGAATGGCCCTGTAAATATGCCTCCACAAATGATGTCTTTTTTGATTCGCAAAGCATAAAAATTACATTACTTTGAAGCAATGGTATCGTAGACATGTAGTCATAATTTTCTTTAACATGGGCATCTCCTATGAAGTGTCCAGGAAAAATAATTATGACATCATCACTAGTTCATGTCAAGATGGAGAAATTATTAAGTAATTTTAGACTGTCATGCAACCTTATTCTATTATTATTATTACTCAAAAATTATCATACCTTTGGTGGATCCGCTATCCTCGACATGATTGTTAGTGATGAATTTTGTGATATGTAAGGGACTAAGGTAATGTTCCAAATCACCAAATAATACCTCAATGAAATGGGCATAGAAGTATGCCATTTGAGAAACAGTAATTCTAGGGACGTTAACAAGTATAATATACTAATAAAGCAATAAAACTTGCTTGTGAGTCTCATGATATAAAATTTACTTAACATTATGTTTATTGAGAATTTATTTTATATCAATAGGGCATGGCCAAGTAGTACCTCCTAAATATTGTAATTATGAATATGGTGAATAGGGATTGAAGAGACAACAAAAGTCATAACATTTAGTACTTAGTACATGTGGCATGCACTACTTTTCCGTATCTAATTAGTAGGTTTATTAGTACACATGTTACGGACTATCGATATGGTAGTGAAAATTCTAAAACATTTAGAATTCCAAAATACTTTTTACATATTTACACATTCTTATATTGTTTTTTTATATATATATCGAGTCTAATAATGACTACTCATGCTATTATTAGCATTTCCGAACATAATATTTAGGAATTACAATTATAAGGAAAACAATAATTAAAACAAGACATAAATTAATTAAACTTTAAATTAGAAAATATTATGAGTTTGTATGATCATAACCCATAACAAAAAACCATACTTAAAATGTTTTTGGATACCTACGAGGACTTGGAGACTTCCCAATTCCCAGCATTGGCTGCACTGATAACCCCATTGTTTGAAAGCATTGAAAACACCCACTTCACTCCACTCTACGAGATCACTCAACCACTCAGCAGCCATTGACCAAAGGAAGAAGACAAACAGAGTTAGATAGACATAATAAAATAAAAAAATTTAAAATTAAATTAAAAAGAAGAAGAAGAAGAAGAAGAAGAAGAAGAAGAAGAAGAAGAAGAAGACAATCCATTTAGTGGTGACTTGTTTATATAAATTAAATAGAACTATAGTATACAACGAGTGTATACTTTTAAACTTTGTTCCAATTAGTTTTCATCAATAAAATTTTTATAAAAAAAAAAATGACTTGGTACTTACCAAAAATTGGAGCTTGCTAATTCCCAGATCAAAAAAAGTAGCTGGAAGAAGTGCTGATGAATTGGCAGAGTGATAGTGACCCAGACAGATGTGCAAAAGAGTAGAGCATATTTTCTGGGATTGTGAAGTAGAAGAATGGGGACCTAGTTTTGGCAATCAAATTCTCTAATGAGTAATATAAATATTGGGAAGTTATATATAAATTGTTGAAGTGGGGATGACTCATTTAGTTTTTTTTTTTGGTGGTGGTGAAGTCAAAGCTTTGGAAGTCCGTTCCAAGCAATGAATTTTTACAAAGGATCGACATACTCATTGAGCGTGTCCTTCTCGAATCATCTTCTCAAACTTTGGAGAAAGAGAGAGAAAAAGGGACAGTTGATTAATAGGAGAATGGAATCCTAGGACACAAGTCTTTTTGAAGTCAATGCTTATAAAGGTTTGACTTGGAGATTTTCTTCCATCGAAGAGGAAGAGATCCTGTTCACAACATTTGTGTTCCTTGTCTTCAATGGACTTTCAACTGTGATTTTAAATAATTGTATCAAAATATATATTAGTATTAATGTGAGAACAATTATGACCACCAAGTGTGGTCCGTTGGGTTGCCAGGTTGTGTCTTGGCCCGCGATGGGCTTGTGTGATGACTCACTATAGAGGCCTAGCTGAGTAACTAAGCAAAGTTAGTTAGAGCAACCTCATCAAGCTTTTCAAAATTATTTTTTAGCCAATAAACTTCAAAAAATCAGCTCTATCAAACTCATTTGTAGCTTGTCATAACTTATGTTTGTTATAGTATCTCGCTACAACAAGCGAGGTACTGTTCCTCGCTAAAATAGTGTTATCGGATGTCTGTCCGGAAGTTTGGCTGGTCAACTGCAATCTTTTTATTTTTTATTTTTTTAAGAATTATTTGGTTAGTAACTTATCAATTTAATAAAAAAAGAAAGACTAACAAATACAATAAGAAATAATATTTTAATAAGAATAAATTAAAATAGAGAGTTTGATGTAGTGAGTGGTAAGAGCTGACTAGCTAAAATAGTAAAATAATTTTAATATGGCTAAAAATTTAAAGAGGTTGGTGTGAATGCTCTTAAGAGCCCGGTGGATTTGAGCTTAATCTAAAACTGACGAAAGAAAATGAGTTGTGCGGCATCAATAATCGGGGTGTGGATTGGTGCAGTCAAAATCGACTTTCGAATGATCAAGACCACCTCAGTAATGTTGAATTAAATTTTCAAACCTTCTATTCTACTTAAAATACGCTCGTACATATATATTATCATTGTGCGTCTTGAATTCATTTTCCCATATTGATTTTGTCGTTGTTGTTTTGTAGTTTCAAGTTATTGGCAGAGGCTTGAAGGTAGGGTTTTGGTCACATATTTTTCAGTTGCAAAGAAATTTGTGTCCTTATAATTAGGAATAATATATATGGGCAAATATTGGGTTGGCCAATATATTGATAAATATTAATATTCAAAATTTAAAATATCAATGTGTATCAACAATACAATATGTACCAAATGACGTTTAAAATTATATTCCCAACTTCAATATATAATAAGAATTTCAAATTATAAAAATTTTAAATTAGACCATCTCCAATGGTTACTCAGATTGATCATCAAATTTGAATTTGGTAAAAGAAGACTTATTTTTTTGTTCTAATGGTTTTATCAAATAGGTATTAAATTCAGGATTTTACTTTTCTTTTATCAAACTGAGGACGAACTTTTCTTTTATTAAATTACTGTTCATTACTGTTGTCGGATGTCCTCCCGAATGACTGCCTCAAGGCTAGAATTTATAAAAATATTACACTATTTGGTTGACCGGCCTGTCGATCGACCTCCTGAATGACTATCTCAAGGCAAAAAACATAAAAAAATATACATTGGCTAGTCGACCGGCCGGACATTCGCCCGGCCAACCGATGGTCCGATGAAGCTCTAAAACACTTCATCGGAGCACTTGATATGAAAGGAAGCTTTTACTCAAATTTAATAAATTTTTTTGATACACTATGGAAGATGCTCTTACAATCCTACAATTGATGGTTACAAGGGACAATAATTCTCCTGCCCATTTGATTTGAGACATCTATGAGAGAGAGAGAGAGAGAGAGAGAGAGAGAGTCCACTTTTGGAAAATTGAATAGTACACATAGGAAGGGCATGAAAAAGGCACTATGGAGGAGTGAATGAATTAGGGTATTATTTAGGGGCAATGACCCATAAGTCCCATATTGTGATCTATTAGACCAGCTAGTCCCACATTTAATCTTATGAACCAGGAGGTCCTGGGTTCTGTGGAATGACACATTCGCCCTTATTTATTAACAGATGGGCAGGTGAGGGTGTATCCCAATATTTTTGCTATTACCTAAAATACAGAGCACCGCGTTTCAAAAATCCACCACATTTCAAAGATCACGAATGTAGCAGCGCCATATATGGGAAAACCCTAACGTCCTAACCCATTTGTCAAAATTTGACCCTCTTTGAACCAGCAAGTATCTCGTCGTTCAAATCATCACCAATTATACATTTGGATTTCTTTGATCACATTGAATCCCCAAGATTCAGGCTTGGTGTATAACAGTCCACACTGTTAAACCTTTACCCCAGTTTGTTCGTAGTCTGTTGTAGCAACGTGACATTCCTCTAGTAATGTTTGAGGTCCGATTGTCCACCGCCAGCATTCAGAAACGTGGGTCAGCAAACAGAAACGTGGATCAGCAACCAGAAAACGTGGGTCAGCAGATGTGGGTCAGCAAACGTGAATCACCACGGTGCACCCCCTAATTTAATCAATTAGGGGTCAGCAACGTGAACATTTTTGTGTGAATAATTTTTTGGGTGAATACTCGACGTGAACCTTACCAACAAATGAAGCTTGGATCATCACAAATGTGGATGACCACGGTGCACCACCAACCTCCAGAAACGTGGGTCAGCAAACAGAAACGTGGGTCAGAAAATAGAAACGTGGATCAGCAAAAACAGAAACGTGGATCAGCAAACAGAAACGTGGATCAGCAAACAGAAACGTGGGTCAGCAGATGTGGGTCAGCAAACGCCACATAATCCCTTGAATAGTAAAACAACAAAAACAAAACAAAAACATGAGAGAGAGAGAGAGGGGGGAAGAGAGAGACACCCAAAACATAGGATCTAACTTGCCAACCTGGGAGAGAAACGTATCCCACAAAATATTGAATGAATCCCATAATACAAGCACATGCCATAACAAAAAAGGGCAAATCAGTCTCCCCACATCTCACAAAATTTGAAATGGGACTTTGTTGTCTACTAAACGTGTAAAATAGGACTTTCCAATCCAAAAGATTCAATTTAGGACCATAAAGAGTAACAGTTTGGTACATAGGACTTTCTGATAATTTCCCCTATTATTTATTAAAATGTAATGTGTAGTAGTGTAGATGAAGGTAACATGATTCACTACCTGGAAACAACTCCATGTGACTGCTAATTATGTTCTTTCTTTTTCCAACCCCACAATTCCAAAGGCCTCTCTACTATGTCTCTTTTCATTCTTCAAGTTTTCTTTTACTGCTCTTTGGTCAAAATCCAAAACCTTAGTCAGCCCCTGTTAGTCCTTACATAGGCAGATACTCATTTGCACTTTCAAACATACCCAACAAAGTTGGGAAAAAAAATATGTACACAGAATGCATAGAAAACTCTCTTATTTTGTCAGTTTCATTTGTCACAAAAAAAAAAAGAAAAAAGAAAAAAAAAAAGAAAAAAAAGAAGTGATTAGCTGTATATTTTTCATAATATGAAGATTGTGCAGGTGCACGTCATATGCACTTATTCGAAAAGTATAACTTCTCTCACAAAATGTATTACTCTTGTCACAAAAAATAAATTTTTTTTCTTCACATAAAATGTAATCTTTTATTTATCACAAAATGTATAATTTCTCTAACAAAAAAATATAACTTTAATTATACATGACTTTTAAGTGTACATCATAACTTTAAAATTCATAACTTTCATCTCACAAAATGTATTACTTTTCTCGCAAAAAGTATTACTTTTCCTACAATGTGCAAGTGTACAATGTAATCTCTCTCTCTCTCTCTCTCTCTCTCTCTCTCTCTATATATATATATATCTTGAATGGGATGGCAGATTACAATCATTTTTATTTTATTTATTTATTTTTTTTTCACCTTAACATACCAAACAGATTGCATACATTGGCCCTGTTTGGTAGAGCTGTGGAAAAGTGATTATAACTTATAGGCTAACAGCTTATAGCTTATAACTGTGAACATAAGCTGATTTTTGACTTATAAATTAAGTTTCTCCTCCCCACTCAAAGAATAAGTTAATTTTTGACTTACAAAAAGTTATAAGTTGTATTGTTAAGTTGAACCAAACACATCAAAATAACTTAAATTAAGCTAAAAGCTGAAATGAGCTGAAAATAAGCCCTACTAAACAGAGCCATTGTGTGTGCAGAAATAGGCTTGGCTCAGGATCTAGAGTGCAGTTATCTGGGGGGCCCTAGTAGACAATTACATGGATTTGTGTGGGAGGAACAGCATAAATCATTCATCCCCACACCTCATAATATAACAAATATTTAAGAAATCAAAACCCCAGGAGGATCCAAGACCATCCATCTGATGGAACACAGCCACCAAATTGGAGGGCATGGATGGGCTTGTACTACCCATTTCAGCTCGTTTTCAACCCTATCAAATTGTAATGAAATTGTATTTTTAGGGCACATAAGCTTCCGAGATTAGTTTGAGAATAAAAAAATAATAATAAATAAATTAGTAACAGTTGGTGTCATTTTAATATCTAAATTTTAATCACAGTAACATTATTGATAAATACTTGACCTTCTACTATGGAGTGCCAGATGAAAACAATTTTGTCCAGTTACATAAAAGATGTGTGAATAACCAACCTGGGGATGGTGGTGTCCGTAAGGCACAATATGGTGTTGTGAGTCTGTGGGAGTGTTTCTCGAATATATTTTAATGATTTAAATCGTTTATGTTATAAAACTTTTTGAGTAGATCATCCATAAAAATAAAAAAAAAAAGTCAATTAGACATTTGTAACTCATAACAAGACCATAATATTTTGATGATTCGAATTGTTTATATTATAAAATTGATTGAGTAGATCATCCATAAAAAAATAAAAATAAAAAGTCAATTAGACATTTATAACTCGTAACAAGACCACATTTATGTTCACAAAAATAAACAGCTAGTATAATTTTAATAATTTTTTTTAAAATCAATTATGATCTAATCGTGAGATTATGCATATCTCATTAACCTTATTATTTTTTTTTAATAGGTAACATACTTGACCAATTCTATAACATAAGATCATCAAAATAGACTCAAGACAAACTTCAAATGAGACGCCACGGCAGGTACTGTGACAGCACCTCCAATATCCGTGAATGACATGATTATTTTAAGACAATAGACCCCCCTTAAATTAAACCAATCAGGGAAATGAGTTTGCAAATCCCTTACTGGAGAAATTTTTGTATGGCAATAGAGTACCACGTGACAGTATCTTCCACTAATTATAAATATATATACCCTCTATTGTTCCTCAAATACCTAACATAAATATAGTAAATCCTATTATCAAATCTAATCACAATAATATAAGTTACCACATGTTATATACTCTATCCGCATATAAAAATTTCTTCCCTTACTAAAGCCTTTAAATACACTCTTATAAAACTTTATATATAATAATAAAGCCTGGACCAACATCTATCAATTGACTACTGGTAGCCCAATAGTCTGTGGAGTTGAAAACTGGGCTTCTACACAGCCAGACAACAAAACACACACACACACACACACACACACACACACACACACACACACACAAAAAACCCATAAATCGCAACACTTGTTTTCAAAATATATGTATAAAATAAAAACTGTAAACTTTACCAAACAGTCAAACATTCAATTTAGAATGACCACGGCACATATAAGCACAAATCCCTTTCCCATAATAGGCCTATTTGATACAATTTCTTATAAACTAAAAATTGATAATCAGAAAACACAACATCAAGGCATTCATAGCTTGAAATAGAAATCATCACCAAAATTATTACCATTATGGCTAATTGTCCAAATCCCATGAAGGCACTAAAAATTTCCACATTTTTCATGTTCTGTAAAACCAAATAAGCAACCATTTACTTTGAACTGCAATTGTTGCATACAATTCTCAAAGAAAAACAATTTAAAAAAAAAAATCAAATACCAAACAATAACACAAGTTCGGTACAAATAAAATGCCATTAAAAATGGGTTGTTCATCATCAATATGCAATTTTGTTGCATGACATATGATGGATGCCCCAATTACCTATAATGTCAATGAACAACAGGAAAATTGTGCTAGCAAGACTTCTTTTTCACACCACCTACACACTTACAACTAAAAACTGTAACCCAAACAAAGCATACGAGCAGTGCCTATTATAAAATCGAAATGGCAGCAGACAACACCATCAGCAGCACAAGAGACAGCTTTGGTTGCCCACTGACAGTTGATGCTGAAGTAGAGGTTTTTTGTGGCCTGAAATGCAAATGGAATAAAAATACATTGATCAGTTATTTGAGAGAGAGAGAGAGAGAGAGAGAGAGAGAGAGAAGCTAGGTTTCTATACTTCTGCATGCTGGCCAGGGCACCACAGTAAAGAACATTATTGGGTGCATCCAATTCAGTTGTGTTGTCTTCGTGAGGATTTATAATCCTCATATAGGTTTCTTGGCCTAGATACCATCTGTCGAGATTTTCTGCTCTAAGATTCCACACTCCAACATTGTCGAGAGATACGAGAATTGCTGTCCATCCCCCAGGGAAAACCTACAAATAGTAAAACAAGGGAAAATAATTACTGGAACACATATATGTCGAAGAAAATACATCAGAATCCATATACATCTTTAATGAGTAGAAATTCCAGCACATATTATAGGCATTACAAACAAACTGAACGAAACGATAAAATAAAAAAAAAAAAAATCTAAGCAGCACCAACTAGCAAAGTAAATCAAATGCATAAATCTTCTGCGTAACCTATGACTCCCCTGTTTCTCCCAAAGTACGTGTGTCCATCAAAATATCACAAGAGTGAGGGTGAGAGATTCGCGTGTGACACCCATATCCAATTTAGAAGCTTGGATTCCAACTTTTTATGATGTTTAAAGAATAAGAAACATACATTTCTAGTAAAAACATTGATAACTACATAGATGAAAGATAAAAATTTCATATTTTTCTTAAATCTTATTTAATTTTAGGTACATTTTTACATAATTTATAATAGCTTATCTAAGAATATTATACAATATGTAATACATACATACATACATACATATATATATATATATATCCTAACATCCTACTTTTGAATACATATCCTAATATCTTAATATTTAGGTTTACGAAAGTCCGACACTTGGACACACGATTGCACCTAATATTCAAACCCTAATCCGTAATATAGTACACGGTAACATAGGTCCTTTCTATTGTCGTTATAATTTAAACAAAGAACACTGTAAAAATCCAATAAAAAACCAACCTGTGTTGTAGAGCGAAATATTGCATCCCACTTATTATATGAATTTCTGTTGTTTTCCGTCCATTCCCCATATGCCATTCTGCAGTAGTAGTAATCGAGTTACTATCTTGCACACACTTGAGTTGATTAAAATTGTACATGAATATACCAAGAAAAGAACTATACCCAACAACAAAGAACGAATAACCGTCCATGTGAAAGCTCTGCACTACTGTATCATTGTTCTGCAATATGACTTCAATGAAACCCTTATATGTAGCATTAATAACAGATCTGTCAGTCCGAGGTGGTCCAGTCAGTGGCTGGCTTGGGAAATCAAGCTTGTATGCACCTTGCACATTAAACTTGTCGGCGAGCCTAATTGGCGTATCGGGATTGACAAATGAAATCCCATTAAATGTAGCTTGGAGTTTCCCATCAATCACCACTGGGGGAAGGCTCCTTAACATATACACATCAGTCACATTGATCGAACCATAATGAAATGAACCTTGTGGGTTAGGGCGAGCTCCACTAGCAGATACATTTTGCCTGATCAAGTAGGGAAAACATTAGTCTAGATGGATTGATGATAATTAGTTACAATTAAGAGGTCATGGTGAAATAAATAGAGAGCAAAAGGAGAAACTAGCACGGGAGTGTGAATTGATAGCCGAATTTTAAAATTATATGAAGCACTGGTTTAAGATTTGGACCACATCAACTTTAATTGATAATAGATGATGATTTAATAGTTAATCTCGAACAAAATAACGCAATAAGACAGTTACAAGTTTCCAATTTAAAAAGACATAAAAGTTAATAAATATCAAAAGAAACAAAGGAACGGGAACAAACCTGATGGACATTGCCTGGTTCAGTGAAAATGATGTGTCATATACATCATTTGGTGGATCAGGGAGGGAACCAGCTGCCTTTCCTTTGGAATTTGAATAGTGCAAGACAGCCACACCAGTAACACTTTGCCAAAGAGACTGATTCACAAATCTAGCACTGGCTACAATATAGTAATCACTACTTGCATTCTGATCCATGGTAACCAAAAAAGAGTAGGACTGCCCAACATGGATATCTAAACTAGTGTAATTTTGTTGCGATGTGTAATAACCCTCCGTTTCTGCTAGAAGCAAATTATGGTTCTGGATTCGAAAGTTCAAACAAGTTGAGACCCCAACGTTGTGCACACGAATTCGATAAGTCTTTCCTGCAGTAAATCACAGCGTAGGAGGTTCAGAACAAAGGAGTACAGCAGGGAAGCTGAACATACAAAATGACTAAACACGAACCGGGTCAATTTTAATTTATGACATTAAAACAATCCACAGTTGTTTCACTATAACTCATCTACATTGAGGTATGACCATGCCTGTGCATGTTCTAAATACTCCAATGACCCTAGTCATCAAAGCAAGAGCTCATTTGTAATAAACCAGACATAAAAAGCTTCCTGTTCAGAAATGTATAGCAGTAATTACAATAATGCAGTCAGAATCAGAAATTGGTTCAACAGACAATTATGACCAACCAAAATGGGTACTGATTACTTTCGATTTATAAATTTTTAACAACTGTAAGGTGGAATAATGGCAGAGGGAACCCTAAAGGGTATTTTCAAACAACCAGAAATGAAATGGAATTAATTCTGAATTGCACAACGGCTGAACATTGAAGGTTTTTTTTTTTTTTTTTCAAAAACGAATAACCAACAAATCAAAAAAAATATGACAATAAAGTCACTATTTGAAGTTTTCAAAATGACCTTAATTTATAGATGCAACTGCTAATCATTCACCTGGGTCAACATTGATGGTTTCATAATCAATGCCATCTGGGACCAGCGTTGTATTATATCTGTAAGGTCCCTTCCCATTAATGAGAACTCCGTCTGGCATTCCAAGGTCTTTTCCAGCATCAAGGTCCGTTCTCAGTGCCTAATATTGAAAACGGGACCACCATTAGAATTTACAATATAAAATCACACTCCCAATCAACACTCATTCAAAACAATTGATCCTATAACATATACGAACCGTATGGTTTCGGGTATACCAATCACCAATCATAATGTTGATATCCCCATCAGGGGTACTAAAAGGAAGCGGAATGATTTTCCGATTAGTGATAATAAAAGAACCAAAGCCACCAGCTGCTCTCTGCAGATTGAGCGATGGGAAATAAAAGAAGCTACCGATCTGATCCTTAACTTGAAACTGGTAGGTCCAGTTCCAATTTGGAGGAATGGGGCAGTTCGTGCCCAGAACACCGTCTTGCCAAGAAGCACGACGCATTTGCACTCCAGGCCTGTCAAAACCATAAATCCAAAAGCACTTAGAAGTACTCAGGAAAAGCAGTCCCGCCTTTTCAGAAGCAAGCTGATTTAAAAAGGTAATTATGTCAAAACTTACCAAGTAATGAGGAGATTTTCATCTAATTTGTTATTCACATTTACCACCACATTGTCATTAGTCGTTACATTAAAAGTTGGACCAGGAAATGTTCCATTAACTGCTATAACCTGCAAACAAGGGAAACCAAAATAAATAAATAACTAAATAAATAGATTATTTCCTCGTCTATTTTACCAATTACTAAAGCCTGGTTATCTGATTCACCTCCAATTAGCACATAAATACAAGTTACTGAACCATGGCTAAAGAATACTAAAAAGAACAATTAAAAAAACCGGGTAACAAAGCCAATCATCTATGATAACTTTTTAATCAAATGATCAAAAACTACAGCAATAGAATCATTTCATCTAACTAAATTTACAATAGTAAACAAAAAAATAGTAATAAAGTACCATTAAAATCACAAATCCCATGTAGAAAATTCCCCATATAATGACATACAAGGCAAATCAATTAAATCTACCACAAATCAAACAGGAATTAATGCCCAAAAAAAAAAAAAAAAATTATATCAAAAGAAAAAATAAATTCAAAACCCATTTGAGAAAACAACAACAGAGATTTACAGAAAATTAATAACACATTTGTACACTAATCTACAGAAAATTAATAACCCGTATCTAGTCTTTTTTTTAAAAAAGAAAAAAAAAAACTATTTTCACCATTAGTAAAAGATTACAGAAAATTAATAAAAAGCCCCAGAACCATGTACGAGAATTACCAAAAAAATAACACATTTGTACACTAATCTACTAATCAAACCTTAATTCCTGGACCAAAAAAAATACTGTTAAAACATATGAGAAGAAAGCAGTAAAGACTGAAAATTGAAGCCAAAATCGAGACCAAAAACAAGAATGACAAAACAAACAAAGATTGTATCATCGTTTCATCAACTTTAAAATAAATAAATAAATAAACGAAGCCAACCCATATGAAAAAATGACTCAGACAAAGAGAGAGACAGAGAGAGCAAAACCTGTTGAGGCACGCCCAAGGGGGAAACAGTGATGTAAGAGAGCTCCAATTCGAAGTTAACAAATGGGTCTGCAGCGAAACAGAGGCCGAAAAGCAAAGCAATGTGGACCAAACGCAACATATATGAACCAGACAACGCCATGGAAAAGCTTTTAGAACGATTTCTGAAGCCGATTGTCTGGGTGTTTATGGGATGTTTAAATATCACTCAGAGAGAGAGAGAGAGAGAGGCAGAGAAGGAGAGAGAGAACGGCTCTCTGTTTTGGTTTGGTTTGGTTTTGGTTTGCAATGAAATTAGTGTGGACTCCCTCGTTTACTGGTGGGTCGCCCTAAACACGCTGCCTTTCTGGGATTGTGTGGCGTAATCCGCGGTATTATGACCGGCTACAGGCTAAACCGGTTGAAGCCCAATTCAATTTCATTGTAGGCCCAACTTAAAAAATTCAAATATTGTTTGGGATGTTTTAAGTAAGTGCACTTTTTGACTTTTTGGATTAAAAAGTTGAAGAAAAAAATATGATTGCTTGGGTTAACTTTTTGACTTTTTATAGAAAAATGTGTATTAAAAAATTGTATAAATTAATGTGTAGGGAAAAATTAGAATTGAGAGTTGTGCAGCCGTACTTTTTGACTTTTGATGAATAGTGATAACTTTTTAATTTTTTGATTTTTTGTCTTTTTGGACACATGCCAAACTTGACCTTAGCATAATTATTGTATAATATAAACAAAAATGTTGTTTGGTTCTTAAAATTCTAATTCTATTTTCATAAATGTCTTATTTAAAAAATTATAAAATTACACATAGTATATTATCATTGATTTTTTATTTTAATATTTTAATTAAATCCTTGATTAATATGGAAGATCTTCTAATTTTTTTAATTTATGAACTATTTATGGTATTATCATTCCTATCTATCTATGTATAGGCGGTGTTTGGCAACAATTTTTTTTAGATTTTTTTTTTATAGATTTTTTCATTAAAAGACAAAATTTTTGCAAAACCAAAAAAAATAAATCCAAACAAAATATCACATCAAACCGCATAATCATTTTATTTTTTCTCTCACAAACATCACATCCAATCACAAAAAAACCTAACTATCTTTCTAAACACAAAATTTTTTTTCTCCAATAATATCCTACAACTAAAAAAATCTACATTAAAATCCACTTTCCAAACACCCACATAATCTATATGTATAATTTCAAATTTTGAAATTACTTACATAGAAAGTCAAAAAATAAATTTTAGCCATAATGTTTCTTAAAATCTAAGTCATATCTAATTTGAAATTGAAAATTTTTTAAAATAATATTTCAAATGTAATTTTATCCTTATAAAATTTGAGCATATTTGTATTTTTTTAAATAATAAAATATAAATGTGCATGAATCATGTGTGGCATAAAACTATGAATAAGTCTAGGGACTTAGATTTAGGGTCCCTGATCTTGAACCAGAATGGGTTGTATGGTGCATATTAAAATTGTGTATTATGGAGTCTATATATAAAAATGAATCTGAATCACATGTTGGTATTTCTGGATAAATTCTGAGTATATTATTTTGGATTTGTAGTATTACTGTAAAACTAATGGCCTATCTTACCATATCTGACTTTAAACAAAAATTTGCCTGTAGTTAACTCTACAACTAATTCAAAATTTAGAAGAAAAATCAAAATGAAATTTTAATAATAATTAATAAAGAGTTATAAAATTCAAGTATACATGTCCTAATCCTACTAAGGAAATATGAAATTAAAACTTCAAATTTTAAATACAAAGTTTAAATTAATAATTAACAATTTAATTCTCAAAAGCAATTTCTAGGCTAAAAACATAGCACATGTCCGGTCTAATATTGGATAATATTTTCGAACGTAACTATCCTTAATATTAATAGAGTAGACATTAGTTATATTTTAAAAATAAATATATAAATTTTATAATTAAAATTTTAAAGTGTTAATAAATATGAAAAAAAAATTATCTACATATTTCTTATTTTGATTATATGTATATATATTTATGTATATAACAATATAAATAAATAAATAAGTAAACAAGTAACTCATAGATTTTCTTGAATAAGGGGTTCTAACCTAGTTGGCTAGCCTTTTGGCTACCAAGTCTTTCCTCAAGAGGAGGTATTGAGTTCCACTCTTAGGAGTGGAATAAGAGAGTAAGATTTTCTTACAAAGTGTGTGTGTGTGTGTGTGAGTTTGAACTTCTCGATGTGCAAATCTACGAAACTAATCACTGACGTTTGTCGATCCAAAAAAGAAAAAGAAAAAAAAGCAACTCATGGATTGATCATCAAGCAACAATTCTTCAATAACTGGATTTAGGCCAATAATAGTATAAATGTCAACCTGAAATCGATATTTAGGCTATATTTAGTGTCTAAGCCAGTTACAACACTCCTAATATAACACATGCTCGTTACAACCTACAAAACTATTATATAATTTTAACTAATCATTTACTGAATGTTTACTGATTGATAAATAAATTTTCTTAACTAGGTCTGGGCATAGGGTTATAACATGACTCATGATATGTGTAACTCAACTTGGTTTTGGATTATTTTTTTAAATATAGAAATATATCTAAATATTAATTTAAAAAATTTGAATATTAATCAATAAAAATTTGCCCAAGTTTAAATTTTTTAATAAACATGCATATATATATATATATATTTGTTATTCTCATTGTGAAAAAATATTAAAGATGTGTATGTATCAATTTAAATTATACTTACATAAATAAGTTGGTCAAATAGCTTTTCATTTTGTATTGGTTGATTTAATCCTAACATGGCTTGTGACAATTCAATTATCTCATAGAATTTTAGAAATTTCAAAAATACTTTTACACTTTAAAATTTATTCTACCATATCAATAATTTTTTATTTATTTATTTTTAAAGTACAACAAGGCACACATTAACTTGAGTAAATATTTCTAATATAGCTTTTGGAAGAAATATAAAATTTAAGCCTTTTACTTCATTTCTTTTTTTAGGCCACATCGCGTTAACCCTAAAATTCGAACCTACCGGCAACTATGAAAGCTTACTACTATCATCACAAGAAGTTCTTTCTACAACTAAAATCTACCACAACAATCAAAACTACATATAAAAATTGAAGTCTTTTCAATAAAATATAAAAAAAATAAAGAATAATAGAGAACAAATTGAAGAGAGAGCTAAAGATACAAAATGATAAAAAAAAAAAAAAAACAAAAAAAAGTGGTATTGTTATGTTGGCTAGCAAACTTTGATATGACAAATTATAATTATAAAAGTTTTATTGACAAAATATAATTATGCTCAACAAAAAGCAAGTTTTGTAGTTTATGCAAATTTATTTGTTTTTAATTTTACCAATTGAATTATGATATATGTATTTTATTATAGAACAAAATACTAATAAAATGCTTAAATAATTACCGAAACATAAGTGAGAGTTCAAATCCGGTAAATCCATAGAAGTCCACTAATCACAAGATTTGTCAGGAATGGACTGCATCACCAGATTTCAAAGTCGCCACCTTATCTTTTGGAAAAATTAGGAAACCCATGGCTTGTGTCAAAGGCCACTATTCATCACAACCAAAAATGTCTCAGTTTGGAACCTTAGGTATGAGAGGGGAAGGTCATTAATTGAGCACCCTTACTCACCCGATCAAAAGATCGACCTCTACTAAATTATGATATGAGTTTTATTGATAATATATGCTCATGTTTTTATTATTATTAATGCAAAAATTATTATGTGAAGCAATCAAATATAGACTGTGTCACTCATTTTGAGATGCTTTGATCTCATGCATTTTAAAAGGGTTTTGAAACATGTACAACTTAAGGGAAATTGAGCTCATAAGCATAAAATCAGTATCATTCCAACTTATGCAACACAACCTCCATCCACCGGCAATAATAGAGATAGATCAATTAAGCAAGTAGCCGCATGGTAGAATGCTAAACATAATAAGAAAATCATGCACAGGCAGCATGCTAAAGCCACAAATGCTCACCTAGTATTTACTCTCATTCGCCAAAAAAAAAAAAAAAAAGATGAAGAAAAATATTAGCAAAATATGTATGATCCTATATGCAAAATACTAATGCAATACATACAAGAATGCCATTAAGGACTCGCTACTAACACATGACATATGGATCATCTCAAAGCATGAGGTTGTGCACAACATCACATAGGAAATGACAAGCCCACAAATGCAAATGAGTCGAGTCCGAATGCATGAAATATGGATACAAGGCATGAATATAATGAAAAATAAAACATGATGCTATTAACAGATATGTAAAGAATGGAAATAAGGGATAGAAAGAAATAGTGATTGGAGGACATACATAGTAAAGGGATAGAAAGAAATAAAGGTTGGAAGTTATTATAACAAACCTTTACCATGAAAAGACTAAAAGGAAATGGGGTTGGAAGTTATTACAACAATGAAATGAATAGAAAGAAGTGGCATTGGAAATTATTACAACAATGAATTGATTCAACCAAATGGAAGTTGAATATAACAAATCATGAGAAAATAAAAAGAAAAGATGCAACAGATGCTGCAAGTGCCCAAGAAATCATCTATCGAAAATTGCCCCGTTCTGCTTTGTTTTGCTTGGAAAAGTCATTTGACCGGAAAAATAAATGGTCTGGCTGAATGAAAAAGCTGCTGGCCGTACCTTTTATTTGGCCAACCTGACAGAAGATTTGGAAAATCATGTTTTTGGGTAGCAAATCCAAAATAGAGCAAATAAAACATTTCTAAAGGATGCTCATCCTTTCTACTCCTTCCTATCATAAAGGTATTCAAGGAAGATGTAGATAGGCCTCATCTATCATCCAACAACAAGAGATGCTATAAGATATATACAAATGCTATTAAATAGAAAAAAAAAAAAACTAGTATGTGTAGGAATTGAAACTAAAAAAAAGAAAGTCAAGCCAAAGAAATAGATAGAAACCTGCATTCATCTCTTTGTTGGTAAGGATAAATTAATACTCAAATCCATACTATTAATTGGAAAGAGTAGATTGCCAACATTTCTAAGGGAGAAGCTTAAGTAAGGGATTACGTCATCAAGAATAATTAGAAACTCATCCCTTTAATCATGGAATATGGATTCAATATCCATTTCCATCTCAAAGTTGATCGAAAAGAGAGTTTCCAATACTTTTAATAAAGAATCTTTCACCCAGACTTCAAAGAGAACAAAAAGGAAGAGAAAGATAACAAAGGATCATCCAAGGGATTCCATAAAACAACCACAAATACCCATTAGGATTGAGTATGGGTTGAATCACATGAGCCAAAACACTTGAATGATGAAAAGGAAATGAGAAAATTGCATGAAAGTAAAGAGAGGTTACATTATGGATGGGTGGCAAAGCCCTCCACATCCCAAAGTTAAGAGAATTACATGAACATAAAGAGAACTTACACTACCATTCTATGGATAGGTGGCAAAGCCCTTCATATCCCAAAGCTAAGAGAATAACATGAAAAAAAGAGTTACATGAAAGTAAAGAGGGATTACACTACAATTCTAAGGGTGGGTGGCCAAGCCTTCCACAACCCAAGGAAAATCACATGCTAGAGCAACAAAAACTATAGAAAAGATTAGAAAGAAGAGAGAAAAAGATAAGAAAAGCCTCAAAGTTTACCTTTAAAAAAAAAAAAAAAGAACTTTCGATTATCAAACTCTCCTCCTAACACCTTCAAGGCTCTTAGAGATAGCTTGAACACTCAGCTTCAAGGTCCAACTTCAATGGTGTTTTGATGGTGTATACATGAAATGAGAGGTAGAAAAGGTGAAAGGCTTTGAGTTGAGGTGGTGTGATGGCCAAGACTCTTAGAGTTGATATTTTCTCTCTTCAAAACCATGCCAAATTTTCTGAAACTGCTCTGTTTCTTAGACAACTCATTTAGCTAGACAAAAATCATCTAACCAGCAAATTATTCATTTGGCCAACACTTTTTTTGTATGGTTAGATAAAAATTTATACAACCTGATTAGTTTTTTGAAGGGAAAAACAAGATTTTTTTTCTAGAGAATTCTTCTTCTTTCCACCCATCTCTACGTTGTCCTTGCTCGATTTATTGAAAAAGTATAACACTTGAAATTTGAAATGTGAGCTTTGAAACTTTGTAGAAATGTTTGGATCCACACAACAAAAAACATTTTGAAAAAGGGTTTTAAGAGGGTCTAAAATAGTTTGGCCGAAACAAGTGTAAGGTTGGGCTTAAAGCTTGAAATCGGCTTTCTTGCTGAGGAATTCATAAGATAGCACATTCCAACTATCATCATCGGGTGTTTAAAAGGAAGGGCCCAAGTCTTAAGGCTGGTCAAAATGGAGTGTCTGCATTAAGGCTTCTCCATCTATTAATGTAGTCGATGATTGATTCTACTTCTTGCTAGAGATTATTGTTGAGCTCGATCATGCTAACAATACATCGAGTGTTGTAGAAGCGACTATGGAACTCCGTCTCTAATTGCTCCCAATTATCTAGGGAATTTAGCTTAAGCTTTGTGTACTAGTCAAAAGCATAGCCATTCAAGGAACGCATGAACCACTTGGCTAGCAAATCTCCTTCAGTTCCAGTGCTACTACACATCTCCACAAAGTGTACAACATATTGCTTTGGGTTGTCTTTACCGTTGAATTGTTGAAACTTTAGAGGTTGATAGTTTTGTGGAATCTTTAGTACTTCTATCCTCTGTGTATATGGCTTTATGTAGGATCAAAAAACTTGATATTCACTCATCTCTGAGGTTTATTGGACCTTTTGAGATTTTAGAGCGAATCGGGAAGGTAGTTTACCGTTTAGCTTTGTCGCCCCTAACTTTCTGGGGTTCACAATGTATTTCATATTTGTATGCTTCAGAAGTATGAGCCCAATCCTTTACATGTGCTAGATTGGACTGACGTAGAGGTAGACGAGGGTGCCTTGTATGAAGAAAGACCAGTATAGGTTTTAGACACACAAGAGCAGGTCTTGCGAGGCAAGACTATTTCTTTGTTTAAGGTATTGTAGCAACACCATGGAGTCGACGAAGCAACTTGGAAGCGTGAGACTAAAGCTCATGATAAGTACCCAAACTTGTTTACTAGTGTTTGAATCTTTTTGTAGTTATTTTCATGTTTTGTTGTAACATATGGAAGTTGTGAACGCTTTGTAAAAGTGATGTTGATATTGTATGGAGTTGGTTGCTATGTTTTCTATACTTTTAGGCATATGTTGTTGTTATTGTTACACTCTTGAGGTTGAAGAGCGTTGAGACAAAATTCTTATATTTTCCCTTTTTGTTGTTGTGTGATTTTGTTATGTAGTATTCATTGTTGTTGTGTGGTTCAATTTTGAAGACAAAATTTCCTAAGGGGGGAGATTTTAGCGGTCTGGGTTAAGAACCGATCCTTATATACTCTTCGGTATTGGGTTTGTATCTGGTGGTGTTGTTTGACATCTTTGAGTTATTTAATTGTTACAAGGAGTCTTGGTTTACACTTAGCACCTTGGCAGTTTTTCCTCTATTTGCAAGGTCACTCCCGCGACTATTCTTATTGCGCCTGTGAGTGTACTAGGTCGCGTTCTTGATGGGCCGCAACGAAGCCACGACCAAATATGGCCTTCAGGTCTGTTGGTTGGGGAGAAAGGTGCATGGCCCGCGATTGGGGCCTGCGACCTGCTTAGTCGCACCCGCAAACGTCGTAGTTGCAGCTGCAACTATGTCTCTCGCGCCCATGGTGTGTTATTTGTGCCCGCGATGTGTCTGTCGATAATACCACCTAAAAGTTAGAAATATCTATTTCTTGAACTCATCTTCTTTTACACACCTCTTTTCGCCATTTTCGAATCTCTAAGCTGTAAATCTCTAGTTTTCATCTAGTTGCGTTGAGGGCTACGTTTTAATGTGAATAATTTGAGTTTCCGTCACCATTGATTTTTGGGCGCTGTTCATCTTTTTCTCTTATTTTGAGGTAGGGATTTATTTAATGATTTGCATATTATTTAGCCTTGTTATGTGTTAGCTGGATAAACTAACACTTTGGAAGATTTTGGGTTGGATTAATGTATGTTTAATGCATAAAGAGGGGTTTTCTTGAAAGTTTTCTTAAAATCTGATTGGGTTGTTAATATTTATAAGTAATGTTGGAAATTTGAGGGAAAAGGTCTTTAAAATGAGAAACTGCAATATTTTACCAAAACCCTTGAGTTGTGCTCAAGGTTGTGAAGTGGATTATGTGGTTGGATTTATAGTAGACTCATGATTTTTGAACTATATGGAGATTAGAAGGTTTTAGAAATGTTGAGGTAGACAATGTTACTATGAAAATGTTGTTTGAATTATTAGTCTCTTGATTTATATATTGTCCATTTTGAAATATATTGAATAGAGATAACGGTTTTGGGTTTGTTGTAGAAATTGAATAAGAGCTAGGTTGATTGAAACTAAATTCACTCATGCATTCCATTTATTTAATTGTTTCATACTTATGCATTTGAAAAATGTTATTTTGAGAAAATTTGGTGAATATCGTGGTGAATCTGGTTAGAGGGTGTGGTTGTGGATTATTAAGTTGGTCTATATGTCCATGGTGAAAGTCCAAAAATTCGTGAGGTTAGGATGCCTTCATTCCAGTTAATTGCCGGTAAAATGGCTTTGGTAGTGTTTTTATAGTTTGCAGACACGTACCTAGAGATTACCAGTGTGTGTATTTACTATCCTATTTTCAACTTTAAAGGAAAGGTACAAATTGCGATTTGAACTCTGGCATAGCATTAACTTTGCTAGCCCTAAGGCTAGTATGCATATATGTGAATAAGTTTTGATGATAACAAACATATTTTTATGGTACTAATGACTTGTTCTCAAGTATGTTGCTTATTTGGAAGAATCTATGTGAATGTCACAAAGCTTAAAGGATTAAGCCAAATCAAGCAAGAAAGGAAAATATTCAAATTTTTCTTAATGGTTAGTTTTCCTTATAAATGGCAATAAGGATGATATGGAGAAATTCAAGATAACAACAGGCTCTCAGAAATTAAATTCACAATGGTTAATTTTTTAAATTCAAATTCACAACGGCTAGTTTTTTAATTCAAATTCATAATAGCTAGTTTTTGAAATAGCTATTTCATAACGCTAGTTAGACTATCTCTCTCTCTCTCTCTCTCCCCCCCTCTCTCTCACAGTGGCTATATATATACAAGACATCTCATGTAGCATATACAAAAAAGAGTACAACAATCCTAAAGTTTTGTGTGTAAATTGCTCTATTTCTTGCTTATTCGATTCCAAGCTTATTTGTTTCATATTTTGAGATACCTCGTGTGAGCTTTTGTTTGTAATATCTACTCATTAAGGAGTTGTTTTCATGTACTAAAATCCTTAGTTACTCACTATATAAAAAGGGTTGAGTTGTAACCTTTGTAAGGAAGAAACAAGTTTGTCTTCATCCTTGTAGAGTTGTAAACTCTAGATGCTTGTAAGAGGTGTTCTCCACCATTAAGGAGAGGTCTAGTGGATTGTGAAAATCCTCAAGGAGTGCTCTTGAGGCGTGGACGTAGGCAGAGATCGAACCACGTAAAATTTGTTGGAAAGGCACCTGATCAATGCCTTTTTCACTCAGAAGTCTTTGAGCGTCGTAGGACGAGTTGATATCTTAGGAGAGTGATCCGTATGTGCTCTATGTAACTATGTGCTTATGTGGTTTGCCTTATGTGAAATGGATACATGTATAGGCATATATATAACTGCGTGTGGCGTATGAGATCTCGTGTGGAATATCTAAGTGTGGGTTAAATCGTATCTCTATTTTTCTAATAGGATGTAAGGACGAGAGTGACCCCAAATGGGGGAAAACTTTTTGGACTTGAATTATTGGCACCACTTTATTGGTAAGATATATTGTTTTGGGATAGCATGAGATTGCGATTGTGAGATTTGTGTAGAACCTTAATTCAGCGACTTTGGAAGTTCACGAGAAGTAATTGTGACCAGAGGATAGTAAAGATTTTGTTGTATGGTAAATGGTTTGTTGTTATGAAGAGTTTTGAAAATAGAATGAGATAGAAGTTAAACCTATAGAGCGTGGTATGGCATGGTTGAGACTTTAGTGATGATTAGAATATACTAAAGATAGACGTTGGAAATGTGGATGTCAAAACTAGTGAACTAAATTGAATTTTTCAGAAAAACGGAGTTAGTCATTTTGAATTGGTTGTCAAGTGGTTTAAGAAGAAGAGGGCATAATTAGAGTACCAAGAATTTTCTTTCCTTATAAATATATCTGTTTTGGAAGTAAATTTTGGAGTTAATGCGTGAAACCATTGAGATTCACAAGAGTCAACGATAAGTGTTTTGAAATTTACTAATGTAGTTAGAATTTGGGATTTTTTTTGGGAAGTCTTATTGGTCATGTTGAAATGAATTGATGTCAATCTCTATGGTTATTCTTAACTATATGTAGAAATTTTGAAGGTAGGAGCCGTAGGTGAGCCTTTTGAGTTGGCTTTGGTGTATTTTAACTACATGATTTGGGTGCTTGAAATGGAGATCAACCTGAGTCCTTGTTCCTTGCCTTAGTGATTACCTTGTAGATGAGGGGGGTAATCACAAAAAATTAGTGTATTGACTTTTATTCCACTATGGGTATAATGGAAATTCGTGTCATCGATATACAAGTTTAGTAACACCCTTGAGTTCAATATAGAGCATTTGATTTAAAAGTAAGTAGTATTCGTCTTTTATAATAGTTTTAGGGAATGGTCTTAAATTTCGTGAGGGTTATAATTATGCATATGTTTATAAACAAATTGAATGTCAGTTGTGACTATGTAAATTGTGTGATTAGAGTTGAAATTAACCCCTCCGTTTTACCCCTTGAGTGATAATGACATTTTGCATTATATTATGTTGAAATAGTATGAGAGTATCAATTGTTTAGTGAGAAGGGAAAAGATTTTATAACAGCTTTGTTATACCATGGGGGTGAGGCAAACCTTGCAAAGTATAAACCTTGATCTACCATATTATTAAGTTATAGCATGATTGGATGTGTATGACTACCGGTAGGTGGCTAACAAATACCTTGAATTGAGAATGCCTAGAAAATTTTTAACCATTGCCTTCTGACCTAGCTATTGTGTTGTCCTAGTATTTGGTAAGTTTCACTCATTCAAAGGTGAATCTAGTTAGTAAGTGTTTACTATTGCTTTTGGCCTCGAGGGGTTGTTTCAGAATACGTGAGATGTGGATATGCTTATTGTTTTGGTGGATGAAAACATCAGAGGGAAATCTTTAGTAAGGTAACGAGTAGGAAGTATGCTAACCTATATCCTTGCCTTTTAAAGCTGCTGTAAGTGGTGCTGGATAGGGTTGTGGAGCTATATATTAATGCGAAAATTAGTTAGGGTATCCTTCCTTTATAAGTCTTCCTTGTTCGGTTGAATTGGTAGTTAGTATCACTGTATTATAACCTGATTAATTAAGGGAGTTAAGTCTTTGTTCTCATTTTGATTAGGTTGTTAAATGATTGGGGTGTAATGATCTTGTGGTTGGGAGTAAGAGGTTGACTTTAGTTCTTGATTTCCTTTCATTAATTTCTTATGTTAAGTTAGTTGCCAGTGAGTGCTAGTAATTGTAATTCTTGGGTAAGAAATTCTTTCTTAGTGATTAACCTAGAGACTTGGTCTTGGTTTTTGTGCACTGTGGGTGTGGGGAGATTTTGGATCACTAGTGTGTTAATCTAGCATGGTCATTGAGGTCATCCTTATATATTTGACTCCCAATAAATTAGAGTAGTTTGGATTTTGAGGTAATTAATAGTTTCCCTATAAGGGTGATGAGAATTTTGTTGTCGGTGCTTTAGTCCAGTATTGTCAATGAGTTTAAGTTGGGTGTACTTGAGCTAAGGTGAAATTAAGAGGTGTTTAGTTTTACTTGATAAAGGTTGATTTCTCATTTTAATTTTATTCCATCGTGTTTTGTGGTGAAATTATTTTTCAGGAGTGGAGCAGCTTTAGTAGTGATTGGATTGAAGTACTGGAAATATGATTTTGTTAGAATTTTGTAATAGAGGCGCAATATTATTTTGGTAAGAGATGCATATTGAATTTCTTTGGAGAGATTTTGTTGTAATATGAGATTAATTTATTTATTAACGATATAAATATTTGTCATTGAGTAAGTTCGTGTTACATAAGGTATTGAATTCAGGTTTGACCTTGTGGGACATCATAATATTAGTGTGGTGTGGAGTCGTGTTTTAGCTTTGGAGTTGATATCGTGGCATTGACTTCAGGGAATGTAGTGTGTTGTGCAAGTATAGATAGATGATTTTTTTTCCTTACATAGTGTGTTAGTTATTGTTATGGCATTAGGAGAGGTTGACTAGGTGTCACCTCATAACTTGTTTTAAGTCTAGAAATAAGGCTTATGGATGAGAATTGCTTACTTGGTGTGTGTGTGTGTCACTCATGGGAGTGACAAATCATGCTAATTGCTTAATAATTGTTTCTAGTTGGTCACGTGTGAAATCCAAGATAGGGTAGTTGTGAAAATTGTTTTTTGCGAATTGGAAGTGGTCAATGAATTGTAATGATAGTTGTGAGGGAAAACAATTTCCCAAGTTTATAAGTAAAGCTTATTTGTGATTTTATTTAACCTTATCGTCATTGTTTTGAATTGTTGTTACTTGTATTATAGCGATTGGTTTGTGGCATCACTATGGTGATGAGATTGTTAGTTGGGTGACGTTTCGGAGTCACCGGTTGAAATATGTTTGAGAAAAGAGTTAAGAACGGAGTTCTCCTATTGAGCATGACCTTGTTTTTGCCGAAATTGAGAATATATTGTTATGGATAAACCAGTTAGTAAAGGAGAAATAGGCATGAACATGGCATACCTAGTCTTATGATATGTATAACCCTAAACTATTTCAATATATATATATATTTTAAATGCCCTTCACTTTTACAATTCACTTGTACACGTCTAAAACATTTTTATATACAATTTTCTACCAAGAATAATCTTTTTTAATTTCAAAAGTTGGTAAATATTATTTTTGGGTGTTTGTGGTTCTTACATATTTCAAAAACGCAACTGAGTAAATGTGTGGGCATGAGATACTAGCTGTGTTGTAAGAACGTAGTTCGTGGTGCTTGGGTTTTGTTGGGTTGTGTTTTGTTGAAGGCCATAATTGGCGGATGAAACTCTTATTAGAATCTATTCTTCTCATCGAAGGGGGTTGAGGACTTATGAAGTGGTGTGAGGTAATTGTTTGAAAATTTGGTTGCCGAGTGACTAGTTGTTGTTTTTTGGAGTGTGAATGTGATGTGAGAGATTATTCTTTCTACAATTTTAGGTCATTAGATAACTGAGAGTTATTCCCTTGAGTTTGAGTCTGTTTGAGACGCGAGTACTATAGGGTATGTTAGTGACACCTTTTGCTTGACTTTTGTTTCGTAGGATCGATGGGTTCTTGTGGTTCGTAGAGGTAATTCTTGCGAATGAGTTTAAAGAGAGATACACCACTTTAAAATTGTTATTCGCATCATTTGGGGTGTTGTCAGAATATCAGTGTGGGATTGAAATATAAAAGTTTCTTTAGATGTCAAACTAGATCTTGGGAGTTGCGATTGTAATTCTATTAGGAGTTATTTTACCCCTTATATCATTGTGTTGCCTTATCTCATTTTGTCGGAATTCTTTCTTGTTGTTCATCATGTGAAATCCTTTGTATTGGGAGACTCTTCTAGAAACTTCTTATTGATTAGAGGTCATTTGTGACCTAAAATGTGTCCGATCGAGGAAGTTATGCCCGTTTGAAATTTGAGTACTTGTGCTAGAAGCAAGTCCGCTCGAGCAAAGCTTTGACCGCTCGAGCAGTCTGTTCGAAATCAAGCACTTTGAAGTCACTTTTTGACCCAAAGTTTTCATTCTTTCTTCCTCTCTTCTCTCCCTCTCCTCCATTCCTAAAACCCCAGACCTCCAAACCTTGATTTCATCTACTTTTCACCAAGAATCCGCCATAGATCTTGCATAAAAGGTGAAAAACAAGTGAAGATCAACATTTTGACAGATAGGGTTTTGGATTGTTCGTAGGAATCTTCTTGATCTACTTTCTCTATTTTTATCTTTGAGGTGTGATTACTTTTAACCTTGTATCTCTTTATTTTGAGGATGTTTATGTGGTGCTATAATTTAATGTTTGAGTTTACAAAATTGGGTTTTGTTTCAAAAATGAAATTTTCTCTA
Source organism: Camellia granthamiana (assembly GCA_036172215.1). NCBI lineage: Eukaryota > Viridiplantae > Streptophyta > Magnoliopsida > Ericales > Theaceae > Camellia > Camellia granthamiana. The sequence continues at coordinate 128,047,860 of CM069903.1, forward strand.
CATTTTCTTAAGATTTTTATTAATGGCTATGGATTATGGAGATTTTGGTTAGGAAATAGCATTTAACATGATTTAGGGGTAAAAGCCCCAAATTTATGAAAACCCTAGCTGTAAAATTTAGAAAAAAGATGAAATTGATTTTGAATCTTTTAAAATTGATGAATGGATTATGATATTTTGAATATGTATTGATTGAGACTTGTAAAATTGGAACCTCTTGAAATTTTTCTTGAATTATGAATATTGTTCCTCATTACTCTATTAAATTATTTGATTGGTGTACATTACCCTTTACCTAAAGAATGTATGAATACTTAGAAATCTTGGAAAGGTTGTTCAAGGGAGTGGTAAATAGCATGTGAGTCCGGGTAGGGAGTTAGTTTTTGGAAAGAGTTGTGTGTTGTAGGTACCCACGCTGGCGAAAGTTTAGATGCCCAATTTCCCTGTCTTGAGCTTATTATCAGATGAATGTGGGAAAATATTTTTGGGTGTCCACTGGTCCTACTGTATTGTAGTCGGTAAAAATGAAAAAGTAGATGATTTTGGGTGCCCATTCCCTACTGTATTAGTAGTTGGAAAATGTGGGAATTTTTTGGATATAAACATATGTATATATATATATATATATATGTATTGAGACTCTCTTTAGGGATTTCATGGTGTATTTACCCCCTGGTGTTGAATTGTGAAATTGTGGAAGCTATGAATTCATGTATTCTTTTTGAAATTAATATTATGAGTTGAATTAAATATGTTTGGTTGTGATAATGTGTAGACACCCCATTTTTGACCGTCCTCGAGACTTGGACGTCGTCGTTTGAACATTCAAGGATTTTGTATGCTCGTGTTTGTTTTGAGTGCCTGAAGATCTTGGTCAAGTGCCTCGTCTTTGAGCCTTCGAACCTTATCTTCGTTGTGCTTGGTTGTGGACGAAGAGCTTGTTGTTTCAAGTCTGGGGGAGAGGGTAGCCTGTCGGCTAGCCCCTTAGCCTATCGGCCATGACTTGTGCATGTCGGCCACCAGTGGTGGCTGATGGCCATTTTTCTCATTTTTCAGATATTTGTTTGCCAGCTGTGCCAGCTGTTGTTCACTGAAGTGCATCTCCATACACGTGTATGGTAGGATGATTTCAAGCTTCAATCTTGTTTTTCTATATATAGGGGGTGCTCTCCCCCATTTTGAGGGGTTAGAAAATTTGGATCAAATTTCTCTCTCTCTCTTTCTCTCTCTCTCTCTTATTGTTTTGTGCCTTAAAGTCTTATTTCTCTACACCTTTGCACATCAAGCCTTAACCAAACACCCTTACCTTTGAGCTGAGGTTCTTTGGAGTCTAGTTTGAGCTTTTGAAGGAGGTTTGAGCTGGAATTTGAGGCTGTTTTGTGCTTGAGCTTCAAGAGGTAGTTCACTTGCTTTGTGTACTTGCTTTGACTACTTATTTTGTCATCCTTTTGTATTGTTTTTGAGCTAGTTTTCAACTACAAAAAACTCTGTTTTTTGAGGCTTAACATGATGGTTTGAGGTTATTTTGTGCTAAGGGGTGATCCACCCTTCTTGTTGCTTAATTGTGTAAGCTTTTGCACCATCTTTTAGCATATTCAAATCAAACTTTTTGGGCCTTTAAACCACTGAAATTCAGAGTTATTTCAGCAGCAAAAACCTTATTTTGAAGTCCAACATTGGAGGGGGTAGCCTCCCCTTCTTGTGTCTTGTTTACATGCCTAGATAGCTTAACATGTGAGCATATTTTTCTAGCATTTGGTACCTTAATCTTACCATGTTTTTGCTACTGTTTTGACTGGTTTCAGCTCTATTTTGAGCTGGTTTGGTCTTTTGAGGCTTGTATTGTGTGGTTGTAGTGTAAAGAGGCTTTCACTAGCTTAATGTTTTAGGCTTTTAAACATGAATTACATGAATTGCATGAGTTGCTTGCATGTTTTAGTGTCATTTTGCACTTCATTTCAGCACTGAAATCTCTGCAATCTCCCTCTATTCTTCACTCTTTCATTTATTTTGAAAGTGGCTTTGAACCCCTTGTTAGCTTGAGTGTGAAATTGAGACCCTCATGCCTAATGGTTTAATTCCTTCGGGAGTTCATTACCAACAGCGTGAGGTCTTTTCATGCTCAAGGCACTTGTGGTTTAAGCCCTTTTTCCATTAGAGGACACTCAACTTTTGGACTAATCAATTAAAGAATGGATTGGTAAGTTAAAATGTGTAAACAAAATGAACAAAGTAAAAGAGGCAAGATTAAGCATCTTCGTGTTGCATTGCATGTGTTCGGATTGGATGTTAATTCGAACGCAAGAAAAATGGGACGTTTCATACTCAAAGTGATGAAACGTATCACTTTTCTTGGTCACCATCACCCTTGATCATCCATGATAGGGTTGTGGTTTTGCCAAGTCTTGTTTTGCATTCATTAACTTGTGCAAGCTTGGCTCCTTAGCCATCATGCATTGAAAATGTTTGGTTGATGGTTTGAGGGCCGAGAATTACACTCCTTTGAACTTATGTAATGATAAGGAGAGTAGTAATGCACACAAACCTTGAGAATACACTGCTTTGCCTTTGTTTGCCCTCTGTTGCAGCAAAAAATGGAAGTTCAGGGAAGGGGTGGTCGACCGGCCACCATTAGTGGCTGACCGGCCACCAGCAGCAGCCGACCGGCCATCATTGGTAGCCGACCGGCCATCATTGGTAGCCGACCGGCCATAAATGAAATTTTGCACAAGTGTGTTCCTGTGTTAGAGCAGAGGCGTTCTGGAAGTTGGCAGCACTATTGGTGTTCAAACATGTGCAAACAGAGGCTGCAATGGCAAGGCGGTGGATTTTCGGGAGGAAAACTTCCAAGCATGCATGCATCCCTCGCCCTCGAGGCCATTCAATCATTTTAGTTATCTTAGAATAGCTTCAAGTGTTGTAATTAATTAGTTAGTGTAACTAGTTATTCGCTTCTGGTTTTGTAATATTTAATTAGCTTAGAATAGTTAGTTAAATATCATGTTGTAATAATTAGTTAACTAGAATAGTTAATTAGTTTTAGTTTGTAATAGTTAGTTTAATTAGCGTAGCTAGTTAGCTTATTCATTCAGACCCTTTTTCGCGAGGGCGTAATGTTGTAATAAGTGTGCGTGTGTGTGTGTATGTTTTCCAACCCCACGTCTTTCTCCCTTTTATTTAATCGCTTTTGATGGTTAGACTAGGGATCATATTTCAATTAGCATATTGCATACTTGCATCCATTCATTTGTATTGCATGCATCGAGGCTTGGCACATCATTCAAACTACATTGCACTTTCAATACTTCTTTGAATACGTGTTTAATCGCATGTTCTTCAAGTAGTTTCATATGCCATATAAATAGCCGAGCCTATTAATTGCATCATTGCATGTGTTGCATTAGGCATTTTGCATAGTTAGGATCATGCATTTTTCTAACAAGTTTCTGTTTTGGCTTGGAGTACTCGGTGAGTCTTTATGCTTTAGCATACTTGCATGAGTGTGATTGCCATATTACCATGTTTCGCATGCTTTCCATGAGACTATGTGCTTAAATGCTAAACTGCATGAATGCCTATGGATGGAGGCTTTGTTGTTTGAATTGGAACAATTCAACGAATGTGAGTTTTAAGCCCACTTAGTTGTGGCAAAATCCTATTTTAAGCCCACTTGAGGTGGCAAATTCGCATCTTTTAAGCCCACTTGAGGGTGGCAAACTCAAACCATTTTTGAAAACAAACATGAATTGAATTTGTTCCAATTCTTGCGATTTAGTCTATACTTGTATACATGCGCATCACCTAGTAAAGTTAGCCTAATAATCGGAATAAGAACACAAAATGTTTATAAAATGACATATCATGATTAGTAGAGGCCGATCTTGATCGGGCGAGCGGGGGTGCTCATTTCAGGACCTTCCCCTTTCGTATCTATATTCCCGAGCAGAGACAACTTTGGTGATGACAGACACGTGGCCTTTGGCACGAGTCAGGGTTTCCTAAATTTCCCCAAAATAAAATATTTGGGTGGTGACTTTGTAATCTGGCAAAGCAGTCCAATTTTGGTATTTGGTGTTTATCAGTTTCACATTGCACTTGTGAGACTAGATTCAGAACCGCGGAAGTCCGAACTGTGAGGCCTTCTTTTCAAACCCTTTCGGAAAGGTGGGGGTGCGGAAAAAGGCGAGTCCACATAATGCCATATGGATTTTCAAATAATTAGATACTTTGTTAAAAGTATTTCTACTGGGCATTTGACTCATTTCTATCTAACAATTTTAGAAATTGATGATGTGCAACCAACCCTATGAGAAGGAGGTGGACTCTTTTATTTTGTTGGGGCACAAAGGCTCATGGATGTGTTATGTGGAAGCTTCGAGCATATGTGTTTTGGGACTGTGTGTCCATTTTGTTATAACAAGGCCTTGCCTTGATGTTTGCACGCCATTAAGGCATTATTATTTTCATCCTTTAGCTTTTTAAACTATGTTAGTGTCATTGTAACTAAGACAAGAATTTGGAAATTTGTAATATTTGATATGTAGTTCAATGGAAAAGAGGGCTTTTGGGATTAATGTTATTGTTTGGCATGGTAAGATTTCAAATTAATCATGTTATAAGTAATGTTTTAATTTAATTAATTTGGGGGCATTACAAGAAATGTCCTCCTTTGCCTTCGTTGAAGTTAAGAAAATTGGTGGCTTGTTCGACGTCATGAAAGAAGTACTCTTCTTTGCCCCCAACATGTTGAAGAATATGTGTAAACTTCAAAGCTAATTTGTAGAGAAAGAGATGAGAGGCAGAGATTGTCCCACTGGGTGTGACAAAATTTGTATACACAAATTTCTTGTCTGCAAAATAAAGATAGAAAAATAGAATAACAAATATAAATTTATTGATTTAAAATAAAATGAGTATAATCTCTGATGAAATTTCTAATCAAAGAAAATCCTCTGATTCTTTTCTTCAATAAGTTGACTTGAGGGCTTGACAGTTTGTTTTCAAATCAAACGGCAAAATCTCCCCCAAGTAGCACAAAAAAGATGGCAAATTTATAGAACTTTGATTTGAGGGATTGGTAGATTTTTCTCAAATCAAATTGTAGAATCCTCTCCATTTTAGTAGAAGAAGATAAATTTGATTTGTAGAGTTTGATGACAAACTTTGATTTGAATCACCGAACTTTATGCTTTATGGAGATTGATAAGCTTTGGTGATGAGACTTTCGGGATTTTGAAGCTTTAATCGGATGGAGCTTTCTTCCTTGCCTTGATGTAGTACAAAGTTATTTGTGTATCTAGAATTATATGAAAAATTATATGTAAAATTCTGGTGGAGATCACCCATATTTATAGGAATGGATGGATGACAGTCTTAATAGACTTGAACTTCTTTGATAATTATCTTTAATTTATTTAGAGATAAATACCAAAATATCACTTTAATGGTGTGCCATGATTTTATTGGCTTGACCACCTCAATGTGACAAGTGACTTAATTTAATTTGTCAAAACTTATTTGTTGCATCACTATAGTTTAATTTGATTAACTAAGGACTTGTTACATCATTTCAACACATAACAATATTTAATTTGACCACCATGTAATCTTGATCTGAGACCAATTAGACATGTGACAAGATTTAATTTGCCAATAATTATGCCATATTTTGTAAGCCTTTGTAGTATGTGGCAATCTATAATTGGCTGAAATTTTGCATGCTTACAAATACCTCAATCTATTTTTCTTAAAATTTTGAATTTTTATAATATAGAAATATATGTGTCATCACATTATTGGTTCTCATGTAGAGGCGACAGAAACCAAAATTGATTATACCATTGTGATTAACATAATTTTTAGAGCATATGGTGAAATTTAATTAAAAACTTATTCAGATCAAAATAATTAGATTAATTTGATTTAAATAGGCCTATTTGATTAAGCCTAAGCCTTGATTAGCCAATAAGATTAGTTAAGCATATATTTATATGTTAATTCAAGTGCTTAACCTCATTTTGAGCTCAAAAATCTACCAAGAGAGCTTTAGAGAGAGAGAGAGAGAGAGAGAGAGAGAGAGAGAGAGAGAACACTTGATTTAGAGAGAAAGAGACCAAATTCATGAAGAATTGACTTAGAGATTGAAAATTTAGGAAGCTAGACTCAAGAATTTGCTAGAATTGGAAGGATTAGAGGCTCCAAGTGAGTATTTGAACTCTAATTCATGAGTTAAGCCTACAATTATGTGTATTCAAGAAGGATTGGTAAATTAATGTAAGATACAAACTTAACATGAAGAATTTGGTGTCAAAACTCACATGCATGCATAATTTTGTTGAGTCTCATGAATTTGAGCATCATTTGTACCATTTGATATGGAATTGGAGACTATATTTCACATGCATGCATAATCCATGAAGTTATGGAGCTTGATTGCATGAGTTTTGAAGTTATCAAGAAGAATTTGTAATGATTTGGGACTTGCATGATGAATTCCAGATGATTCATATGACCATGCACTAGAAAAAATTTGACTTTTTGCGACGGTAAAATATCGTCTCAAAAACTTTTTTGCGACGGCAGATGACTTTTAGTAATGGCAAGTGGGGGGGTGGCAACAAAGGGCGTTGCTAAAGGGTTTTAGCGACGGCACGATGCCGTCGCCATTTTTTTGCGACGGCAAAGTTGCCTTATTGCGACAGAATTCTGCCGTCGCCATTAATATGAAAAATTCTGAGATTTTTTCAGACGGCATTTTGTTGCCGTCGCTAAAGTATTTTTATTGCGACGGGATACCTGCCGTCGCTAAAAAACATTTGAGACAGCACGCCATGCCGTCGCTGAAAGATTATTTGCGACGGCAAAGAATACCGTCGCAAAAGGTTTTTGTCTCATCTGCTAATATCATTTGCAGCAGTAATGTGGTGCCGTCTCAAAAAAAAAAAAAATATATATATATATAATAAAATTATTAAAAATATGAAAATTACCTATATTAAATGAAAAATAATTGAAAAAGAAACCAATAATTACATAATAATATAAAAATTCCAGTATAAAAATAACAATTCATCCATAATAAAAATATTCTTGCATTTATTACAACACATTAGCAAAATTATCCCACTACATAATATTACATAATACATATACAATGTTTAAATACATAATGTTGTTCACAATTCAAAATAATGTAAATCAAAAACAAAAGTTTCCCTTACGATTCTTTCGTGGGTAACAAAAACAAAAATTAATCGCAATCTTCACATGCCTGCATTCCACAAGAAGCAAACTGCTACTCGAGAAATATCTGAAAATAAAAAATAAAAATAATTAATGACAATATAATTATGTGTTAATATTTTAATTACAAAAAATAAAAAAATTAACTACTATATAATTACAAAGATAATTAAGTAAATAATTTTGACTAGACGGAAATCCGGCTTTAACTCACAAACCAAGAACCCGATTGGAGTCTCGTCTTCTCCCACAAGTCCCTCGTGCCTAGGCGGTCGTGTGTGCCAAGTTTCGTGTTAAACCAACGTCGTTTGGAGATTTTGGGATGTCAACACCTCCAATTCAAATTTCTTAATGAACTAGTTTGCCTAGAGTGAAATCCGGCTCTAACTCCCAAACCAGGAACCCGATTGGAGTCTCGTCTTCTCCCACAAGTCTCTCGTCTTTCTCCACTCATCATGTATATTCCTAGTCATTAGAATCTTATTAACGAACTTTGTTAACCAAGACACCCCTCCTTACCTAAGCATTTTCAAGCCTCAATAAGGATACAGTTTGATCCTAAAGCTTACCTAATTTCATATTCTTTTGTGCAAGTTACAACTCAAACTCTCTTAGTCAACAATAAAACCTATATTCTCTAGTCCCATCAAAGCTATCATATTCCTCTACTCTTAGATTTTCTAAATGATTTTTATTTAACAGTTTCTAAAAATAATTTTTTCGCCTTTCCTTAACCTCCTCATCCTTGACTAACACCTTCAAATCCTCACTTTTATATACTTAACCTGATTAAGTGTCTTATTTCATTCCTCTCAATTTAGGAAATTTATAAATATTATTTTCTCCATCTTTACTATCTAATCTAGAGTAAAGATTGGTGTAGGCTTTTAGCTTAGCATCCCTAATTATCCTTTTAACCTCCTTATTCGCCAATTTATATCTCTTAAAATCTTCATCCTTTTTTATCCTCTTGTCATTTTTCAAACCATTCATTAGATACATATTGATCATACAACCAAATTATTAGAAAAGGATCATACTTTTGAATTTTTATTTGATGTTTCAGCATTGTCAGTTGAAATCTGAAATAAATCTTCATCATCATCAAGAATATCATCATCGATCCTGCGAACGACCTCTCTTGGTGCCTGAGAAAGAATTTTGACACCAAGTAAATCTCACAAGTACAAACTACCAGAAAACAGAGGTAGCAATATAGCAAAGTAGCAGTAGTTTGACAATGATATACTTACTCCAAATAATGATTTTTTGAGTGCTTCATCCTCTTCTTCCAACTTCTTTTCCTGTTGACAAAAAAAATCCCGTGACTTAGTAAGAACTGATGGTGATAAAATAGTATCCAAATTCACATGTTTTGAGTTCCTATGCTGCCTTGATAAATTCACACTGCAGCTATGATGTGGTCAAATAGCTATACCTCTGGATGATTTGTTATGACATCAATTGATCCAACAGTTTGAGGACAGAAATACTGAAGCTCAAATTCCAACAAAATTATAGTTTGCTTTTGAATTCGAGCCCCATCAAATTCTCGGCAGATCAATACAACCAGTGCCTAGCTATAACACTGAACATATTTTAGGTAGGCATGCCAAACCAGCCATTTAACTAACTTATCTCAAAAGAAGAAAAAGAGACATTCAAAGACTTAAAAAATATATATATATATCTAGAACTTATTACTTGTGTTAATTTTCAGTTCAATGAGTTAAGGAGGCAACCTGAATCAAAACCTATTACGTTGAAAATTGAGTAGAAGATTACTTGAATGCAGTCCATCCAAAAAAATGGTCAAACTACATGCTTACTTCAGGCAGTTCTGCAGGTATAAAACAGTATTGCTAGCTAAACATAAATTCAATCCCACATTAGATACTGCTGCTGCCATTCACATAAATCTAGTACATCAAAAAAGTGACCAATATGGCAATTGGGCTTCATTGTTCAAGGCCTACACAAAATGCATTTACACCCAAAAGGTTGAAATAATGAACTAACATAAATGACCTTACCTTTTCCTTAGCTGAGCGCTGCAAGACCTCCAACATTGCATCTACACTGATAGTTGCTTGTCTTGACTGAAAAAATAGAAAGAAGACTTGTTTTATATGCTTAAAATATAAATTCAAGTTCACATCTAAGTAAAATGAATAAAACAACAAACTTTCACACACGTACAATGTGCACCTCACTTCGGTTAAGTTAGTGCTTTGCCTTGCGCCTAAGCCTCAGGAGACCTTGGTGCCTTGGTGTGCCTATCGCCTTTAATGACACTGCACCCATGGAAGCATATGAACTATGAACATACTTGATTGGCTTAAAAGTGTCAGGTTCTAATGGTATAGAACGTATGAATAACCATGATATATGACTCAAATGAATTAACTGGAAACATAGTTAAGTCATAGAATTGCTTAATCAATTCAAAGTGTCATGGTGACATTTTAATTAATAGTTACCCTGTAACTATAAAGCAAATCCCCCTACCCAGAAAAAATTTAACCAAAAATGAAAAGAAACTAAAAAAAAAAAAAGATTATACATATGCAATTAAGACATTAGAAGAAAAAAATATATGTAATAAACTAAACTACATTATAATACCCACTACATTAACATAACAAATATCATACAATAAAAGGAAAAGACTTAAGTAAATGGGTCTACAATCTCATAGCCTGCAGAACAAGAAGTCCTCTTCCTCAAGTCTTTCTTTAAAGTTTTGTGCACTGCATCCCAGTCTACAGTCTCATAGCCTGCAGAACAAGAATTCCTCTACCTTAAGTCTTTCTTTAAAGTTTTGTGCACTGCATCCCTGTCCTTTTGACTTGTTATGCTTATATCATGAAGTATGCTTTTTGGTTTACCCAAGCCTCACTCAGCATGGGAAGAGCTTTAAGAAACTAGAAAGGAAGATTTACTCTAGTTTTCTTCAAACTATTCAACTAGGAAGATGCTAAAAGATAAAATAAGAACCGTGCTAATGGGTTTGAGAAAGATTAATATTAAGTTACCATGGCTCGAGTCAACAGGTGACATCACTCCTATAACACTAATTTACAGGGTATATATTTTTGCATATTGTTTACACGATATCCATGTGGAAACAAAGATAATTTCAAACATCCACATATCTTATTAGGTGATGAGTGAAATATAGAATAGATGTAAGAGGCTACAATATAAGCAATAAATATGGGGGTAGGTATGTGGTGTGAGGGGTTACCATATACCGTAGTACTAAAAATTATCACCATTTTGAGAACTAGTCAAACTGTGAAGATAACATATTTGTGTCTTGATTGGGAATCCTATACCACACCTTGTTGGTACTGAGGGGAGGAAGGAAGTATCAAGTTTATCTGAAGGATAGTCACTACTTCAACGGTGTAAATTGACCCTACTTAGTGAGTACAAAAAAGCGTTTTGAATTTGTGCTTGAGTACCAGTCCTTACAGCATTGAAGTTACCCATACCCATACTCCTTAAAGGTCTCAAAAAAAGCTCAAGAAACCTTCAACAGAAGGGTATACATGAAATTGACAGGAAAATAAAATTTCTAAAGGCATGAGACAACTCTGTAAGGGAACCTAATAACAACAGTGATGATGATGAAATACATATGGATTGAAGCTGCCACCTGCTAAAATTTATCATCTTTATATTGCGGCTAGTCTCAACAATTCTCCTTTGGCTTGGTTTCAGATTCAACCTCACATAGACATGAAAATAATATTTATGGCTACAACCTTATCCCTACTCCATAGGAAAAGATAGACCATGCAATACAAAAAGGCAGTTAACTGCATTTCAATATTTAAAATCAGGAAAATGCCGGTAATCAATTTTAAATGTTCAACTAGGGCTAAGAACTTTCTATGAATTGCCATTAGACCATTGATAGAAGGCATATATGTTCAAAACATGGTTCAACTACCATACACTATGCTTCTTGAAGAAAGAATTCAGTTAACCCTTTTTGCATAAGCAGTTAATTCCCACTGTTTACGTACCCATAAGACGCTTGTAAGTTTCATTTTTTCCCAAGAAAATATCAGAGTTGGCTTCTTGCTTCTCATGTTTGGCTATAATAACCTTTTTCTAAAAATCAAATCAATTTGAGCCAGTTAGATTTTGTTAATGTCAACACCCAGAATTTGAAAATCCCTAATTTTTGAAATTGAAAAACCATAAACTCTAATATTGAAATTGAAAAGCACTAAATCAAAACTCAAAACCCTAATATCTGGACATGTACCTGAAATTGGGTGGTGGGAAGGAGAGGTGCAAGAGCTTCGGTCAAAGGAAGAGGTGAGAGCTCTGTTTGCTTAGTTTGCTGGTCACGGCCGGAGAGAGAAGCTAAGGACTCCGAAGAACTTCGTTTGCTGGTAATGGCTATTGATAGAGAAGCAAAGGACTTCAACAATGGTCGTCGATGTCTGGCTTCCTTCATTCACTGGTCCTCGTGGCTCGACGCCGTTGTTTGCCATGCTCACAGTTGAAAGAGAGAGAGAGAGAGAGATAGAGAGAGATAAGGGATTTTGGTTCTAAGAGATTGGGGATTTTTGGGTTTTTTTTTTTTTGCCGCCGGGGGGGGGGGGAACCGAGCGGGATTCGGGAAAAAAAAAGGGGGGGGGGCGAACGAGCGGGATTGGGAAAAAAAAAATTAGTTTCCACCACAAATGAATATTTAAATAATAAAATTGTATGTGTTTTTTTTTTTTTTTTTCGACAGAGGTTGCCATTGCCAAACAAATTTATTTTTTGTTAAAATAATTTTTTTTATAGTTAATAAATTTGTTTTTTGATTTTTGATTTTCTTTTCATTACTAAGGTTGAGAATTTATTTGTTTCATTTTTATTTTAATGAATAAAAAAATATTATTATTATTTTTTATTTGGTAGAAGTAAGGATAATATTTTAATGAAAAATATTTTCCATAAAAATAAAGTTATTTTTTTGTGGTCAATGAAAAATATTTTTCTGTGATCCATTTTTTTTTTGTTACTAAAAATCATGAACTAATTTTTTTTGTGGTAGAGGATAAGGAGCGGCAGTAGTGGTGAAGGTGGTGGAGAAGAGGTGATAGTGGTGGTGGTGGTGGTAGCAATGGAGATTAGTGGTGAAGTTGAGGTAGTGGTAGAGGAGATAGAGTAGGGGTGGTGGAGGAAAGGTAATGGTAGTCGTAGTGGTGGTAGTGGAGTGGTGGCGATAGTGGTAGTAATGATAGTCGTAAAGGTGGAGTGGCAACAATGGTAGTAGTGGTGGTAGTGGAATGGCATTTGCAGTAGTGGTGAAGATGGTACAGGAGAAGAGTGATGAGTGAAAGAGAGAGAGATAGAGAGAGAAAGAGATAGAGAGAGACAAAGAGAGAAAGAGATAGAAAGAGAGAGAGAAAAATAGAAAAAGAGAGAGAAACAAGAGATGAGCGAGCGATAGACAAAAAGAGAGAGAAAGAGAGCGAAAAGAGATGAACGAGAGAGAGAGAGAATAGAAAAATAGAGAGAGAAGAGAGATGAACAAAAGAGATAGAGAGAGAGAAAGAGAGAAATGAGCGAGAGAGACAGAGAGGGAAAAGAGATGAGGGAGAAAGAGAGAAGAGAGATGAGCGAGAGAGACAGAGAGAGAAGACAAATGAGAGAGATAGAGAGAAGAGAGAAGAGAGATGAGTGAAAGACACACAGAGAGAGAGAGAGAGAGAGAGAGAGAGAGAGAGAGAGAAACAGACAGAGAAAGAAGAGTGATGAGTGAAAGAGAGAAAGAGAAGAGACAGAGACAGAGAGACAGGAAGATGAAAAAATAGGTGAAGAGAGAAATGTTTTATCAAAAGAGTAACACATTGTCATTTTTTTTAAATATTTTTACGACAGAAAAATACCGTTTCATTTTTTTTTGTTACTAAAAATAAAGAACTAATTTTTTGTGGGAGAGAAGAGGGAGTGGCAGTAGTGGTGAAGGTGATGGACAAGAGGTGGTGGTGATGGCGATAGCGAAGGAGGTTAGTGGTGAAGTTGTGGTAATGGTAGAGGAGATGGAGTGGCGGTGGTGGAGGAGAGGTAATGGTAGTAGTAGTGGCAGTAGTGGTAGTTGTGGTAGTGGAGTGGTGGCTATGATGGTAGTAATGGTAGTCGTAGAGGTAGAGTGGCAACATCGGTAGTAGTGGTGGTAGTGGAATGGCATTTACAGTAGTGGTAAATATGGTAGAGGAGATGGGTGGTGAGAGAGAGAGAGATGAGTGAGAGACAGATAGAGAAGAGAGATAGAGAGACAGAGAAAGAGATAGAGTGATGAGCGAGAAAGAGACAAAGTGGTCGCTAAAAGTGCATTTTCTTGTAGTAGATCGATAAATCGAAAGGGAGCTCAATAAATAAAGAAGAGATGAGGGAGAGAGTGAGCAAGGCGAACACAGTGGGGGAGAGAGAGAAAAAGACAGACAGACAGACAAACAGACAGGCAAACAGAGAGAGAAGAATGATGAATGAGAGAGAGACAAAGACAGAGAGAGAAAGAGATAGAGAGAGACAAAGAGAGAACGAGATAGATAGAGAGAGAGAGAGAGAGAGATAGAAAAAGAGAGAGAAACAAGAGATGAGCAAGAGATAAACAAAAAGAGAGAAAAAAAAAGCGAAAAGAGATTAACGAGAGAGACATAGAAAAAAAAAGAGACAGAGAAATAAGAGAGATGAACGAGAGAGAGAGAGAGAGAGAGAGAGAGAGAGAAACAAAAGATGAGCGAGAGATAGAGAGAGAGAGAAAAGAGCGAAAAGAGATAAACGAGAGAGAGACAAAGAGAGATAAATGAAAGAGTGAGATAGATAAAGAGAAGAGAGACAAAGAGAGAAGAGAGATAGAGAGAAGAGAGATGGGAGAGAGACATAGAAAGAAAGAGAGACAGACAGACAGAGAAGAGTGATGAGTGAGAGAGAGAAAGAGAAGAGAGACAGAGACAGAGACACAGAGAGAAAGAGAAAGAGAGAAAGAGAAGAGTGATGAGTGAGAGAGAGAAAGAGAAGAGAGACAGAGATAGAGACAGAGAGATAGAAAGATGAAAAAATGGGTGAAAAGAGAAATGTTATATAAAAAGAGTAAGACGGCGTCGTTTTTTTTAATTTTTTTTTTTGTGACAGAAAAATACCGTTGCATTTATTTAAATCATTTTGTGACTATATATATATGAAGCCGTCTCAAAGCCACAATATATATATATATATTTTACTTTTTTTTTTTTTTTGTAACGGTACCTATTACAGTCGCAAAAAACATTTTTTTTTTTTTTTTGCGACTGTAGCTGGTGCCGTCGCAAAAATACTCTATTTTTTTTTGCGACAGTAATTTCTACCGTCGCAAATACTCTATTTTTTGCGACGGCAAGTTATGCCGTTGCAAAAGTCACATTTTTCGCGACGGCAAGTTGTGCCGTCTTAAAAAGTCACATTTTTTGCGACGGCAAGCTGTGCTGTCTCAAAAAGTCACATTTTTTGCGACGACAAGATGTGCCGTCTCAAAAAGTCACATTTTTTGCAACAGCAAGTTGTGCTGTGGTAAAAAGCCACTTTTTGCGACGGCAAATGTGCCGTCACAAAAAGTTTCGTCTTTTAAATCCACTTTTCTTGTAGTGATGTTAGTAGTTGTATGGCTCAAATATAGGACATAATATGCAAGTTGTACCATATGAAATCGGGTTTTGAACCTCAAACAACATTCTGGAAAACCCAGAATTTGTGCAGGTTGTTAGAGCGAAGAAAGTGTCACTCGAGCATAAAATGCAAGCTCCCAGTACTTTTGCAGACAATTGCACGATGGCTCAAGCGGCAAAACTTGCCGTTGAGTGAGCCTTATTTTGAACTACTTAGGGCTCGAGCTATCAATTCTTGCACTCGAGCCTACAATTCAAGCATCCAATACTTTTGTAGTCTTTATAGATGGCTCAAGCGACCAAGTGTGTGCTCGAACGAACCCTTTGCAAATTGTTTGACAGCTTGAGCGAAGGGCCCTATTTTATGAACTTTTGAAAAGATGTTTTATGCTTCAATTTCCGTTCTCTTTCATTTCTGAGCATTCTTAGGCACACATTGAGCATCCTAAATGAATTGAAGAACATGAAAGAAGCCTAAGAAAATTAAGCAAGCTAAAGAACGGATTGAATTGTATTATGACCTAATGTGTTGTGAATTATGTAGGGTCAAGTGCAAGGACGAATCAAGCTGCGGAATACGATGTGTAATATCTTAGTAAAGATATTTTTTGTGTATGTATTGTTTTCTAAATGTTACCTATATGGTAAGTTTCTACACTTATAAATTTTGTACTATGAATGAGTATTCTATCTACTGATTCGTAATTGAATCTATAATGTGATTGATGTATGAACACAGATCGGGCCTAAGGTCGTTTGGTATATTTGACAAGGATACGGATTGGGCCTAAGGCCGTTTGAAATGTTTAATAAGATTGACGAAAGGTCATCTTATATGTGAAATAGACCAAAGGCCGTTTTGAATATGAATACAGATGTGATCATGATAATGAATATGATTATGCGCATAAATATAAATATAAGAGTATTGGACCCAAGGTCGTTTTGTATAGATGGACCTAAGGTCGTTCTGTATAGATGGACCCAAGGTCGTTTTGTAAATGAGTTAGACCTGAGGTCGTTTTGTATATGAGTTGGACCTGAGGTCGTTTTGTATATGGTTATGATGTACTAGACCTGAGGTCGTTTTTCTTTGTAACGATCGATAAATCTGATATGAGTGAGAATAGTAGTTCAAATGTTTAAATTGTAAGTATGATTTATTTATATGGAAATCTCATTCATTAACCTCTTTACTCTGATATTATTCACTGGGTGTTAGCTCACTCTTTATTTATATGCATGTAGGCGAGCAGCGGGATGTCCAGCCCCACCCCCAGCCCCAGCCCTAGTGATATGTAAGAAAATCGGGTTTTGAGAAGTCACCCAAGGTCGCCTCACGCAAGAGGCCTTACTTTTGATTTGTTTTCCTTTTGTTTTCTTTTGTGGTCATATGTGACCAAGTTTGTACAGAACCTTAGTTTTTGTTAAAACTAACTTTGGAATGATCCTAGACCTATATATATACTTTGGATGTTTGTTTGGTGCGAGTTATTACATAAATGGGAAATGTTTTTGTTAAGCCATGTATGCATAGCTCATTGGACAATATTTGCAAATTCTCTTTCTGCATTTTGGCTCCCTATCTTTAACTATGACTTGATTTCTACCTAAGGCTGTAGGTAATCTCATGATTACTGGCCGGTTATGATCCTAACCCATAGGGGTAGGTTTGGGTCATGACAGAGTGGTATCAGAGCATGAGTAATAACTCACACACTTGTCCAAATGAGCAGTAGAGTGACTAGAAAAGATCTAAGTTGCATTCATGTGATAAATATATGCTTGAATGCATTGAGATTGTGCTAAAGTAATTTGTAATATGCGACTGCATGATATATGAACTATTGCCTATTTGTATGTACGTGCCCTTTTTGTACATGAATATTGTGTACACTTTCTGTATGAATTATAATGCAAGTCTCATTAGATAATGGTGAGAACAAGAGCCGATGAACTAGAAGAATCCTCCACTACTCGGCTAGACCGAATGGACAGAATGATACAGGACATGACAGAAACAGTGATGCAACAACAACAGTGGCAACAGTAGTGGCAACAACCATAACCCCCGTCTCTAGTACAACCTGTACAAGATTTGCAAAATGATGACCGAACAATAGCTCTCACTAAGGAATTCAAGAAAATGAAGCCACCACTATTTCATGGGGGTGTGGACCCATTGAAGGTTGAAGCTTGGGTCCTCGGTATTGAGAAGTTGTTTGAAGTATTCCCATGCCTTGAAACACAAAAAGTACAATTGGCTACCTTTACATTGGAGGATGAAGTAAGAAGGTGGTGGATGTTAATTTGTGATGATAACAAGGGCATAGACTAGACACGGTTTCTTGCACTCTTTTATGATAAATATTTTTTGCAGTATGTCAACAATAGAAAGGTGTCTGAATTCAAAGGACTGAAGCAAGGCGATATGATTGTAGCTGAATATGAGGCCAAGTTCACTGAATTGGCTAGATTTGCTCCACACATGGTCGACACTGCATATAAAAAGGCAAGAAGTTTTAGGGTGGTCTTCGTAATGATATTTTGGAAAGGGTGAACATATTGAAACTGCCCACTTATGTTGACATGCTAGATCGAGCTTTAATGTCAGAAACTAATATGGCCAATCAGAGTAAACCACTAGCTAGCTGGAAAACTAAGAGGCAGAGCTTTTTCTCACAGAAGAGATTGTCAAAAAACGCAAAATACGGGATCCTCAAGCACTTCAAGCTCCACCAAAGATACGGTACCAACATGTACTCAGTGTAGTAAGAAGCATCATGGGGTTTGTTATAGTATTTCTGGGACTTGCGATAAATGTGGTAAGATAGGACATATGGTAAGGGATTACACCCAAATTGAACAACAAAGAAGTGGGAAATCGGCTGCTAATTCGACCGGATCCATCCCAAAACCGGGTAATGCTATGAGGCTTGCTGCTACCAGAGGCACAATGAGACAAGAGAGAGTCTTTGCACTTGTCCCAG
This sequence comes from Camellia granthamiana, assembly GCA_036172215.1. Classification (NCBI taxonomy): domain Eukaryota; kingdom Viridiplantae; phylum Streptophyta; class Magnoliopsida; order Ericales; family Theaceae; genus Camellia; species Camellia granthamiana. Next base: position 128,065,750 of record CM069903.1, read on the forward strand.
GTGACACACGAAATACTAAAACTGTTGTCTTAGGTACTATCTCTATATGCAATCAAGATGCTTTTGTGTTAATTGATTCTGGCTGAACGCATTCCTTTGTGTCTACTATATTTGCATCTAGATTGACTAGACCCTTAGAATCACTACCATATTTGTTATGTGTGTCTGCTTCATTTGGGGGAATCAGTATTGTGTACATCTGTGTATTGTGTTTGTGATATGCGAATTGGTAGTGCTATCTTGTATGTGGATTTGTTACCCTTGGACATTAGACACTTTGATGTAATTCTGGGTATAGATTGGTTGTCTAAATACTGTGCCACTATCAACTGTATAACAAAACAAGTTGTGTTTAGACCGCCAGGACATATTGAATTTGAATTTGTGGGTAATAGGGTAGTGTCTCCACCTTATTTGATTTCATCAATGAAAGCATGTAAACTGCTTAGGAAGGGGTGTCAGGGTTACTTGTGTAATATCTTGACTTAACAATCTTTGAATGTTGAAATGAGTAGTATTCATATTGTTAGAGAATTCCTGGATGTATTTCTTGATGAACTGCCAGGGGGATTGGTTGACAGAGAAATAGAGTTTATCATTGATGTTGTCCCATGCACCTAGCCTATTTAAAAAACCCCCTACAGAATTTCTATTGCTGAAATGAAAGAATTGAAAGAACAATTGCAAGACTTACTTGACAAAAGGTTTATCTGACCGAGTACTTTGCCATGGGGCGCGCTGGTGTTATTTGTAAAGAAGAAAGATGGGACTCTACGTTTGTGCATTGACTACTGGGAATTGAACAAGGTAACGATAAAAAATAAGTACCCTTTGTCCAGTATTGACGATTTGTTTAATCAGCTACAGGGATCACAAGTGTTTTCAAAAATTGATCTGAGATCCGGGTACCACCAGTTAAAGGTGAAAACAAAAGATGTGGAGAAAACCGCATTTCGGACAAGGTATGGTCACTACGAATTTCTTGTTATGCTCTTTGGAGTGACTAATGCACTTGCGACATTCATGGACCTTATGAACCGAATCTTTAAAGCTTATCTTGATGAATTTGTTATGGTTTTTATTGATGATATTATGATATATTCAAAGAGTAGACTTGAACATGAACAACATCTGAGAATTGTCTTGCAAATACTTAGAAAAAAGAAATTATTTGCTAAACTAAAGAAATGTAAATTTTGGTTGGATGAGATTGTGTACTTAGGGCATGTTATCAACAGAGAGGGGATTTTAGTAGACCCACAGAAGATAGAGGCGATTATGAACTGGACTACACCGATGAATGTAACAAAAGTCCGTAGTTTCATGGGTTTAGTTTGGTACTACAGAAGATTTGTGAAATATTTTTCAAAAACAGCAGTGCCGCTTACCGAACTTACACACAAGGGACAACCATTTGAGTGGAATGGTGAAAGGGAAGCTGCCTTCCAAGAACTGAAACCGAGATTGACTATTGCACCAGTGTTGACATTGCCCACAGGTATGGAAAACTTTGTGATTTATAGTGATGCATCTTATAAGGGTCTAGGTTGTATATTAATGTAGGAAGGAAGGGTAATTGCTTATGCCTCTCGACAATTGTGACAACATAAAAAGAACTACCCAACACACGACCTAGAATTGGTTGTAGTTATGTTTACTTTAAAAAATCGGCAGCATTACTTGTATGGAGCAAAATGTGAAGTTTATACGGATCACAAAAACGTAAAGTACTTCTTTACTCAAAAGGAATTGAATATGAGGTAGAGAAGATGGTTTGAATTAATAAACGATTATAATCTTCAGATTCAATATCACCTGGGGAAAGCCAATACAGTTGCTGATGCTTTGAGCAGAAAATCAACGGAGAACTTGACTTGCCTACTCGCTGAATAGAAGGAAATCCTGCAAGACTTTGAGAAGTCTGAGATTGAAGTGGTATTTCATGAGCAAAATGGGTTGATAGCCGCCATTGCAGCCTAACCAGCAATTATTGATGAAATCAAGTAGAGACAAAGAGAAGAAGAATTTTTCAAGAAGATAGTTGGTAAAATTGAATTGAATCCAAAATTGGGATATAGTGTTGAAATTTCAAGATAGAATGTGTGTACCAAACATTCTTGAGTTAAAGAAGAGAATTCTAGATGAAACTCACAAATCAATGTTTACAATGCATCTGGGCAATAACAAGATGTACTGGGGATTTGAAACAAAGCTATTGGTGGAATAATATGAAGCACGGAATTGCAGAATATGTGTCCAAGTGCCTTCAATGTTAGCAAGTTAAGGCTGAACATCAGAAACTGGCAGGTCTACTTCAATCTCTCTCTATTTCGAAATGGAAATGGGAGCATATAACTATGGATTTTATTGTCGGACTACCTCGAACCTCAAGAGGTATAAATTCTATCTGGGTTATAGTTGATAGACTGACTAAATTTGTGCATTTTCTTCCTGAAAAGACTACTTATGATGCTTATAGACTTGCCTCATATATGTTGATGAAATTGTCCGTTTATATGGAGTGCCGGTATCTATTGTGTCAAGTAGAGATCCAAAATTTGTATCTAGATTCTAGAAAAGCCTTCAAGCAGCAATGGGGACAAAACTCAGATTTAATACTGCATTCCATCCACAAACTAATGGACAGTCAGAATGGACTATATAGACTCTATAAGATATGCTCGAATGTGCTCCTTAGATTTTCAGGGGAGTTGGGAAGATTATTTACCATTAGCAGAGCTTGCATATAATAACAGCTTCCACTTCAGCATCGGTATGGCACCAGATGAAGCCTTATATGGCAGGAAATGTAGGTCACCAGTTTGTTAGATAGAAGTTAGGGATAGAGTTCTGCTTGGGCCTGAAATTGTGCAAACTACCACTAAAAAGATTAAAATTATCCAACAAAGGCTCAAGACAGCACATAGTTGGCAAAAGAGTTATGATGATGTTAGAAGAAGGCCTCTTCAATATGAGGTTGGTCATATAAATCCAATGAAAGGTCAATTAAGGTTCAGTAAAAAGGGTAAATTATCACCCCAATACGTTGGGTCGTTTCAAATTCTAGAAAGAATTGGTCCAATTGCTTGTAGAGTTGCTCTATAGCCGGGAGTGGAACAAATGCATAATGTATTCCACGTATCAATGTTGAGGGGTTATCTGTAAGTTCCGTTCCACGAAATTGATTATCACCGAATAGCCCTTAACGAAAATATGGAGTACAAAGAATGGCCAGAATGAATTATTGACCGGCAAGTAAAGCAACTGAGAAACAAATCCATTCCAATGGTGAAAGTGGAATGGAAAGAGCATTATGGAAGGGATGCCACGTGGGAGAAACAAGAAGAGATGCGACAACACTAGCCATATTTGTTTCTAATGGAAGGTAACATAAGTTTGGAAGACCAAATTTCCTAAAGAGTGGAAGAATATGATAACCCCGTTCTATGACATATTCTTAATCGTTAATTATACTTGTGATTATGTGCATGATGTGAATTTGGATGCTAATTATGTGATTATGTGCAGTTTTGAATTCACATCAGTCCACAGTAGGAAAATATATTATGTATGCTGTAATAAATTAAAATTGAAGGTTGTAGAGGCAACAAAAACCAAAATTGATTATACTTTGTGATTAGCATAATTTTTAGAGCCTATGGTGAAATTTAATTAAAAACTTATTCGGATCAAAATAATTAGATTAATTTGAATTAAATAGGCCTATTTGATTAAGCCTAAGCCTTGATTAGCTAATAAGATTAGTTAAGCATATATATATGTTAATTCAAGTGCTTAAGCTCATTTTGAGCTCAAAAATTTGCCAAGATAGCTTTAGAGAGAGAGAACACTTGATTTTGAGAGAAAGAGACCAAATTCATGAAGATTGACTTAGAGAATGAAAATTTGGGAAGCTAGACAATTGGAAGGATTAGAGGCTCCAATTGAGCATTTGAACTCTAATTCATGAGTTTAAGCCTATAATTATGTGTATTCAAGAAGGATTGGTAAATTAATGCAAGATACAAACTTAACATGAAGAATTTGGTGTCAAAACTCACATGCATGCATAATTTTGTTGAGTCTCGTGAAATTGAACATCATTTGTACCATTTGAGATGGAATTGGAGACTATATTTCACATGCATGCATAATCCATGAAGTTATGGAGCTTGATTGCATGAATTTTGAAGTTATCAAGAAGAATTTGTAATGATTTGGGACTTGCATGATGAATTCATGATGATTTGAACTTTAATCTTGTAGAATTGGCTCATATGATTATGTTAGTAGTTGTATGGCTCAAATATAGGACATAATATGCAAGTTGTAAAGTTTAAAATCATGTTTTGAACCTCAACCAACATTCTGGAAAACCCAAAATTTGTGCAGGTCTCTAGAGTGAAGAAAGTGTCACTCGAGAGTAAAATGCAAGCTCCTAGTACTTTTGCAGACAATTGCATAGAGCTAGAGCGGCAAAACTTGCACTTGAGCTAGCCTTGTTTTGAACTACTTATGGCTCGAGCGACCAATTCTTGCACTCAAGCCTAAAATTCAAGCATCCAGTACTTTTGTAGTCTTTACAGACGGCTCGAGCGATCAAGTGTGCGCTTGAGCAAAGAGCCTTTTATTAGGAACTTTTGAAAAGATGTTTTATGCTTCAATTTCTGTTCTCTTTCATTTCTGAGCATTCTTAGGCACACATTAAGCATCCTAAATGAATTAAAGAACACGAAAGAAGCCTAAGAAAAGTAAGCAAGCCAAAGAACAGATTGAATTGTATGATGACCCAATGTGTTGTGAATTATGTAGGATCAAGTGCAAGGACGAATCAAGCATCGTAAAACTATGAGTAATATCTTAGTAAAGATATTTTTTGTGTATGTATTGTTTTCTAAATGTTACCTATGTGGTAAGTTTCCACACTTATGAATTTTATACTATGAATGAGTATTCTATCTGCTGATTCATAATAGAATTTGTAAAGTGATTGATGAATGAATACAAAATGGGCCTAAGGCCGGTTGGTATATTTGACAAGGATACGGATTGGGCCTAAGGCCATTTGAAATGTTTAATAAGATTGACTAAAGGTCATCTTATATATGAAATGGACCAAAGGTCGTTTTGAATATGAATACGGATGTGATTTTGATCATGAATATGACTATGCGCATAAATATGAATATAAGAGTATTAGACTCGAGGTCGTTCTGTATAGATGGACCCAAGGTCATTTTGGATAGATGGACCCAAGGTTGTTTTGTATATGAGTTGAACTTAAGGTCTTTTGTATGTGGTTATAATGTACTGGACCCGAGGTTGTTTTGCTTTGTGATGATCAATAAATCTGATATGAATGAGAATAGTAGTTCAAATGTTTAAATTATAAGTATGATTTATTTATATATGAATCTCATTCATTAACCTCTTTACTCTGATATTATTCACTCTTTATTTATATGTATGTAGGCGAGCAGCGGGATGTCCAGCCCCAACCCCAGTGATATGTGAGAAAATAGGGTTTTGAGAAGTCAACCAAGGTCGCCTCACGCAAGAGGCCTTACTTTTGATTTGTTTTCCTTTTGTTTTCTTTTGTGGTCATATGACTAAGTTTGTATATAACTTTGGTTTTTGTTAAAACTGACTTTGGAATGATCCTGGACCCATATATATATATACTCTGGATGTTTGTTTAGTGCGAGTTATTACATAAATGAGAAAAGTTTTGGTTAAGCCATATATGCACAGCTCATTGGACAATCTTTGCAAGTTCTCCTCCCGTATTTTGGCTCCCTATCTTTATTTATGACTTGATTTCTTCCTGAGGTTGTAGGTAATTTCATGATTACTGGTCGGTTATGATCCTAACCCATAAGGGGATGGATAGAGAAACAAGTACGGTAGGCACCCTGAGGGTGGGTTCGGGTCATGACACATTCATAAATCTTAGATTCATAATCAATAGCATATGGCATGGATACATGAATTAAAATAAAGCAAAACCAAATAATTATATGCCCTAATGGCTACATCTTTCCAAATCGGTACTTGGGTACAATAAAATGAGTTCAACTTAATACAACTATAGCCCAAGACTTAAACAAACAAAATTACATCAAAATAACAAAATAAAGCCCTCGGCTCCAAGTCCTCCCAAGCTACGTCATTGATGGAGATATATCATCAGCACTTGGAAATTGTTTTCCACATAAGATGAGCCAAAACTCAGTAGAGATACTTTAATACAATATATAAATCTTAACGAAGTCACAAGGTGAATGCACATGCATGCCATTTGTCAAATGTTTCACATTCTCTATCTCAAAACTATGCAATGCCAGATTATAAATCAATTGATGAAAATAATCTTTTTATATAGAAAACAAAGCAGTGGATACAAAACATCGGGAATCTCTAGGTATGTGTCTGCAAATAGGCTATAAAAACAATACTGAAGCCATTTTACATGTACTAACTGGAAGGATAGACACCTAACTGCGGGGTTTTTTGGACTTTTACCAAGTACACGCAAACCAACATGATAGCCACAATCATACTCCCTAACCAGATTCACCAAGGTATTCACTCGTTTTTCTCAAAACAGAACCTTTTCAATGTTTAAGTATGTAATAATGCTCAATGCAAGATGCTGGATGATTGGTTTCAATTTATCTAATCCACATGCAATTTCTACAACAATCAAAGCTATCCTTCACCGATAGCCCAAAATAGATATTTCTATACAACAGATAGTTTCTAATCAAAAGATATAATTCCATTATTTTAAAATGGGAGTGATATTACATATCCAACTCCACCATCATTATCAACAAAAACATTGTTCCAATCTTACAAAATCCAACACCGATAGCCTAAAACAGATATTTCTATACAACAAATAGCTTCTAATCAAAAGAAATAATTCCATTATTTTAAAATGGAAGTGATATTACATATTCAACTCAACCATCATCATCCACAAAAACATTGTTCCAATCTTACAAAATCCAACATCATTTCCTATTTCCTTTCACAATCCAAATATCCATAAGTTAGAATAAAACCCCTTTTACTTACAAAATAAATTTTTAAGCAAGAAAACCCACCATTTAACATATCCAACCATAAACACATCCCCACAACCTTTCTCAAGAATCCATTTGGAAAACCCCTCTTTAAAATTCAAAATCAAAACCTAGGTTTACCCAAAAAATCCCAAATCACTAGATTCTACCAATAGGAAAATAACTAAGGTAAAAATCAAATTAAAGGTTGAAGAAATCCCTACCTCAAAGTAAAAGACAAGAGAGAACAAAGGTAGAAGCTTGGTGGAACCAAAAATAATAACTCCTCCGATTAGAACGAAACCCTCGACGTGCTCTACCATTTTCTCCAAAGGGCTAGGGTGAGGAAATCAAAGGATTGAGAGTATTTGAAGCTAGAGCATAAGAACTAAAGAGAAAGAGAGTGAAGATTTAGGGTTTTGAGAGAGAGAGAGAGGGGGGGAGTGAAAAAGTTACTCAAAATGCCTTTCTCTCAGACTGATATATGCACAGATTGCTAGAGCGACCAAAAGTGACATCGCTCGAGTGACCAAAATCATTGCTCGAGCGCACAATAACCCCTTCCTAGAAGTTTAGACCTGCAAAAGACCGCTTAAGCGCAGGAAATGCCGCTTGAGTGAAGATTCCACACTTCCAGTAGTTTTACAGACTGTAAAAGACCGCTCGAGCATAAAAAAGACCGCTCGAGCAAACAGACGAAAATCTGGGCAATAATTCTTTGAAAAACTAACTTCCTAACCCATTTCAAACCAAATCACAACTCCCAAATAACCAAATTCAACTAGTAACAAGATGAGAATGAGATGAACAATAGTTAAAGATATGAATTCTCGAATTCAAAAGTAAGAAATGGGTCGGGCCTAAATAGGAATTGTTATAATCTTCCCCGAAATTTAAAACAAAGCAACATTCATTGAAAGTAAATCAAATCATGGATCATTCATACTCGTGACAAGGATCAACAAAGTGCTTTCAACTTCCCAAAACATATACAATGCTTATATATTACAACATAAATAAGATTTTCAACATACGTCTCTAATATCAACAAATAGGTCTAGATACTTCTCACGGACTTTCGCCCGATGATCCCAAGTTGCCTCCTCAACCCCATAGTGTTGCCACAACACCTTAACCAATGGAATAGTCTTGCCTCACAAGACTTGGTCCTGAGAGTCTAAAATCTGTATCAGTCTCTCATACGAGGCATCCTCATCTACCTTTAACTCGGTCCAGTCCAACACGTATGAAGGATCAGGCTCATAATTCTGGAGCATACAAATATAAAACACGTCATGAATCCTGAAAAGTTGAGGCAGCAAGGCCAAACGAGAAGCTACCTCCTCGATCCACTCTAGAATCTCAAAAGGCCCAATAAATCTAGGAGACAACTTTCCGCTCTTCCCAAATCTCATTAAATCCCATATCGGTGATATTTTCAAGAATACATGATCTCCTATCTCAAAAGATAAAGGTCTCCTCCAACGGTCGACATAGCTCTTCTGGCGACTATGAGCCGAAACTAACCTCTTACAAATAAGCGCGACCTTTTTCGTCATTTCCCAGACTAATTCAGGACCTAACATAGGTGTGTTACCCACCTCGGCCCAACACATTGAAGATCTATACGGTTGGCCATACAAGGCCTCAAATGGTGCCATACCAATACACGTCTAGAAACTGTCATTATAGGCAAACTCCACTAAAGGTAAATGTCTCTCCCACGACCCCTTAAAATCTACAACACAACCCCAAAGCATGTCCTCAAAGATCTGAATGGTTCGCTCAGACTGCCCGTCAGTCTAAGGATGATAGGTGGTGCTAAATGTCAATCTAGTGCCCAAGGCTTTCTGTAGGCTTTGCCACAACCGAGCTGTGAAACATGGATCTCTACCCTAAACGATAGTCACAGGGACCATATGAAGTTGAACTATGTCCCTAATATAAAGGTCGGTAAGATAATCTATCAAGTCACTCATGCGTATAGGTACAAAGTGTGCTGATTTAGTTAACTGGTCGACTATCACCCACGCAGTATCATTACCCTGTTGAGTCCTCGAAAGACCCATAACAAAATCCATCGTGACATGCTCCAATTTTCACTAGGCAATAGGTAAGGGTTGCAACAAACCTGCTGGTCATTGGTGCTTGGCCTTCACTTATTGACAAGTAAGGCACCTCAAAACAAATAAGGTTATGTCTCTCTTCATTTCCCTCCACCAAAACTAGCGGCTAAGGTCGTGGTACATCTTTGTGCCTCCTTGGTGTACTGCAAGGCGTGAATGGTGGAATTCCCGGAGTGCCTCCTCCCTACAAGATTCTGGCAAAAAGACGATCTAAATACCTCACATGACTTAGAATACACATTTAAGCCCTTTTCTACCCTTCCACTAGATATCTTCCCTCAGATAGCCTCTACTTAGTGATCACCCCACTATGCTTCTATAACTCAGCTCACTAGTGTAGGTTGTGCAACTACAGTGAACAAAACGATCGACTCAATGGACTTGCCAAGATGCAAGTCAAACTCGCCAATAGCACCCAACATCTCTCATTCCCGGATGGCGATACTAGTTACACTGCTTACGGATTTCCTACTCAAGGCGTCGGCCACTACATTGGCCTTGCCCAAATGATAGTGCAACTCAAAATCATAATCCTCCATAAACTCCATCCACATCCTCTGTCTCAAGTTCAAATCCTTCTGTGAAAACAGATATTTCAAACTCTTGTGATCGGAAAACATTTCAAATGTCTCACCATATAAGTAATGTCTCCATATTTTTAAGGCAAAAATCACTGCCGTTAGCTTTAAGTCGTGAGTAGGATAGTTTCTCTCAAGTTTTTTTTTTTTTTTTTAACTGCTGTGAACTATACACCACCACTTTCCTTTCTTGCGTCAACACACAATCCAAACGTTCTTGAGACGTAACACAATAAACTAAATAGCCAAACCTCTCTTTGGAATAATCAATACTGGAGCAATGGTAAGTCTAACCTTACGCTCTTTGAATGACTTTTCACAAATCTTAGTCCACACAAATTTAACCCCCTTCATCATCAATCTAGTCAATGGTGAGGCCAATCTAAAGAAGTCTTTTACAAAACGTCGGTAGTACCCGGCTAAGCCCAAGAAACTTCGGATCTCAAAGGCATTTTTAGGTTGTTCCCAATCTTACACTACCTCTATTTTAGAAGAGTCTACAGTTACCCATTTCTCAGATACCACATGGCCTAAGAACTTAACTTCCTTTTGGCCAAAACTCGCACTTCCCAAACTTAGCATATAGATGGTGCGCCCTAAGCAACTCAAGTACAACCCGCAAGAGTTCCTTATGTTCCTCCTCGGAGGATAAGTAGATCAAGATGTCTTCAACAAAGATAACCATGAAACAGTCTATGAACTCACAGAAGATTTGATTCATCAAATCCATAAATGAAGCCGGTGCATTGGTTGGCCTAAAATGCATCACTAAGAACTCATAGTGGTGATACCATGTACAAAATGTCATTTTTTGAATATCCTTCTCCATCACCCTGAACTGGTGATAACCTGATCTCAAGTCAATCTTAGAAAAGTAACAAGACCCCTTTAAATAGTCAAACAGATCATCTATACGAGTTAATGGGTACTTGTTCTTAATAGTTACCCTGTTCAACTTCTAGTAATCGATGCATAGTCGCAAAGTGCCATTCTTTTTCTTAGCAAAGAGAGCTAGTGCTCCCCAAAACAATGTACTAGGGTGAATGAAGCTCTTATCTAACAGCTCTTGGAGTTAAATCTTCAACTCATACAACTCGGTGAGTGCAAATCTATATGGCGCCATGGAAATCAGTGCCATGTCGGGCACTAAGTCAATGGAGAACTCAATCTCTCGGTGGAGTGGCAAAATAATAAGATCTTCGGGAAAGACATTCGGGTATTCACAAACTACTCAGAAATTTAACTCGGGCCATATCACTCTCACTACCCAAGAAGGTTGCAAGAAGACAACTGAGCTCGTCCCGACCACGTGAATCATAAACTGGCAACAAAACTCTATTAGCTTGGTCCCCCAAAAAATAAAAATAGTAACCACTCGAGGTGTACACCATAACTCTCTGACGGTAACAATCTATGATAGCACGATATGAAGATAACCAATCCATGTATGACATCAAAACTCGACATCTCTAATAGTACGAAAGCAAAAGGAAGTTGGTGACCGACAACCTCTATCTCACAACCGTGACATCCCCAGTCCAAAACAACCTTACCCCCAACTGAAGACTCTACCCTGAACGGAGACACTAACTGAGCTACCTCTAACCTTAAAACTGATACGAATGCAGATGAAATGAAGGAATGAGATGCACCAATATCAATCAACACATTGGCAATAGAATTGAACAACAAAAAGTTACCTCTCATAATAGAGGGTACTGGTAACTGATCTGGCGTGGTAACTTCATACATACATCCTGTGGGTTTTTACTCTACTTACTCACCCCTTGGAGCATAGGATTGGAACACTGATTAAGCTAAAGAGGCTCCCTGAGTAGCCCTCAAGGCCTATGCTGAATGGGTAGGCTGATGGCTCTGTGTCTGCCTCGAACCAGACACACCAGATATGCCACCTGCCAGAGGGAAAAACCTCCCCAAGTGCCCGACTATCCACATTGATAATAGGCAAGCGACTGCCCTCTCTACTGACCCTAGCTCTGAGGACGAGTCGAAGACAGTGCATACTATTGCCCTCCTCCTCTCTGTGGGAAAACTAAAGACTTGTGGCCTAGCTGACCATAATTGAAACAAGTGATCTCACCCTGACTACCTCTCATTGAACCAGAACTCAGTACAGGAAAAGTGGATCTGAACTGAGCTGCTTGGGACTGTTGTGGGGTGGAACCCCTCTGCCATTAGTTGTCCTGAGTCTCCCCCTAAACCTTTTGACCTCTTTACTTGGAGCCCTTTGTCCGTTCCTTTTCTTCCTGGATCACGGTCTCTAAATGAGCCGCCACCTCCACAAGACAACCGTAATCCCTAATCATAGACCTGGCCACCTTAAAAAAAAGTCCAGTCCTCAATCTCTTCTCAAACTCGATACAACAACGTCCCTCCGTCGCCATAAGTTCCGGTGCAAATCTAGAGAGGCTAGTAAAAGTGACCTCAAACTTGGATACTGGTGTGTTCAGCTGCTTGAGCTTCAAGAACTAATCCCTTAACTTCTCCATAGCAGTAGGAGGCAAAAACTTGCTCTAAAAGGCGTTGATAAAGGCCTCCTAAGTCACCCCAATGCATCCTCATGCACATTTCCACCACTGACCCGCATCTCCCTTCAGTTGGAAGGATGCCAAGATTACCCTTAAACCATCATCCTCGATGCCAAGTGTAGACACCCATTTTTGACTGCCTTTAAGACTTGGGCGCCACTGATTGATCACTCGATGATGAAAGTTATGTTGTACTTCTTCAGCAAGAAGAGCTTCCAAATCCTAACCTTACACCCCATTTTGGACCAAAACTGTTTTTGACCAAAACTATTTTAGACCTTAAAACCCTCCCTTTCAAAATATTTTTGAAAATGTTTCTATGATGTTCTGAGGCTCGTATTTCATTAAAAATTAAAATTTTTGGTAAACCGAGTAAGGACAAAGTGGAAATAAATGGAAGGGAGGTGAAATATTTGAAAAATCTTTAAAAACATCTTATCTAGAGGTTTGGAGTTGGAGAAAATTGGACGAGAGGGAAGAAAACTAGTTCGGGAGATGGTTGAGCATGAAACCGTCAAGAGAGAACTGAGTAACCTTCACTAAATCAGGCCTATCCTTTTGTACACTTATAATTTACATGTTAGGCTGCAACTAATAGAAAATGGATTTCCGGGGCTTCAATTTAGACTCAAGAATCTCCTAAAACCGAGTCCAGATGAGGGAGATATGGCCGTTTGAAGTTAGGTATCCATTTGGTTAAGATAGAAATGAGCAACCTTCACTAAAATAGGAATATCTCTTTGTACACTTAGAATTTAGATGTGAGGCCATTGAAAAGTAGACTTCCGGGGCTTCAATACAGACTTAAGAATGATCTAAAACCGAGTCCGAATGAGGGAGATATGCCCATTTGAAGTTGGGCTTGGAAGCAAATTTTTTGTAGCCAGCAAGTGGCCGACAGCCACCATTTGTGGATGGTCGGCCACCACTTCTGGCCTGCTGGCCATTAGTGTAAAACCTAGATATTTTTTCTAACTATTTCCACAAAGCTCCAATTGTCCCTTTTTTGATATTTTCGACTGAGGCTCATCTATTTCTATATATAGATGACCTTCCCTCCTTGTTTGAAGGTTAGAAACATTTAGGAGTGAGGAAATAATTTTGGAAAATCCCTCCCTCTCTACAATTCTCTCTCTCCCTCTCTACTTCCACAGCCTTTGCTTAAACACTCTAAACAAAACCTAGAGAGCTTCTTGCTGAGGTGATTTGAGCTTAAATTTGAGCTCTTGAAGCACTTGAGAGTGTGAAATTGTTGGTTTATGGCTTAAGGATTCATTCCTCTTCAAGAGGTATACCTTCTCTTGCCTTTGTACCATCTTTACGCCACTTGTTTTCCATCTTTTTTACTATTTTTTGGACTATTTAAAACCTGTATTTTTGGGCTGAAACTTGGGTTTTAAGGCCATTAAAGGTAGAGGGGTTGGTAGCCCTTGTTTACATCTTACTTTCAAGGCCCTTACCCTTGTGTTTCCTACCTTTACACTATATTTTTTAAGCTTTTAAACACTAATTTTCAGAGTTATTTTAGTGGCTAAAATCATGTTTTGAAGTCCAAAATTGAAGGGGTTAGCCTCCTCTCCTTGTGTTTTGTTTACTAGCCTAACATGATCCATGTTTTAGCTTATTTATTTAGCTATTTTTGTCATAATTGTAGCATGTTTTAGGACTTACTTAGACCTGTTTTAGGATTGTTCTTAACTGTTTGTTGCATTTGAGCTTTGTATTGCATGTTTATAGTGTAACTGTCTTCATAGGTTTGGTCGTTTAGGCCTTAGCCACCGTCCTATTTGAGTTGATAGCATTTATTTTATGGCTTTCCATCCTTGTAATCACTCTTAATCACCTCTGCAACCTCCCCATTTTCTTGGCTTTTGTTTTGCTTTGAAAGTGGTTTCAAACTACTTGTTTGTTTAAGCATGAGATTGAGATGTCATGCTTAATGGTTTAATCCCTTTCGAGGTTCATTACCAACAGTATGGTGTCTCTTTTATGCCCAAAGAAACACTTGGTTTGAGCCTTCTTTTCATTAGAGGACTTAAATTCACCTTTTGGACTCAATTGATTAAAGAATGGATGGTAATCTAAAATGAAGTAATAAAATTGAGGATAAAAAAGGTACAAGATAATAACTTGTTTCGGTTCAATCGGACGTTAATTGAACCCTTGAGTCTTGAGTCGTTTCATACTCATTAGTGATGAAAACGGTTCAAGATTCATTGTCAACTACTTCCCTTGATATTTCATGATAGGGAGGTGGTTTTGAGAGTCTCGTTTTGTTGCATTTATTGAACTTGCACACCTTGATTTATAGGCCGTCATGCAATGAAATTGCATAGATTGATGGTTTGTGAACCAAGCTTACTACTCCTTTGATCTGTTCATGATAAGGAGGGGTAAATTATACAAACAAACCCTTGAGTTCTCTGCTCTATTTGCTCTCTGTTGCAACAGGGAAGTTCTGTCATCAGTGGCCGGCAGGCTCCTATTGGTGGTCGGCAAGCCATCTTTTATGGTCGGCAGGCTATCATCAGTGGACAGCAGGCCCTATGCCGGCCACCAATGCAAAATCAAGCAGTGTTCTCCTGAAGTAAAACAGAGTTGGTCTGGAGGTGGAAATCAATGCAAGTGTTCTACTGTGCAATAGTGACATGCAGCAGCAGAAACAGTGCCTTTTTCGGGTAAAAACCGCATCCATGCATGAGCCCTCCATCTATCCTTAGGATCCATGTTGCATATATTTGTGTTGAGATTCAGAGAGTGGCTTTGCAATTAATTAGTTAGAATAGCTAATGTGTCTCGTGTTGTAATTATATTAATTAGATAGAATAGTTAATTAATTTGGTTTGTAATAATTAGCTTAGCTTTAATGAGTTAGCTAGTTAGTTCATTCGGACCCTCCTGTGTGAGGGCGCAATGTTGTAATAATGTGTATGTATTCCAACCCTACGTCTTTCTCCATTTTATTTAATTGCTTACGATGGTTAGATTAAAGTATCATGTTTTGTTTAGCATTCTCCATGTTTGCATCCACTTGTATTGCATACACTGAGGCTCAGTTCATCACTCGAACTTGCATTGTTAGTTTAAATACTTCTTTAAATACGTGCTTAGACCGCATGTTATCAAATTGATTCATATGCCACATTAGTAGTCAAGCCTAGTAAATTGCATATCGTATGTGTTGCATTAGTCATATCGCATATTTAGGAATCATGCATATTTTCTAACTTTTTCATCTTTTTTGGCTTGGAGTACTAGGTGAGCTTTTACTCGCTTTAGCATAATTACATGAGTGTGATTGTTGCCATGTTTAGCATACTTGCCATGAGGCTAATTACTTAAGTGCTATAAACTGCCTAAATGCCTGTGGATGAAGGCTAAATTGCTTGAATTAGAATAATTTGAGTAATGTTCATATGCGATCACTTTTTCAAGTGGTACATATTCGAAACAATTTTCAAAACAAACATGAATCGAAATGTTCCAATTCTTGCAAGTTAGTCTATACTTTGTGTGTGCGCATCACATAGTAATGCTAGCCTAATAAACCGGAACAAGAGCATATAATGTAAATAAGATTCATATAATGATTAGTAGAGGCCGATCTTTAATCAGGTGAGTGGGGGTGCTCAATTCATGATCTTTCTCTCTCGTACCTAAGTTCCTAAGTCGAGACAATCTTGGTGATGACGGACACATGGCCTTTGGCACGAGTTATGGGTTTCCTAAATTTCCCAAAAAAAATACTTAGGTGGTGACTCTGTATTTGGCAAAGTAGTCCATTTTTGACAATTTGATCCAAAATCGATTTTCCAAAAGATTTTCCAGATTGGGACTCTTTGGTGATTATCTATTTCACATTACACTTGTGAGATCAGATTCAGAACTACGGGAGTCCGATACTGTAGGGCTTATTTGTCTTCCGAAAGAGGGCGCGAAAAAGTCAAGCTACACCAAGCATCTCGAACGTCTTCAACATCTGCTCAAGCCACTCATTTGCCTTCAGTAACTCATTTGGATCTTCCAAAAACTCATCCAGATTTGACCGAAAGAACTCCCTCTTCAGAAAAGACAGCCCTTTCTTGATAATATGGGCTTGGACTTGATTCTCAGCCTTGAGAATGTCTATGGATTCCCGTAAAGCTCTACCATTCACGAGCCAAAGAACCTATGGCTTGCTGACCTGCTGGCTTGGCCACGTTGGCTTGACCTACTCCCTCATTTTGCATTGAAATATTATCCGGTAACGGCACCTCCTGCCGCCTAGGCCTACCACCCCTACCACCACCACGTCCATGTTCTAACATCTTAATAAAGTTAACACAATAGATTAGCACATTTACAAATTTGTCAAAGCTAATTTACTCACATCCTAATATGGTGGAGAATAATTAATTCACTCCACATAAGCACCTAATCACACAAACACAAACGAACTTCCTTTCTAAATAGTGACCGTCTCGCGACGTTGCCAGAGTTCTAGTTAGAAATAGTACTGATCAAGTGCTCTTCTAACATGACTTCTAGAAACTCATAGACCTAATCAATATCTAAGAAATTAAATCCCATAATTATTTAGTCACATAAGCATATTATCACATAGCATACCAGGTCTACTTCTAATATCATCTAACAAGATAACCCATTGTGGTAAAAACCACATCCCATGATCCCAAAGTATTCAAAATCGGATACCAAGTGTAACGCCTTGAAATAAATAACAATAACCCAACTTACACATTTCTTACAAATGATCAATAGCATCATATCTTCCATCACATTTATATCTTTGATCAATACAAAAGATGACATATGCGATATACATTCATAAATCCTAGATTCTGAATCTATAGCATATGGCATGGATACATAAATTAAAATAAAGCAAAACCAAATAATTATATGGCCCAATGGCTACATCTTTCCCAGTTGGTACTTAGGTACAATAAAATGAGTTTAACTCAATACAACTAAAGCCCAAGGCTTATACAAACCTAATTACATCAAAATAACAAAATGAAGCCCTCGACTCCAAGTCCTCCCAAGCTACGTTCTTGGTGGAGGCATATCATCAATACTTGGAAGTTGTTTTTCTTATAAGATGAACCAAAGCTCAGTAGAGATACTTTAACACAACATATGAATCTTAAAAAAGTCATAAGGTGAATGCACATTCATGCCATTTGTCAAACGTTTCACATTCTCTATCTCAATACTATGCAATGCCAGATTATAAATCAATTCATGAAAATAATTCTTTTATATAGAAAACAGGGCAGTGGATACAAAACACTAGGAATATTTAGGTACGTGTCTGCCAGTAGGCTATACAAGCACTACCAAAACCATTTTACCGGTACTAATCGGGGATCGACACCTAACCGCGCAGATTTCTGGACTTTCACCAAGGAACATAGGCCAACATGATAGCCATAACCATACCCTCTAACTAGATTCACTAAGGTATTTACCCATTTTTATCAAAACAGAACATTTTCAATGTTTAAGTATGTAACAATGATCAATGAAAGATGAATGGATGATTGGTTTCAATTCATCTAATCCACATGCAATTTTTACAACAATCAAAGCTATCCTCCACTGATAGTCCAAAACAGATGTTTCAATAGAACAGATAGTTTCCAATCAAAAGATATAATTCCATCATTTTAAAATGGAAGTGATATCACATATCTAACTCCACTATCATCATCAACATAAATATTGTTCCAATCTTACAAAATCCAACATCATTTCCCATTTCCTTTCACAGATCCAAATATCCATAAATTTAGAACAAAACCCCCTTTACTTGCAAAATAATTTTTTAAGCAATGAAATCCACCATTTTAACATATCCAACCATAAACACATCTCCACAACCTTTCTCAAGAATCCATTTGAAAAAACCCCTCTTTTAAATTCAAAATCAAACCCTAGGTTCACCCAAAAATCCCCAAATCACTAGATTCTATCAATAGGAAAATAACTAAGGTAAAAATCATATTAAAGGTTGAAAAAATCCCTACCTCAAAGTAGAAGACAAGAGAGAGCAAAGGTAGAAGCTTGGCGGAACCGAAAACAATAACTCGTTCGATTAGAATAAAGCCCTCGATGTGAGGAAATTAAAGGATTGAGAGTATTTGAGGCTAGAGCATAAGAACTAGAGAGAGAGTGGAGAGAAAAAGTTACTCAAAATGCCTTTCTCTCGAACTGATATATGCGCAGACCGCTCGAGCGTAAGACACAACAAGTGACATCGCTTGAGTAACCAAAACCACCGCTCGAGCGCACAACGATCCCCTCCCAGAAGTTCAGACCTGCAAAAGACCGCTCAAGTGCAAGAAATATTGCTTGAGTGAAGATACCATACTTCTAGTAGTTTTGCAAACTGTAAAAGACCACTTGAGTGCAAAAAAGACCGCTTGAGCAAACAAGCAAAAATCTGGGCAACAACTCTTTGAAAAACTAGCTTTCCAACCTATTTCAAACCCAATAACAACTCCCAAATAACCAAATTCAACTAGTAACAAGATGAGAATGAGATGAACAATAGTTAAAGATACGGATTCTTGGATTCAAAAGCAAGAAATGAGTCGGGTCTAAATCAGAATTGGTATACTTTGAAATTTTCATCAATACGAAAATTTTCTTTTCTTAAATTAATGATGAAAATCTAAATATATTTTTCTCAAATTTCTAAATTTTTATGACTCATTTGTTCATTATTTTCTATTACAAAATAAATAAATAAATAAATAAATATATATATATCTAAAAAAGTTGTCAAAAAATAAAATCTTGACCAAACTTATTGTTGTTGTAACTAACGTTACATAAATTTTAAATCTACACGATACTTTGTTTGTTTGTTTGTTTTTTTTTTTTTTTGAGCTCCTAAATTGTTTATTTAATTTTCTTATTCTCCATCATTTTGTTTTTTGAACTAGTTTATTAGCCATCATTTATATTGTTATTAAGTACTTATATATCAATTTCCTAAAAATTTCATTTAAAATATATATCTAAAATGTTTTCAGAAAATAAAATGCGTGGAACAGATGCATTCTAATTGTGGCCAAACATTATATGAATTTTGAATCCGCTCCGTCCGCTTTATTTTTGGATAATTTTTTGAATTATTTTTTTCCATACGTAATAGACCACATGGGTATTGTTATTCAATACTTACATATCACATATTCCAAAAATGTTTACAATTTTCTTTTTTAAAAAAATGAAAATGAAATATGAAAAAAATTAACATGCTATATTTAAATTTAAAAAAAAAACATAAAAGATGAAAATGAAGTGAATTTATTTTATTTTATTTTATTTTTGTTTAGATTGGGTTACGAATATGAAAAAAAAAAGAAAAAGAATTATATAATTGTTAAAAAAAAAAATTCATTTTTGGTAAATTAATTTTATTTTGTTTTCCCTATAATCAAAATCCAAATGTAGAATAAATATTATTAAAAAAAAGTTTAATGCCAACTTATGCAATTATCTTAAAAATTTGAAAATAAAATATATAACTTAAAATAGTTACTGTTTTCACTATATATATTTTTAAGTTTTTATTTATGCACAATTGATTGAAAATACAAAATTTATAAATTTTTAAGTAGATTACAAATTTACCATTTAGGTAAATTATAAATGCATGTAATTTTTTTAGAAAATAAAATGTATGGACCAAATGCATTGTAATTGTAGCCATACATCACACGAATTTTGAATCAACTCTACTCGCTTTATTTTGGATAGTTTTTTGAATTATTTTTTCCATACTTACTAGACCACATGGATATTATTATTCAATACTTATATATCACATACTCCAAAAATGTTTACAAAAATTTTTGAAAAAATGAAAATGAAATATGAAAAAAATTAATATGCTATACTTAAATTTTAATAAATAAATAAATAAATGATGAAAATGAAGAGAAAGAAACTATTTTTTGTTTTGATTGGGTTAAAAATATGAAAGGGAAAAAAAAATTAGATAATCTTTTTTTTTTTTTTTTTGGGTACAATGAAAAGAAACAAAGCAAAAGGGACTAAGTGCTATCTCCCCCAGATAGGCAAACAATATCCGCAATTATGGCGCTGTGAATTTCCTCTGGTGGATCATTTACAATAAGAAGCTCAATAGGTTGATTAGCTCCTAGTTTTGCAAGAGCATCTGCGCATATGTTTCCTCCCCTTCGAACATGTTGGACTTAACAATCACACCCTCTCAACATGATCCTTGAATCTTCTACAATCCCTCTGAATAGGCATTTCTCACCAGGTTCTTCAGTTAGTAGTTGTACCACTTACTCCGCATTGGTTTCAATGATAATTTGGTTAATTAATTTTATTTTGTTGTAGCATAAATATTATTAAAAAAATTTAATGTCAAGTTTCTTATGCAATTATACTAAATATTTGAAAATAAAATATATAACTTAAAATAGTTATTGTTTTCACTTTATTTTTCAAATACTTTTTATTTATTTATGCACAATTGATTAAAAATATAAAATTCATAAATTTTTAAGTAGATTACAAAATTACCATTTAGGTAAATTATAAATGCATGTGATTTTTTAGTGTCAACTATAATTTAAACGGTTGAACCAGTCTAAGTAGTTCAATTCAAAGAGATTTTATCTATTTTTATCCACGAGATAGGTATTGGTTAACAAAGTAATTTATGTCAAAATTATTTTTCCATACATTTAGACAATTTTTATAGATTTATATTTTTAGTTATTTATAGATTGGTTTTTCTCTCTTTTAAAAAAAAAAATTATAATTAGAATATTTAAATTAATTTATTTTCAGACAAAAAAAAGTAAAAAAGGTTGGTCTATAGTGGTAGATTGAACAAAGAAAGTGATATTAGTTGAAATTGGGCCAAGACAAGTTAGCGATGTTATACTATTTCAGTTGATGAGCAATTAAAGTTACATCCGACCTTGGATTTGTATGTTAAGAAAATTGCGTATAATTGGGGCAAACTAAAAAAACACATTCGAATTGTTTGGATGCAAGTCTGATTCACAAAAAAAAACTTGCATCAAACACAAGAAATAACTTACACTAAACATAAAACAATCTTGCTCCCCCATAAGAATGATATATATATATTTTTTTTCATTTTCTAATTGATTTAAGATTTTCTCTCATTTTTAATAGTTGACCTAATTTTGACCTTGCACACCATTCCATGCTTTTATAAACTAAATAAATCTTCTTTTAAACTAAATCATTTGATGATATTATTTATAAGGAGTTAGTTTAGTTAACAAGGATAGAGATCATAGAATATAGTAGGTATATAGATTCTAACAAAGTTAAGTTAGAGGTTGATTGTAGGGTTGAAAATTGTGAGGGTAGTTGGGGGATGGGGAATAGAAACATGTGGCTAGAGAATGGAACTAGAAAAAGGAGTTGAAAGTGGTAACAAGAGAAGTGAAATGATTTAGACGTGGAGCTTGATGCGGGATAGAGAAGACTTCATTTTGGATGGCTCGGGAAAAGGGGTCAATGATACTCTTTCTAAAAAAAAATTTATTTCATTCTCCAATTTGTTTTCGATTTTAACAAATTTTAAATGAATTTTATTATGTAATATTAAATTAAAAAATTTTAGTTTTTATCTCATTCAAGAAAATCTAATAAAAAAGTTATATATTTATGATTTATGTTAAATGTAATTTTTATAATTCATTCAACTTTTTTGTTCTAAAATGTTCGTATCTATTAGTTAAAATAAAATATTAATGATAACATAATTAAAACATGACTTTAATGAAATTTAAATGAAAATAACTTATTCACATGAGTTTAATTATTATTTTTTAAATTCTAAAATTATTACTTCAATTTTTAAAATAAAATTTTAATTATTTGTTTAAAGTCGTGCATAGCACGAATTTTATGCTAGTAGTTTTTACATATTCTAAAACACGTTTATATAGCATTTTAATACATACTTTGCAATAGTAACAACAGTTGTAAAGGCTTTTTTAGTATTTTCTTATATTTTGCGAATAGTCACATATATGTTTCGGTTCTTATGTTAAGTGGTGGATCTCACGTACACATCTTATGTTTTGATTGATATGTTCGTTAGTATACTAATTAATATTTTTAGTATTGTTATTTTCTTTTCATTATGTCCCCCCCTTTTTTTGGCCATTAAGGGGAAGATTTTAAAAAATATCTTGCTAACAAGTATCCCTACCACACTAAACCTTGTTTTGTAAAATATGAGACATTTTCACCTATTTCAACTAACATTTTTTTTTCTAAGAAACCCTAGCCATTCTCTCTCTTTCTTTACTCTTTAGGGGGAGAAGGTGGTGCTTTTAACCTTCCTCTTCCCTCTATTTTTAGTCCTACAATTTTTATCACCATACTAGCCACTACTACTCCTCTTGTCTCCATTATCAACTTGCCACCGAGGAAGTTTTCAAATCTAGACTCAAATCTAATTTATGACTGAGATTTGATGTTGTTAAATACATTATTATATGCTAGGCAACCACCTTAGATTTAGAATATTTTATTTTGTAAAATAGAGGGAGGATTAAGGTATCACGGCTATCGATTGCGACGATGAATTGATCACGAATGTGATTGGTATTATTTGTTTGTGGTGATTGTTTTATTTATTTATTTATTTTTTTATTGAACAGTATTGCTCTATGGATAGGTTCTTTTTATCCCTTTTGAGATCTATTTTGTACTCTGATATATTTTATTGGATGATTTATTGTCAGATATGCGATATATTAAGTCTTGTACTTTTTCATAAAAATAACAATAATAATAATATTTTCATTCATTTCAAAATTATTTTCACATTTTTACCTATTTCAAAGCACTTTTCACTCTAGTTTCAATATTACGTAATGTTCTAGGGACTAGGGATGTAAGAAAAATTGATGGAGCTAAACTGACCGATCGAAATTGACTGAAATTTCAATTTTTAGTCTTTTTTCAAAACATGTGATTTGTTTCGATTTTGAAATTTTTTATACCGGTGCTATAGTGGCCCAAGTCAGAAAACCTGACCTTTTTTATTTTTGGTTGGGACATGTGGTCGTCCTAAGTGACTTTGACTGTTTTGAGTGGTTTGGACCATTGTAATGGCTCAGGTTGATATCCGACCCTTATTCTTTTTCATATAAAGATAGTTGTATTTAAAAGGTTTTTTGTCAAAAAATTGGGCTTAGCCTAAAATTTTTCTAAATGTAAGAATTGGAATTTTCAAAACTTATGATTTTAGAAATAATTTTTGGCGATAATTGTTCCTTATCTATTAAATAGTCTAAATTGATTTTATGGAATTTTTCTATGGGGTATTAATCACTTTGCTTCAATATCAAACTTCGAAATCTCAGACAGAAAATTATTTTTGTACTAGAACTAGGAGAACCACTTTTTAATTTAATTGTATTTTGATTTTTTTTTGTATTTTTCTTTGAATCCAAATTATTTTTGTACTAGAACTAGGAAAATTATTTTTCTTTATTTACATTGTAAACTTAAGTAAATGAAATATAAATGTAATAGGCTAAATGAAAGTATTTACTTAAATGGTTATGGAAATAAGGTTGAAGTACTGGGAGTGATTTAGGAGCTAAGCCTGTGTGACTAGTCGTGTCTAGGGTGACCCCTCAAGCGATGAGGAGGGGGAACCCAGTATTTTGCTCTACAGACTGAAATACTGAGAGTTTGAGTTCACCGCTCAAGCGGTGAAAAGATCGCTCGAGCGGTCTGCGCGAAATCAGCAACTTAAAAGTTACCTTTTTGATCTTTTCTTTCACCTTTTCTTTTTCTTTTTCTTTCTCCTCTCCTAAGCTCTGAAAACCCTAATTTCTCTCTCTAGAAATCTCCATTCTCACCAAGAATCGAGCTTAGATCCATTGCAAAAAGCGAATATCACGTGGAGATCGTGATTCTCACCGATTGGATTTTGATTTTGTGAAGAGTTCTTCTTGAATTTTTTTTATTTTTTTACTTTTGGGTTGGTAAGTCATAAATTAAAGACAAAGCATGTACACATTTACAAGGGGCATACCCCGAGTAATACAATAAATCTAACGTTGCCCCCCAAAATAGGGAAATGTAAAAACAAAACAGATTAACTAATAACAAACCCCGCAATTACAGGGGGTCCAACAAAAATCACAATTATAACCCCAAGTTTGCCCATATATCCTTTTTATCTCCAAGTTACTCCTACCATCAAAGATAATAAATGGAAACTTGGAGAAGATATATGGGCAAGAATACAAAACGAAATAGCAAAAAATACAAAACACTAAACTGATACACGAACAAGCGCAATAAAACAAGTTTGCAACTCTATGGTTATTTTGATGTTGTTGGAGTGTACTGATGTAAGTTTCCATTTTATGAGATTGTGTTTTGTTCAAAGATGGTTTTTCTCAAATCTTTCACCAAATCCTTTAAATGATGAATTATTAGTATGTTTTGGGAGTTTCGTGAGCAAAAATCTTTCAAGGATGAGGAAACCCTAATTTTTTGAAAACCCTAGACTTGAGGAAGTTGAGGAAAATGTTGTGTTTAAAAACAAAATATGAGTTATGTGATAGTTGGGGTTCCAAATGTGTTGAATTTTCGAAAGAGAAATTTTTTTTTTTTTTTTTTTTTTTTCTTTTGTGAAAAACCTAGATTTTGGAAATTTGGGGGAAAGGTTGAGATTTTTATGAAATCATGAATTGTTGAAATCCATTTTGAGAGATGATGAGGAAATTGGTACATTATCCTTATTGTTGAAACCCCTTGTAAGAGAGGAATTGAAATCGAGAAAATAGAGAATTGCATGTTGTTATACTTATCTTGGAAAGATGAAGATTTGAAATAATGATTTTTACTCTGAGATTTCTTTGATTTAAAGAGGAGAGAAATGTATTTGATGATATGTTTTTATATATCTCTTGGAATATTATATATATATATATATATAGAGAGAGAGAGAGAGAGAGAGAGAGAGAGAGAGAGAGAGAGAGAGAGAGAGTAGAGATGTAGAACTTGATCAGAATGGAATATTATAGATGAAATGAGAAAGCATTGAGAAATTTTGAGAAAGTCCAAAGCATTAATGCAGTCATATATTGCATTGGCATTTCATTTCATGTTCATTGTTTTCTTTATTTTTTATTTTTTGAATTGACATTGTTGAGATCACTTTTGAAATGGAAATATTTTGTGTAACCAATGTTGTTAATGAAAATGGTTTTGTGGAACAAATGTTGTTGATGAACTGTTTTGAGGTAAATACGGTGGGAAATCTTGTTAGAAGGTGTAGTTTGAGAATTAAGTTGGCCTGAGTGTCGTTGGTGTAAAACCTGAAACATGAGCGTGTGAGTGCCTAAGCACCTCGGTTAGAAGCCGATAAGGTAAGATTTGGTAGAGCCTGATAAGCCTACTTGCAGACACGAGCCCTGGCAATTTGCCTGAGCCTTAATTACCACTCTTTGTTGATATATGGATATTATTGGATTAATTATATTTTTGACGGGCATTGTGCATAAGACTATCAAAAGAGAAAAATTATTATTATTATTATTATTATTATTATTATTATTATTATTATTATTATTTGAGCATGGCATGACATGTGCATCCATCTCATGAGACTGTATAAAATGTATGGACTTTGTTAAGAATTTTTTTACTATGCTTTGTGCTCATCCCTAGTGGATTTTGTTACAGGAAAAGCTATTGTGACCCTGCCAAAGTAGAGGCGTAGAGAATAGTTTTGGGAGCACGAGGCTCTTATCTTTTGTTGTTTTATTTTTATAGGCCAATGGCTATATTTGTGTGGGTTAGAAAACTATTTACTTGTAATCCAGGCAAGGCCTTGGACATTTGTAGCCTCTAAGGCATTATCTTGGTTAATACTGAAAAAAAAACGATTTGACTCAATTATGCCAAGTGGTTTCATGTTGTAAACTCAAGAAATGTAATGAAATAAGTAGTTAAATTTTGTTTAAGTAAAAAGAATCGCATGTGTGCATGTCAGATAATTAGGAGTATGATTCTGCATGTTTAAAGGCTATTGTGATGGAGTAATATGTCTATCTATTTTGGGGCATTAAACCAAACTGACCAAATATTATATTTAAATATTTTTATATTATAATTTCTGGAACACTATATAATAGATTATATGATAAGTAACTAATATAATACATTTTTGTGATAAAAACTAGCGCTCTATTTGTTTGGCCGGAAAATATTTTCTACGAAAAACTTTTTCTAGAAAATGTTTTCTGGAGGAAACATTTTTATATGTTTGGTGGTAGTGGTGGTGGTGAAACGAAGGTGGAGGTGGTGGGGCAGCGGCGGTAGTGGTAATAGTGACGATGATAGTGGCGGTAGCCATGGTGATGGTGGTGTGGTGGTGGAGGTAAGAGTGGTGATGGTGGTGTGGTGACATTGATAAAATTTTAGTTCAGTAAATATTTTCTGACTTTGAAAAGTGGAAAACATTTTCTACCTAAACAGATTCGCTTTTTGTCGACCATGAAAATGTTTTATGTTGACTTTTGTTTTCTATTGTACCAAACACCAGAATATACAGATAACATTTTTCAAAAAAATATTTTCTGTCCAAAAAAACGGAGCGTAAAGAGAAAAATATTTATGCAGCAATTTTCATACATTTTCTTCATTTATTTTCAATAAAAAATAAATAATCTACTATAAAATTCTCTTCTACATCAAACTGACAAAACCTATAAAACCGAATTGTAACTTACGATCTATATTGATTTCTCTACCATGAAAATGAAAGGATCAATTTGGTGCTATATATATATATTTGATTAGTGATAGTTAGTTGTTAGTTGTAGATTAGAACATATGGGAGTTCGCTTCCCCACCCTTTGCAAACCACTAAGTGCTTGCCTTTTTAATTCAACTCCCACTAAGGAGAGTTGAATACATGACCTCCCCCTAGGGACAAAGTCCTTAAGAAAGTCATGGTAGCTAACTAGATTGGGCCTAATTGGTTCAGTTCAATGCTAAATATGCGATCAACACCAATCAATCCAAACCGTTTACACCACTACTAGAGGCATTAATTTTTATGCCACTACCACACAAAATCAATGGTATAACTAGTCAAGTCAATTATTATAAAGATATATAAAATAAAATTTGAATGTTGTTCATTTGAATATTTAGCCAAGTCAAGTAATTCATTAAATGCCATGTTTTTATGAAAGGCAAATACTAACAAGTGTTCCTATGCATTGTTCAATATTGGAATCAGTGTAAAAAGTGTTTTGAAAATGGTAAAAAAGTAATAAAGTGTTTTAAAATGAGTAAAAAATGTTATAAAACTAATGAAAAGTGTATTAAATTTTAAACTTAGTCTTTTATTTTTTTATTTTTTTATTTTTACACCCCTAGGGAACTTGTTAATAAAAACAAACCCTTTATTAAATTAGTAAATTAATGGAAAATTTTCCTAAAATGAATCTATAGTGACTTGGATTAAGACCTGACCCTTTTATATTCTTTGATCCAAAATCCAGTACTCATTATTATTATTTAGACTTCTTGATGTCTTGTTGTTAATTGGGATTAGTTGTTTGGAGTTGTTGGTTGTGTTTTGGTTAGGTTAGGAGTTAGTTTTTCAAAAACATTTATGCTTGTTTCGCTTTAGGTTCGCTCGAGCAATTTTTCCTTTGCTCGAGCAGTCTTTGGTTTCTGGCAGTATCTGTGTTTGTAGTCTGAACTTTTCGAAGTGGGGTGTTCTTTGCTCAAGCCATGGGTTGGTCGTTCGATGGGTATTCTGTGTCTGATGCTCGAGCAATCTTTCTTTCACTCAAGCAGTATCTTTGCAGGTTTGAACTACTGGGGAGAGGGTCATTGTGCACTAGAGCCATGACTTGGTCACTCAAGCGATTCTTTGTGTCTGACACTTGAGCGATATTTTGGTCACTCGAGAAGTCTATGCGTATATTAGTACGGAAATAGATCTTTTCCTCAACTTTTTGATCTCTCTTTCTAAAAGTAACTTTACCAAATTTCTTCACTCTCTCTCTCTCTTTCTCTCTCTCTAGTTCTTGTCGAAACATCGCTATACACTCAAATCCGTTGGTCTCACCGCTATAGTGTTTTGGGAAAAAAGTGTAGAGCTCGTAGAGGTGAACATTCTAATCGGAAAGGTTTTAGTTTTTGGCTCTGTCAAACTTTGGGGCTTATTCTTCTCTCCTTCTAATCTTGAGGTAGGAAGTTCTTCAACTTCTTTCTATGATTCTTAGCCTCGCTATGTGTTCCTTGAAAAGTATAGTAATTTGGAAATTTTGGGTTTGATTTAGGGGTTGATTTGGGTTTAGTTTTGGGAGTATTAAAGAGGGGTTTCTAAATGGGTTCATGGGAACTGTTGTGGAGATGGTTATACTAATAATTTGGGTTGAAATCTTGAAAATCTCTCATTTAAATGTGTTTTTGAAAGGAATAGATGTTTTGTTAGAAATCATTATTTTTGAACTAAGAACAAAGGGAAAGATGTTGAGTGTTTTTTTGAAATGACAAAATAAATATATTTTTTGATGATAAGAGTGGAGTTGAATATGCATTAGCATTCCTACATTGAGATTATGAAATTATGCCTGTTGTTTGGAGGTTTATTTTCTGTATAGAGATATTTGTTTTAGGCTATCAATGGAGGATAGTTTTGATTATTGTAGAAATTGCATAAGGATCAGGTTAATTGAAACCAATTACTCATACATTTTACATTGAACATTGTTTCATATTTATACATTGAAAATATATCGTTTTGAGAAAAATGAGTGAATATCTTGGTGAATTTGGTTAGGGGTGTGGTTGTGGTATTATCTATATTGGCATGTGTGTTATTGGTGAAAGTCCAGATGTAGCACTTGTGTTCTTTAAACTATTGGAGAGTGTATTTAATTCCTTTAATTTCATTTTGGGAGTCTTTGGAGTTGTTGTATCTTGGTTTGGAGAAGTACATTCGATTTGGACTTGGTAGGATTGTTCGTGAACGAATGTTTTTGTTGAAAAGTTCTTTGGGAACTTGGAAAAATTGTTCTGGTGTCGACACTAGTCTTTTTGGGGGTCGACATCACCTTGCTGCCTTGCTCTTAATGTCTCTGCTGGTTTATAGGGTCGACCCTTGTTTGCTGCTGTGTTCTGAGTGTTGCTACTGAAATATAGGGTCAACACCATTGGTTCCTAAGGTCAACCCTTGTTTGCTGCACACATTAATGTCCCAACATTTTCTTCTTGAGGGTTGACACCACTGTCTTGAGGGTCGACCCCTGTGAGTAAATTCCAGATTTTTGGGTACGGTTTGGACTCTACTTTTTGGGGGGTTTTGACTTATTCTTTTCATTGACTTTGGGGCTATTATTCTACTACTATAAATAGGCTCCAAACACACTTTCCTTATTATTTTTTTTTCTCGCTCTTTCTCTTTTTCATCTCTACACCGTGAATCTCCATTCCCTCTCTCTCTAAACTCAACTTTTTTACTTAGATCTTTAGATCTACTCGCCTAGAGCTATCTTTTCACCTTGGTCCTTTGAGAAAGATTGTAGATCTTGTCAAGGGCTTCCTTTTGATCCAAATATTTCATGGTTTCGTCGTCAGTGATTTTTGGGTGGTCTTCTCTTCACTTCAAGAGGTAGGGATTTCCTTACTCATTTTCAATACCTCATCTATAGATAGACATGTGGTAGATTTTATTGTATAAAAGCCATATTCATTATGGATTTCCTTGAAAATCATGAAAAGGGATCTAGGGTTTGATAGTTGTGATTGAAGTTGTTAAGTTGGTTGTTGTTTGGGTTAATTGGGGAGTAGTTTAACATGTTTATGTTGAGGGAGAGGAAAGCCCTAATTTAATATTATTGACTTAATGGATTTAAATGGGAGAAAGTTGAACAATCTTTTGTATTTTGTTAATATGGATTGTGTAATTGTGTTAATATCTAAAAGGGAGAAGTAACCATAATATTGAAATTGTTTGGATTAATCATGTTGAATGGGGTTGAGTTGTGGCTTTGCCATCGAGGATGAGGGTTTTAATTAAATGAAGATAATGATTTTTTAGAAAATGATTGGAGTTGTGTGGATTGAAAAATAAGAAATTGGTTATTGGAAACAAAATGAAATCATAACCATTCGTAAATTAATAATGAACTTGAGGTTGGATTTTGAAACCTTCACATATTATTATTGTTATTGGACTTAAGGTCTTGTGAGAATTGAATTGTTGTCTTATGTGTATTTAATACATATGCTTAGAGGTTTTGTCCTTGGTCATCAGTGGACGATGGCATTGTTGTGTTGAATAATATCGTGTATGTAGTATAGTTGTACTATTGTGCATTCTAGTATGTTGAGATGGTTGAAAATGTTCACGCGCTGAGAATGAGAGTTACCATTACCTTTCAGTTAGCGCTTGGAGAATTGGCCGCACTTAGAATGAGAGGTACCGGTATCTTCCAACTAGCGCCTAGAGAACTTGGCAGAGGTACCATTACCTTCTAGCCGGTGTCTGGGAAATTGGCAGAGGTACTATTACCTTCCAGCTTGTGTCTGGTAAATTGGCATTTCGTTATGGAAATGTGTATCCGTGGCTTACCGTGTATAAGGAATGTAGAACATTGCTTCAGTTTTCATTTTGTCTCGATGTATAATTGTATTTCATGAGTAGGTGATGGTTATGGTTGGGTGAGGTTGGGTTGTTTTATATGATAGTGTAATAATCATTGTACATGTATTGATTTCATATTCATGTTAGGACATTTATGTATATACATAGGCGTATTGGAGGAGTTCTTGGAAGTGTTTCTTGACCATGGACTTAGGGCCAAGAGAATGCGATGAATGTATCAGAAATGAACATATGTTTTGTTTTGGGTGTAAATAATAAGTAATCGGGTTTTGTAAAAGTATTTTAAAAATAACCAGCTGCGATGCGTTATTTATAAATGGGAAATGAGAAAGAAAAGTGAATTGTTTGTGTTGTTGGGTAAATTGAATGATTTTGAGAAAAGTACATGTATAAGTATATTTTCAGTATAAACCGTCACATTATGTATATGATATAATATAAAACATTCATGATCATAGCTATTTGTTTGTTGTTATTGTTATTATTTAGGATCATGTTGAGATCCCTATTGGACTTTATGTTCATCCCACGTTGCTAATCCTTTTTTCAGGCAAACGTCGAGAAGTGTTTCAAGATCGAGGATCTTCTTTATCTGTTGGTCACGGGGCCTTCTATTTGTGGACGGAATACTATTGATGTAAAAGGGTTAAACCCTTTCTTTTAATTTAAAAGATATAAGCCTACGGGCAATTTATTTAATTATAACTCCTGTTGCATTCATATTGTATTTGAATAAGATAATCTTTATTCATGTGTTCTTGTTAATGTAAAGGGTTTTCGTATGTTATCTCTGAATTGAATCTATAATAATGGTTTGGTAATAGAATCCGAGTAACAAAAAGCAGGGTGTTACATCAGAAACCTGTACGGTTAGGTGCCGATCTTTCCGGTTAGTATTGGAAAAATGGCTTTGGTAGTGATTGTATAGCCTACCGGCAAACATGTACTTATAGATTCCCAGTGTTGTGTATCCAATGGCCTGTTTTCTGATTTAAAAAGTATTGTTTTACAAATTGAATTATAGTCATGGAATTGCATTTTTTGAAAGAGAAAAGTGTAATATTTTGGTTAATGGCATACATATGCATTTACCATATGACCTTGTTAATCATACAGTGTGTTAAGGCATTCTCTATTGGAGTTTAGCTCATCCTATACGGAAATCAACTTTTAGGTGCTGATGGTATGCCTCCACCAAGGACTTAACTTAGGAGGATCTTGAAACTGAAGCCTCATTTGTCTTTCTTTTATTGTGAATATCTTTTGATAGGCCTCAGACTTTTTATTTGCTTTAGGCTTGACCCACATTTATTATAACCAAGTAACATCTTGAAAATACGTAACCATTAAGAGATGAACTTATCCAAATTTCCTTTCATTTTCTGTATATCGCCATGTGTCACACGCTATAAATTCAGAATTTAGAATGTATGAACGTGTAACACATGTGATACCTTTTGTAATGTTATCAAGTGAATTAATGAAAGAATGAAATCTTATTAGTTGCCGTATAACCACCGCACTTTATGAGATTATCTGTTGTTGTTATTTAGGAGCATTACAAAATCTATATGAGCTAATTCATCAAAAAATAATTTAATACGATTTGATAGTGAATTATATTTTTATATTTTTATCACATAATATTTTAATGTATTTTTTGTACGTTCTTAATTTAAAAAGGTTGTTTTTTTAATAAATATAAAAACTACATGATGAGAACAAACATATTTTTCTCATTAACTAATTGTTGTCTATAAATAAACAGAAAACAATTACATTAACCTTCATTGAAGTTAAAAAAATATAATAAGTCTCACAATTTTAACATAATTATATTATTGATGGAAAAAAATTAAGTATTATATAAATTAAAATTTTAAAAAAATCTAATATAATTATGTTAAATTTATGAAACTCAATATATCTATTCTAAACATAAGAAAAGTTAGTGTAATTTTAAGAAAACAAAATGTTAGTTCTAAAACTTCAATTCATTCCTTAAAAAAATAGAAAAAATTACAACAAAAAAAGAAAAAGAAAAAGATTTGACCTTTATAACAAAATGATAATTTAAACTTTATATTTGTTTTCAATTTAAATAATTTATTTATGTTATTTAAGTAAAATTGATATAAAAAACGATAAGTTATTAAACTAGACATTTTTTTGTAAACTTATATTGAGTTTAATGGTTAAAATATTTTTTTGTCTGTCTATTTACTTAATAGAAATAAATCAATGATTTAGATTAAAAATAAATAAAAATATTAAAATTTAAATTAATAAAATTAAAAATTAAAAATTTATTTTATTACAATGATAAATTTTGAAAAAAAAATCCTGATTAAAAAAAAAATAAAAGCAAAAACAAATCATTCCAAACCGGTTATGGCAGGTAAGAAATAAGGGGAGAGAGAAAGGTGAAGTGAAAGTGACATTAGGAATAGTGAGTCAAACAAAATTGCAATTAAAAATTCAGCATTTCTCCGCCCTTTGTCATATTCTCCTTCCCCTCCTCCCCCTTCACTCTCCAACGTTCCGATTTTCTGAACACATGCACATGCATTCGTTTTGGGATAATTTTTTTTTTTATAAATTTTTTAACTATTTTAATTTGATTAAAAAAATTTATTTAAGACAAAACTTTGATTTTTTTTATAATAATTAATTTTATAATTATAAAAAAATAAAATAATTATGACTTAAATATGATATTTTACTTTTATTTTATTGACTAAATTAATTTATTTTATTTTTATTTAACTAATTTAAACTTAACTCATATGTCAAATAAGGCCTATTTGTGATAGTACTCAGTGTAACGTTAATTTTCAAATATCACATATACATAAAGAACAAAATATAAAAAATTATTGAATGAATGATATTTCCATATAATTTTTTTGGTATGACTCCATCTATTGTGTGGTTCTCAGGAGTCTGCAAAATATCGTTTAATTCATTAAAATTGTATCGATTTGTGTCAATTCGCATCGTTTTAATCACTAATCACGGTTTAAACATTAAAATTTATAATTTACCAACCGAACTGCTCTACTCCGCTATAATTAATACATATATATTTTTTAACCTCCAATAAAATATCAATATAAAAATGAGTATAAGAAATATTTAAGATATGAAATTTATTGCAAATTGGTAGTAATATATATGAAACATATTGTGTAAATTTTAGTTTATATTATATATCTAAAAAATATTATACAAATTAGTGTTATACATTATATAAATGTATGCTAATTAGTTACAATATTCTTCAATCTATCAATCCGTTAAAAATCATCTAAATCATATTTTATCAATCCACTAATCCGCCGACTTACTAGTTAATTTATAATTTTACTCTCCAACCATCTTAACCACGTCCACCGCGCACACTCCTAGTGATTCCCACCATCCAACCATCTTAACCACGTCCACCGCGCACACTCCTAGTGATTCCCACCAACCTCATCCCACCGAAAAATGAAGAAATCATCAGAATTATCCGCTCCCATTTTTTGCCGTGTCCCACCATTTCTGGCCCCACCTATTTGCATTATCATCCTCTGTTATAAAAGTACGCATGGGTCACTTGCTTCATATGCAAATCAACCCAACTTTTATTTGGGGTTAGAATTAAATCAATTAATAATAAATATTTAAACAAAATATTATTTTATATAAATCAACAATTGTTGTTAATATAGTGTAATTTAATTTAAAATTAAATACAATTAATAGAAATTTAATTTAATAACATAACCAATAAAAGAAAACCAGTTACCAGGTCAAACTTGGAGTCTTCCCTTTGTTCATTTCCCTTTGGCCAATATCAAATTAGTGGATCCAGTATCCCTTCTGTGCATAAAGCACAACTGTGACTGTTGTACAATTTGTGGGACTCATTTTATATCTTATTTTGATGATATGAATCGTTCAAATTTTAAGAAATATTGGGACAATGTACCTGTAAAAAATCAAGTTGATCAGATATTAATAACCTCTTCATCAAATAACATTTGTATTTAATTTGATACATATATATTCATTTTTTATATAAAGATGCGATTTGATGAACAAGTTGTTGATATCTACTTAACTTGATTTTTTATAAGTAAATTGTTCTCGATATTTCCTAAAATTTGAATGATTTTGATCATCAAAATAGGATCCAAAATGAGTTCCATAGGTATGTACAATAGTCACTGTTGTGTTTCATGCAGAACAATTACACTATATCCCAAATTAAGTAGACTATAATAATCTAATTAGGTAAAGATATGTCAATATAAATATAATTTTACATGATATATATCAATCTGGTTTTCATATTGGTTTAGTTTAAAACTAACTTAATCCTATCACTTTGATGATTTAAAAATTCAAAATTGAACTAATGTAATAATTTACGTTATTAAATTATATATGTTGTTAATGTATCTTAGATTTAAATAGAAAAAAATAAAATAAATTATTGTATAAAAATCATAATAGAGGATCCAGCTTTTCCCCACAAAACTGGAAATTGACAAAATATTGACCAGATTAGCTTACTTGTCTTAAGAATTATAAATTGTTATTTTTTAGATTGAAGCTAAGAATTATAATACAAAAATAGATAAAAAAAAAAAATCATAAAATGGTTTAACAGATTGGATTTTTTCTAATTTTTATTTATTTATTTAGGGATAAAAATGGTAGCACATAATCATTAGACCAAAATTAGACGTGTGAGATCCAAGTAGGTAATATAACGGTTGGCACCCGTGTGGAAACCTTAACTATGTGTCATCACCTTATCATTATTAAATATGTGACAGGTTGTACTTTGTTGGTTTCTTCCAGCCTCTATTACCGGTTTGATGACAATGAGGCGAGTTTGTTATTATTTGTCATTGTCCACACTTACATTTTGTATTATATTGCGAGCGGGAAAAAAAATTTAAAAAGTGATAAGAATGGATTAATTTTATAATTTTGAAATTAAAAAATTAATAAAAATTATAAATACTACAGTAAATTATTAAAACATTAATGAGAGTTTAAAAAAGTATAATGATAAATAAACAAATAAGAATGAATATTAAGTATAATCTGTCAATATTTAGTTTTATTATATTGAAAAATTAAATTATATAAATAAATATAAGGAAAAATTACTCATAAATCGTATATTGGGAAATGTTGCTCTATCTAGTCCTGAGTGTTTTTTTGTAAACCATTTAGTCCTTTTTATATTTGGTATGGTATCTTTGTTTGTTATATTGTATAAACATTAAGCAATTTCAATCCAATCAATGTGAGCGAGTTCAATTGTATATAATTCACCAAAACAGATGTATACGAACCTGGAACATCACTATATATATTTTTTCCATTCATATTTTAATTAAAAAATCAGTGCCGATTGATTTATATCCAGTTCATAGCTCTCTCTCTCTCTCTCTCTCTCTCTCTCTAACTCGGCATTGCATCCCCCTTTGCTCCGATCCCACCATCTCGGGCGCCAACTGCTCTGTTGCCAACCACCGCTTCATCATCCCCGACGAGTTTTGCAAGTTCCCTCCGGTAAATCCCGGCTACTTCGCTTGCGTAGGTCAAATCCGCACAGACCTCATCGTCGCCACCGTCGCGATGATGATGTAGACTGAACACATTCATGGCAGAGAGCAGAGTTGGAAAATACTTCAAGCTCGCCGACCGCAAAACCACCTTCACGACGGATGCCTCCATCCTCTCTGACTCCGGCGGCACCTGCTCCGTCTCCGACTACAATGATGATGTAGACTGAACACATTCATGTTGACGATGTTTTATGATATTGGTGATGTTGATGTTGTAGTTCATGTTTGATGATGTTGATGATGTTGCTAATGTTTGATGAGGTTGAAGATGTAGTTGATGTTTGATGATGTTCACAATGTTGGTAATGTTGATGATGTTTGATGATGTAGTTGATGTTTGATGATGTTGATGATGTTTGATGATGTTGGTGATGATGTTTGATGATGTATGATGATGTTTGATGATGTAGTTGAAGTTTGATGTTGTTTGATGATGTTTTATGATGTTGGTGATGTTGATGATGTAGTTGATGTTTGATGTTTGATGATATTGATGATGTTTTATGATGTTTGAAGATGTAGTTGATGTTTGATGATGTTGATGATGTTGTTAGTGTAGTTAATGTTGTTGATGTTTGGAAAGGAAGGAAATCTAAAAAAGGTCTATAGTGAGCTTTTAACATTCAAATAGGACTTATTAGTCTACAAAATAAAAGGCAGGACCAAATGGTTTAACAAATTAAAATTTGGGATTTATTGGTGTTTTGCCCATATAAGGAAAAATTACCCATAAATCTCATATTGGGCCTCATCATCCCCGACGAGTCCTACAAGTTCCCTCCGATAAATCTCGGCTACTTCGCTTGCATAGGTCGAATCCGCACAGACCTCATCGTCGCCACCGTCACGATGATGATGTAGATTGAACACATTCATGGCAGAGAGCAGAGTTGGAAAACACTTCAAGTTCGCCGACTGCAAAACCACCTTCACGACGGATGCCTTCATCCTCTCCGACTCCGGTGGCACCTGCTTTGTCTCCGACTGCGATGATGATGTAGACTGAACACATTCATGTTGACGATGTTTTATGATGTTGGTGATGTTGATGATGTTTGATGTTGTAGTTCATGTTTGATGATGTTGATGATGTTGCTGATGTTTAATGAGGTTGAAGATGTAGTTGATGTTTGATGATGTTCACAATGTTGGTGATGTTGATAATGTATGATGATGTTTGATGATGCATGATGATGTAGTTGATGTTTGATGATGTTGGTGATGATGTTTGATGATGTACGATGATGTTTGATGATGTTTTATGATGTTGGTGATGTTGATGATGTAGTTGATGTTTGATGTTTGATGATATTGATGATGTTTTATGATGTTTGAAGATGTAATTGATGTTTGATGATGTTGATGATGTTGTTAGTGTAGTTAATGTTGTTGATATTCAGAAAGGAGGGAAATCTAAAAAAGGTCTATAGTGAGCTTTTAACATTCAAATAGGACTTATTAGTCTACAAAATAAAAGGCATGACCAAATGGTTTAACAAATTAGAATTTGGGATTTATTGGTGTTTTGCCCTAAATATAAATATATTTAATAAATAAAATTAAAGTAGGAGTAGGATAGAACAGTGCGAGGGAAGGTGGGGTAGAGTGGGGGAAAATTGCCATCCCTATGTGTTGTTGTGATATCAGGGCGAAACTTTGTAGGGCCAGGAGAGGCCTGACCCCTTCCAATTTTTTTATAATTTATTATTAATTTTATATTTATGTCTATATTTAAAATATAATGAGATGATTTATTAATTTTATAAAAATTATTTTACTAATATTCTATTACGTTAATATTTCACAATGTAAAATGAAAATGGTTACTAATTATTTTATATTTTAAATAATAACATCAATTTTATTGACTCAATTTTATTAATATAAGGGGTACATATCACTTATTTTTTTAATCTTAAAAGTAAAATGGCATGTATATGTTTTTATTTTTTATTTATTTATTTTATGAGTAATATTAGAGAACTTAAAATTTCAACTTAAAGTTATTGTTACACCCCAAAAATAATGACAATAAAACTATCTCATACTATTAATTAACTAATAACGCATGCCGAAGTATTATCTTTCATTCATATGATTCCATTGTACAAAAGTTAACACATGCAGTTATAGATTCATAAGTCCTAACCCTGAATCTATAACATGTGCCACAAGTTGATGATATGAAATAAAAGTTAAACATATATATAATGGTTACAACTTTCCAAGACGATACTTGGTTACAATAAAAGTGAGTTTTAACTCAATATAATTTAAGCCGTAGGCTTGTACATAAATAATTACAACAATAACAAAAAGAAGTCCTTGGCTCCAAGTCCTCGCAAGCTATGGCCTTGGCAGAGGCATATTATCAGCATCTGAAAATAGTTTTTCAAATAGGGTGAGCCAAAACCCAGTAGAGATACTCTAATACAGTGTATGAATCTTAACAAAATAATAAGGTAAATGCAAATGTAATACTTGTGCCAAAACATTTTATATCCCTTTTCAAAAACCATGTCATGCCAAGTTATATCACAATTCATGAAATCATTTCATTTATAATAGAAAATAGGGCAGTAGATACAACACTAGGAATCTCTAGGTACGTGTCTGCAAGTAGGCTATATAAGCACTACAAATTACCATTTTTACCGGTATTAACCGGAAGGCTTGATACTTAATCGTGCGGGTTTTTAGACTTTCACCAATGACATATAGGCCAACAATAATATCACAACCACACTTCTTACCTAGATTCACCAATGTATTAATCCATTTTTCTCAAAACAATACTCTCTTTATCCCAAAATATTAGTCCCTTATTTCATTTTTCATTGTCCCAAAATATTAGTCCATTTTCAAAAGTAAAGGACAAAAATAATATGAATTTCCTATTTTTCTCTTCTTTTAAATTCATTAATGACATAAAAAGTACAATTTTGACAATTGATATTCCAACAAAAAATGTACTATCAAAGGGTAATTTTGAAAAATCAATTTTTTTAAAGTGCAATAATTGTACTATAAAAAAAAGTTTGATTCCCCAAAAGGGACTATTATTTTGGAATGGAGTATATATTTTCAATGTGTTAAATATGCAACAATACTCAATGCAAATGGATGAGAAATTAGTTGCCATTCTCCTAATTCTCATGCAGTTTTTACAACAATAATCGCGATCCTACACCGATAACCCAAAACAAATATCTCTAAACAGATATATAATTTCCAATAAAGATAAACTTTCCAAAATTTTAAGATGGGAGTGTTAATGCATATCCAACCCTACCACCATCATCATTATCATCATCATTATCATTCCAATTTCATAAAATCCAACATCATTTCCATTTCCTCTATACAAAGTCAAATATTCACATTTTAGGGCAAAATCCCATTTTCTTTATAAACCAATTCCAAGGCTAGAAATCCACCATTTTATCACAACTCAACCACCTTTACAAATCCATAATCATTTCCAAAAAACCATTTTGAAAACCTCTCTTTTGATTTCAAAACCAAAACCCTAAGTTTATCCAAAAATTTCCAAATCACAACATTGTTTAGAAAAGCAAATAACCATGTTAAAAACCATACAAAAGTGTGGAAAACCCCTACCTCAAAGCTAGAAGACAAGGGAGAGAGTGCAGAGACCTCGACGAAGCCAAAAACCGATTTTGTTCCGATTAAAATGAAGCTCTAGGTGAGCTCTCCCTTTTTATCAAAGGGACTAGGGTGTAAAAGCTAACAGATTGATAGTATTTGGAGGTTGAAGATGAGTTTTAGAGAGATAAGGTCTAGATTTAAGGTTTTGAAATGTGGAGAGAGAGAGAGAGAGAGAGAGAGAGAGAGAGAGAGAGAGAGAGAAAGAGAGAGAGAAAGAGTGACTCAAAAAGTGAGTTTTACGAATTGATATACGCGGAGATCGCTCGAGCGACTAGAACACCGCTTGAGCGACTAGACACAATAAGTGAGACCACTCGAGCGAACAAAGTGACTGCTTGAGTGAAGAACACCACCGTCCCAGTACTTTTGCATGCTTGCAAAAGTATTGAGAGTTCCCAAAAACCGCTCGAGCACAAGAAAGACTGCTCGAGCGAAAAAAATACCCTCCCAGTATATTTGCTGACTTGAAAATATACTAGAAGTTTTGAAAGACTGCTTGAGCGACCAAAGGACCGCTTGAGCGAACTGACCAAAATTTGGGCAACAGTTCTATTGAAAAACAAACTTCCTACCTGTTCCAAACACAATAAAGACTTCCAAACAACCAAAATCAATCTAGAATAAGAGGAATCATGATATGAACAACTAAATAAGACAGGGAATCCCGGATACAAAACAATAAATGGGTAAGGTCTAAATCAGAGTCGTTATAACCTCCTCCCTTAAGGAATTTCGTCCTCGAAATTTTAAATCAAACAACAACACCGTGTTAAATCAGTTGTAATAATAATAACAAGTCGAACTCATAACCATGACCCATCCACTAGTTATTCATTCTTATAACAATGATAAACAAGGTTTTTTAAAACTGAATACACAATTCACTTTTTTCAAAACATATGCAATGTTTTACATTTAATCAACATAACAAGATTTCCATTACAAGTTTTAAACATCAACAAAAAGGTCCAGATACTTCTCACGGACTTCTGCATCACGTTTCCAAGTCACCTCCTCAACCCCGTGGTGTCGCCACAACATTTTCACCAAAGGAATTGTCTTGCCTTGCAAGACTTGGTCTCATGTATCTAAGACTCTAATTGATCGCTCCTCATACGAGGCATCCTCATCTACCTTTAACTCGGTCCAATCCAACACATGTGACGAATCAGACTCATACTTCCAGAGCACACAGATATGGAACACATCATGAACCCCGAAAAGCTGTGGTGGCAAGGCTAAATGATAAGCTACCTTCCCAATACGCTCTAGAATCTCAAAAGGTCCAATAAATCTACGAGACAACTTCTCGCTCTTCCTAAGCCTCATTAAACCTAGTCTTGGTGATATCTTCAAGAAGATGTGATCTCCTACCTCAAATGATAACAATCTCTTCTTACGGTCGACATAACTCTTTTGACGACTTTGAGCTGAAACCAACCTCTTACGGATGAGTGCAACCTTCTTTGTTGTTTCATGGACTAACTCAGGACCCAACATAGGTGTATCACCTACCTCAGCCCAACACACAGGAGATTTACACGGTTGGCTATACAAGGCCTCAAAAGGTGCCATGCCAATACTTGCCTAAAAGCTATTGTTATAGGCAAACTCCACTAAAGGCAAGTGCCTCTCCTATGACCACTTAAAGTCAAGAACACAATCCAGAAGCATATCCTTTAGGATCTGAGTGGTATGCTCTAATTGCCCGTCAGTCTGAGGATGATAGGCGATGGTAAATGTCAATCTAGTGCCCATGGCATTCTTTAGGCTCTGCTACCACTAAGCCATGAAATGCGGATCTTTATTAGAAACCATAGTCATAGGGACCCCATGAAGTTGCACTATGTCCCTAACATAAAGGTCGGCCAGATAATTGTAGACGTCCCCGAACGCATCCCGGGGAGGGTTAAGTCCCGTTCCGTTCATATTGGGGTCACTACAGTTCAAAGGACTCAATTTGTCACGGTTCTAAATCTGAACCAAAGAGTCCAACTCTGGCAAATCGTTTTGAAGAAAAACAGATTTTGAAAAGAAGTGCCAAACATGGACTGCTTTGCCAGATTACAGAGTCGCCACCTAAATATTTTAAAACGGGAAATTTAGGAAACCCTGACTCGGTGCCGAAGGCCACGTGTCCGTCATCACCAAAGTGACTTGGCTCGAG
Organism: Camellia granthamiana; assembly: GCA_036172215.1. NCBI lineage: Eukaryota > Viridiplantae > Streptophyta > Magnoliopsida > Ericales > Theaceae > Camellia > Camellia granthamiana. The sequence continues at coordinate 128,108,227 of CM069903.1, forward strand.
AGCTTGGGTACGATCGGGGAAGGTCAGCTATGAGCACCCCCTTTCGCCCGGTCCGAAGACCGGCCTCTACTAACCGTGATATCCGTTTTTGAAAACTTTATGCGTTCTTATTCCGGTTATTAACCTAGAATTACTATGTGATGCGCACAGCACAAAAGTATAGACTAGATCGCCTAACTTGGAAATAAACATTGCATATCCGTTTTATCTCGAAAAACGTGTTAGTTTTTGTGCTACTCGCAAGTAGGCTAAAATGCGGATTTCAATGAATTGTTCCAACTCACGCAATCCAACCTCCACCCACAGGCATTCAAGCAGTTTATAACACATAAGCATTTAGCCGCATGGTAAGCATACTGTCATGGTAACATTGACACGCATGTGGTATGCTAAAGCGTAAAACTTACATCGTACTCCGTGCCAAAAACAATAACCCGGTTAGCAAACATGCATGACCTAGTTCATGTTAAGTGGCTAATGCAACACAGGCGTAGATGTAATCTAGACAGGCTCGGCTATCCTAAGCATGACACATGAAATGCAACAACTATCACGTATTCAATTTGGAATTGAAAGTACGATGCAGTTTGTATGATGTACCGAGCCCGATGTATGTAAACAAATGCATGAATGCACGCATGCATTGCATAAGGTATGCTAATTTAGATGTGCCCTAATCTACCATCATAAGCAGGTAAATAAAAGGGTAGAAAGAAATGGGGGTTGGAAGACATGCACCCACTCACACACACTTATTACAAATTTGCCCTCGCTCGGAGGGACCAAAAGAATAATACAAATTAATTAACTACGCAAGTTAATTAATTATTACAAATTAACTAAATTAATTAACAAATTAACTAAGTTAATTAAAGCAGTAAACGCCTCGGGAAGAGGGCTCAAATGCAGCGCGCGCTCGGAATTGGCTCGGAATCGCACTGCCATGCATGGATTGCCTCTGTTTCCCCTGCTATCCTCCTCTGAAAATTGCCAGAGTCCCAGGAGTGCCTCTCAGGGCGCTGGGGAGTACCACCGGCTGCACAGAATAGCCACCGGCTGCAGGATGTGGCCACCGGCACTGAATTCATCCATCGGCTGAAGATTGACTGCCGGTCGGCACTAAAAAGTGCCGGTCGGCACAAAATGCCTGCAGAACCTGCAACTCACAGCAGCAGAGGACACAACTTGCATGGCAATGTAATTCAAAGCATGTATGCATCAAACATACTCCTTATCATGTTTTTGACTCAAAGGAAGATGTGCCTCGGTTCTCGGACCACCAATCACGCATTTCCATGCATGATGGCCCAAAGAACCAAGAGTGCAATTTTGATTTCAAATGCATGCAATGCAAACAAACACATAAGGGTGCTAAACCTCCATCACACTTCACTTCAAGAGGCCTAGCATGTATGCCAATATGATGCAATCCTAGACATGGCAACTAGTGTGCAAAATGGACAATGCTAGGCACTTATGCAAACATGCAAGTAAGCACACAAGGCAAGCATGCAAACCAAACTAAAGGATGGACTTAAACATGGATTAGGCAACTCCTATAGGCCTAAAACAGTAGCCAAAATGCTAAGTCATGAGGGCCAAACACACATGCACATATGCACAAGTTAAGGCACCAACACTTAAGCATAACAAACAACCCTTAAGCACACTTAAAGGGGTACAACAATGGACTACTAGCATGCATATGAAGCTCTGAAAATCATGCTAAACATGGTGCCAAACCAAGCAACAAAGTACAAAAAGCATGCACACATAGGTCCAACATTCAAAGCAAGTCAATGGGGCATTGAACTATACTTATACAAAACAAATATGGCATGCATTAAACAACTAAAAATAGGTTTTTAGCATGTTAAAACAAAGCCAAATGGCTGCTTAGATGGCATCTAAGAGGCTTGAAATCAAAGGCATGCATTAAGGCCAAAACATGGAGCATGCAACACATGCTTTCAAAGCATCAAAGAGGCAACTAAGGTAAGCATACAAGCACACCAAAGGGTCTGAAATGACATGCTAGATGGTTCCAAACCATCAAAACAAGGTAAGCAACACATGCTACACATGCATACTCGAAGGCTAGCAAGCCTAAAATGCAAAGAGGCTATATAATGCATGCCAAGATCAACCCAAATGATTATGGACAGAGCTAAAACATGGCAAAATAAGCATGTACACTTCATGGATCTAAGCCTAAAGCATGCTCAAGCTAGGGCTAACAACCTAGGCATGTTAAGGGACCAAAGAGGCATTACAAAGCAAGTGTAAGATGCAAAGCCCAAACTGAAAAAGACCCTTCAACAATACTGATGAGGGACCAAAAATATGACTACCCACAGTAGATGACAAGCCCCAAATCAATATACAAACATGCTCAAAATGCAACGCAAGATTAAGGCCCACAAAGGGGTATAACATGAAGTACCAAAAGGGTGCACCAAACAGCCAAAGACCCTTCATGAGACATGTAGAGGGGGGAAAAATAAGACACTTTTCAGGCCTGTCGAAGGCCCAAAAATGGAAGCATGGTAGGCTAAAGAAACATGCAACAAAATAAGGACCCAAGAGGGTATTGAAGCAAGTCATACATGGGGGTCCCAAACAAGGTTGAGCCCTTCTTCAATGTTGAAGAAGGGCTCAAAAAAAGCCTCTTTGTAGTTTACATCGAAGCTCAAAAATACATGCAACTATGGCTTAGATATGAACCAAGAAAATGCTAGTTTTGGGGAAAAGTGTGCTTACCCTTGTAGACCAACAAACCAGCACCTCTTGGACCAAGTTTTGGTGCTCCTAAGCTCTGCAAATGACCTCCCAAATGCTGGAATGGAAGATGGAGGTGTTGTGCTAGGTGTTGTAGAGCAAATGATGCAAGAACCAAGGTGTTTGGAAGCTTGGATAGGATAGATATAGAGGGTTGTAGATATATATGTTAGATATATATGTCTAACCTCTGGTTTTTTGCTCAAGAACTCCAACCTTTGCAATGGAGAAGAAGGCCTCTCTTATATAGGCAATGTAAAGGCCAAGCTTAGAGGCTAAGCAATTCAAAAAGGGTCAAGGGGGGGTCAAGGCTTATTTGAGAAGCTTGGACAGCTGGTAGGCTTCTTGAGGAAGCCAAGACAAGGGGTCAAGGCTTCCTCAAGAAGCCTTGAGCAAAGGGTGCACCAAAAAGGGCCAAAAGGTGGTTAAAGGGTGCAAAATAGGCACATGTATGCACGTGGATCTGGTTCTGTGCATCCCAGCTAGCACAGCTGGTATACACTAGGCTTGGGGGGTTCAAAGGGTGCAAACCGGCCAGAAAATTTGATCATCGGCCAAAATAAAGTGCCGGTCGGCTAAATAGAGTGCCGATAGATGATCCTGAGGTCAAAAAATGGCCGGTGGGTATGCAAATTGAAGCCCCGGAAGTTAGCTTTCCAATGGCGCAAACCTTGCATCAAAATTCCTCCTGTGCAAAAAGTTATGCCCTTTTCCGTGAAGTCGCGCAGACTCGATCCAACCGGGATGATGCCCAGCTTCAACCAATCATATCTCCTCCACCCTGACTTGGCTCTAGGAGATTCTTGAATGAAAAATGAAGCCCCAGAAGTCTTCTTTCCAATGGTGGTGGCCTCATAGCTCAACTCCAAGTATGCAATTGAATAAGCCTGATTCAGCGAGGGCTGCTCGACTCCCTTCTACCCAGATCTTTGCCGATCTTCTTCTTCAACCTGTTTTCTTCCCTCCTCTCCTCTTTTCTTCAACTCCAAACCCTTAAACAAAGTGTTTGGGAAGATTTGCTTCTCTTCTTGCCGAAGAAACTGAACCTGTGCCCTGCACACCTCTCAACACCGAGCAAACCATCAGTAATGCCCAAGTCTTGAGGGCGGTCAAAAATGGGGTGTCTACAATAATCTACTGAATCACTCGTGCGCATAGGTACAAAGTGTGCTAACTTAGTTAACCAGTCGACTATCACCCACATGGCATCATTACCCCGTTGAGTCCTCGGAAGACTCATAAAAAAGTCCATTGTGATATGCTCCCACTTCCACTCAGCTATAGGCAAGGATTGCAACAAACCCGCTGGCCTCTGATGCTTGGCCTTCACTTGTTGACAAGTAAGGCACCTCGAAACAAACAAGATTACATCTCTTTGCATCCCCTTTCACCAAAACTGGTGACTAAGGTTGTGATACATCTTTGTGCCTCACAGATGTACCGCAAGGCATGAATGGTAGAACTCTTAGAGTACCTTCTCCCTACACGGCTCTGGCATGGAAAGATGGTCAGGATATCTAATACTCAAGTCAGAATACACGTTTAAGCCCTTCTCTGCCTTCCCGCTAGATATCTTCTCTTGGATAGACTCTACTTCGAGATAACCTTGTTGTGTTTCTACAACTCGACTCACAAGCGTAGGTTTTGCAACTATAGTAAACAAGGTTGCAGACTCAACGGACTCGCCAAGAACAAGTCAAACTCGCCAACAACACCCAACATCTCTCATTCCTGGATGACAATACTAGCTACACTGCTAATGGATTTCCTACTCAAGGCATCGGCCACTACATTAGCCTTCCTTAGATGATAATGCAACTCGAAGTCGTAATCCTCAATAAACTCCATCCACCTTCTCTGCCTTAGATTCAAATCTTTCCGTGAAAATAGCTACTTCAGACTCTTATGATCGGAAAAGACCTCAAATCTCTCACCATAAAGATAATGTCTCTAGATTTTCAAAGCATAGATCACAGCTGTTAGTTCTAAGTCATGGGTAGGAGAGTTTCTTTCTTGTGTTTTCAATTGCCGTGAGCCATAAGCTACTACTTTCTCTTATTACATCAAGACATAACCCAAACCTTCCTGAGACGCATCACAATACACTGAATAACCTAAACTCCTCTCGAAAATAATCAGCACTGGAGCCGTGGTAAGTCTAACCTTAAGCTCTCGAAACGATTTCTCACAAGTCTTGCTCCACACAAATTTGATTCCCTTCCTCGTCAGTCTAGTTAACGGTGAGGCCAATATAGAGAAATCCTACACAAATTGTAGGTAATACATGGCTAATCCCAAGAAACTCCAGCTCTCAAAGGCATTCTTAGATCATTCCCAATCTTGCATTGTCTCTATTTTAGAAGAGTCTACAGTCACCTCTTTCCCGGATGCCACATGGCCTAAGAATTTCACCTCCTTCAACCAAAACTCACACTTCCCGAACTTAGCATATAATTTGTGGGCTCTAAGTAACGCAAGTACAATCCGTAAGTGTTCCTCGTGTTCCTCCTCAGAGGGTGAATAGATCAAGATGTCATCAACAAAGACAACCATAAAACAATCTAAGAACTTATGGAAGATTCGGTTAATCAAATTCATAAACAAGGCCGGTGAGTTGGTTAGCTCAAAAGGCATCACTAGAAACTCATAATGGCCATATCACATATTGAATACTGTCTTCTGGATATCCTCTTTCTTCACTCTCAACTGGTGATAACCCGATCTTAAGTTTATCTTAGAAAAGCAACAAGACCCTTTCAACTGATCAAACAAGTCATCTATACGAGGTAGTGGGTACTTGTTCTTAATAGTTACCTAGTTCAACTTCTAGTAATCAATACAAAGTCGCAATATGGCATCTTTCTTCTTAGCAAAAAGAGCCGGTGCTCCCCAAGGCTAAGCACTATAGTGGATAAATCCCTTATCTAGCAATTCTTGGAGTTGAATCTCCATCAACTCACTCAACTCGGTGGGTGCAAATCTATATGGTGCCATGGAAATCGGTGTCGTGCTAGGCATTAAATCAATAGAGAACTCAATCTCACGATGAGGTAGCAAACTAGTGAGATCCTTTGGAAAGACGTCCGGGTATTCACAAACTACCCTCGGCAACTCAACTCGGACCACATCACGCTCAACACCTAAGAATGTAGCAAGAAAAAGACTAAACTTGGCCCGACCACATGGATAATACACTGGTAACAAGGCTCTATCGACTCGGTCCCCCAGAAAATAAAAACAATCACCACCTGAGGTACATACAATAACTCTCTAGCGGTAACAGTCTATAATAGCCCAATAGAATGACAACCAATCCATGCCTAAAATGACATCAAAACTCAACATATCAATCAACACAAAAGCAAAAGGAAGTCTATGACTGGCAACCTATATCTCATAACCCCGAGATGGCCAGTCCAACACAACCTCACCACCAACAGGTGACTCTACCTTGAGTGGAGTTATTAACTGAGCCACTTCTAACCCTAATGTTGATGCGAATGCAAATGAAATGAAATAATGCGATGCACCAGTATCAATCAACACATTGGCAATAGAATTACACAACAAGAAGTTGTCTTTCACTACTGAAGGTGCTGGCAACAAATATGGTGTGGTAACAGCATACACACGCCCTGTAGGTCTCTGATCTTGTAACACGACCTATGATTAGTCGATAATCCATGATTAATCATGTTTAATGAGTAATTAAGATTAAATTCTAAATTAATTACGTTTGTGTAGCATTATTTGTGTTTGTATCTGTCTCTCGTAGAAAGATCTGTTTGTATTTCTGTTTTGTTTTGCGAATTGAAGGCCTTATCAGCATCTGATCACGAAACTGATTTGATATATGTGTTATTTGGAATTTTTGGGGAATTATGTTAGGTTCAATTGAAATTCGATTAGGAATCAAATAATTAGAATAAAATGATCCCAATTCGTTATCTTTAGCTCAAGTTAATTAAGCAACAATAGTTGGGCCTATATAAGGCATATGAGACCCCTAGGATACATTTTACACTCTCATTTCATTTTTCGTAAGCTCCAAACATGTGAGGGAGAGGAACCAAGAGAGATTTGAACTCAAGAAAAGCAATTGAGAAAGATTAGAAAGAATTGGCTTGAAACCTTAACCAATTAGCCACCTAGAGCATAATTGAACACCTAAGGTGAGAAATCAAACCCTTAGCTGTGTGATTGAGTTAAGTCATATAAGAATTCAAGTGAAAGAGGTGGATTGACATGAGGATTAAGCTAGAATTGGAGAATTGTAACTCATACCATGCATACATGCATATTTTCTTCCATTTTGAGTTTAATTGTTAAGGATTCTCACATGCATGCACCAAGTCTACCATAGTTTTGAGAATTCATCATGTTTTCCATCAATTTGCCTTATTTGATCATGATTTGGAAGCTTTGAACTCCATTGCATATAGGATATGTTTTCAAAGTTTTGAGTTTGAATTAGCACAATTGACATGCTTTTGGACTTTGATTTTGCGAAATGATTTTAGATTCTTTATGCTTTACAAGTTTGAGCTTGTTTTCTCAAGTTTTGGGGCCCAAAAGTTGCATTTTGAGATTTTGGATTTGAGTTTTGAGCTTGAGAGCAAATATGGAAATTCTAAAATTTTGCTCCTTCGCTCGAGCGACAGAACCTGCGCTCGAGCGACCACCTTTATTTTTGTACTTCCACTCAAACAACATATAGTTGGCTCAAGCATGAAATTCATGCTCCCAGAAGTTTACCATTTTTACAGACCACTCGAGTGACAAGAGTTGTGCTCGAGCGAAGATCTCAATCTCACGTTCGAGCAACCATCAAGCGGAGAAATCAAGCAACCAGTATTTTTACAAAGTTTACAAACTGCTCGAGTGAAGGAAGTTGTGCTTGAGTGACCACTCACATGTTTGGACGTCTATTCGAGCGAAGGAAGTTGTGCTCGAGCGAGACCCCTGTTTCCAGCATATTTAACCAAGTGTTTTCAAGTGCATTTTAGCATCCTCATTGTATCACAGGCATTCTTAAGCCATGATTAAGACATGATAATGAGCTTAAAGACTTAGAAATACACTAAGAATGAAACATAATGGGTTAAGTATATTTCGAGCGTGTGTTTCAATGTATATCTACTATGTGTTTGTGTAGGTCACGCGCCATAGACTATCTGAATCGCCCGCTTTCTCTATTTTGCTATCAAAGCCATCTGTGAGTAATAACTCTATAAAATTATGTTTAACTTTAATTATTTTCTGATGATATGAAATGATTATTTTTCTGAAATACTATGTTTTGCATGAATGAATGATTGTCCACGTTTCTGAAATATATTCGTGGCATCCTTAGCATCATATGATTTGCATCCCTTTATGGTCATTAGAATGCCTTTATGGTTGTCCCTTTATGGGTCATCGGAAACGTCTCTGTGAACATGAGTCATCCGAATGCCTTATAGTTGTCCTTTTATGGGTCATCGGGATGCCTTTATGGCTGTTCCTTCATGGGTCATCGGATTTGTTCACGCTAATGGATGTACCACATAATATCATGTGAAATGTATGAACTTTGCTTATGAATATGATTATGTATATGAATCTGTTTCTATTTTGACATCTGATTATGTACAAGACTCTGTTTCTGTATGGACATCATTCAGCAAAACCTTTACTCTGTTATTATTCACTAGGCTTCTGCTCACTATTTACATTCTGTATGTAGGTGAGCAGGTGCCTAACTAGGCCTAAGCTACTTTTTGGAGAGCTTTGTTTTGTTAACCACCCTTTTGTGCCTCCCGAGGAGGTTCCGAATTAAGTCAAGTTAAGTGTCATGTTTTGGGAGTGATGTTTTTAACTCTTGTTTTGTTTTCTTTTCGTGACTCTTATACAATTTCTGATTTTCTGTATAATGGGCTAAGTTCCACTTTTGTCTTATCTGTATCGGCGGGTGACATAAGATTGTTGCATTTTGACGTCATGTGTATACATAAAGTTTAAATCATTCCCATGTTTGTCTGCACAGCTTAATGGTTGTTGTATATTGTATATTTGCTTCCGCAACCCCTTAATATATGTTAATCTATTCAGAGGCCTTTGGTAATCCCAAGATTACTGGGCGGTTACGATGTTAAACCTATAGGGGCAGGTTTGGGTCGTGACAGATCTACTTGCTCACCTCTCAAAGCATAAGTCTGAAACACTAATTGAGTCGAAGAGGCTCCCTAATTGGCCCTCGAGGCCTAAGCTAATGGTATAGGATGATGGCTCTGTGTCTACCTCAAACTAGACACACTAGATGTGTCATCCAACTAAGGGCAAAACCTCCTTACGTGCGTCGACTGCCCACATTGATAATAGGTAAGCGGCTACCCTCTCATCTGACTCTAGCTTTGAGGATGAGCCGCAGACAATGCAGACTATTGCCCTCCTCCTCTCTGCGGGCAAACTAAAGACTTGTGGCCTAGCTGACCACACTTAAAGTAAGTGATCTCATCTTGACCACCTCTTCCTAACCTATAACTTAGTACATGAAAAGTGGATCTAGACTGTGCTCCCTAGGATTGATGTGGGGTGGAACCCCTTTGCCTCTTGCTGTCCCGAGTCCCCCTGAACTTCCTGACTCCTCTTCTTGGAGACCCTTATCCGGTCCCCCTCTGACTGAACCATGGTCTCAAGATGAGCTGCCGCCTCCACAAGGCGTCCGTAGTCCCTAATCATAGAACCAACCACTTTGAAAAGAAGCCCGGTCTGCAATCTCTTCTCGAACTCAATACAACGGCATTCATATGTCGCTACGAGTTCTGTTGCAAACCTCGATAAACTGGTAAAGGAAGCCTCAAACTCGGCCACCAGTGTGTTAAACTGCTTGAGCTTCAAAAATTGCTCTCTTAACTTCTCCCTAGTAGTGGGAGACAAAAACTTATACTGGAAGACATTGAGAAAGGCCTCCCAAGTCACTCCAATGCGCCCACGTGCGCACTTCTACCACTAACCTATATCTCCCTTCAACTGGAAGGATGCCAAGATGTAGACACCCCATTTTTGACTGTCTTCAAGACTTAGACGTCATCGCTCGTGCACTCGATCATTGTGTGTTTGTGTTCGTTTTGAGCACCTTATGGACGCGCCCCGAGGGACTTATGCTACCACAGTTCGGACTTGTTTTGTCACGGTTCTTAATCTGAACCAAAGAGTCCAAATCCGACAAATCGTTTTGAGAAACAGATTTTTAAAAGAAGTGCCAAACATGGACTGCTTTGCCAGATACAAAGTCGTCACCTAAATATTTTTTTGTGGGGGAATTTAGGAAACCCTGACTCGGTGCCAAAGGCCACGTGTCCGTCATCACCAAAGTTGCCTCGGCTCGAGAACTTGGGTACGATTGGGGAAGGTCAGCTATGAGCACCCCCTCTCGCCCGATCCGAAGATCGGCCTCTACTAACCATGATATCCGATTTTGAAAACGTTATGCGTTCTTATTCCAGTAAATTTAGCTAGAATTACTATGTGATGCGCACAACACAAAAGTATAGACTAGATCGCCTAATTTGGAACGAAGCATTACATATCCGTTTCTTTGGAAAATGTCAGAAATTTGCTACTCGCAAGTAGGCTAAAACACGGATTTCAACGAGTTGTTCCAACTCAAACAATCCAACCTTTACCCACAGGCATTCAGGCAGTTTATATCACATAAGCAGCTAGTAAGACTAAACACACACAAAGAGTATAAGATAGGGAGATATAGAGATGAAATAGATACACTACTCAAACCCTAATATCAGAGCTCTCTCTGAATTTTTCTCTCTAACCCTAGAGGAGGAGAGGAGACCCTCCCTCTTATAGAGAATCCCTCTTGTAAAGCTTCCAAGGCAAGCTAACAAGAGGGAGATCCCTCCATACACGTGTATGGAGGGGAGGAAAGTGTATGCCAGCTAGCATAAAAATATCTGCAAAGCAGATGCACAGTAGTCGGCTGGCCAAAAATGCAATTTGACCAAAAAAAGATGGCCGGTCGACCATCTATGGTTCCGGCCGGCCAAACATTTGGCTAATGGCAACAAAACACAGCCGGTGGCCTCAAGCCATGGCCGGTAGAGTGTGGGGATGGCCCACAAGCCATTCCCTGCCCCTCTAGGGCAAAACACAAGTGTTTGGTGCAAAACCAGACACAAAACGGTCGAGCCGAGAGATTTTGAAGCAAGGTGTGTAGCCGAGTCCTCCGAGAACTCAAGACAAACACAAACAAGGATAATCACCAGGTGTTCAAGCGGTGACGTCCAAGTCTTGAGGATGGTAAAAAATGGGGTGTCTACACACCTGAACTCCCCGGCCGAATGCTCTGTCTTTGAACCTTTAAACCTTGTTCTTTCTGTACCTTGTTTTGGACCAAAACTTGGTGTCTGGACCTCTTGGTGACCTGTCGGCCACCACCCTAGGCTGTTGGCCATGGGTGTGGCCAGTCAACCACCAGTGCCTTTTCTAAATATTTATTGACAGCTGTGCCAACTGTTGCACATTGAGCTGCATCTCCATACACGTGTATGGTGAGATGTTTCTAAGCTCAAGGGGTGGTTTTTTTTTATATATAGGGGGGTTCCTCCCCTTTTTAGAGGGTTAGAAAAATTAGAGCAAAAATATATATATATATATCTCTCTCTACATCTCTCTTGATATTTTGTACACATTTGCACACAAGTCCTTAGCTTTTGCATACCAACCCTTAACCAAATACTCTCACCTTTGGGCTGAGATTACTTGGAGTCTTGTTTGAGCTCTAGAAGGGGGTTTGAGCTTGGATTATTGGCTATTTTGTGCTTTGCTTCAAAGGTATAGCACTTATCTCATTCATACTTGTGTTGGTATCTTTGTTTTGCCATCTTTTCCAACTATTTTTGGGCTAATTTTGAACTGTCAAAAACTATGTTTTTATGGTTTAAAAGTGTTGGTTTGAGGTCTCTTTGAGTTAGGGGGTGGTCCACCCTTCTTGCTCCTTTGCTTGTTAAGCTCTTATACCATTTTTCATCACTTTAAAACCAACTTTTTTGGGCCTTTTAACCACTGAATTTCAAAGGTTTTTCAATGGTAAAAACCTTGTTTTAAAGTCCAAAATTGGAGGGGTTAGCCTCCCCTCCTTGTGTCTTGTTTGCATGCCTAGATAGCTTCACATGTTAGCATGTTTTTCTAGCTTAATTTAGCTTAAGTCCAGCATGTTTTTGCCTCTGAAATAACCTTTTTTGGCTCTGTTTTGGGCTAGTTAGTTCAGTTGAGACTTGTTTTGCATAGTTGTATTGTTAATCTCCTTCACTAGCTTGATGTTTTAATGCTTTGATCATCATTGTTTTGAGTTAATAGTATGCTTTAGTGTTGTTTTACACTTCATTTTAGCACTTAAAATCTCTGCAATCTCCTTCCATTCTTCACTCTTTTATTTGTTTTGAAAGTGGCTTTAAACCTCATGTTTTTCGAAGTGTGAAATGGAGGTGTTGCACCTAATGGTTTAATTCCTTAGGGGGTTCATTACCAACAGTGTAATGCCTCTTTCATGCCCAAAGCAACTTGCTATTTGAGCCATCTTTCCATTAGAGGACACTCACTAATGGACAAATCAATTAAAGAATGGTTTTGGTAATTAAAATGAGTAAATAAAATTGGACAAGTAAAAGAGGCAAGATAAGAATCTTTCGTGTTGCATTGCATGTATTCGAATCGGACGTTAATTCAAACATAAGGAAAATGGGACATTTCATACTCAAAAGTGATGAAATGTGCCACTTTCCTTGGTCACCATCACCCTTGATCATGCATGATAGGGTGGTGGTCTTTTTGAGTCTTGTTTTGCACTCATTAAACTTGTACAAGCTTGGTTCTTTGGCCATCATGCATGGAAATTGCTTGATTGGTGGTTTGAGAGCCAAGAGTTTCACTCATTTGAGCTTGTTTGATGATAAGGAGTGTAAACAGTACACACAAACTTGTGAGAATACACTATTTTTCTCTATCTGCTCCCTATTGCAACAAAAAGAGGAGTTCATGTCATCAGTGGCCTACTGGCCACCACCAGTAGCCGACCGGCCACCAGTGCTAACCGACCGACCACCATTGGTAGCCGACAGGCTCCCAGTCAGCCACTAATGAAATTTGCATAGTGTGTTCCTGAGGTGGAGCAGAGGTATTCTGGAAGTTGGCAGAATTTTTGGTGTTCAAATGTGGAAACAGAGGCTCGCAGCAGCAAAACGGTGGCTTTTCGGGTAGAGGAACTGAGTATGCATGCATCCCTCGTTTCTTGAGGCCGTGTAGTTAACTTGTCTAGTTAATTAGTTATTTAATTCGTGTCGTAATTAATTAACTTAATTGCTTTGTAATTAGTTAGTTAAGTATTGTAATATTTAATTAGCTTAGAGTTGTTAGTTAAATACTATGTTGTAATAATTTGCTTAGCGTAATTAGCATATCTAGTTGGTTAGCTTTTATTCATTTGGACCCTCCTTCGCGAGGGCGAAATATTGTAATAAGTGTGCGTGCGTGTGTGTATGTCTTCCAACCTCACGTCTTTCTCCTTTTTATTTGATCACTTTCGATGGTTAGATTAGGGACATTTTCAATTAGCCTACCTTATACTTGCATGCTTGCTTCCATTCATTTGTCTTGTATGCACCGAGGCTCGGCGTATCATTCAAACTGCATCATCATTTCAATATCTTATTTGAATACGTGTTTAATCACATGTTGTTCGAATCAATTCATATGCTATGTTAGTAGCCGAGCCTATTAAATTGCATATTGCATGTGTTGCATTAGACATCTTAACATAGTTAGGATCATGCATTTTTCTAACTAGTTTCTGTTTTGGCTTGGAGCACTCGGTGAGTTTTACGCTTTAGCATACTTGCATGAGTGTGATTGCCATATTGCCATGATTCGCATGCTTGCCATGAGGGTATGTGCTTAAATTCTTAACTGCATGAATGCCTATGGATGAAGGCTTGTTGTTTGAATTGGAATGATTCAACGAATGTAATTTTTAAGCTCACTTTGTTGTGGCAAATCCTGTTTTAAGCCCACTATGTTTGGTGGCAAGTCGGCATTTTTAAGCCCACTTGAGGTGGCAAATTCATACCATTTTCGCAAAAACAAACATGAGTTGAATTGTTCCAAATTGAGCAAACTAGTCTATACTTGCTTGTGCGCATCACATAGTAAAGCTAGTTTAATAACCGGGATAAGAACGCATAATGTTTATAAAACATCGTATCATGATTAGTAGAGGTCGATCTTTGATTGGGCGAGCGGGGGTGCTCAATTCATGACCTTCCCCCCTCGTACCCAAGTTCCCGAGCCGAGGCAACTTTGGTGATGATGAACATGTGGCCATTGGCACGAGTCAGGGTTTCCTAAATTTCCCCAATATAAAAAATATTTAGGTGGCGACTCTGTATCTGGCAAAGTGGTCCAATTTTGGCACTTTTTGATTCAAAATCAATTTTCCAAAATGATTTGCCGGATTTAGACTATTTGGTGTTTATCAGTTTCACATTGCACTTGTGAGACTAGATTCAGAACCGCGAGAGTTCGAACTGTGAGGCCTTTCTTTTCAAACCTTTTCGAAAGGCGGGGCGCGAGAAAAAGGTGAGTCCACAGTTTCTGGCGACTCTGCTGGGAAAAAAGAGAACTTGACTTGAACTCATGATATGTTATTTTATTTATACTTATGTGTTTTTTTGCATTGCATTTGCATTGGTGCGCCTAAATCACAGTGTTTAGCATCTGTTATTCCTAAATGGTATGCCGGAGGCTTGCTTGGAAAAGCTTGCCAAAAGGCTAACTGGTTGCGGGCTCTGCCATGATAGGAACATAACCCTTGGATCTGGATTACCGCTATACCGTTTGATCCTCCTTTCACTTTTTGATGTTAGGTGTAAGAGGTATATTGGGTAGTCTTGCTGAGGTACCCTTTTTGACCACTCGACCTAGTTGCATATCGAAAACCATAGAGACTGTTCCAAATTAGGACAGGTTGCTTACTCGAATGTAAGATTGTATGAAGTCAGTTGTTTTACGTAGTGAATCCCTAGCTCCTGACGAAATTAGGACAGGGTAACCCTACCCCATCATAGGGGTGTTTTGGCTCTCACTTGCTTGTTATGTGCTTTTAGAGAGAAACTTTGCAGGAATGTATGTATCAGTTGCAAGTTTGGGTATTAGTTTTGGGACAGAAATCAGTGTTTGAGTACAGTTTTCCAGCTTATGATTGCAACTGCGTGTTATTTCTATCTGAGCTGAGGTGCTGTGCAGTTTCTGATTTTTGTTTCTTTTTGCTTTATTTTCTTTTCGCAAGGTATTCTTTCACCATTGCTTTAGACGATTTTGTTACCCCCTAAGCACTCTGGACCTGAGTTAGAAGGATTTGTAGATCTGGGGATCTAGTTAGGGGACAGCCAGTGTTTGTTTCACTCCCGCCGGTTACTAGACGGAGGAGGATTCGACAAAATTTGCCAATTCAGCAGTCACCGTTTACCTCGCCTATGCCCAGTTGGGCCCAATCATCTACTTCTACTCCAGACAGAGAGTATTCGCCAGTTCTGGCAGTTCAAAGTCCTCAGGTCAATGTGGAAGACATGCTTCGTCAGCTTCAACAGACTATTGAGAACATGTAGCTAGATGCTGCCCGACAAGCTGAAACCACAGCTCGCCAAGCCGATGTTGTAGCCCGTCAAGCAGAGGTAATAGACAGGCTTCAACAATAGCAGCCGCAGCCTACAGTAGCCTCAGCATCCCATGCACCCCCAGCGGGAATTCCAGTACCAGGGGTCATAATCAATGTCCAAGAAAATGCAGGCATTCAGGCGGATCCCATCCCACCTCAGACCTCCAAGGCACTGGTTTACTCGATAGAGGCACCGTTTGAATTCGAGGTCGACCTTACTGCACTAAAAGTGAGCAAGCTGGAAAAGCTCTTCAAACGAGCACAAGGCATGAATTCGATCCCTGACATAGATGATGGCTATACTGATTCGACAGTGACGTTGCCAGACAGATTCAAGATACCACATATAGACTGGTTTGACGGTTCCGACGATCCTATGGTCTATCTACGGCTATTCTCTGACATCCTGCGACCTATGGGTTTCACCAGACTATAAAAGCTGTCGCTCTTTGGCCGGACCCTGTCGGGTATAATGACCATCTGGTATGCTAAGCTTGAAGACTCTGTGAAGAGAAATTGAGAGGAAATGGCCGAGGCCTTTGTAGCACAGTACTCCTACAATACTCAGATTGAGGTCGTAACTCGTGATCTCGAAGCAACTTGCCAGGAGCCGAAGGAGGGCTTCTCGGATTTTGTGACCCGGTGGAGGGCCAAGGCCTCTATGATGACTGTCTGGCCATATGAAAAGGACCAGATCAGAATGGCGGTCCGTAATTTGCAAGGAAGATTATTACAGAAAATGATAGTCTTGCCTTTGTCTACTTTTGCTGACCTTCACGAAGTAGGGGTGCAAATAGAGGATGCAATGAAGTAGGGTCTAATAAACCATGAGACAGAGTAGCCTAAGAGGGCTTTCACATGCAGTTCCAATGCGACTACTAGCAGTAGTGCAGCTACAAGGCCTTCAAATGTGAGCATGGTCACCACCACACCCAAGACTGCCAACCCCTTTGCCGGCACATCCAATGCAACTCCCCAAACCTCTAGCCATTAGACCCGAGGCCAGAGGGTCTTCACCCCACTCTATATGTCCTTATTCACAACCTTGAGGGTCCTGATCAAAAAAGGGCATCTAAAGTCATTAGAATAACGCTCACTGTCCAATCCTCTTCCTCTTAAACACAAACCGGCCAAATATTGTGCTTTCCACCAACAACATGGTCATGATACAGATCAATGCTTTAGATTACGTCATGAGATTCAAGATCTCATTGACAATAAGGTGATAGCACCTCCTGAAAAGCCCAATGTCACTACAAATCCTCTCCTACCGCATAACTAAGCCCCTCTACGCCGACAAATAAACCTCATCCATATACTGATCATCCCTTACGAACCCAGTATATACATCACCCCCTCCCACCTACCTAAGCTGGTGCCGTTCATCCCAGAAAGCACATATTTGTGCATGATGACGCGTCCACATCCCAACCCAAACCTGTGGTGGTGATCATGGTAGATAAAGGCAGGGTAGCCTTGGTGGAGAATGGGAGTGTTAGCTCAGTACCTGAGCGCTCTGTGGACTTATCTGAGGAAGAGCACAATCCATGCCATTACATTGTGCCGACCAATCAGGCTAAAACAGAGGTGGAGTTGCCAACAGGAATGGAGGTGAATGTGGTCCAGGAAGATGGCCCAAGCCAGGGATTAGATGACCTAGCCAACCTGGAGGAAGACATCAACAATCTGCTGTTCTTCGATGAGCAAGATTCGGGAGATGTGCACATTAACTAGTTCAATCTGAACGGGTCGACAGACAACTCTGGGTGGCTCAGTGATGAACCTGATGTGGATGAAGGACTTCAACCAAAGTTGGAATAGCTAGAAGTAGGAATTGCTATAAGGGTCGGAACGGCAGAGGACAAGGGGAAATTGCTGGAGAGCACCAGTATTAAGAATTCAGCTCAGAAATCTGGCATTATTAGTACTGCTGATACGGAACGAGAGTTCGCACTGAAGCTTTTTGAACAAGAAAGGGATGAGAATAGTCAGAAAGCTGGAAAAGCCAAACACTTTGTGGGGGATGACTGTGATGTAAGAGTAATTACAACAGAGAAGATGATGATCTGCATCTTGCCCACACCGACAAGGATTAGGGCTGAGACCTGCTAGATAGCACTTGGTACTTTGAGGAGGTGGATCATGTGACTAGAAGCAGGCGGTACTTCAAGCCCCCACACTTAGACCAACCCGAAGCATCCAGAAAGGACAAGGAGGCTGAAAAACAGAGGGAAAAACTATTAGAGGAAGAGGCTATGTTGAAGCAGTTAAAGAAGATTCAAGCAGATATATCTATCTAGGGGTTGCTTATGGCTTCGCGTATGCACTGGCAAGCTATACTATTAGCGATGGATAAAGAAAAGTTGTCTATCGACACCACCTCGAGCAACTAGTGGGACTTGTCTTCCCAGGAGGTGTTACGCCAGCTTTGACCTTCTCGGATAAGGAATTGCTGCCCGAAGGCTCTGCACACAACAAACCATTATACATCTCAGTTGAGTGTAGAGAGAAGTGGGTGCCGGTTGTATTGGTTGACACTGGGTCTGTAATCAATGTTTGTTCGTCTCGCATTGCCTATGCTATTAGGTTGAAGCCAGTGGATTTTGTACTAATGGCCCCGGTGATCCGGGCTTACGACAACACAAGCAGAGAGGTGATGGGAACAGTTCAGATCAGAACACAGGTCGGGCCGGTCCAACAGGATATTGAGTTTCACGTCCTGGATGTTCCAGCTACTTTCAACTTGTTACTTGGGCGACCCTGGCTGCACCAAGTAAAAGCTGTTTCTTCCACCTTACATCAAATGCTGAAGTACTCTCTTGAAAAAGGGGTAGCCATTGTTTTCGGGAATTCATCTATACATCCTTCGCCAGAGGTTACCACACCCGTATTGGAGATTGTACATGGTGACGAGGATGTTTTCTTGTCTGGTTTTACCTTGGTTGAGGCCCGAGTGGTGCAAAATATCTTGGCTGTTGATGAGGGCTTATACGTCAGTGCACTTATGAACAAGCTGCAACATGTGCCCGGGATGGGATTAGGAAAGAGTGGTCGGAAGGGCGTTACTGCACTGGTCGAAAAGCCACATAACCCTCATGCCTTTGGCTTGGGCTATACGCCCACCAAAGAGGACTGGGTGAGGAAAGGGAAAGAAATGACCGGAAGAGCCAGAGAAAAGTAAAGTGAGAAGCATTATGAGCTTGTGCATAGGCCAATTCAGGGAACTCTGAATGGCCGCTTTATCCAGGAGGGGGGAGACTTTCCATTTTGCAGCTTTCCTGAGCCATGGTTGAACACCGAGAAGCGGCGTCTACCCGGCTTTGAGATTTTCTTCGACTTATAGCTGTAAAAGGGTGAAGCCACAGAGGAACAGATTGAATTAACTCCCCAGGCTAAACAAAGCACAAAAAGTGAGTCCAATAACAGTGAACTTAAGGTAGGAGTAGCATTAGCATGTCCCATTTCGGATCCTCAGATCAACTCAGAGAGCTTGGGGGATGACTTAACCAGTGGTATCCTGTGGACCCTTCCGGTGGTATCCTGGATGCATCTGACACACCATCCCTCACTTGGCAGCTGGAGAAAGGTTTTTTATCCAGTAGTTCTGAGTCAGGTAGTGAGCCGGAATTTGATTCCACAGAGTCTATGGAGTCGGAATCAGATTATAGTTCTTCTGAGTCAGAGTTCGGTATTCCTGGGGTTGATAACCCAGATCCCGTAGTTTTGTCCAGGTTGTCTTTTTCCTTTTCTTTTGAGTCGGTTGTAACCGAGGAATTGAATGAGTTGGATCTTTTGAATGTGAATACCACTGCAGTTTTTGAGTACTTCTCTGTGCCGCTTGTATATTGCATTGATCATGACTTTCAAAATTTTGATAAAAATGACGAGGAAGGAATTCCTCTGGTTTTGAAACATTTGGTTGATCGAGAGGAGGAGAGGTTTGTAAAACCCCTTGTTGATGAAATCATTCCAATTAATGTGGGTACGGAGAAGGATCCGTGTCTGGTCCAGATCAGGTCCACGTTGTCTTCGAAGGAGCGCGAGCAGTTAGTCGCTTTATTAAAAGATTTCAAAGATGTTTTCGAGTGGTCCTACGAAGACATGCCTGGAATTGATCCTGAGATTGTACAGCATCGGATCCCTCTTGACCCCGAGGCCCGACCCGTCAAATAGAAGCTGCAGAGAATACACCCGGATTGGGCTTTGAAGATTAAGGAAGAGGTCACCAAGCAGATAAATGTAGGGTTCTTGCTAGTAACTGAATATCCAACTTGGTTGGCTAACACTGTTCCGGTGCCGAAGAAAGATGGCAGAATTCAGGTATGTGTGGATTTCAGAGATCTGAACAGAGCCAGTCTGAAGAACGACTTTCTTGTACCGCACATCGATGAATTGGTGGACTTCACTGCAGGCCATGCGTTGCTCTCTTTCATGGACAGATTTTTCGGGTATAACCAGATTCTGATAGCACCCGAGGATAGAGAGAAGACTGCTTTCACTACATCGTGGGGAACCTACTGCTATAGGGTGATGCTGTTTGGGTTGAAGAATGTTGGGGCCACCTATCAACGGGCTGCAACCTCAATTCTACATGATATGATCCACAAGAGGTCGAGGTGTATATGGACGACATGATTGTCAAGTCTAAGGAAAGAGAGGGCCACTACATCGCCTTGAAGAAATTCTTCCAACGGATCAGAGAATATCGGTTGAGGCTGAATCCACAAAAGTGCACTTTTGGTGTAACAGCAGGGAAAATGCTGGGGTTCCTGATCACATAGAGGGGCATCGAGGTTGATCCTTCCAAAATCAAGGCCATCCTAGAAATGCCACCACCAAGGACTGAAAAGGAGGTGCAAGGCTTTCTGGGTAAACTGTAATTCATAAGACAGTTTATTGCAAAATTAACCTTGACTTGTGAACCACTATTTGGTCTCCTGAAGAAAGGAAAGAAATTCCAATGGGATGACTGATGCCAGTTTGCTTTTGAGCAGATCAAGCAATACCTTCAGAAAGCAATACCTTCAGAACCCACCCGTGTTGTTACCGCCAGAGCCGGGGAAGCCGTTGATTCTGTATCTATCAGTAACGGACATAACAATGGGATGCATGCTTGCTTAGGAATATGAGGATAGAGTGGAGAAAGCCATCTATTACCTGAGTAAGAAGATGTTGGACTATGAGACCCGTTACACCCCGTTGGAGAAGGCTTGCTTAGCCTTGGTATGGGCTACCAGGAAGTTGAGGCACTACTTGTTAGCTCACTCCGTAATTTTGGTTTCAACGTTAGATCCCATCAAATATCTCTTCGAGAAACCAGCGCTTATGGGTAGGCCAGCTCGTTGGTTACTTCTTCTCTCCGAATTTGATTTGAAGTATGTGACTCGCAAGTCTGTCAAGGGGAGAGCAGTAGCAGAGTTTCTGGCACATCACCCAGTGGAAGGGGACGAAGCAATAGAATACCTATTCCCAGATGAGGCTATTCTGTAAGTCGAGGAAGAAACCTAGACAATGTACTTTGATGGAGCATCTAACCAGTACGGTTATAGGATAGGGGTGTTGCTGATAGCACCCAACAATTCCCACATACCTTTAGCCTTCATACTCCGATTCAAAGTATCCAACAACGAAGTAGAATACGAGCCGTGTATCACTGGATTGGAAGCCAACCTGGAACTGAGGCAAAAAGGTTGGATGTCATCGGGGACTCGAACCTGGTTGTGTCTCAAGCAA
The DNA here is from genome assembly GCA_036172215.1 of Camellia granthamiana. NCBI lineage: Eukaryota > Viridiplantae > Streptophyta > Magnoliopsida > Ericales > Theaceae > Camellia > Camellia granthamiana. The sequence continues at coordinate 128,129,447 of CM069903.1, forward strand.
AAGGAGACAGAAAAGTTAAGGAAGAAAGGATGAAAATCTATCACAAAACCCTGGATGTTCTGATCCCTAGGTTTGAGAAGCTAACCTTTACGCATCTATTAAAAGAGAACAACAGGTTCGCTGATGCTTTATCAACTCTATCTTCCATGATAGACATCCCATTTGGAGTCCAGATGCGTTCGATCATTATTGAACAGAGATACACGGCGGCCTACGAGTTGATCGCCGCTATAGATGAAGTGCAAGATCAAAACCCCTGGTATTATGATATCTGGAACTTCTTGGAAAAGGAGGTTTATCCACTAGGGGCAAATGCCAAAGATATGAGGGCAACACAGCGGATGGCCGTTCAATTTATCATCTGCGAGGTTAAGTTGTATAAGAGGGGTCATTTGGGAATGCACAAGTCGTGTGTTGATGTAGAAGAGTTGAAGCGCTTAATGGAGGCTATCCATGGGGGAGAGTGTGGAGCACACATAAGGGGAGTAATGCTAGCCCAGAAGATTCTCAGGCAGGGCTACTACTCGTCTACCATGGAGGAGGATTGAATTGGTTTTGTTTGGCGATGCCACAAATGCCAAATCCATGCAAATCGCATGAATATCCCGCCGTCGAAGCTGTACAACATGACTTCACCACGGCCTTTCTCAGTCTGGGGAATTGATGTTATTGGGGCAGTTACACCGAAAGGGTCAAATGGGCATGAGTACATTCTAGTGGCAATTGATTATTTCACGAAGTAGGTGGAAGCTCAGTCTTATGCAGTGTTGAAAGCAGTGCAAATGGCTAAGTTCATCCACAACAACATTATTTGCCGTTATGGAGTCCCGAATGAGATCATTTCAAATAATGGCTTCTATTTTAAGAAAGAAGTGATCGACTTGTTGGAGAAATACAACGTGGCTTTTCATAAGTCATCCACATATCGGCCGCAAACCAACGGAGTTGTTGAGGTCGCCAACAAGAACATCAAGCACATTTTGCAGAAAATGGTTGAGACTTACAGGGATTGGCCAGATAAATTGCCATTTGCTCTCTCGGGCTACAGAACTTCAATCCGTACATCTACTGGGGCAACTCCGTACTCACTTGTTTATGGGATGGAAGTTGTTTTGCCGATTGAAATAGATGTTCCGTCGCTGCGAGTTATGGCTGAGTGCTAGATAGCAGAAGTGGAGAGAAGGTTCGAAGAATTGATGCTATTCGATGAGAGAAGGCTGAAAGCACTGTACCATGTTCAAGGATATCAATGCAGGATTGCCAGGGCATTTAACAAGAAAGTTAAGTCTCGGAATCTTAAGGAAGGGGATTTGGTGCTGAAAGACAACCGAGCTCCCATCTATGACCCTAGGGGCAAGTTCAGACCTAGTTGGACTGGTCCTTATATTATTAAAACTATTTGGTCCGGTGGAGCTATGATTCTTATGGACCTGGATGCCCTAGAATTTTCCCAACTGATCAACAAGAACAAGTTGAAGAAATATTATCCTTGAGAGGCTTGCTAGGCCAAAAATCCGGAAGGGAGACCTAGGCAAAAGTTAGAGCACAGAAAATTGGAAACAAAGAAAAATTGAGCTCGCAAGGTTGAAAACCCAGCAAGGGCGACCTTGGAAAAATTTAGAGCACAAAAGGAAAGCGTTAATACGCGAGTGAACTCGAACCGAATTACGTAAGGCCTGATTCCTATCTTTGGGATACGTAGGCAGCTTCATTCTGAAGTCCGGCCGTAAATACCTCCAAATCAACTGTGTCCATGTGTTTGATTAAAGGCATCTTTGTCTACTCATTATCTGAAAGATCGGTTGTGATCCTTACCCTGAGAAAAGAGCTGATTACAGTGCTGAGCAGTGCTATTCAGTTTAGGGGCAGTTTTCCATTCCTGGATTCGGGATTGTACATCTCGAGGATAGATTCCAGGTGTGTCCAGTTGTGTCCAGTTGTGATCCTTATCGAAAATGGTTTTGAAAAGTTTTGATAAAAGTTGATTTTGTTCAAATTAATCTTTTTACAACTTAGACCATTTTTGGACCAAAAGGAAAAACTTTCAGTGCCCACAACTCCAATTTCATTGATTTCAATACAAAGTTCTCTAACTCTTGATACAAATCAAAGTTGATTTTATTACATCCAAAAGGAAAACTTGAAAAGTTAGATCAAAGCAATAAACTTGGGGCATAGATGAGTTAGGTGTTCTAGCGTCCCCTTCCTAAGCTCGTGGAAGCTGCGGATGCTAAAGTAGGTGCTTGCGCCTCATCTTCAAGCCAAGTCAAGCACTCACCAGAAAGGGCGCAACTGAAATTGGGAGTGGGAGCCAGAAGTTCTCTTGTCCTCCAAGCATTGGGATATCGAGCTAATTGTGAACCTCGGATTAGAAATGAAGCCGGGTATTCTACCCCCTCTTCTGGGCGAGTCTGGTCATGTCCAAACTGACCCCTGAACCAAAACGAAAAGTAGAATACACAGTGTGTTAGGCCAATCAATTGAATGCTGGGTTGCCGAGCCATGCTGTAGCTCATCTCGAGCAGATCAAACCAGGGGCAACGCCAAGCAATGTCAGCGGCAGACTCATTGCACATCCAACGGGACCACCACCCTTTGTTCTGGAAATCAACTAGCTGTTGGCTAAAGAAATAGCCTCGTGCTGAATATGCAGGGCAAGAGTCCATTACCTTCAACCTGTCGATGAGCCATACCTGAGGAGGGATGAAAGAAAAGAGAGATTAAAGAATAGGGAGGTATATGTTGAGAGAAAAAGTGAGAAAGGGCTTTGAGAGAAAAACAGAGCATGAGTACTGAGTGATGTGAGAAACATATATGAGAGGGTGAGAAACATTACCTGCAAAAGGAGTGGACTTCTTGCAAATTTGTTTGTCTCTCGCCGATGAAAGGCGTCTAAGCCCATCAAAGTCTCGGCCAGTACTGATCCAATGCAGCTCTTGCCTTCTTTCAAGCCTTGGGCCACTTCGATGAGTCGAATGATAGACCCTCCAAAACCTGGGGCAAGAAGAAAATGAGCCAACATGCACAAACAAAGAGCATGCTGTCGAAAACTCTGCCAAAGACGGTCGCCGCGGTCATCGTGTCAGAAAATCGATGAATGAGTGTTGTGAACCAAGGATCGAGCCTCATGTAAAGTGAGCCCACACATCCTTCCTAAAGCTTGGATATGACCAAAACGGGACTAGGGCAAGATTTCCCCATCACGCCGGGATTCCATCAAAACTTGGAATTCTTCATTTGAAGGGCACATCTCTTGCCCCCCGAAACTAAACACATGTGTAATCAGGTTCCAACACCTAGCCGCGACGTGAAGGAATGGAAAACACAGCGAAGAACAACTTAGCGGGAATAGTGCATTTATCTCGAAACCCTAGGAATTCACTTTTTTCGAGCCATCTAAAGTTGCAATCCAATTTGAGAGTTTTTCAGTAAAGAATGGCTCTATTTGTGGCAAAAACAGAGCTAGAATGAAGAAACTATGAAGTCCCAACTTTTGTAGAAGATAAGGCACTAAGTGGAAGGCAGGTGGCAACAATTTGGCGGTCCCTCACACTGATGGCTGACCGGCCAGTGGTGATGGCCGACAGCCACCTTTTGTAGCCGACCAGGCATCACTGGTGGCCGACAGCCTTGTTCATGGCCGGTAGCATTCTTGTTTGTCCTGTGGTCTTCCTGTGTATTGAGAGTGATGAGAATCCCTGTTTTGTTCTGCTCTTTGCGCATTGTGTTGTCCTGTTTTAGTTAGTTTTGCTGAGCCGTTTTGTTTCAATTTGTTTATCGAGTTGTATTTGTCTTGTTTTGCTTGTATTTGTTGTTGTATGTTGTGTGTCGTTTATTAAGTTGTATATTACTTGATTTTATTTATCGAGTTGTACATTGTTTTTCTTGTTTTGTTGGTAGTCGGTTCATTACTTGATTAAGAAGGTTATGCGAATACAATGTTCAAATTCCATCAGTCAAGTTCACTCTCGTTTTTATGCAATACGATGCTCAGAATGCAAAATACAACACTTTTTCGCACAAAAGATTGGTTTTCATTACGATCATGGTTACCTTTTTACAAAAGAAGTACAAGTTTTAAAGCAAATAAAACCTGTCTAAAGTTGTATGAAGTGCTAACACTACTAGCAAAAAGAAACTAAGCAAAAATACAGAAAATCAGCACCAGCTATCTCAGTCTCGAGAGGCCCCCTTCGTCCTCTTCCTCGGTAGAGCCTTAGAGCTGTCTCCGTCAACGTCGCTGTCTGAACCTCTCTCTAAACCAGAACCAGAATCGTCGCTGCCCTCTGCCTCAGAGCCTGACTCAATATCATCTCCACTAGTAGAACCCGAGCCAGTGTTATCATCTTTGCTCTCGGATGACTCAACATGCTGACTCGTTGCCTCCTCAGCCTCATCATCACTCAGAATGGGCTCGGAAAGGCCACTCTCATCTCCGGTGTCCATGGCTCTGCCTCGGCTGTGTGCTGGAGCCTGTCTCTCTCTCCTCCCTGCCGCCGGAGGGGGTACTGATGGTCCTGCTGTAGCCGCCGCTGGTGCTATCGGTACGGGTGGGACCTGAAAAGGTGTTTGTCATATGTCAACCATAGTATGCGTATCAGATGCAAGTATGATATGCAGAATGAGTGTATGAGTACAGTCTGGAAGTGCAGTATTTCAGATGCAGTGTATCAGTGCAGTGTGGGTCAGATGCAGTGTATCAGTGCAGTATGTCAGATGCAGTGTATCCGTGCAGTGTGGGTTAGATGCAGTGTGTTAGTGCAATGTGGGGAAGTGTTCAGTTGAAATGTCAGTTTTAGTGTGTCAGCAGAAATTTGATAATTGGAATGTAAAAAAACTGAAAAAATTACCTAAATGTCGTGGAAGCCAAGCAGTGCCTCCCTTCTCAATATCATGCCCTCAAACAAGGCTAATAGCTCCATCAGATCCTCGGTGTATCTTGGGGGTGCCTGCGAATGCATTTGGGAATGATTAATGTCCAAAGGGAACAGATATCAGAAAGAGATGGGAAAACGAAAAAAAATGTGGTACATACTGGGGGTGCGTCATGAGCTCTGACATATCTGTGCCCAGATACCGCAGGCTCAATAGGGATCTGATATGCCTCCCCAATATACCAACAATAAGTGAGTGCAGTAGGCGGCTCTGACCATCTAGTCCTCTGTCTCGCCTGAGAAGCCCCTCTGCCATAGGCCCTGGCTACCCTAGTCGCTCTAGGCCCTATCCTCGAAATAGGAGCTCTCGCTCCCTTACCTTCGTGAACACCGATCAGAGGTGGCATAAGGTGTGTCTGAATGAAGACAGTATAATCACCCTCAACTTGGAAGTACTCCGCCTCCAAGCTCACCATGAACTGGATAACTCTATCAACAAATAGGCTGTCTGTTGATCTCATCGACTCGGGCGGCGTCATCGGTATGAACGGAGCAGGCATACCTAGAGACTGGCGTACGACTCTCTCGCTTAAGTACCAGGTCCGGCAGACTGGACCCTCAAGCTAGATGCAATAGCGAGAAATGCCCTAGGCCGCATTATACCGGCCTCCAACTCCTCTCGGTATCGTGACCCATGGCTGCTCTGAGATCTACAAATGGAAGTTGTATAGATTGTCAGTGGCTACAATGTGAATCAGAACAGTGTGAAAGCAAATGATGACTGTGTTTTAGGTTACCTCGTGAGCAGCTATAGTGTCAAAGTAATGCCTGAAGAAAGAAAAGGGCTCACGAGTCCTGTGGTGAAGCTGACCATCGTACACTCGTGAAAAGGGGATTGTCAATAGAATCTTAACCTCTGGCTCCGGGGCAAGAGTCGGGAAGTATGCATACACCCATAGCTGTGGAGAAAGCGCATGGATATGTGATCAACATAGTATATGAACAGATATAGAAAATACAAAGCAGAAAGCACACAGTGTATGAACAGATATAAGAAATGCAAAGCAGAAAGTACATACGTTGAACAGATGTAAAGCAAGAAATGCTGAATAGAAAATGCAAAGTGTGAAGAGGGAACTGAGATGTGTACCTCCCAGGCTCGCCAACAACCTCTGATCAAGTATCCAATCCCGCGGGAGGTCGAGCTCATATAGCCATATAGGGTGGCGAGACTGGCCCTGCCCCAATCATAGAAACTCACTCAGGGAAGGACCACCAGTGCGCTCAGCAAATATAGCCCTATAGTGTTTACCCTGTTCGCGAATAGGGTGGTACCGAATAGGAGCATCAGAAAACCTCGAGCGTAGTGCTCTATCTCCTCTACTGTCCTTGGCTCGGTTCCCCGGAACCACTCCTTGAACTAGCTGTATCTGATCTGGGTTGTCTGGAACAAAGGTGGGTGCGCCCCTAGAAGCTCAATCCAAGCAGCCTTCCACTCCCCTATATTAGGATTAAGGGGAATCGGATCACCCCCTACGCCTAGGCCTGTGATCATGGTGAAGTTGTAAGGGGTCATCGTTATCTCCCCGGTAGTGGAAAGGTAGAGAGAGTTGATGGTGTCCCACTATCTCTCCACTAGTGCTCCCAGAAGTGGATAGCTTGTTATGACTCGTGTCAGTCCAGAGCAGAATGGACCGAAGCTTGCCTCGTTAACAATAGCTCGTACCTCAACAAGGAGCTCGTCGTACCAATCTTTGGCCGTTGTGGCCCCATAGCCCCTGTATGCGTGGGTGTCACCCTGTGATAGAGGATAGGTGAATCAGTGTAAATATAGTGCAAGAGTGTGATTAGTGCAAGAAATGCAAGTAAAGAACATCAGATGAGCAAGTGCATAGAGTTTGTACCTTAACGGTAACGGCTAAAAGATGGGTGTCTAGCTCCCTCAGTAAGAGATCTGCTGGTGCATTAGCAAAATCAATGAAGTGACTAACACCACTAGCAGACAGAATGTGCATCTAGGGATGATACCTCGCCACGTCAAAGGGCCTCACTCCCAGTAGTAAGGGCTCTGGCTTCGTATCAGAATCGAACTTTGCCTCTGGAGGAGCCCCATCATGCGGAAAGTCGTCTGCCATCTAGAATATAGATGAAGAGTCGATGAAAAGTGAAGAAAATGGGGAAAATGGGTGGAAAATGCCAAAAGTCAACTCAAGTCAAACCCTAGGAGAGAGAAAGTGGAGGAGAAAGTCAAAGCCCGGGAAAAGACGCTAAACCTAAGAGAAACTCGAGAGGAACAAGCCTCAAGTGGTGAAAATGAAGAAAAAAACACCGAAATCAGTTTTCAATCGATTCAAAATGAAGGAAATCAAGAGGTTTTAGCAAATCAACTTCGCGTGGGGCATTGGAAAATGCATATAATGCTCGGATCTAGAGGGAAGGAAGGTCTAGAGAGAGAGAGAGGGGGAGGAATTTCGGTCATGGGGTATGGAGGAAATAAGCCCCCATGACCTATACATAAAGATCCGAATGTGAAAGGACCAAAATGGCCCGACTTGCCATCGATGGCTGGTCGGCCACCACTGGTGGCTGACAATGCTCAGGGCTGGCCGACAGGTAGCTGACACCCCTCCTTGGTGGTCGTCAAGCTTCCAGTGCTCCTCCTTTGTGTTTTGCTGCTGTTTTGTGTCTTCAGTGTGTGAGAAGTGCAAGGAAAGTTCACTTTTTTAAGCTCAAATTGCCTCTGCGGAAGCTCCAAACCGTGTCTTCGGTGCATGATGATTCATCACTAATCAACACGAATGAGGTGTATCATTTTTAACCTGTTTTAACTCTTCTGAAAGGTAAATCAGAAGTTGCTATTCAATCCATTGTTGCATAGAATATGCGTTTCTCAATTGTTGCATAGAATATGCATAGAACATATTTTTCATCATTTGCTGCATAGAACATGCTTTGTTTATTGTGCATGGAACATGCGCTCTTACTACGTTGCACCTGTTAAGCCTCTTTTTTATGCAGGCATGATATTGTATGTACGGTCCATTCAGAGGAGTTCCAGGTGAAATCATTCCTGTCCTTCAAATTACTCGCTTCGGTTAGAGACATTTGGGTGCGTCCCGATGTTCTCATTATCACTTTCTCCCCTCCCGTGCGGCGCGTTAGGATGCTTTGGTTTCGAACACACGGGTGTGTCCCGATGTTCATCCCTTTCTCCTCTCGCGTGCGGTGCGTTAGGACGCTTTCATTTCGAACGTGTGGGTGTGTCTCGATGTTCACCCCTTTCTCCTCTCACGTGAGGCGCGTTAGGACGCTTTGGTTTCGAACATATGGGTGCGTCTCGGTGTTCACCTCTTTCTCCTTTCGCGTGCGGCTTGTTAGGATGCTTCGGTTTTGAACACGCGGGTGCGTCCCGGTGTTCACCCTCTTTCTCCTTTCGCGTGCGGTGCATTAGGACGCTTCCGTTAGAGACATTTGGGTGCGTCTTGGTGTTCTCATTATCACTTTCTCCTCTCGCGTGCAGCGCGGTAGGACGCTTCGGTTTCAAGCATTTGGGTGTGCCCTGGTGTTCACACCATCCTTTTCTCCTCGTGTGTGCAACGCGTTAGAATCTTGCTTGAGACCTCGGGTGCGCCCAACGGCCGCTTTTTTTTTTGTCTTTCCTGCGCGGCGCGTAGTTAAGCTTGCATAATCTTCTTACATCCTTTTTGCATGAAATGTGGTTTGGTTCGTGTTTACTTACTTACTTCCGTGTATGAGGTTGCTATACCTTGTTTTGGTTTGTATGAATGTAGCATTTCTTTGCATAGCATTTGCATTTAAATGTTTCATTACAGCCTGATTGCATGATCATAAGTTATGTTCTGCATCGTGCATATCACTTGCATCTTGCCCCAAAACTATGATGGTTTGATTCATTGCAAAGGGATACGTAGGTACCCTGCGGGCACAACCATTTGTTTTGTCTTGTTTGTTTGCTTGTCTAAGTCTTTGGCCTTGTCAAAAATGGGTCATCTCTGGGCTTTGACATTCACTCCTATCATTTCATGACTCCCGAGTTCTGTCAAAGAGAGGCAACTTTAGACACCCTATTTTTGACCGTCCTCAAGACTTAGACATCATTGCTTGTGCACTTGATGATTATGTGTTTGTGTTCGTTTTGAGCGCCCAAAGTCCTCGGTGGAATGCCCTGTCTTTGAGCCTTTAAACCTTGTTCTTTCTGTGCCTTGTTTTGGACCAAAACTTGGTGTCTGGACCCCTTGGTGACTTGTCGGCCACCACCCAAGGCTTTCGGCCATGGGTGTGGCCGGTCGGCCACCAGTGGTGGCCAGTCGACTACCAGTAGAGGCCGACAGCCACCAATGCCTTTCTCCAGATATTTATTGATAGCTGTGCCAGCTATTGCACACTGAGCTGCATCTCCATACACGTGTATGGTGAGATGTTTCTATGCTTAAGGGGTATTTTTCTATATATAGGGGGGTTCCTCCCCCATTTTAGAGGGTTAGAAAATTAGAGCAAAAATATCTCACTCTCTCTCTCTCTCTACATTTCTCTCTCTCTCTTGATATTTTGAACACATTTGCACACAAGTCCTTAGCTTTTGCATACCAACCCTTAACCAAATACTCTCACCTTTGGGCTGGGATTACTTGGAGTCTTGTTTGAGCTCTAGAAGGTTGTTTGAGCTTGGATTATTGGCTATTTTGTGCTTTGCTTCAAAGGTATAGCACTTACCTTGTTTATAATTGTGTTGGTATCTTTGTTTTGACATCTTTTTCAACTGTTTTTGGGCTGATTTTGAACTGTCCAAAACTCTGTTTTTATGGTTTAAAAGTGTTGGTTTGAGTTCTCTTTGAGTTAGGGGGTGGTCCACCCTTCTTGCTCCTTTGCTTGTTAAGCACTTGTACCATTTTTCAACACTTTAAAACCAATTTTTTTGGGCCTTTTAACCACTGAACTTTAGAGTTTTTTCAGTGGTAAAAACCTTGTGGTAAAAACCTTGCTCTAGAGGTTTTCCGTGCTCCTTTCGAATAAGATTAGCCCTACAATGCGGACTCTCGTGGTTCTGAATGAAATTTCACAAGTGCAATGTGAAATAGCGAAAACACAAAAACAGTCCAAATCCAGCAATTCCTTTTGGAAAATCGATGTTTGAATCAAATGTCAAAAATGGACTACTTTGCCAGATTTTAGAGTTGCCATCTAAAATTTTTTGAGAAATTTAGGAAACCTGAGACTCGTGCCAAAGGCCATTAGTCCGTTATCACCAAAGTGTTTCGGCTCGGGAACTTAGATACGAGAGGGGAAGGTCGTGAATTGAGCACCCCACTCGTCCGATCAAAGATCGGCTTCTACTAATCATGATGTGATTTTTTATTTACATTATATGCTCTTGTTCCGATTATTAGACTAACATTACTACATATTGCACACAAGTATAGACTAATTTGCAAAAGTTGGAATGCTTTGATTTCATGTTTGTTTGAAAATTGTTTTTGATATCCGTCACTTGAAAATGTGAGTTTGTACATTAATCAATTTGTCCCAATTTTAGCAATTAGCTTCTATCCACAGGCATTTAAACAGGTATATCATTTAAGCAATTAGCCTCATGGAAATATGCTCAGCATAGCAACTCAAACATTCGATGCAAGATGCTAAAACTCAAAATTGCTCACTAGTACTCCGAGCCAAAACAAAGAAAAATAATTAGAAAATATACATGCTCTTAACTAATGCAATATAACTAATGTGACACATACAAGTATGCAATTAATAGGCTCGGCTATGAACATGGCATATGATTCCATGCAAGACATGTGATGAATCACATATTCAAGCAATGAATTTAAACATTTGGTTAGTGTGATGAGCCGAACCTTGGATGCACGCAAGACAATGGATGCAAATCATAAAGATGCTAATTTGAAAAATGATGTTCTATACTAACCATCGTAAGCAAATAAGTAAAAAGGAGAAAAAAGTGGGGTTGGAAGATATCCAACTTATTACACTTTTTGCCCTCATGCAGGAGGGTGCGAATCAATGTCCGAATGTCCAATTTTAAACTAATTATTACAAAGCCAAGTGAACGAATAAAACTAACTAACTAAGCTATAATTAACTAACTAGCTAATTTATTACAACAAAATAAAATACTATCTAACAAATCATTACTACAACAATATTAATTACGACAATCAGTAATTACAACAATATTGAAATCATTAATTTGCAATTTACAATGGAAGCACAAGGATGGCATGCTCGTAGCGGGTTCAGAAGTAACTCTGTCTGCCTTCCTTGGAATCTGTCCTGTTTCACCTTCAGTCACCGCCCTTTGCTTCTGCAAAACACACTGCCTTACCAAACATTGATGGTCGGCTGGCCCTCAATGAAGCCCGGTTGGGCCTAAATAAGGCCGGTCGTGCCTTAATTTTATGCAAAATCCTATTTTGCTGCTCTGAGGTGAAAATAATGCAGACAGAGTTTTTTGAGCTCTGTTTGTCCCTCTCATACTTCTCTGTCATAGGAAAGCCTCAAGAGAAGGTTGGGATCGTTTCCAAAACCATCAATGAGCAATTTGCTTGCTTGATGATTTCAGCCAAATTTGGACAAAATTCAATTAAGGCAATGAATAACAACCATCCCTCTCCTTTATCATGGTGTAAGCTTAAAGGGGGTAGTCAAGACGCTTCATGGGTCGTCAAAACACCATGAATTGACGTGTGATGACTCTTGACACAATAGACTTGGCATAACGTCCCGCCGAGCCTAAGCAATATAATCCATGTTCTTTATGTTCGTTGGTTCATTTTAATCCAAATTCATTAGTCTTTGCCATTCTTTAATCCATTAGTCCGAGGTGATGATTACGTTCACTAAAGATTACGTCCACTAAATGAGAAGCATGTCAAATGGGAAGTGATTCTCAACATGAAAAGGAGATTATGCCATTGACAATGAACCTCCGTAGAGATTAAGCCATTAAGCATAGATCTCTAGTTCATGTTTTGAATAATCGTCAACCGGTTGAAACAACTCTCAAATGAAAGAAATGGATGATAGATTGCTTGTTAATATGAGGCATCTTAACATGGAAATTAATTAAAGAAAAGCTAGAACAACATGCAACAAGCTATGTATAAGGACTTATGATACAACAAATTAACTAATCAAAGCTTAAACCAAACAAACAACCTAGGACAACCCTAAAATAGCCCCTAATAGGTAAAAAAAAATAGTGGCTCAAAGTGCATGAAAAGAGCCCAAAAAGCAAAACAACAAAGAAAGAAAATAAGGCTAGTAAGAAAGAACAAAGATGGGTGGTTAACCTCTCCACTTTTGAAACCTCAAAGTATGATTTTTAGTCTCTTTTAAACTCTGAAAATGAATTTAGAAAGCAAAGAAAAGGGTGTAAAAACAAGGATTTGAGCTACAAGTGAAGGTGTAAGAAAGAGTATTAACTCTCCTTACCCTTTGGTAGTTATCCAAACCCATGCTTAGATACTTGAAAGAGGATCCAAACAATACAAAAATACAAGAACTAGATAGTAAGAGATAGCAAAGAGAACAACAGAATAGATAGTAAGCTTATACCTCTCAAGAACGGTAAGCTCTTTGTTTATGAATCAAACTAAGTCCAAACACACTCTCAAGCTTGAATTGTGATGCTCAAGGCTCAACCAAGGTTCCAAGGCTAAGGTGTGAAGGTGTATATGGTGTATGGATGTAGGTTAAAGGTGGTAAGCTTGCTCAAAGGTTGCTTGCACAAGAAGAAGGAGCTCTCAGGAAGGTATATAAGCTTTTTAGAAATTCTTCAACCCTCAAAACAGAGATACAACTTCGTTTTTATAGAATTTGAGCAAAAGAGGTCATAAATATTTTCAAAAATAGACAGTTGGCTGGCTCTCGCCTAGAATAGTGTTTCTTGCTACTAAGGCACAGCCGGCCATAAATAGCCACGGCCAGCTCTCAATGAGGCACGGCTGGGCCTCAATGTGATCCATTGTCTCTCTACTTCAGGCTCACCATAGGGTGGGACAATGTGTAAAAATGGATTTCTAGGGTAAGAATGAGACAAGTATGAAGGTTTTGGGATTATTTTGGGGCTCAACCTTGGATTCCCTCGCCAAGAACTCGAATCACACAATGCAATTTTCATCATCAAGTGTGCTGGACCAAGCGCCTAAGTCTTACGGGCGGTAAAAAATGGGGTGTCTACAGTTGCCCCTCTGTTTGACCGAGCTCGAAGTCATAAAATGACGTGAGTGAATGTCAAAGCCTACAGACGACCCATTTGATGTGGCCGTAAGACTTGGGCAAGAAAAATAAACTAAAATACAAATACCAAAGGTTGAACCCGAAGGTTGCCTGTATATCCCTTTGCAATGAATCAAACTTGCGTAGTTCGAGAGCAAAACACAAAATGACATGCAGGAATCATAACTTATGATCATGCAATGAAACAATGCAAAGAAACATTCATACGTATGCTAAGAAGCGATGAGACAATGCAACAAGCGATAACAGGAATACAACACTGGAACAAAAGCATAAATCCAAGCAAAACAAACTAAGTCGTGTCTCACACGGAAAGACGCGAGTAAATAACCACGTCTCCCACGGGAAGGACAAAGAAAGCACAAACCAAACTAAGTCTCACGTAGATAGGATGTAACAAAATGCAAACCTAACTGTGCCTCATGTAGGAAGGGTGAAAAAGATACAAGCCAGACTACATCGCACAAAGAGAGGGGCGAAAAGCTCTATGCCAAACTGTGTCTCACACAGAGAGGGCGAAGAGTGGTGTGAACCCCAGGCGTACCTGACGTTTTAACCAATTAACTCGAGATCTTAACGTGTCTCATGCGAAAAGAGGAAAAATGGTGTAAACAAATAGGCGCACCTGCCGTTCTTAACAAAGGTAAACAATCTTCATACGTTGCATGTAAGAGGATGAAAGGTGGTGTGAACAAACAAGCGGACCTGTTGTTTTAACCAGGGTAAACAATCCTCACACGTCGCACACGAGAGAAGGAAAGGTGGTGAGAACAAATAGGCGCACCTGTTGTTTTTAACCAGGGTAAACAATCCTCGCGCGTTGCACGCGAGGAGAGGAAAGATAGTGTGAACAAATAGGTGCACCGGTTGTTTTTAACCAGGGTAAACAATCCTTATGTGTAGCACCGGAGAGAAGGAAAGGTAGTGTGAACACCGAGTGCACCCGATGTTTTTAACCAAAGCAAATAATCCTAATGCGTCTCACGCCATAGGAGGAGAGGTAGTGTGAACAAATAGGCGCATCTGCTGTTTTTAACCGATTTGGACAATCCTTACGCGTCACATACGAGAGGAGGAGGATGGTGCAAACAAGCAGACACACCTACTATTTTTAATTGAGGCAAACAATCCTCACATGTCGCACGCAAGAGGAGGAAATGTGGATCAATGAAAGAGCAAACGAATTTTCAGATTGGTAAAGCGAAACTAACCCCCCCTCTCCCCCTCAGGAAGGCCTCGAAAAATGCAGTCCATGGAGAAATTTTAAAACAAGACACAATGCATAAATGTGAATTAGAAGTAAACACGGATCCTACATAGAGACACGTAAAATCAAAACAAACAAAGCGCTGCAGTAAAGTGAAAGACAATTTGCCCATGTGTTAAAACAATGGGCATTAATTTGAAACAACACATCGCGTTCCAATTTGATAGTAAAATTAATGATGATTTTACTGTGGCATGAATGATTTTATCTGGAACTCCTCTAAATGAACCATACATACAATATCGTGTGTTTACGAAATAGCATAACAAATTACGATTCAAGCAAAACAATTTATAAACTAACGGAACAGTTAAACAAATTAAAAGTTTCAAACAACACAAATCAAATTATATAAGTTTAAACTATGAGTTAAACAAATAAGTTTAAACAAAACAAATTAAGAGCCAAATAAATCAAATTATGCATTCACCCAATAAAACAAAATAGAATAAATCAAAATTCTTCTTCTTTCCTTTCCTTCTCCTTTTATATTGTGTGTTTACGAAATAACTTGTTTGGGGTCTTAAGCTTGGTTTTGGGCTCAGATCTTTGCTGTTTGATTGCTTTGCTTCAAGGGTAAAGCCTTACCCCCTTTTAAGCTTTGTTTTATTTACTTGTTTGGCCACCTTTGCATGTTATTTTTGGCCTAACTTTCAACTACAAAAACCTCTGCTTTTAAGGTTTCAAAATGGTGGTCTAAGACCTCTTTGGAGTTAGGGGTGATCTACCCTCTTTTGTTGCTTATTTGCTAAGAATTGTGCTACCTTTTAAAGCTTTTCAAACAACCCGTTTTTGGTCTTTTAACCACTGAAATCCAGGGGATTTTCAGTGGCAAAAACTTGGTTTTGAGGTCCAAAATGGGAGGGAGTGGCCTCCCCTCCTTGTATCTTCCTTGCAAGTGTTGATGACCCAACATGTGAACATGTTTTCCTACCATCTCATGGCTTGATCTCAGCATGTTTTTGTGGTTTTTTTGACCTGCTTTAGCTCTGTTTTTAGCTGGTTGTGTCACATGTTGCTTGCTTCTTACACTTGTAGTGTAATCATGCTTACTAGCCTAGCATATTTGATGATTTAGTCTATTGTTCTAGCATGTGTTAGCTTAACTCCAACACATTTTTGCTACTGATTTAGCATGCTTTAACTCTGTTTTGAGTGGTCTTGGTCATGTAAGCTTGTTAATGCATGCCTCTAGTGTAGTGTTCTTCACTAGTTTCAATGCTTTTGGCTTTTATCATGTTGTGCATGTGTTGCTTGCATGTTTTAGCATTCTTTTTCATGCAATCTTAGCACTGAAATTCTGCAACCTCCCTCATTTTTTCACTTTTGATTTTCTTTGAGAGTTGGTTAACCTTATGCATGTGTTTAAGCTTGAGGTAGAGTTCATGCTCAATGGCTTTAACTCTCTTTTGAGGGTTCCTCCTAGCCAAAGGCATGAGCTCTCTCATGTCTTAAATCATCCTTTGGTTGACCCCTCTCTCATTAGAGGACCATCATCTTGGACAAACTAACTAAAGAATGGCTTGGTAATGCTAAAATGAGTAATTAAAATAAACCAAGTAAAACATGACCAAGATAAGCATGTTATGTGTGCATTGCATTATGTTCAATCGGACGTTATATTGAACACGAGGAAGATTAGTCCATTTCATACTCAAAGTGATGAAATGAGCCAATCTCCTTCGTCTCCATTGCCTTTGATCATCCATGATAAGGAAGTGGACTTGAGTCTTTGTTTTGTGCATTTATTAAATGTGTGCAAGTTGGATCCTTGGCCATCATGCATAAAAAATGCTTGGTTAGTGGCTTTAGATCCAATAGCCCCCCTCCTTTGATGTTTTGAGATGACAAGGAGAGGGTGCAATACAAACATGTCCTAGAAAAACCCTTCCTTTTTCTTTGTGAATGCTCTGTTGCAGTTTGGTGAATCAGCACATCAGTGGCCGGCAGTGCTTCATTGTTGGCTGGCAGAACACTCCTTTGGCCGGCAGCAAGCCCTCATGGTCGGCAGGCCACTGGTGCACTCCCCAGCAGTGATTTGGTAAAATGGTATAGAGAGTTCTTGGAGTAACCCTGCAAACAGAGCCTCTCAAGAGCAAACCAGGGAGCTTTTCAGGATGGAAACCGAGGCATGCATCTTCTATTTTCCAAGCAGAGTTGAGGCAGTGTAGTTTAAAGCTTTTCTTGTTAGATAGCATGAATTTGTAATTTAATTAATTAGTGTGCTAATTAGTTAAGTGTTGTAATAATTAGTCTAACTAGTTTAATTAGATTAATTAGCTTAGCTTAGCTTAGCTTAGCTTATTTATTCGGACCCTCCTTCATGAGGGCATAATGTTGTAATAAGTGTGTGTGCATGTGTGCATGTCTTCCAACCCCACTTCTTTCTCCCTTTTATTTAATTACATTCGATGGTCAGATTAGGGTACGTTTTGATTAGCATACCTTATGCTTGCATGTTTGCATAATTCATTTGTATTGCATACACCGGGCTCGGCGCATCATTCAAACTGCATTGTATTTCAATACCTATTTGAATACATGTTTTATAGCATGTTATCAAAGTATTGCATTCATATGCAATAGTAGATAGCCGAGCTTATTTAGTTGCATTATTGCATGCGTTGCATTAGGCATCTTAACATAGTTAGGATCATGCATGATTTCTAACTAGCTTCTGTTTTGACTTGGAGTATACTGTAAGTCTTTACGCTTTAGCATACTTGCATGAGTGTGAGTGTTGCCATGATCACATCCTTGCCATGGGACTATTTGCTTAAGTGATTAACTACATGAATGCCTGTGGATGAAGGCTTGATTACTTGAATTGGGACAATTCATCAAATGTGAGTTTTAAGCCCACTTCGCGAAGTGGCAAATCATGTTTTAAGCCCACTTGAGGGTGACAAATCTGCGCTTTGGCCCACTTGAGGGTGGCACTTTCAAACCATTTTCGAAAACAAACATAAATTGTTTTGTTCCAATTCTTGCGATTTGGTCTATACTTGTATGCTGTGCACATCACACGGTAAAGTTAGCTAAATAATTGGAATAAGAACACATGTGTTTATCAAACAACATATCATGATAGTAGAGGCCGATTTTTTATCAGGCGAGCATGGGTGCTCATTTCAGGACCTTTCCCTCTCGTACCCAAGTTCCCGAGCCGAGGCAACTTTGGTGATAACGGACGCGTGGCCTTTGGCATGAGTCAAGGTTTTCTAAATTTCCCCAAAATAAAATATTTAGGTGGCGACTCTGTAATCTGGCAAAGCAGTCCATGTTTGGCGCTTTTTGATTCAAAATTGATTTTCCAAAACCAATTGCCAGATTTGGACTCTTTGGTGTTTGTCAGTCTTACATTGCATTTTGTGAGATTAGATTTAGAACCGTGATAGGAGTCTGAACTGTAGGAGACCAATTCGCGCCTCTCCAAAAGGGGGAGGCACCGATGAAAGTCGAGTCTACAATGGGTATCTCTCAGGCAGTGAGGGCGACCTACATTGTTTCATGGCATGCCTCTACTATGCGGATTTTGTTTGAGGGCCCCTTTGGCCAAGCTTATTACCAGGGGAAGAGGTTTATCCGGTAGACACAAGGGGTAGCAGATCCAGACATTCCATATTCTCCTCCTCTCGGCATGAGGGTAGTGGACGATCTTCACGACGGTCCTCAGATTGACTTCCTGATGTTGGGAGACGATGGTGACTGACATCATGAGCCCGGTGACTTCACCACTTTCTTGTAGAGTCGGGTGATGGCACCTCTTACCCATGGCGTGGCCTGTGCTATTCCAGAGGTTGTTGTTGCTGCTGCTAGCAGCGCTCCCTCCGCCGCTCCCACTCCTAGGTTTCTTGTGATTTTGACTGAGGTCGTGTACATGCGGCCAGATGGGGTGATCGAGCAGATCCCCCTTGAGCACATTAAGGAGAGGGATTGCAGATTGGTGCTTGCTCCTGCCATTGAGCAAGTACACACTTCTTCCTGTTTCTGCCCATTGTGTTACTTTATGTTTTCACTGCCCTCTGTTATTTCTATCCACTGTTCTCAAATCCTCTTCCCTTTTCTAGGTACCCGCGACATATGCTGCTGACCTCCTTCGGACGATTGACCGACTGCTTCTGAAGGTACGGAGGAAATAGACTGCTCTGGCCACTCATGGGATTGAGGTATCTTTTTGCTTCCTAGTTTACAATCATGACAATCTTGCTCATAACTTTATTGGCCTCTTCTGATATCCATACTTTCTTTCTCTTTTTCTTTTTCTTCTTCAGCTTGAGCCAGCACCAGTTGCACCTACAAGACCTCCTCCAGCTAGGAGACGGAGATGGGGCATAGTGAGTGGCAGAGGAGGAGCTGACCGTGGAAGAGGCAGAGTGAGACATCGCTCACCTCTCGAGGAGTCCTTTGAAGAGTACATGACTTCTGAGGAGGAAGGGAAGGCGGTTGACATGCAGTTTAGAAGCCTCGGTGATGACAGTGACGGACTTCCTTCGCAACCGAGGAGGAAGAGAGCGAGGATGGGTTGCTGATGATGATGATGATTTCTTGTTTTTGCTTTTGTTTTGCTTTGTAGTTAAAGACTAGCTTAAAATAGACCCTTTTGTTTTTGAAGGATTTTCTTTTGTTTTGTTGCTTTGTAAAACAATGATCGGGGTTGGACCCGCTCGTTTATAAAAGAAAAGTTTTTGAATGATCTCCTTGCACAATATGTGATGAATGACATGTGATTAAGGGCGTAAAATTTGTATGGTAACTTCACACAAGACTGAAAACAACGAATATTTGCTCTTGCATTCATTCTTGAGGCGGATAGCAACCTATAACCGGACAAAATGTAAAATACAACACAATAATAGGAAAACAAAATAAAAACAATTCGAAAATACTAAAAAACATTTGATACAGACAAAACAAGACTTAAAACACAACCATGGTACACCAGGACAAAGGCTAGCCTTTTTTGTAACCACACTGATCTGAGCCATCATTCAGACCTGGCCGGGCCCAAATAGGCATGGCCGGGCTTCACTGAGGCACGGCCGGGCCTAAAAATGAGGTTGGTCAGTGCTGTTCAGCTGTTATGCACTGCTCCTTCTCAACCTCAACAAATGGTGCTCCTATGGTATTTTTCTGGCAGAATAGCAAGTCTTTGGTATTTTGCTCTCAAGATGGAGACACCGTTCAACAATAGGCTCCAAGACTGGGTAGCCACTTTGGACGGCTCGGACAAGGTGAACTTTCGTGATTTCGGCCTAAACGTCCTTTTTCCTCTGAGCCGCATTTCCCTCTGCTTTCCCTTTTTTCATGTCGCAGTTCGATGTTGGAATCCAATTACACATGTATTTCACTTTGGTTCACAAGAGGTGTGTCTGACACTCGAGGAATTTCGTGCTTTGATGGAGTCTCGGCACGATGAAGAAATCATGCCGCAGCCTCATTTTCGACATACCCAAGCTTTGGGACGGATGTGTGGGCTAACATTACATGAGGCTCGGTCTTTGGGACATGATGGGGAGCTAGACATCCCCGGTTTATTTCATCGATTTTCCGCTATTGGAGATAGGAGTGGCCTTCTCTGGCAGGGCCATCGGTAACATGCTCTCTGTTTATGCCTTCTTCCAGAATTCCTCCTTGCCCTTAGTTTCAACGGAGCCAATATCCGGTTGATCAAAGTGGCCCAATGTCTGAAAGAGGATAACAGTTGCATGGGCTTGGCCCTGGCAGACACCTTAATGGGTTTGGATGCCTTTTATTGGCGAGAGACTACCCGCTTTGCAGGGAGTCCGTTACTTCTCTAGGTATTATTTTCCACCCTTCTAATTTATGATTCTCACATCACTCAACACTCAATCTCTGTTTTTCTCTCAAAATCTCTTCCTTACTTTTCCTTCATCGTACACCTCTCTATTCTTTAATCTCTCTTATTTTTTATCCTTCCCCAGGTATGGCTTATCGATAAACTGTAAGTAGTGGACCCTTGCCCCAAGTACTCGGCCAGAGCTTACTTCTTTCGTCGACGGCTGGTCAATTTCCCCTCAAAAAGGTTGTGGTGTGATCGGATGTGTAGCAAATCTGCAGTTGACATAACTTGGTGTTACCCCTAGCTTACTTTATTTGAGATGAGCAACAACATGTCTTGACAGTTGGGTGTAGAGTTGGTTGGTCTCACACATTGTGCGTTCTATTTTCCTTTCCAGTTCAGACGCCAGTTCGGGCACGATTAGACGTGTCCAGATGAGGGAGTGGAATACACAGCTTCATTTCCGGTTCATGCCTCGCACTTGCCTCGATATCTCGCGGCCTGGAGGACGAGAGAGATTTTGGCCCCTACCATTAGTTTCAGTTACGCCCTGTCCGAGGAGTGTTTGGCTTGGCTCGAAGATGAGGCAGAGGTTGGGCCGTCTTTGGCAGCGAAATCCTCCACGAAGGCAAGCAGAAGACATAGAGCCACCTAACTTAGCTGTGCCCTAGTTTTGCTGCTTTGATATTTTCTTTTCAAGTTTTAAGATGTAAAAGCAACTTTGATCTAAATCAAAAAGGGAGAATGTACTTGTGTTGAAATCAATAAAATTAAAGTTGCGAGTACTAAAAATTTTCCTTTCGATCCCAAAAATGGTCCAAGTTGTAAAAGTGTAAAATTTTGAACAAAATCAACTTTTATTAAAACTTTTCAAAATTTTTTTTGGGAATGATCACCACCTGACACGCACGGAATCAACCATTGAGATGTGCAGTTCTGAATCAAAAGATCATAACTGCCTCTGATTGCATACTACTACTGCTCTGCATTGTAACCAGTTTTTCTTCCCAAAATGAAGATCACAACAAAACTAACAGATGATGAACAAAGATGACCTGATCAGGAAAACGGACAGGAGATTTGAGTTGGAGATAGTTACAACCGAACTTTAGGATGAAGTTGCCTACGTATTCCAAAGATGGGAATCAGGCCTTACATAGTTCGGTTAAGGTTTACTCGAGTATTAACTCTCTCCTTTTGCGCTCTAACTTTTGCCAAAGTCGCCTTTTAGGTTTTTCAACCTTGCGAGCTTAGTTTTTCTTTATTTCTAATTTTTTTATGCTCTAACTTTTGCCTAGGTCGCTCTTCCGGGTTTTTAGCCTAGTGAGCCACTCAAGGGTAATATTCCTTCAACTTGTCCATGTTGATTGGTTATGAAAATTCCAGGCCATCCGGGTCTATGAGAATAACCGCCCTACTTGACCAAATAGATTTGATGATATAAAGACCAGTCCAATTGGGTTTGAACTTGCCCCTTGGGTCGTAGATGGGTGCTCGGTTGTCTTTCAGCACCATGTCCCCTTCCTTGAGGTTTCTGGACTTAACTTTCTTGTTGAAAGCCCTAGTAATTCTGCGTTCATAGCCCTGGACGTGATACAGAGCCTTCAACCTTCTCTCATCAAACAACAATAATTCTTCAAACCTGCTCTGTTGCTAGTCCACCTCCGTTATATGACACTCAATCATAACTCGTAGCGATGGGACTTCAATTTAGATTGGCAGAACAGCCTCCATCCTATAGACGAGAGAATAAGGGGTCGCCCCTGTAGATGTTCGAATTGATGTTCTGTAGCCCCAAAGTGCAAATGGCAATTTATTTGGCCATTTCCTGTAGGTTTCCACCATCTTCTGCAGAATTCTCTTGATATTTTTGTTTGCAGCCCTAATAGCTCCATTGGTTTGCAGTCTGTGTGTTGAAGACTTGTGGAAAGCCACGTTATATTTCTCCAGCAGATCTAGCACCTCTTTCTTGAAGTGCGAGCCATTATCTGAAATGATCTTGTTTGGGACTCCGTCCTGGCAGATGATATTGTTCTTGATGAACTTAGTCACATGCGACCCCTTTAGCACAGAGTAGTACTGGGCCTCTACCTATTTGTTGAAGTAGTCGATCGCTACTAAGATGAATTCATGTCTGTTTGAGCGCTTTGGCATAACTGCGCTGCTAACATCTATACCCCAAATAGAGAATGACCAGGGTGAAGTCATGTTGTAGAGCTTGGACGGCGGAATGTTCATGCGATTGGCATGAATTTGACACTTGTGGCATTGCCGCACAAAACTGATACAATCCTCCTCCATGGTTGACCAGTAGTAGCCTTGTCTAAGGATTTTTCGGGCCAACATCACACCGTTCATGTGTGCTCCACATTCTTCCCCGTGAATGGCTTCCATAAGATGCTTTGATTCCTCTTCCTCAATACACAACTTATGCATTCCTAGATAACCTCTATTGTACAACTTTCCTTCGCAATTGACAAATTGGACGGCCAGATGTCGTATTCCCCTTTTATCCTTGGCATTTGCTCCTGGCAGATACGCCTAATTTTCCAGGAAATTTCAAATATCGTAGTACCAGGTGTTCTTGTCTGAAGCCTCATCTATCGCGGTAATGGTTTCATAGGCCAGCATGTACTTCTGTTCAATAATGATCGGACGCATCCTGACTCCCAATGGAATGTCTGCCATAGTAGATAGAGTTACTAGTGCATCAACAAACATTAGCTTTTCAAACCTCGAAATTAACATATCCAAGGTCTGATGGTAAACCTTCATTTTCTCCTCTTTAACCAGCCAATCTCCGTTGGCTTGAGACACAGCCAAGTTCGAATCCCTGATGACGTCTAACCTTTTTGTCCCTAGTTCCAGGGCGGCTTCTAAACCAACAATACACACCTCAAACTCTGCTTCGTTGTTGGGTACTTTGAACCGGAGTTTGAAGGCTAAGGGTATATGGGAGTTATCTGGTGCTATCAGTAACACACTGATCCCATAACTGTATTGATTGGTTGCTCCGTCGAAGTACATCGTCCACGTTTTCTCTTCTATTTGCAGAATATCTTCATTTGGAAAAAAAGTACTCCACTGCGTCATCCCCCTCTACTGGGTGATCTACCCGGAATTCCGCTATAACTCTCCCTTTAACCGACTTGTGTGTAACATATTTGAGGTCAAATTCGGAGAGGAGGAGCAACCAATGGGCTAGCCTACCCGTAAGCATTGGTTTCTCAAAGAGATATTTGATGGGATCTAATCTCGAAACTAGAATTACAGAATGAGCTAACAGGTAGTGTCTCAACATCTGGGTAGCCCATACCAAGGCTAGGCAAGCTTTCTCGAGGGGAGTGTAACGGGTCTCGTAATCCAGCATTTTCTTACTCCAGTAGTAAACGGTTTTCTCCACCTTGGCATCCGACTCCGGAGCCAACATACACCCCATGGTTGAGTTCGTCACTGACAGGTATAAAATCAATGGTTTTCTCAGTTCTGGCAGTGATAATATATGTGAATTCTGCAGGTACTGCTTGACCTGTTCAAAAGCAAATTGACAGTGATCATCCCATTAGAATTTCTTCCCTTTCTACATGAGACCAAATAGTGGTTCACAAGTCAAGGTTAGTTTTGAAATAAATAGCCTTATGAATTGCACTTTACCTAGAAAGCCGCGCACCTTCTTTTCAGTCCTTGGTGGTGGCATTTCTAAGATGGCCTTGATTTTGGAAGGATTTACCTCAATTCCTCTCTATGTGGTCAGGAATCCCAGTATTTTTCTTGTTGTTACACCGAATGTGCATTTTTGCTGGTTTAACCTCAATTTATACTCTCTGATCCATTGAAAGAATTTCTCCAGTGCAGTGTAGTGGCTCTCTCGATCTTTAGACTTGACAATCATATCGTCCACATATACCTCAACCTCTTTGTGGATCATGTCGTGCAGAATGGTGGTTGCAACCCTTTGATAAGTAGCTCCAGCATTCTTCAACCCAAACGGCATAACTCGGTAGCAATAGGTACTCCACGGTGTGGTGAATGCAGTTTTCTCTCTATCCTTGGGTGCCATTAGAATCTGGTTGTACCCGGAAAACCCATCCATGAACGAGAGCAATGCATGGCCCATGATGAAGTCTACCAACTCGTCAATATGCGACAGTGGAAAATCATTCTTCAGACTAGCCTTATTTAGATCCCTGAAGTCGACATAGACCTTGATTATGTCATCCTTTTTTGGGACTAGAACAATATTGGCCAACCACGTTGGATACTCAAATACAAGCAGGAATCCTGCCTTGATCTGTTTGGTAACTTCTTCCTTGATCTTCAAAGCCCAATCTGGGCGAACTCTACGCAGCTTTTGCTTAACTAGTCGGGCCTCAGGGTAAAGAGGGATCCAGTGTTGTATAATCTCATAATCGATTCCAAGCATGTTTTTGTAAAGGGCTTATCATGCGAAAACATCATCGAAATTTTTTAATAAAGCGATTAAACACTCACGCTCCTCCGAAGACAACGTGGACCCGATCTAGACCAGGTGAGGATCCTTCTCAGCACCAACGTTAACTGATACGATTTCATCTGTACAAGGCTTATCATGCCTCTCCTCCTCATGATCAACCAAAATTTTCAAAACCTGAGTTCTTCCTCTTCGATTAAGTCAAAATTTTGAAAATCAAGATTAGTATAACAAACCAAAGGCACAGAGAAGTAGGCAAAGTCCATAGCATTCCAATTCAAAAAGTCTGGATCTTCGATTACAGTAGACTCGAAAGAAAAGCTAAAAGACGATGTAGACAGAACTTCGGTATCCAGGTTACCACTCCTAGAAGTACTAGACTCAGAGGAACTCGAATCTGACCCCGACTCCACAGACTCAGAGGAATTAGATTCAGACTCACTATCCGATCCAGAACTACTGATGACGCCTTGCTCAAACTTCCAGACTAGACATGGAGCCTCAGATGCATTCACGATAAGATTGGAGAAATCTACTGCTGGGTTATCCCCGATCATTGAGATAGTAAAACTATCCCCCAAGTTGACGGACTCAGCTTTAATAGTAGAGCTTACCAGTAGGTCAGCCAGTGCTTTTGCCAATAGTTCTTCCTCTTTAATGTCTAGGCTTGCAGTCTCGCCTTGATCTGTGCTAGGGCTTAGGTCTGCTTGTTCATCCTCCTCTTCTGGTAACTGGTGTTTGAAGAAGATCATACCTTGTTTTTGTTTCCTTATCAAACTAGGGCTCTGCGAATCCACAAAAGGGGAAGTCTTCCCCTCGGCGGACAAAACGTCCATTCAAGGTCCCCTGTATTAGTTTGTGAACTAACTTGTACTACCTTCTAGTCCTTTTTTCTTTCAACCTTCCGCGTAACTCCTCCCACTTTCTTTGCCAATCTGTAGTGGTACGTTTGTATCCCAGCTCGAAAGCGTGGGGGTTGTGACTCATCTCCTTGGTGATAGTGCCCCTCTGCCTACCACTTCGACCTAGTCCTGATCCGGGCATATGCTTCTGTTTGTTCATTATGTAGATGGATTGCGCACTCACGTCCCATCACCCTCAGCCATGATGGATTGGACCAGCCGGGCTTCTGCTAGAGAGAAGCTAGAGAGGAACACGTCCTCCTCCCCATATATGATTTCTAATAATGGCACAGTGGTTCCCTAGGGAGGATGGATCACAGAATTACCATACACAGTGGCAATCCCGCCTTTGAAGGGGTACTTCACTAACTAATGGACTGTTGATGATACAACCCTCATATGATGTAGCCAAGGCCTTCCCAGTAGTAGATTAAAAGTGGCCAGAATGTTCATGACATGGAATTCCACCTCATGTTCTGACGGACCGATTAGGATATGACTCTTGAACGTTCCCATAACATCCCAGCTTGTATTGTCATAAGCCCGGACGGCCTAAGTTGTAGGTGTGAAGTCAACTGGCCTCAAACTAATGGCATAGGTAGTCCTCACTGGACATACATTGATCGCCGATCCGGTATCTACTAACACCACCGGAATCCATTTTTTTCGACTTTCTAGGGTTACATATACGGGTCGGTTGTGGTTGGCACCCTCAGGTGGTAACTCCTTATCTGTAAAAGATATCACTAGCATAACGTCCCCAGATGTAACCAACGATACCAATTGGTCAGTAGTGGTGTCGGCAATTTGGTATGGTTCATTGCCTATAATAGTGCTTACCTATGCTCCCGAGAAGCCATTGTCAGCCCCCAGATTGATATATCTGCCTAAATCTTCTTGAGCTATTTCAAGACCAGGTTTTTTTCAACATCTTTCTTTTTTTCTCTTTCAGCCTCCTTTCCAGAGGTCTCTAACTGATCTAATGCCGCGGGTTTGAAGTACAAACCACTCCGAGTCATATGATTGATCTCGTCAATATACTAGGTGTCACCTGGGGTATCAGCTTTCCACACTTCGTCAATGTACGCATGACTTAGGTCGCTGTCTTCCAACCACTCTCCTGCAGTCATGGCCAGGCCAGCATCAGGTTCTATCTGGAGCATGTTAACATCACACGCCCCATCATCATGCCATTCTCCCTCCACCACAATCTTGGTTTCTGAATCCTGATATTTTCTGAGCTTCCTCAACATCCTTTTCTGGTCACTGGGCTCCCATTCGACCTTTTTGGTAGTTTGGACATCACCCACCATTGTCTTGGGTTCTTTTTTCTCTTTTCCTTTTCCCTACTCTAGAGCTATCTTTGTCTGGATCTCTTCTATCCTTTCCCTTTGAAATTGTTCCAGTGCCTGCTTTTTCTAAGTCAGAGGTGCGGCCTCAGCCTTGCCACTAGCACCAATTTCTTCTTCCTTTCCATTCTCTCCTGTTTGTTCCTCCACATCTGACTCTTCCTCACTCAACCATCCATTGCTTGTTTTCGGTTAGTTCGGATCCTACCATCCCAGTTGTACACTACTTGTATCCTCTTCTTCAAAGAAGTAGAGGTTGTCTAGATCCTCTGCTAGTGCAGCCAAGTCTTCATCCAGTTCAGCCAAGTCATTTAGGCCCTGTTCTGGCCAATCGTTCTGATTCTGCTCTAATTGGTTCTTCCCAATAGCATTAATGCTGGGAAAGTCCGGCAAGATGACTACTGGCTTTGGCTGATTGACGGCCACAATGTATAAACTAGGATCATACTCCTCTATGAGCAAGACCCCCTTCTCTATGACACGGTTATCAGACGACCCTGTCTTCAGTGCATTCTCCTCTTTCTCTATTTCTACTGCCACAGGCCTGGATTGGGTTTGTGGTGTTAGATCCATCATGCACATGTATGTGCCTTTTAGAATAACCACCTCCAATTTTGGTAGGCGGAATGAGGTAATATATGTGCTAGGGTTGAAGGTGGGCGCTAGTGTATGGATATGGTTAATGTTTTTGGGCAGGGGAATTTGGTTATGTGTAGGAAGTGGGTTGATTGTTACGTTTGGTTTAGCGGGTGGGGCGATGACTTTGTTGTCGATGAGATCCTGGATCTCATGACGTAAATGGTAGCACAGGTTCGTGGGATGGCCATGTTGTTAGTGGAAGATGCAATACTAGGTAGGGTCATGTTTGGGTGGCAATGGGTCCGGAAGTGGATGAGGATCGAGAGGCTTGAGATGCCCCTTATCAATTAATAGTTTTAGGGTGCGGGTTGGGCTCATTTGGAGGAAAGTAAAAACTCTTCGGTTCCTGGGTGGGCCAGTGTTTTGTGAAGGTTATGCGGTTGCTGCAGTAGCAAAGGGATCAGCCATCTTGGCCATTGAAACAATAGTACTAACATCCGCAGGCCGAGGAATAGTGCTATTGCTAGCATTGGTATTCCGAGAGAATGGCCTTCTAGTAGGTTCACTTGTTCTATGGATGATACCTTTTTTGAATGCACTCTCAATCTGGACCCCCAACTCATGTAAGGAAAAAAAGGTGGACAACAGTGCCACTATCATCCTCTGTAGCATATCTGGTTCTAGATTCTGGACCACCAGTCGGACTTGTTCTCTTTCAGCAGGTCTATTTGTCATTTGGGCTGCCTTGGTCCTCCACCGAGCGACAAAATCAATGAATGATTCTTTAGGGTTCTAGGTAGTAGCCTCCAGCTCACTGATGGTTACCTCTATCTGGGTGTTATACAAATACTGGTTGACGAATGCCTCGGATAACTCCTCATAATTCCGCTTTGTAGAGTCCTCCAACTTAGTGTACCAGATGGCCGCCACATCAAACAAGGTTCTCCCAAATAACGAGAGGTTATGCGCCCTAGACAAACCCATGGGCCTTAATATGTCTAAAAACAACTGGACATGCACAATCGGATCCCAATTTCCATCGAATCTGTCGATGTAGGGCATCTTAAATTTCTCCGGTAATTTGACCGAAGCTTCAGTATATTCGTCTTTAATATCCGAAATGGAATTGAAGCCTTGAGATTTTTTAATGCTTTCTTCAATCTAGCAATCTTGACCAAGGCTGGAACAATTTCATTGATATCAAAAGGAAAGATTCCTGCGGGGGATTGAACCGGAGGCCTATAAGCCAAAGCCGGGGGAAACATTTCCTGAAGATCTGGGATTTGCAGATTTTCAACCAGTGGGAGTGGATCAGGATTTGGCTGGGCAGCCGGGACTGGATGTACAGTTGATGCGGATGCCCCAGATGTACGTCGTAGATCGGCGATAATTTCATCCTGTGCAGCCATCCTTTGGTTTACAGTATCCATGGTTCTCTAGAAAGCCACCATCATGGCAGCAAATTCCTTATCGTTCTGTGTTGTATTCTGTGCCATTGCTGGTTTGGGTGAACTAGATACAGGTGAACTGATTGAGTGAGAACGGATAGGTGTTTGTAGAGTGCTTTGTACTGGTGGTGCTGACTGTCGGTTCTTTCTTCGTCGAGTAACTGGGGAAGCGAGACTAACATTGGCTGGCCACCAACAAGGTCTCAAGCTTTGCAAAACCCGCCAAAACGAGTCCACACAACTCGGGGAATATTGGGTCTTTCTAAAGCTATGATGGTAAACTACCTAACAAAAAGAAAGAAAGAAAAACATAATAACAAATCAGACAACACTTTGGCCCCAATTCACAACAGTCATAACACATAGCTGACCTGTAATCCCCATTGAACTCTGTTCTCAAACTGTTACTCATTTGTACCACTGATATGAACCATCATGTTCAGTCAAAAGCACATACCAAGTAAAAAAACCAAAACACCCCTATGAGGGGGTAAGGTATTGTTCTAAATTTTAGACATGATCTAGGCTGCACTATTTCAAACAATGAGTTTCACAACATTCTCTAAATGGGTGGCATCCTGTCCTAAGTTGGAATAGTCACTATAGCTCGACTATATGCAACTAGGTCAAATGGTCGAAAGGGTACCTCAGCAAGATTACCTAATATACATCTCACACCTAACACCGAGAAGTGAAAGGAGGATCAAATGGTATAGTGGTAATCCAGATCCAAGGGTTGTGTTTCCAACCTGGTAGAGCCCATGACCGGTCTGCCTTTTGGCGAGCCTTTTGGGCAAGCCTCCGACAAACCATCTAGGAATAACAAATGGAAAACACAGTGACTTACAGCAACCATACAAATGCAATGCAAAGAACATATAAGTGTAGATAAAATTTCACATCATGAGTTTTAAGTCAAGTTCTCTAAATCCCTAGCAGAGTCGTTAGAAACTGTAGCTTGCTTTTCGTGCTCCTTTCGGATATGACTAGCCCGACAGTTCGGACTCCCGTGGTTTTGAATATGATTTCACAAGTGCAATGTGAAATAGTGAAAACACAAAAAGAGTCCAAATCTGGTAATTCTTTTTGGAAAATCAATGTTTGAATTAATTGCCAAAAATAGACTGTTTTGCCAGATTTCAGAGTCGTCACCTAAATATTTTTGGAAAATTTAGGAAAATCGAGACTCGTGCCAAAGGCCATTAGTCCGTCATCACCAAAGTGTCTCGGCTCGGGAATTTAGGTACGAGAGGGGAAGGTCATGAATTGAGCACCCCACTCGCCCGATCAAAAATCGGCCTCTACTAATCATAATGCAATTTTTTATTTACATTATATGCTCTTGTTCCGATTATTAGACTAACATCACTACATGTTGCACACAAGTATAGACTAATTTGCAAAAGTTGGAACGCTTTGATTTCATGTTTGTTTGAAAATTGTTTTTGATATCCGTCACTTGAAAAGGTGAGTTTGTACATTAATCAATTTGTCACAATTTTAACAATTAGCCTTTATCCAGAGGCATTCAAATATGTATATCATCTAAGCAATTAGCCTCATGGAAATATGCTCAGCATGGCAACTCAAACATTCGATGCAAGATGCTAAAACTCAAAATTGCTCACCTAGTACTCTGAGCCAAAACAAAGCAAAATAATTAGAAAATATGCATGCCCTTAACTAATGCAATATGACTAATGCGACACATTCAAGTATGCAATTAATAGGCTCAGCTATGAACATGGCATATGATTTCATTCAAGACATGTGATGAATCACGTATTCAAGCAATGAATTTAAACATTTGGTTAGTATGATGAGCCAAACCTTGGATGCATGCAAGACAATGGATGCAAATCATAAAGATGCTAATTTGAAAAATGATGTTCTATACTAACCATCGTAAGCAAATAAGTAAAAGAGAGAAAGACGTGGGGTTGGAAGACATCCAATTTATTACATTTTTTGCCATCACGTAGGAGGGTGCGAATCAATGTCCGAATGTCTGATTTTAAATTAATTATTACAAAGCCAAGTGAATGAATAAAACTAACTAACTAAGCTATAATTAACTAACTAGCTAATTTATTACAACAAAATAAGCTAACTATCTAACGAATCATTACTACAACAATATTAATTACGACAATCAATAATTACAACAATATTGAAATAATTAATTTGCAATTTACAATGGAAGCACAAGGATGGCATGCTCATAGCGGTTTCAGAACTAACTCTGTCTGCCTTCCTTGGAATCTGTCCTGTTTCACCTTCAGTCACCGCCCTCTGCTTTTGTTAAACACATTGCCTTACCAAACATTGATGGCCGGCCGGCCCTCAATGAAGCTCGGTTGGGCCAAAATAAGGTCGGTTGTGCCTTAATTTTATGCAAAAATCCTATTTTTGTGCTCTGAGGTGAAAACGGTGCAGACAGAGTTTTCTGAGCTCTGTTTGTCCCTCTCACACTTCTCTGTCATGGGAAAGCCTCAAGAGAAGGTTGGAATTGTTTCCAAAACCATCAATGAGCAATTTGCTTGCTTGATAATTTCGGCCACAATTTGGACAAAATTCGATGAATGCAATGAATAACAACCATCCCTCCCCTTTATCATGGTGTAGCTCGACTTTTCATGCTCCGTTCGGAGACGACTAGCCCTACAGTTCGGACTCCCGTGGTTCTAAATCTGATTCCACAAGGGCAATGTGAAATAGATAAACACCAAAGAGTCCAAATCCGGCAAATCTTTTGAAAAATTGATTTTGAATCAAAATTTCAAAAATAGACTGCTTTGCCAAATACAGAGTCGCCACCTAAATATTTTTAGAAAATTTAGAAAACCCATGACTCGTGCCAAAGGCCACGTGTCTGTCATCACCAAGATTGTCTCGGCTTGGGAACTTAGGTACGAGAGGGGAAGGTTATGAATTGAGCACCCCATTCACCCGATCAAAGATCGGCCTCTACTAATCATGATGTGAATCTTATTTACATTATATGCTCTTGTTCCGATTTATTAGACTAACATTACTATGTGATGCGCACAGAAGTATTGACTAATTTGTAAAAATTGGAACATTTTGACTCGTGTTTGTTTTTGAAAATTGTTTCAAATATGTACCACTTGAAAAAGCGATTGTATATAACATTACTCAAATTATTCTAACTCAAGCAAATAGCCTTCATCTACAGGAATTCAAGGAATTTACCAATTAAGCACTTAGCCTCGTGGCAAGTATGCTAGACATGGTAACAATCACACTCATGCAATATGCTAAAGCAAAGAAAAGCTCACCTAGTACTCCAAGCCAAAAAAGATAACAGAGTTAGAATAATGTATGATCCTAACTATGCAATATGACTAATGCAATGCATACAATATGCAATTACTAGGCTCGGATACTAATATGGCGTATGAATCAATTTGATGGCATGCGGTCTAAGCACGTATTCAAAGAAGTGTTTAACTACAATGCAAGTTAGAATGATGCGCCGAGCTCAATGCGTGGAAGACAATGGATGCAAGGCATGAGAGATGCTAAACGAAACATGATGCCCTAAACTAACCATTGTAAGCAGGTAAATAAAAGAGAGAAAGACGTGGGGTTGGAAGACATACACATTATTATAACTGTGCTCTTGCGTAGGAGGGTCCGAATAAACTAACTAGCTAGGCTAATTAACTATCTATTACAAAACAAATTAACTAATTATTACAAACTGAATAAACTAACTATGCTAGCTAGCTATTACAGAACCAATTAATTAATTAACTATTCTATGTAACTAACTGATTAATTACAATAATTAATTAACAAATTAGAATTAACTAATTAATTACAACATGAATACAACATGAAGGAAGTAACTAAGCTAACTAATCAGCCCCGGGAAGCGAGGAATGCTCATGCATGTGCGTATTTCCACCCGGAAAGCCCACTGTTCTACTGCCAGAATGCCTTTGTTGCACAGTTAGAACATCTTTTCACCTCAACCTTTGCTCTATTTTGTTCCAAAAAGTTGCTACTCAATTTGACAAAAGTGGCCGGCATGCTAGAAGTAGTGGCAGGTTGGCCACAAAAGGTATCCTATCATCCAAAAGAAGTGGCCTGCCGGCCAGAAAAAGTGGCCGCCTGGTTCCTCCTGCTACAATAGAAAGCATACAGAGCATAAATAGGGTATTCTCAAGGTATGTTTGTACACCTTACCCCTCCTTATCATCAAACAGCTCAAAGGAGTGGCAAGCTCAAGTCACAAGCCATCAATCGATGCAATTTCATTGCATGATGGCCTATGAACTAAGGTGTACAATTTCAATAAATGCACAATAAGAGACTGTCAAACCTCCTCCCTATCATAGATTGATCAAGGGAAGTGGTTGACCTTGAAAACTTGAACCATTTCATCACTAGCAAGTATGAAATGCCTCAAGTTTCCATGTGTTCAATTAACATCCGATTGAACACCAACTTGCTTATTATTTTGCATCATTTTAGTCCCTATTTTGTTACTTCATTTTAATTACCAACCATTCCTTATTCAATTGAGTCCAATAGTGAGCTTTAAGTCCTCTAATGAAAAAAGGTACCAAACCAAGTGTTTGTTTTAGGCATGAGAGAAGTGTCATGCCGTTGGTAATGAACCCCCAAAGGGATTAAACCATTAAGCACAAGACCTCAATGTCAAGCTTTAAACAAACAACTAGTTTGAAACAACTATCAAAACAAAGAAAATGCCAAGAAAAGAGGGAGGTTGCAGAAATGATTAGAGGTAATCACAAGTTTGTAAAGCAAGAAATAAATTCTATCAACTCAAATAGGTTGGTGGCTAAGGCCTAAACCACCAAACGTATGAGGACCATTACACTACAAGCATGTAATATAAAGCATAAATGGCACAACTAGCCCAAAATAGTCCTAAAGTAAGCAAAAACAGCCTTAATACATGCTGGAATTAAGACAAAAATCGCTAGAACAATAAGCTAAAACATGGAGCAAGTTAAGCTAGGAAGCAAGCACAAGGAGGGGAGGCTACCCCCTCCATTTTTGGGACTTCAAAATATGGTTTTAGCCACTGAAAAAGCTCTGAGATTCAGTAGTAAAAAGCTCAAAAAAAGTGGACAAAGAGGTAGGGAACACAAGGGCAAAGGCCTAAGAAATGAAATACAAAGAAGAGTGATCCACCCCTCCACCCCTAATGGCCTTAAACCATAAGTTTCAGCCCAAAATACAAAATATAAGCAGCCCAAAAAAGTCTAAAAACAGTAGGCAAAATAGCAAATAAAGTAAAGAAATAAGTTAAGACTTATACCTCTCGAAAAGGAGAACCCTTTCTAAGTGACAAACCAACACTTACACACCCTCAAGAGTTCAAAGTAAGCTCAAAAGTGCCTCAGCTCAAATACCACAAGGTTTGGTTTAGAGTGTATAGGCAAAGGCTTAAGAATTTGCAAGAGAGAGAGAGAGAGAAAGAGAAAGAGAGAGATAATTTTCCTTCAAAATTTCCAACCCTCAAAAATGGAAGAGGAGGTCTTCTATATATAGAAAAACATGAAACTCCCTCAGAAATATCCATACATACACGTGTAGGCAAGTGCATGCATCCGTGGAAACAGTTGGCACAGCTGGCCAAAATATTTTCCAAAACACACAAGTGGCCGGTAGGCCACTAATGTTGGCCGGCAGGCCACACAAATGGCTGGTAGCCCACACTAGGGGGCCTGCAGGTCCTATGATTTTTAGACTTGAAAAACTGTGGTTTTTGTCCAAAACAAGGCAAAAGGTGTGTAGGGTTTGAAGGCTCAAAGCTGTGGCATCCTGTTGAGGACTTTGAGCACTTGACAAGCATATACTAATTCATCATTGGGTGCGCAAGCGGTGACGCCCAAGTCATAAGGGCGGTAAAAAATGAGGTGTCTACACATGGAGTAAGCTCAAAGGAGGGAGTAAAGACACTTTAAGGGTCGTCAAAACACCATGAATTGACGTATGATGACTCTTGACACAATAGACTCGGCATAACGTCCGGTCGAGCATAAGCAATATAATCCATGTTCTTTATGTTGGTTGGTTCATTTTAATCCAAATTCATTAGTCTGCACCATTCTTTAATCTATTAGTCCAAGGTAATGATTATGTCCACTAAAGATTACGTCCACTAAATGAGAAGCACATCAAACGGGAAGTGATTCTCAACATGAAAAAGAGACTATGTCGTTGACAATGAACCTCCATAGAGATTAAGCCATTAAGCATAGATCTCTAGTTCATGTTTTGAATAACCGTCAATCGGTTGAAACAACTCTCAAATGAAAGAAATGGATGATACATTGCTTGTTAAAATGAGGCATCTTAACATGGAAATTAATTAAAGAAAAGCTAGAACAACATGCAACAAGCTATGTGTAAGGGCATGTGATACAATAAATGAACTAATCAAAGCTTGAACCAAACAAACAACCTAGGACAACCCTAAAACAACCCATAATAGGTAAAAAAATAGTGGCTTAAAGTGCATGAAAAGAGCCCAAAAAGCTAAACAACAAAGAAAGAAAATAAGGCTAGTAAGCAAGAACAAGGAGAGGAGGCTAACCCCTCCACTTTTGAAACCTCAAAGCATGTTTTTTAGCCTCTTTTAAACTTTGAAAATCAATTTAGAAAGCAAAGAAAAAGGTGTAAAAACAAAGGTTTGAGCTATAAGTAAAGGTGTAAGAAAGAGTGTTAACTCTCTCTACCCTTTGGTAGCTATCCAAACCCAAGCTTAGACACTTGAAAGAGGATCCAAACAATACAAAAATACAACAACTAGATACTAAGAGATAGCAAAGAGAGCAAGAGAAGAGATAGTATGCTTATACCTCTTAAGAAAGGTAAGCTCTTTGTTTGTGAATCAAACTTAGTCCAAACACACTCTCAAGCTTGAATTGTGATGCTCAAGGCTTAACCAAGGTTCCAAGGATAAGGTGTGAAGGTGTAGATGGTGTACAGATATAGGTTAAAGGTGGTAAGCTTGCTCGAAGGTTGCTTGCACAAGAAGAATGAGCTCTCAAGAAAGTATATAAGCTTTTTAGAAATTCTTCAACCTTCAAAATAAAGATACAACTTCGTTTTTATTGAATTTGAGAAAAAGAGGTCATAAATATCTTAAAAAATAGACAGCTAGTGGGCTCCCACCCATATCAATGTTTCTCACTATCATAAATAGCCACGGCCGGATCTCAATGAGGCGCGACCGGGCCTCAATGTGATCCCCTGTCTCTTTGTTTCAGACTCAGCATAGGGTGGCACAATGTGTAAAAATGGATTTATGGGGCAAGAATGAGACACGTAAGAAGGTTTTGGGATTATTTCAGGGCTCGACCTTGGATTCCCTCGCCGAGAACTCGAATCACACAATGCAGTTTTCATCATCAAGTATGTTGGACCAAGCGCCTAAGTCTTATGGGTGGCCAAAAATGGGGTGTCTACAATATGCAATACTCATGCCAAAACATTTTATATCTCTTTCCAAAAACCATGTCATTCCAAGTTATATCATAATTCACGAAATCTGTTCCTTTACAATAGAAAACAGGGTAGTGGATACAACACTAGGAATCTCTAGGTACGTGTCTGTAAGTAGCCTATACAAGTCCTGTCAATTGCCATTTTTTTTCGATATTAACCGAAATGCTCGGCACCTAACTGCGCGGGTTTCTGAACTTTCACCAAGGACAGACAGGCCAACAAAAATACCACAACCACACCCCCTACCTAGATTCACTAAGGTATTCACTCATTTTTCTCAAAACAATATACATTTTCAATGTGTTAAGTATGCATCAATGCTCAATGCAAATTGATGAGAAATTAGTTTCCATTCGCCTAATTCTCATGCAATTTCTGCAACAATCATAACTATCCTCCACCTATATCCCAAAACAGATATCTCTAAACAGATAGATAATTTCCAATAAAGATAAACTTTTCAAAATTTCAAGATGGGAGTGATAATGCATATCCAACTCCACCACTACCACCACTACCACCACCATCATCATCATTATCATCATTCCAATTTCATAAAATCCAACATCATTTCCATTTTCTCTTTACAAAGTCAAATATTCACATTTTAGGGGCAAAATCCTATTTTCTTTATAATCCAATTCCAAGGCTAAATATCTACCATTTTATCACATCTCAACCATAATCCCGAATCACTTCTAGGAAACCATTTTGAAAACCCCTCTTTTGATTTCAAAACCAAAACCTTAAGTTTACCCAAAAATCCCCAAATCAGAACATTGTTTGGAAAAGAAAATAACCAAGTTAAAAACCATACAAAAGTGTGGAGAAACCCCTACCTCAAACCTAGACGACAAGGGAGAGAGTGGAGAGACCTTGACAAAGCTGAAAACTAACTTTGCTTTGATTAAAATGAAGCTCTAGGTGAGCTCTACCTTTTTATCAAAGGGACTAGGGTGTAGAAACTAATAGATTGGGAGTATTTGGAGGTTGAAGATGAGTTTTAGGGAGAGAAGGTCTATATTTAGGGTTTGGAAATGTTTAGAGAGAGAGAGAGAGATATATGAAAAAGTGACTCAAAAAGTGAGTTTTGCGAACTGATATACGCGTAGACTGCTCAAGCGACCAAAACACCGCTCAAGCGACTAGGCACAATGAGTGAGACCGTTCAAGTGATGAACACCACCCTCCTAGTACTTTTGTAGGCTTGCAAAAGTACTGAGAGTTCCCAAAGACCGCTCGAGCGCAAGAAGGACCGCTCGAGCGCAAAAAACACCACTCGAGAAAAAAAAACACCCTCCCAGTATATTTGTAGACCTGCAAATATACTGGAAGTTCTCAAAGATCACTCGAGCGACCAAAGGACTGCTTGAGCGAACTGACCAAAATCTGGGCAGCAGTTCTACTGAAAAATAAACTCATGACCTGTTCCAAACGCAATCAAGATATTCAAATAACCAAACTCAATCAAGAATAAGATGAATCATGATATGAACAACCAAATAAGACAAGGAATCCCATATCCAAAGCCATAAATGCATTGGTTCATAAATGGCATGACATGAATTAAGTTTTAATTGATTGATTTCTAAACAAATTAATTAACATGTAAAAATCAACGTTAGTAAATGTAAATTTGAGGTCATGTTTTAGGGGTTTTAAGCATATTTTACTTCTTATTTATTAGATTATATCAATCAATATAATAGCTTAAAACAGTAGTCTAATCGATTGTATACTAAGATCTAATAGTTCAAACCTTTTAAAAACTATTAGTTAGTTTTATTAGTTTTCTTGTGAAATATTTTTGTCCCCAATGCTTATATAAGAAATTATGTTCAATAAATAACATACCTGTAGAGGGGGCATAAATTAAGTGTCAACCTAATTGTTGAGGTCATCTTGATTAAACAAACAATTATGATTAAATGAACATGGGTCAAAGTCTAAGGGAAGTGGGCCAACCAAAAAGCCACATCAAGTCCGACCCATTTGACCCGAATGGAAATTCAGCGGTGAAAATGCCTAAGAGAACCTGCTGAGGTACTACTTGTTGCGGTCCAGTAGCTGACGCAATCAACCCCAGTGCCGCCATTCTACTAGGAGGTCATTGCGGCGTCGCCTTTAAGACAGTACAACACACTTGTCGAGGAAAGAGTAGCCGAGGTGACTACGGCCTCCACAACTACCTTTTGAGGCAAGACTTCCCAATGTGACAACAACCTTTAAGGGAGGCCATATCTCTGGAAACACTGATTAATTCTTGGCGCAGATAGTAGGACCCCCAACGCATTACCAACCTAGGGTTGATAGCAGGCTTAAAACATAAATTGCTTAGCGTTGATAGCATGTCTCAGGGCTTATTGGTTGGAATGGATAGTAGGCCCTAGAGATACTAGTATGTCGCAGCAACCTCGAGAAGATAGGAGCATGGCAATATGAAAGTAAGGAACTTCATTTCCATTTACCCAGGTTATGGACCTGTCTTGATCGCATTGGCAGGACTAAAAAAGTCCCCTTGGGCTTGGTATGAGGCATAACTCTTGATGCGACCCACGCTTTGGGAAGCTAGGGAGTTTGTGTCAGGTGGTTAAAGTAGTAGGAGTCAATGAGGTAGATGCAAGTATGGTGATAGCAGGCTATGAGTCCTAAGATGTGCATTAGGAAACCGAACTAAGAAGGCATGTGCGCAACAAGTACCACCGTAGAGGGTATCACCGAAGCAGGTGCACCTTCTGCGGTCCGTACAAAAAAAATGACACTTGCTGACGTTTTTACCAAACAGTGGCACTTGCTGAGGATTGTGCCAAATAGATAATACATACGGAGGGACATGTGTTTACCAAAGCCTAGTGGTTTAGGACCGAATATTTCGCGACACCTGTCGCTATACTATTTGGCTACCTGGTATATTCAGTACTAGAGAAAAGCTTATAAATAGGACCAATTTCCCGAAGTTTGAAAGGAGAACTTCTTGGGATTGGGGGATATGTTGCCCATTTGCATGGCTACATTCTCTTCTTAAACCACTTGCTCCATCCTCACCCGACCGCTCACCCTCCAGTTACCTCAGATTATTGACTCGTTAACATAGCTTTGACTCTCCAAGTACTATCATTATTTACTGTTCAATTTGGACCCCCTACAGTATCAAAATTAACTCAATATTTTTTATGCATATATGTTGGTCCCTTTGGATAAAATTTTTAGTTCCACCCCTGCACTTTATGAATCTCAATTGGTCTATCTCAAGACAATTTTAATGATTCAAATAATTCATATTTTAGAGTTCATCAAGGAGATCATTTTATACAAAAAGATAGTTTTATCAGACATTAATAAACACATAATTAGAACATATTTTGTTTTAAAGTAAATGGACACCAAATATTATTTTTTAAAATAAATTATCTATTTACGTTAAGAAAAATGTGTTCTAATCATATGGTTAATGGCATCCTTTCAAGCTGATTTTTTGCATGAATAATATGTTCGAAAAATCCTATAAATTAAATAATTTGGATTAAGAAAATGTGCTCAAAACAAGCCCCACTGAATGTCACAAGTGTCGTTGAAGCAGGAAAAACGTTTGGGAGCTCTAATTGAGCACCCCTAATTCATCCCTAATGATGTGGAATGAATTTCATTCCTCACTCCTCATTCTTCCTCTCTCTATCTCTCTTTTCTACCTCATTAGAGGTTAAAATAGAGGTGATATATTAGTGAGATATAAACAAATTGTATTTCAATTAATTGGAAATGCGTAGATAAGAAAATTTATATAATTGTGTACTATTAATAATGTTATGGTATTCAAATTTTAAGTATCATTTAGATTTCATTTGTGAACTATATATTTTAGCCAAAAAGTCAAAAAGTTATTATAAATTGTCACATCATTCTCTCTATTTTTCTACACATTTTTTTTTGTAAAAAGTCAAAAAATTACTAAAATAGCCTATTCCTAAACGAGGCTTTAATGTTATTTGTTGAATAAGCTCCACCTTTAACAAAGCATTAATAACACATTAAATGACATTTTAAAATTTGGCATCCAAATTTGTTAAAGGACAAAACGGACGAGAGATTTGGCGAATTGTCCATTAAATTTTGAGGGTAAATCTCAAGGAATTGGTCTAATGGGTACAATTTGGGATCTGAGAATGTCTCCATTCAGGTCTCAGGTTCAATACACATTAACTACAATAAGTTTGTTGGGGTCAGTCCATATAGCACGTTTGCTCTGATTTTAGATGGGTCCCCACAAGTGGGAGGTAAGATTGGTTCCCAAGGATTAGTCGACGTGCGCGTAAACTGAACCGGACATCTAGTTATCAATATATATATATATATTAGGGCAAATTTGTCCAATTTTAATCAAATTAAATTCGTAGGAGTGAATTAGCCACTCCATAGTTTTAAGGGGGCTGGGCTTCCCTCCAGTCCATAATTGGATTAGAGAGTACTGTTGGGCTTGTGAGGGCCCACCACAGGTCCTGTTTCTATAATCCGAACCGTTCAATGTGTAAAACTTGTCGAGTACTATGTGCCCGTAAAAAAATCACTTTGATCGGATATCGATAGCTATGTCATCGGATCAAATTTTTGTCAATTGTTTATTTTTTCACCGTTTATTTTTTTATTTATTTATATAAAACAGATTTGATCATGTAGCTATCGATATCTGATCAACGAGATTTTTATGAGCATATAATACTCGACGAGTTCTACACATTAAACGGTTTAAATTATCGAAACGAGATCCATGATAGGTTCCCACAGACCCAACAGTACCTTTCAGTCCGATCACGAACTGAAGGGAAGCCAGTCCCGTTTTGAGGCATATCTAAAAAAGAAAAGGAATTGGTTTATATCAATTTAACCGGATTCATTTGGCAGTATGTTATTGAATTTGAAAATAGTTCCCAATTCAAAAATGTAGTGACCCAAAAACTTAAAAGGCAGGAGTTGTAGCTATGACAAGTAACCTTTTATTATTATATTTTACTTTTTATTTTTTATTTTTTGGGAAATAAGACAAGCAAATTTACACATTTACTAATGTGGTTGTACAGAATCATCATTCATATCTCTCATGACTTTTTTGGATGTAATTTACAAGATTTGATGGGAAAAAATATATTTAAGTTGTTGGGTAAATTACATTAATACCTCTAAGATTTGGCACAAATTACATGAATAATTCCTATGGACTACAAACTACATTCAGCTCCTTTATTTCACAAATTGTTATTTACATATTAAATTATGTTGCAAAAAACGAGGGTATAATTATTTAAAAAGTCTCAATTAGCAAGCCAATCCATAAATTTTGATAGGAGAAATCAATATACGTTTGAGAATGTTAGGGGTAGTATGTGTCTCTTTGCTAAATCTCGGGATGATTACTAATCATTGATTAGTATGATTTACCCCTATTTTCGTTTGATTGGGTTGACAAAGATCATTTGAAAGGCAGCCAAATTAAACTTGCACGTGAATCTTTGTCAGGGAAAAACTATAAGAAAAGAAAATGAAGTTAAAAGAAACCTTTGTTTTTTCTTTGGGTTAGAAAAAAGAGGTGAAAAAATGAATATATATTTCTTTTTAATTTTTATTTTACGTTACTGGCTAACCTATAAAAAAAAATGAAGGGAAAGTTGAAAAAAAAAAAAATTCAATATTTAACTATTATAACAAAATAAATTTTGAGTTATTAATTTCGTCAATTTAAATTATAATTTTTTGATTTGTTTTCAATTTAAATTATTTATCAATTTTCGTTATGTAAAATTAACAGAAAATGATACTTTAGTTATTAAACTCAATGAA
Organism: Camellia granthamiana; assembly: GCA_036172215.1. Lineage (NCBI taxonomy): Eukaryota > Viridiplantae > Streptophyta > Magnoliopsida > Ericales > Theaceae > Camellia > Camellia granthamiana. Next base: position 128,171,743 of record CM069903.1, read on the forward strand.
AAATGATATTTTAAATATTTTATATATACCTATATGGAGTTTAATAAATAAAATATTATTTGTTCATCAATTTTACTTAACGGAAATAAGTAAATAGCTTAAATTAAAAATAAAAAATTTAATTTAATTAACAAAATTAAAAATATAAGACATTGCAAAGATCAAAACTCTAGAGTTTCTTTTGTAATTTTTCCAAAAATGAATGTGTACAAGTAACTCCCGAGCCTGTTTCTGCCATCTAAATTTTAGTGCATTGACGACCTGGAACCCACATTTGAGACGTGAGGCATCTATTTTACATTATACATTAATCTCTCTATTCCAAGAATTATTGCTCCACCTCGACATTTTATAGATTTCCTTACTTTAATGATGAGATTAGGCCACTTCCCAAGCTCAGCTTCCAAACTTGTGGACCAAGAGCACTTGTGAACTCTCGTATAAGTGGCATGATGTGATTGTTGACAAATGATCTGGCAATAAATAATTTGTTTTTATAATTTTTTAACTGAGTGTATGAGTTAAGTTTGTCCGCACCTCAACTAATAATCTTAAAATAATAAAATTAACAACTTAACAAATCTCTAATAACCCCTTAGAGGAAGGGACTTGCATACAAAATTTTAGATCTTATCATCAAGGTTTTACCATTCAGTTGTATTCATTAGGCATTTTATTTATAAGGGTTTGTTACACTTTTTACCTCTAAATTATTGTCAAAGTATCTATTAATTCCTAAACTATAAATTGAATCTATTTAATCTCTAAAGTATATAATCAAAGTTTATTTATTCCTTGAACTATCGATTTTGTCTATTAGGTCTCTAAAGTATATAAATCAAAATCTATTTAGTCCCTAAAAAAATTATAAAAATAAAACATGTGTAGACACCATATTTTGACCGATCTTAAGACTTGGGCGTTTTATTCCGAACACCCGATGATAAAAGTCACAATATGCAATCTTTTGAATTCCTCAGTAAGAATGCCAACACTCAAGCTTTAATCCCAACTATCCCAATGTAATACCCGTTTTGGCCAAACTGTTTTTGACCCTCTTAAAAACCTTTTTCAAAATGTTGTGGTTGCGTGGTTCCAAACATTTTTCACAATGTTCCGAGGCTTGCGTTTTCGAACTCCAAATATTATCTTTTTCAATAGACTGAGTAAGGGACAAAGTGGGAGTGAATAGAAGGGGTGGAATTCTCTAGAAATACCTGCTTTTCCTTTCAAGTTATGCTAGCCATACACTATTAATCTAATGGCATATTTTTCTCACTAGCCATATAATGACTTATGTCCAGATGGAAAATGTGGTCGACCGGATGAATAATTGTACGATCAGATTAACTGTCTGAGTATAGAGCATTTTTGGAAAATTCGACTTTCTCTGCAATTTTTATACAAATATCTTAGATATTTTCATCCAAAAGTTTATATAAATATGTCTCTAACTCATTTTCAAGGGTGACAAAAGTTTTCAAAAGCCAAGAGACTTGTTGAAGAGCATAATCCTCTGACTTCACCTTGAACTTTCATTTTACTTGATTACACCACCTAAACACCACAAAACCTTGGATTGGAGCTCCATGCTGAGAATTCTTGGACATACTTAAGAACTTTGGGGGTGCTAGAATAGAGTTTGACAGCAAAGAAACTCATAATCTCTTCAAGAGGTGAACTTTTGACCATTTTCTTACATTCTCTCTCTTGTTCTTCATTATCAAGCTTTGTATTTCATTATTATTGTGTTATAATCATATGGTGGGTCCTTGTGGATGTTGAGGGAGTTAGAAAGTAACCATTCGCCTACAAGTTTCATCATGTAATGTAGGTTTTTTTATTATTATTATTATTATTATTATTATTATTATTATTATTATTATTATTATTATTTTAAACCCTTTCTTATCACTTTTCTCATCTCCAAACATATTGGTTCATGTGTTTCGCTCCACACTCAACTCTAATGAGTAGTTGTGATTGTTACATGGAGCTAGTTAGGTGATTCTTGAAATTTGGTGTTGGAAGGTGGTTAGCTTTTATTTTGTCTACATTTTCTTGGAAGCCAAGTAAGAGCTTTTTGGTCAAAAGTATTAAAAACTCTCTTCTCAATCCATTTTGAGCATGGAAAAGGATGTAACATCATTGTTCCATGAGTAGGAAGATGAGTTTTCAATAACCTTTGATGAACCTCTGACATTCAAAAGCAAGACTTCTACCAAGAAATGGTGGCAATCTACTTTCTCCAATTAATAGCATAGATTTGGGTATTAATTTACCCTTATTTACAAAAAAAATGAATGTAGGTTTTCATTACTTCTTGGGCTTGACTTTTTCCAACCCCAATTTCTATACTTATTCTCCTTTTTCTTTTTTCTTTTTTAATTGTAAATATCATATTGTATATAGCTTCTTGTGCTGTTGAATGAGGGGTGAGACCTATCTACCTCTTCTTAAAGTTCTTCATGATAAGAAGGGGTAGAATGGATGAGCATCCTTTGGAAAATGTGTAGTTATTCTGCTTTGGTTTTGTTGCCAAAAAAATTGAGTTCCTTTGGATCTTTCATATGGCCAGCTAGATAAATAATACGGTCAACAGCTTTTCGTCCGGTTAGATGATTTTTCAGGCAAAGCAGAGCAGAACAGGGAAATTTTTGGAGAATGATCTCCTAGGCATTTGCGATCGCTATTTATAATTTGTTTTCTATTTTCTCATGGTTTGTTAGATTCAGCTTATAGTTGGTCGAATCAATTTTTTGATGTAATAATTTCTAACCCCATATCTTTTTATTCATTTATTGTTGTACATAATTCCTAACCCCATGTCTTCCTATTCATTCATTGATGTACATAACTTTCAACACCACGTTTTTCTATTCATTTAGTGTTGTGCATAACTTCCAACCCCACCTCTTTTATTCCTTTCATTGCAAAGCATGTTGTAACAACTTCCAACCTCCATTTTTTTTTTTTTATTCCTTTGTTATGTATGTCTTTCAATCACCATTTCTTTCTATTCTTTTTATTTTCGTACTTTCCATACTTGTTAATGGCATCACGTTTTCTTTTTCATCATATCCATGCTTTGTATCCATATTTCATGCATCTGGATTCGGTACATTTGCATCTATGGGCTTATCATTTCCTATGTGATTTTGGGTGCTACCTCATACCTTGAGATTATTTACATGTCATATATTTAGTAGCTGAATCTATAGTTGTATTATTATATATGTATTGCATTAGTATTTTGCATGTAGGATTATGTATATTTTACTAACTTTTCATAGTCAGATGCGAGTAAATACTAGGTTAGTATTTATAAATTTTAGCATCCCGCCTATGCATGATTTTCTTATTATGTCCAATATCTTACTATGCGGCTACTTGCTTAATTGATCCATTTCTATGATTGCCAGTGGATGGAGGTTGTGTTGCGTAGATTATAACATTATTGATTTTTATACTTGCGAGCTTAATTTCTTTTGAGTTGTACACATTTCAAAACTCTTTCAAAATACATGAGATCAAAATGTTCTAAAATAAATGACACCGTCTATACTTGATTACTTCACATAGTAATTTTAACATTAATAATAATCAAAATATGGGTATATATTGTCCATAAAACTCATATCATGATTTAATAGAATCATTTGATCTGGTGAATCAAGGCATCTTTGGTTATGACAAATAGTGGCCTCTAACATGAGTCATGTGTTTTCTAGTTTTTCCAAAAGATTCTGCGACAACTCTGAAATCTAGTAATGCAGTCTATTTCTAGCAAAATTTTGCAATAAATGTATTTTCTATAAAGTTGCTGGATCTGGACTCTCATTTATTTTTCACATTGCACTTCTAAGACTATATTAAAGATTGTGAGTCCGAACTATTGGATGCGCTTGGGTACCCTAGGGACACCTACAATATGCTCATACGTATTATAAATTAGTAAAAGACCCTTCCCAATTAAGATTTTATTATAGAAAAATCTTTAAAATTTTTATTTTGTCTTTAAAAGGTATTTTATTTTGTTGTGTGTTTAAATTAATATTACAATATGATTTTTTAGTCTTACCAATAAATTATATAAATATGAGATATATTAAAGAAGTAGAATTAGATAATTTAAATAATAACATTGTTAGGTTTTTATTCTTGGCAATCTCATTTGACAACTTTCAGTTGTAATTTGATTCGATCTTTTATTTCAGGGAGACTATGAGTTTTAGATGCGAATCCAACCCGAATTGTGCCTTGCAGAGAAGTTTGTGATACTTATTCTTTCATGTTTGTCACTTCATTGACTATGTCGAGAATCGAGTTGGCTAGTCAGCTCACGGGTTCCGAGGGGGCAGTGCCTCTTGGCGGGTCCGGGGCAGCGCCCAAGCGGGGTCGAGGGACAGCACCCCCGAAGCAAAAATCAAAATTGCAGTCGAAGTTGTTTCTCCACCCGAGCAGCCATTCTTGAGCTCAAGTGGAGATTGCGACCTTTTAGAAGTTTCACTCGCCTGCAAAAGTACTTGGAGTTGTTTTTTCTGCTCAAGCGGCCATTCCTATGCTCTAGCGTAGACTTCTCCGCTCGAGCGGCCATTCTTGAGCTCGAGCGGAAATAGTGACTTTTCAGAAGTTTCACTTGCTTGCAAAAGTACTGGGAGTTGTTTTTTTCTACTCAAGCGGCCATTCCTGCCTTCGAGCATAGACTTCTTCGCTCGAGCGGGCATTCCTGAGCTCAAGCGGAGATAGCGACCTTTCAGAAGTTTCACTCGTATGCAAAAGTACTAGGAGTTGTTTTTTTCTACTCGAGCGGCCATTCATGCGCTGGAGCGTAGACCCTTGTTCTGAAATACGCGTTTTAGTCAGTCCGCTCGAGCAGCCATTCCTGCACTCGAGTGGAAATCATGGATCTGTTTTCTATAAATAAGTGGTTATGTCAGATTTTATGATTACGACTTCCAAATCTTCTTCTTGGGTATTAGAGTTTTTATCTAGAGCTTCTTTACTTGTTTCTTTTGGTTTCTATGAGAGTTTAAATTATGAATTGAGTGGATTATATCAAAGAGTTTGTTTGTTTTGTTTTATACACAAAAGAGAGAGTTTTTCTTCGGTGAATTCCGAGGATTTGAGCCGTAAGCTTTGGTGCATTCTGGAATGGCTCATTGTCGTGATTCAATATTGGTGTTGTGGATTCAATGCTGTACAAGACAATTCTGAGTTGAAGACGGGACTAGAAGAGGCACATAGGGGTTGGTTCGATTTGGGCGTCGATTCACTAGGTAATTGAGAGTATACTTGTACAATTATTTTATGTCTTCTTAGTAGATTGTTTTGTGACTTTTGCCTGTAGTTTTTTTTTATCATAATTGGAGGCGCTCCAATTGTGGTTTTTCCAAGTTAAAATCGTTGTATCGATTTGTCTTTGATTGTTTGATTGGAATTGCTGTTTACTATTTAAAATTGATACATAATCACAAATCAAAATCTTCGGGATTTTTAGATTTTTCAAACACTTCTCTACAAATAATAATAGAACAAAATGATACATTCATTAAGTAATAAAAAGAACTTAAAAACAATCAATTAAAAAATATAAACGAAATCTGACATATAATACAAGATAAAAGCAAGCAAGTATCCATTGTAGAAGATAAGTAATAAAACACTATAGATAATTATCCTTATCGTTATAAAGAAAATTCAATATATGGATTGATGCCCACTTTTCAAACACAGAATAATAATTTAATATTTTTTTGAAATAAAATTTTAAATAAGTAAGGTCTTTTACTAATTTATAATATTTATGGGTTTATATATATTTTTTGTAATCCTTTCAGAGACTAAATAGACTTTGATTTATATACTTTATGAACCTCGTAGACACTAAATAAATAATATCATACACTAAGGTCATGTTTGTTTGGGCGGACTGGATTAGGTTGGATTAGTATTCCCATGATTAATAGTCTTAGGATTACGAATTCCTTTGGATTATGTATCATATCCTATGTTTGGATTGAGCTAGGATTATAATGAGGGACTAATAGTCCAAACTTTGGTTTAGTCCTCCAATTTATATCCCACCCTCCCAGTGGGATTGAATAGTCCATCATATGTGAGATACCATATCCGGATGGATTGTTAGTCTGTACTTCAATTATTTAACCAAACATTGGATTAATAATTTTATTGCACTATTAATCAAATCCCAAACTCATATCCACCCAAACAAACATGACTTAAATAAATATCAAACTTAATTACTCAAAGACTGCAATGACAAATATATATGTAGGGCTGTAATAAATCGAGTTCTTCATCAGAAACTCAAGTTCGGGTCATTTATATTTCATTTAATTGTGTATTCAAATTCCAGCTAAAACAAGCTTACTAGATTATAATAATAATAATAATAATAATTATTATTATTGGATTTTTGCTTTCAAGTGGTGATTCAAGGTGAGTTTGATCATTATATATTTGAACTGAGTTCGAACACTAAACTATTCAATTCATCTCAATTTATTTTCAATGCTAACTATATGAGTCCATAATTAACTTCAAACCACAAGGATGGATCAGAGGCAGCACAAACTTCTTTTGGGCCTAGGGCAAAAAATCTAAACAAGGCCTTTTTATTCTACATAGAATTTTTTTTACTTAAAACTAGTTTTTCTTATTTTTTGATATACAAAATTACTAATCAAGCTTTTACATATTAGTTTTCTAAGATATCCTTTTTCTTTTGTTTATTTATTTTTTCAATTGATGTATAATGGATAACCATTTTATGCTTTTAGTTTATTTCAGCTAAGTTTTCAATTTTAATTTTGAAAATTTTCATATGCAGACAATATATTGTCAATTCAAATGGTACATGAAATTAATCTAATGCTTTGACACATTTCTACATGTATTCTCTTTAAGTCAACTGCCAATATTTATACACAAACATATTAGGTTCGTTTGTTTTTAGAGGTAGAATGGAAGGGATTTATAGTGAGGGGATTGTTAGTGAGAGGATTAAGTAAAATTATGTTTGTTTTGATGATAGTTGTTAGTGTAGGAATTGCTAAATTATTTTTATATAAAATAATAAAACAAATAAAAAATATAAAAAATTAAACATTAATATTTTTTAAAAAATCCCAATATATAAAAAATATAAAAATTTCTAAACCCCTCACTATTTTTCTAATACAATCTCCACTTCCTCCATCTCAATCCCCTTTCCAACCTCCATCTATATCACCTCCTCCATCCTAATCCCCTTTTCCAACTCTACAAATAAACACAACACGAAATAATTCTACCTTTATCTTAATCTCCTCCCATCTATTTAGGGTTGGTTTGGGGTGTCCTAAAAAAGTGTACTTTTTGTCTTTTTACGAAAATATGTACAGAAAAGTATAGAGGTGATGTGATGAAAAAAAGATAAAAAGATAAAAAAATGAATTATATAGTTCATGTCAAACCAACCCTTAATCTAAAAACAAACGGGCCTTAAAGTTTTCTTGGGCCCTATCACCACTTGGTGCAGCGTCTATCCAAGGCTTGTGAGTGTGCTTGTATATTTTTATGTATGGCTAATCATTACTGCCTTAAAAAAAGTTGAAAAGAATGGAAACAAGTTTCAATGATTTCAATCATATTTTAATTATATTACAGTACGCACAAAATGGGGACTGATTTGTCTCAACTAGTTTTTGGCTTGTTAGGTAATTAGAGCATCTCCAACGGCTCATCAAATTTTTCATTAAATTTGAATAAAAAAATCACTATTTTTTCAATTTGATATCACTTGCTCCAACGGTGAGCATCAAAATGTGAAGGTCAACCAGTTGGTCAACCGATAAGGCCATTATTTTTTTTTTGAACCTGAATCACCATTTCTGCTCCTGCTCGACGTCCCTCCACACACCCTTATCGACATTGATACTCAGGTGCAAGACTAGTATTAAGGAAATTGAATGATGTTCTCTGTGGGCCCTGCTTTCAAGGAAATTGAATGAATATAGTGCAAGACTAGCATTAGCTCAATCTGCTTCTTTGATTCAGCCTCAATTTGAAGGGTCGCCCGGTTGGTCAACCGGCCGGTTGACCGGCCGGTCGACCGGTAAGATTTAATTTTTTTTTTTTTAAATTTGTTTGAACCTTTTGACCTGTTTGAACCTAGTTATCTGAAAGGGAACCGGTTGACCGGTTGGTCAACCGGCCGGGCAACCCGGTGGTTGACATGTGTACCACTTTCAACGGTCAGTAACAGTGATTTGGTAAAATCTGTGTCTTGGTCTCAGTTTGATATTTTTTTTGCTGAATTTTCATTTTGATATCACTTTGGTGCAACGGTTGGAGCATGAAAAAGTGATTTTTTCATCAAAATTTAAATCTGATGTTGATTTTGGTTCACCGTTGAAGATGGTCTCACTCCTTATAATTTAATTTAACGTTTCCCGCAAGTTTAATACTTAAATAGCACCATTGGAAAAGATATGTTGACAGACGTTTTTAAATTTCATGCTGAGATTTGTTGAAAAACCTATTGAACAAAAAATACGTACAAAGGTGATTTGCTCTAACTCATACTAGTCTCTTCTCCTACTCTAGTTATTTATAGCCCTGTTTTCTACAATTTTTTTACGAGCTAGAATATTATAATTATAAAGTAAAAGTTAAAATCAATCACTCCCTGCTTCTTGGTGATCAATATATTTAGGTTATTTCTATTTCATAAGCGGTAAATAGAAATTGTGTAAAATAATTTGACAAAATTTCAAAACTAAAAAAATTGTAAATAATCTCATAAGATGCACCAAATAGGATTTACGGGACATTACGTTTGTTTGGTACATCTATTCTTAAGCTCAAATTCAATATATAAGAAATTCGAAGGTGAAACCATTCCTCTCTCAGCCTTAAAATGATTAATTTTTATTTTATTTAAATTATTTCTATATCATAAATTATAAACAAAAATTGCAGAATTCAATACAAACTGTAGCATTTTTAAGATGAGTAATGCTACGTCGCTCGAGAATGGCTCCCCCGAATCCCCCTAAAGGCAAAAACGACGTCGTTTTTGCCTCTTTTTTTTTTTGTTTTGTTTTGAATCAGAAACGAAGAAGAAGAAGAAGAGAAGGGAGAAGAAGCAGAAGAAGAAGAAGAAGAAAAAGAAGGGAAGGGAGAAGGGAGAACTGGACAGGAGGGGGCATAAACCAGGGGCGGAGGCGCGGTGGAGGCGAGGCGGAGGCTAAGGTGCTGCGACGATCGGCGATCGGCCGACGATCGGCCGAGCTGCTGCGACGGCTTCTCTCCCTCTCTCTCTCTGTTTCCATTTTCGGGGGATTCGAGGGGGAGCTCATTCGAGCTCCCAAGCTTATCCTTTTAAGATCAAATTTCCAAGATGCTGCATGTGCAGTGCAACCTAACATTTATTTTTAGGTATTAAAAAAAAAAAAAAATTAGAGAAACACAAGATAGTTTTCGAGTAATTTCAAAATATTTTCACAGCTTCAAAACACTTTTTAAACATTTTTCACTTATTTCTAAAATCACCTAAACTTCAATATTAAACAATGCTTTAACATTTGCTCTCTTTTTTATTTATTTATTTTTTTGGGTCAAAAAAATAAAAATAAAAAATAAAAAATTACCCATATAAGAATATAAAGAAAATGCCGTTGTCATATACATCACCGAACTTGCACATGGAGAGTCGGTAAACTTATGGTCTCAACAAAGTGAGAAAATGCAGTTGTCATATACATCAACTAACTTGCACATGGAGAGTGAGTAAACTTATGGTCTCAACAAAGTGTTGGAGCTAGTTCGGGAAAAAAAAAAAAAATGTGTTGGAGCTTTGCCCTCTGTGTGGGCTAGCTATGAACATTTTCTAAATTTTGAAGTTTCAAATTTTAGCCATTGGATTTCTATATATAGGGTTAGGAATCAGTACCTTCTTTATTTTTTTTTTAGGTCTCCCACGGTATCCCCAGGTTTTTTGGACCCAGGACTAATCCGCCGGGGAAGCTGTCGGGCGCATATGCTGGGTCCTCTCCCAAGGGGGTTTGTTGCATCCACAAAGGCTCGAACTCGAGACCTTTGCTTAAGTGACCCAAGTCCCTTTTCACTTGAACCAACCCCCATTGGTGTACCTTCTTTATTTAATTACTTTTAGTTGCCCTCATTATTGTAAAATGTGATGTCTCAGGTTTTGGACTTGACTAGTATTGAGTAGTAAGTTTGTGTGTATTACTTTCGGCATTTTGTTTATCGTTTCGGGGTAGTTGAAATTTCTTTTCCTACTCTTACTTAACCTCTTGTAACTTTTCCAGGTTGAAAATTTTGAGTTTTGGGCATTGAAACTTGTCTTGGGTTACAAAATCAATTTCTGAGCTTCTGGACAAAAACACTTGTGCGGATTTGGAAACCGCTCTAATGGATCCTTACAGAGTTTTTCAGAGTTTTCTAGACAAAAAACCGCTCGAGCGGATGGTGGATTTTTCTGGGTTCCTTTATGGAGCAAACCGCTTGTGGAGGCAAAAAATCCGCTCGTGCGGATTGGAATTCTGCTCGTGTAGAATTCAAACCGCTCATGTGAATTTTGGCTTGTCTATCTCGAATTTCGTGCCCTTTTCCTCAAAACTGACACCAAAAATGTGTTTTGCACAGATTTTCACTTCTCTCTCTCTCTGTCTCTCTATGCTCATCTTTTCTCTCCCTTCTCTCTACAAACTCACCCAAATCCAAACTTCTCTATAAGATTTAGCTCAAATCTTCAAGAAATTGAGAGGGCTTTTTACACCAAATCGATGAGGGCGATGAGGGCTACGTTTATAACCGATTGGATTGAGTTCTCACCAACTTTGAGTTCTAGGATTTTCTTTCTCTTCATCTCCCAAGCTTGAGATACGGATAATCTTAGAGTTATGTATATATATTTGCAAGATTATGCTTGTTTGAAGTATGTCTTACATGTTTGAGCTATGATTTTGGGTTGATGAATCCTAGACCATGTTAGAAGATGATTTTATCTATTTTTTCCAAAACTTTTGTGAATATGAACTATGTCCTAAGGTGTGATGTTGTTTTGAAATTTTTTTTTCAAAAATGGAACAAAAACCTTATTTTGGTGGAAACCCTAGAATTTGGGAATTTTGTGAAAAGTTGAGATATTGTGAAATTGATGTTAGGAAATTTGTTATGTAAGTAAATGATGGAGGAAATTTCTATAGTTGTATCAAATGAAGAAATTTCATGAGAAAATAAGAAATTGTTAATTTGGGAAGCTTAAAGAATAGTTTATTGTTGTTGTTTTGGAAAGACCAAATACTAAAAATGATGATTAACATATAGAAAATGTATGAAGGTTGATATTGTATGATTTTATCTCTTGTAAGTGTATTATGATGTTACAATGACAAGAGATGTGGGAATTTGATTACAATGGAGAATTGTGTGGTGAAATTGAAAATGGACTATAATAATATATTGTACATTTTGCATTACCACTCCATTTTATCATTGTTGCAATTGATTTTGAATCTTGCATTGGAAAAGTATTGTTTTGAGAAAGGGAATTGTTTGTGAAACAAGATCATTTTGGAATTGTTTTGGAGTAAATATGTTGGTAAGTCCGGATAGGGGGTGTAGTTGGTATTGGTTAAGTTGGCCTGAGTGTCCATGGTGGAAGACTGAAAACACGCATGGAGGAGGTACCACGTGCCTTCCAGTTAGTAACCGGTAAAGTGGCGATTGCTAGTGCTTGTTTTGCCTACTTACAGACACTAACCTTGGAATTACCTGAGTTTTATTTACCGTCCCTTTGAACTGCATTGAAATCATTGAATTGTTAAATTCTCAAATTGCATTGTGCACAAAGGTTTCAAAAGATAGAGATATATGTTTTTTAATATGGCATGGCATATGTATTCATTTCAGGAGATTGTATAAAAAATTTATATACTTTATTAAGATTTTCCCACTGAACTTTATGCTCACCTTATGGGATTTTGTGCAGGAAAGGATGTTGTGTTTCCACCGAGTTAGAGGCGTGGAACATATTTTGAGAGCACAAGACTCTTTTCATTTGTTATAATTATTTTTGACAAGCCAAGGGTTTTATATGTATGGGTTCGAAAACCACTTTTGTGTAATTGGGGCTTAAACTTTGGAAAATTTTAGCCATTGAGGACATTGAATTGCACTTGATATATTGTGCCACATGCTATAAATTCATATTCTAGGAATGTTGAATGTATAACTGCATGTGGAACATTCTTTTGTAAATCTCTGGAGTTTAATGAATACACATGTTGGAGATTTGGTGACAATGTAAATGTTGAGACTTTATTTCTGTATACATTAAGCAATGGAAGTTATTGTTATGGAAACAAGATTATGTAATTGGAAGTTGATAAATCTTTATTGTGTTATGTTTCGGGGCGTGTGTAGAGACCCCATTTTTGACCGCCCGCAAGACTTGGGCATTTATTTTGGTACTCGATGACGATGGTGAAAGTTACACTGTCAATGGTTTGAATTCTCAATGAAGGAATCTGGTTTTTAGCTCTAAACGAATCCCAACCTTCCATACCCACATTGTTTTTACCACAGAAATCCATCTTGTGATGATCGGTTTACTTTACGTCTTTTCATTTTCTTTTTTATCGGGATTTTTGTGTCAGGACGCCTTTCCTTAATTCTCATCTTTGTTTACTTCGGGTTGGCCTTTCTTTTGTTTCGGAGAGGTACGGGGTCAGGTCCGGAGTGCCCGGGAGGGAAGCGGGATTTTTTTCAGGGTTGTTGGGTCAGGGCTGCACGTGCGGGGGCCGAGGGCCGCACGTGCAGGGGCCGAGGGCCACACATGCAGGGTTGGGCCGCACGTGCGGGAAGAGGGGAGCTTGGGTGAGTTGCACACTGCTTTAATTGCAGGTGCGGGACTGGTGCGGAAGAAAGGGCCGCACGTGCGGGGATCAATGCCGTACGTGCGGGAAGGAGGGTCCGCACATGTGGGACGCTGGCAAGTCCGAGAGCTCTATTTTTTCTCTCCTTTTGGGTTGTTTGTATCTCATTTTGTTATATATCTCTCTCTCTAAAATACATCTCTCCCACTTCTCTCTACATTTCTCACCATAAACTTCACAAAATCTTTGATTTCCCTGCACCCAATCACATTTTGATCCAAGATCCTCCATCAAAGTGGAAGAGCACCTCTAGAACTACATTGTGTATGATGGAGATCAACTTCTACAACCTTGGATTTCTAGGGTTTCCTCTTGCATCATCTTCATTTCTTCACCTAACTTTGAGGTAGGATTTCCTTTGAGTTATATATGTGTTTATGCAAGTTTTGATTGATTTTATGACTCCATTTTGGTCTATTCCAAAAATGGGTTTAATGGCACATGAAATTGTTAGTTTGTAAAAGAAATTTATCATTTGCTTTCCTTCAAAGATCATTCCTAAGTCTTTGAGCCATATGGGTTGAGATTGAGATGTGTAATGTGGTTTTACAAAAGAGGGAAAATGCTAGGGTTTTTGTGGAAACCTAGAGGTTTGGGGTTTCTTAAATAAAAGAGGATGAAGACTCATGTTAATGTTATATGTATATATACATTCATATACATGTTTATAGGTGTATTGTTGTGTGCCATGGTGGGCAAAGAGAATGAGAATGTTAGTTGTATACAAATGTTCATACATATCCATACATTCTATTCTTATAAATGAAGAATTTCTTAATGAATGAAAGATTTTTGGATTTGAAGTTGATACCTATATGTTGTTATGGTTTAAATTGAATAAATGTTGAAAGATGTATGGATTGTGGCTATATTGTTATACATGGCCAAATGAGAATAAACCCTTGACTATTGGTTGGAAGACATGGAAATGAGAAAGTGGAACATTGTTGTAGTTATGATCGATGTAGAGAAACGTGTAGTAGTATGGGCAATTGTTGCATTGGCATCACTTAAACCTTGCATGTCATAAGAATTTGTTTGAATAACAACATTTGAACTCTCATTGAAAATGAAACAATGTGATTGAAATTATGGAACAGTGGCATGGGGTAAATACGTGTTAAGTCCAGATAGGGGGTGTAGTCGAACTTGATAAGTTGGCCAGAGTGTCCTTGGTGAAAGACCAGAAAACCGCGCGGATAGGTGCCGAGTCTTCCGGTTAATACCGATAAAAATGACAGTTTGGTAGTGCTTGTTGAGCCTACTTGCAGACACCAGCCTAGGGATTACCAGTGTTGTATTTACCGCCCCTCATGTTTAAATTGGAAGTTTGAAATTGATGAGATTGCAAAACGTTATTGAAAGCATGAGGATTTTTAAGAAAAGCATGGCATGGTATTATTTTTTGAAAAAGCATTGCGTGGCATTCGCATTTGCATTTAACATTGGTTATCTTACATAAATGCATATACATTATTAAGAATTTCTCTACTGGGCTTTATGCTCACCCCTATGGGATATTGGTGCAGGTAAAAATGTGGTGATTCCGCCGAACTGAGGGCGTGGATATTTTTTAGAAGAGTAAATAGCTCTTCATTTTTTGGTTGTAAATTTTTGTAAGCCAATGGCTAATGTGTATGGGTCTGAGAGGCCATTTTGTGTAACCGGGCCTTTGCCTTGGAGGATGTAAGCCCTTAAGGGCAGTTTACTTGTTTTGAGACTAGACGCTTCATATGCTATAGATTCATGTATCTCAATATCCTTGAATGTATAAATCACATGTGGAACTTTTGTATAAACATTTGGAATTCATGATGTAATGGTTGGGGAATTGCTGTGACTATTTAATGAATGTCAAATGATGAATTATATTTATGTTGGGGTTATACCATTATTATACGGTGAATGTTAGTTGATGCAGTTGGGTTATGTTAAAATATTTCGAGGCATTACACATCTTTTAGCACTATGCCAACCTACACTGAGCTTGAAACAGAGGATCAGGAGAGCCACATTGAAGACCGGCTGTGCCTCATTTGGAGCTGGCCATGGGCATTTGGGGCCGGTCGTGCCTTTTGGGCGATAAACACTGTTCTGGGTGGAAATCAGGCAGTTGTCTATTTTTGAAGACATTTGTGACCTATTTGGCTTAAATTCTATAAATATGAGTTGATGCCACTATGTTAAGGGTTAGAAAAATTTCAAAGAGCCAAAAACACCTTTAAGAGCTTATTCTTCCTTTGCAAGCTATCTTTGAGCAAGCCTATCATCTTTGAACTATATACATACATCATATAAACCCTTAGAGTTGAACCTTGGAGCCTTGGTTGACCCTTGAGAACCATAATTCAACCTTGAGAGTGCTCTAGGATAAGTTTGGTTTACAACCAAAGCTTGCTCTCTTCAAGAGGTATAAACTTGTCACACTTTTCCTTGCTTTCATTTCAATCTTTTTTTACCTTTTTCTTGTGTCTTCCTACTGTTTTGGATCCATTTCAAGTGTTGGGACTTGGGGTTGAAGAGCTACCAAAGGTAGAGAGGCTTGACACCATTTCTTGCACCTTATCCCATAGCTCATACCCTTTGTTTTTGCACTATTTTCTTCGGTTTTCATACTGATTTTCAGAGTTTCAAAGGTTGGAAAATATGGTTTAGAAGTCCCAAAAGTATAGGGGTTAGCCACCCCTCCTTGGTCTTGCTTACTAGTTTTGTATCCGTTTGTTTTTACCTATGTTTTGTGCTCTTTTAAAATGGTTTTAGCTACTTTTTTTTTTTTTGCACTTTAGGGGCTGTTTAGGGGCTGTTTTAATTAATTTAAATAATTTATGCTTTGAATACTTTGCTTGTTGTGTTGTAAGTCCTCATGGCTTCGGTTGTTTAGGCCTTAGACACCGAGTCATTCAAGTTGATAGCTTTTCTTACTTAGTCCCATGTAAAGAGTCCCACTTTTCTAATAATCAATCTTGCATAATCATTTCTATAACCTCCTTCCATTCTTTGTTTTTTTATTTTATTTATTAAAGAGTTGTGTTTAATAAAAAGTTGTTGTTCGAGCATAACAAAGAGACCTTTCCATGCTTAATGGTTTAATCTCTCTGGAGGTTCATTACTAAGGCATCACATTTCTCTTATGTTCAACACGACCTTTTGTTTGTCACTCCCCTTTATCGCCAGTGTATTTACTTCTAAGGGACTAACTTTGGAAATCACAAAAGAAGGCTTCATTATAGCTTGTTATCGATTTTGGGTTTTGAGTCCTTATCGCTCATCGTGGGTTTGGCTAATTATTGTTCTTTTGAGTTTGACTTGTCATTATCGCGCGCTTTGGGTTTGACTCCGAGCCCCTTATCGCTCGAAAATAAGTTTGACTCCTTTTTTGTGATTTTTCTTGAAGAAAAGGGCTTGAAAGGCTCATTTTCCAGGTTAAGTCGATACTTGTTCATTTTCATTGTGTTTGAACTTAGTGGTCTTACAAATCACTTTTGGACAAAATGAAAAAAAAAAAGATGAAGAAATGGAAAGGTAAGTTAAAAAAGACTAATAAAATTGGCTTAAAATTGACTAAACCAACATAAAGAAGATTAATAAAATTGGTTGGATTCGGCTAGATGCTATGCTGAGTCCATCGTGTCAAGAGTGATCACATATTAATTTATGATATTTTGATGAATTTTGAGGCCTGTCTACCTCTCTCTTTGAGGTAACTTCATGATAGGAGAGAGGAGTGGTCGTCTTTCATTATATTTATTAACTTTCTGTCCAAATGTGTCCAAAATCATCACGCAATGAACTTGCGACCATTGATGGTTTTAGAACCGAATCCGTTCTTCTCTTGAGTTTCTCCATAATAGAGAGGAGCAGAAAGGGCAAACATGGTTTAGAAAGGTTCTATTTGCACTGTTTCACCTCAGAGCATAAAAACATTTTTCTGCATGAAAATAGGGCACGACTAGATTTTGTTGGACCCGGCCGGGCCTCATTGGGAGCTGGTCGGGCTCCAATGTTTGGTAAACAGAGTACTTTTAGCAGAAACAGAGAGCAATGGCCGAGGGTGAAACAGAGCAGTTGCACAGAAGACAGATAGAGCAGCTTATAAAAACAGAGCAGTTGAAACAGAGGGCAGTGGCTGGGCCTCATTGGGGGCCGGTCGGGCTCCAATGTTTGGTAAACAGAGTACTTTTAGCAAAAACAGAGGGCAATGGCTGAGGGTGAAACAGAGCAGTTGCACAGAAGACAGATAAAGCAGCTTGTAAAAACTGTCTTCATCGACGCGTATACGATCCTTGTGCATCTTCTTTTGTTTTGTTATTATTGTTATAATTATTGTTCATAATATTGTTGTAATTACTTTTCTTATTATTGTTGTAATTATTGTTGTTTATTATATTGTTGTAATTATTCTTGTTGTAACATTATTGTTGTAATAAGTTAGATAGCTAGTAATTTATTTGTTATTCATTTGGATTTGTAATACGTAGTTGATTTGGACACTTGGACATTCGGACCCTTCCGCGCGAGGGCAAAATATGTAATAATTGTGTATGTATTCTAATCCCCGTTTCTTTCTCCCTTTTATTTACTTGCTTGTAATGGTAGCATCATATTTTACTTAGCATCTTCTATGATTTGCATCCACTTGTTTTGCATGCATATGTGTTCGGCTCATCATACTAACCAATGTCAATTTCAAATTCATTACTCGAATACATGCTTTATCGCATGCCTTGAATTGACTCACATACCATGCTAGTAGCCGAACTTATTAAAATTGCATGATTGAATACGTTGCATTAGTCATATTGCATATCAACACATGCATTCTAATTCGTTTAAATTTCCCTTGGCTTGCCTTGGAGTACTAGGTGAGCATTTCTTGCTTTAGCATATTGCATTGTATGCTTGTGTTGCCATATCAACATGCTTTCCATGAGGCTAAGTGCTTAAGTGATATACTCGTTTGAATGTTGGTGGATGAAGGTCTTTTACTTATGTTGGAATGAGCTCGCTTTTTCCAAGTGACATGTATACAAAACACTTTTTCAAAACAAACATAAAATCAATGCGTTCCAAATTTTGTGAAGTGGCCTATACTTGTGTGCATCACCTAGTAAAAATAGCCTAATAAACCAGAACAAGAGCATATAAGGTAAATAAAAATCGCATCATGATTAGTAGAGACCGATCTTTGATGGGGTAAGTGGGGTGCTCAATTCATGTCCTTCCTCTCTTATATCTAAGTTCCCGAGCCGAGACACTTTGATGATGACGGATAAGTGGCCTTTGGTACGAGTCATGGGTTTCCTAAATTTCTCAAAAATATTTAGGTGGCGACTCTGTAATCTGGCAATGCATTCCACTTTTGGCATTTTGATTCAAAATTGATTTTTCCAAAAGAATTATCGGATTTGGACTCATTTGGGTTGATCTATATAACATTGCAGTTGTGAAATCAGATTCAGAACCACGAGAGTCTGAACTGTAGGGCTAGTCGTATTCGAAAGAAGCACGAAAAGCAATCTACAACGTGAGATAAAAATTCTGTGTTTTTGACAAATATATTGCAGACATATATTAATCAGTTAGTTCAATTGATTAGTTTTCTATATTTATCTAAAAGATGTGGGTTAATTATTGCCAAATACAAAGATTAGTAATTCCCCCTTTTATTATGAGATTCTTTGTCTAACTAGTTATTAAGTTTTGGAGTATGATTGTCTTCTTGTAGTATTTTTTTAGATAGGATAAAAGCAAGCGAAGAAAACCTTAAAAACCAATAGAACCAGCATCAAGATGGATAAAACGGGATAGAGAGAGCGTAACCTCTTCCATCCAAACACACAAACTAGCCTTGAAGATGGCCTCATTTCCATTTCGTCAAACATGAGAGACATGGGAAGAATGAAATGAACAAAGATCTTGGCGAATTTCTGTAATCATAGATCCAAAACTTGCCAGCATACAATTTACACCCAGAATGCCATTGATCACAGTCAAAGAATCCCCCTCCAAATGAATGTCAACCAAATCGAGATTCTGAGCAAACCGAATAGCTTTAAGGCCCACAACTGCCTCAAAAAAATCAACATCAGAAATAAGATTCATTTTTTCTGATAAAGAGGCTATTACACACCCTAAACTGTACCTAGCAACCACACTTAGGCTCGAAACATGTTGTGCATAACCCATAGCCCCATCGAAATTTATTTTGTACACTCCAGCCGCTAGTGCTAACCAAATCGTATTTGAATTTGAAGAAGGCAATGGACTGGAGCATACTTAGGCTGCAATGTAGACTGAGTGACTGTCAAGAGCAAGAGCTGCCACCTTCTTTGCAGATCGTTGGGATTGAGCAATGACCACTTGGTTTCGGTGCAACCAAATACTCCCACAAACTGTGAAAACCATCCTTAAAATTGAAGAGTCATGAAGTAAATAAATTCCCTGTTCCACAAAAGCACACCGAAGCAAACAATGGTGCACAATCTCCGTCTCATCAAGACAAACGTCACATATTTTCCGCAATGATATTCGCTTCTTAATCAGATTTGCATTTACTGGAAGTATATCATGACATGCCTTCCGAGCAAAAACTCGAATTTTCAATGGAATTTTTAACTTCTACATCATCTTCCATAAAGCACCCAAAAGTGATCTATTCCCTGATGGCCTAACTTGAAGTTCCCTATTAGATGTAGATAACTCTAATTGGTAAGTCGACTTGATGGTGAAGAACTATTCTTTGAATAATGCCAAACTAGAGTATCTAATGGCCAACTTTGAAAAGCGGAATATCTAAAATAAGAGGTGCATCAATAGCTGAGACAGTTACCACAATGAACTCTGAATTCCAATAGCCTCTATCCCGATCAATAAACTCCAAAACCGTAGTTTCCGGCGACCAAACCAACGGATGAACAAAAAGCCGAAAGGTAGAACGTCGAGGCACCCATCAATTCCCTCAAATTTTGACACTATGCCCATCTCCAACCCACAATCGTAAACCCACTTGTAACAACGATCGAGAGTCAAAAATACTTCTCCAAGTTAGAGATGGATTGCTACCCAGTGAAGCTTCCAAAAAACAAGATGAAGCAAAATACCAAGCCTTGAGAAATCGAGCCACCAAAGCCAAGCTTCTGGAATTTTTGGCAATCGCTAAGCTTTCTTAGCAAGCATAGCCTTATTGAAAGCCACCAAACTTCTAAAACCCAATCCCTTGTTGTATTTTGGCCTACATAATTTACTCCACTGAATCTAATGAATTTTTTTTTTTTCTTCCTCTCATTGTCCCCACCAGAATTGACCTATCATAGAATCAATCTCATGACATAGCCCCCTAGAAAGTTTGAAACAAGACATGATAAATATAGGAATGGCTTAAGCAACAATCTCGATCAATATTTCTCTACTTGCCGTTGATAAAAGCTTTTATTTCCAACCATTCAAATGTTTCCAAATTTGGCTCTTAATGAATCTAAAAACCTCAATCTTTGATTTACTCACAAAAGAAGGCATTCCCAGATATTTCCCAGTTGTATCCATCACTGCCACCCCAAGAAGGCCTATAATATTCTTCCTACACTTATCTCATCCCAAACATTTTTGCTAAAAAAGATCGCCGATTTGTCCAAATTTGCCTCTTGCCCAAAGGCCAACTCGTAGTCATGCAAAATAGCCACCAAAATTTGAGCTTCAATGGAAGTGGCCTTTGGAAATAACAGACTATCATCCGCAAAAAAGAGATGCGAAATCTGTGGTCCCCCATACACCAATATCCCTAAGAAAAGATGCCAGTTGACTCCACTATTAATCATGCATGAAAGAGCCTCCAAAACAATAATGAATAGGTACAAACAAATCGGATCCCCTTGCTGCAGCCTCCATGAGGCGTGGAACTGTTGAGTTGGGACACTAATAATCAAGACTGAATAGGCACTACAAGAAAACTCAGTTTTACGACATTAAATGCAGGCCATGGTGACGATTTTACGACGCGAGATATAAATTCGTATTATGACAAGTCATTGAAAGTCATTCACTTCAATAGCATGCAACATTATGTCGTTAAAAAACCTTTAACAATGGATTTTGTGCATCGTGTTTGACTTTTCTACAATTAGTTTTGTATCCTGTTAATTCATGGGACAAACTATAACGCTTTTTGCTCATCGTTAAATATTTAATACAAGCCTATTCTGCTTGCCATAGATAAGTACAACAAACTATGGCGTTCATAGACTATTGTTGAATATTTCATACAATTGCTTTTTTTGCTTGCCGTAGAATATGTATTTTGTTTTTAATTTAGCAGGTTCTATTTGACCTGTTATGTATAATCTAAGAAAACATTATTCACAAAGTATCAATCAACCACTAAAATATTGTGTTAAACATAAAAAAACAAACCATATCCATAATCATGAACATCCAACAATTGTCTATTCATTCCAAACATCTAAAAACTATGTTTATGAAGCTTCAAAAACTATCCTTAAGTTCAAAATCATACAAAAAGTTCTAAATCATCCTTAAGTTCTAAACTATCCAAAAACTATATCATATATAGGTTTCTAAACAAATCCAAAGCTATCTAAACAAATGCACAAAACCATTCATCAAAATGATACCCAAAACTATCCATAGATGTAAGGATTTCTACACGAAGTCAAAACTAATGAAATGGCTTGGCCAATCAACAGTATTTCCAATAGCTTCCTAAAGAACAAACATTTCACGATTAGGGTGAAACAATGGCGCATTAACTTTGACATGGCTAACCCATAGTTTCTAGCACCCAGGGCCAAGAGGCACGCACGTGATGTATCAATTGTGTAGAATCTATTGATGCAATTGTGCCATCCACAACTGCCACCTTTGTACCATCACAATTCAACAATTTGCATTTGACATTGTCCAAATTGGATTCACCATTCGTAGTTTCATTTTTATCAAGTAATGTCACGCCCCAAAATTTAGACAATTAAATATTAAATTAGGACTAAACCCCAATCAATATTCCATGAGTGTGATTGCAACCATAAAATAAATCTATATAAAAACCCTAAGTCTTGCATACACAACTAATCAAAATAATTAAAATCAATCAATCATGTAAAAACCCTAAACCTTACATACACAACTAATCAAAATAATTAAAATCAATCAATTATCTAAAAATCCTGAACCTTACATACATAATTAATCAAAATAACTAAAATCAATCTATCATCTTTATATAAATAAAAAATCAAACTAACATCAAATAAATAAAAATAAATAAATAAAAACAATGAATTAAACATAAATCAAGGGAAATGAGTTTTGTACTCACAATATTTTTTTGAAGATCAAAGAATTATTTGAAAAATTAATGGAGTCACCAAAACAAAACCTAATCTTTTCTTCCTCTCCTTTCTCTTTCACACACAAAGCCGCAGGATCTCCCTTTTTCTTTGATTACTCTCTCTCTCTCTCTCTCTCTCTCTCCCACTCTCTCTGTGACGACCCAGAATTTTCCCTCCGCTCGAGCGGAGGAGTCAACGCTCGAGCGGACTTTTGGGGTTTTCAGCAATTCTGCAGACGGCCTGATATTCTGGGAGTTGTAATTCTCCGCTCGAGCGGGGGAGTTTACGCTCGAGCGGACGGCTTTGTTAGTCTGCACGCTCGAGCGCAGGGTTGGGCGCTCGAGCGGGCCTCTAGGTTGAGTTGTACTTCTGAGGCACGTGGGCTCGTTTTTGATATTTTATTAATGTATTTGGAATGTTCTTATCTTATTTTGGGGTATTGGTTGAGGTGGTAGAATGATGGTAAAGTAAGATTGGACCAAAGAATTTAATTCGGATAGTTGCCTTACGATCAGCCGTCACTCTTTTGCCCTTTTCTTTTTCCATACTTTGAATTTGGATGTGAGGTTAGAGCCATTGGAAAGCTTATTTCCGGGGCTTCAATTTGGACACAAGAACGACCTACAACGGAGTCCGGATGGAAGAGTTATGCCTGTTCAAAGCTTCGAAATCTGTGTTGAGGGCAGATTCGCTCGAGCGGGAATCAGTCCGCTCGAGCGGGAATTACGGGACAGCAGCTTTAAGAACGAGATTTTTGGATCATTTCTTATATTTTCTTCTTTCTTCTTCCTTCCTCTTTGCCTAAGTCCGAAACCCTAGCCCCAAATCCTTGATTTCCTCTACTTTGATCAACAATCCACCATGGTTTTTGGCATGTAGGATGGAGAACTAAGGAGGATCAATGTTTTTAACCGATTAGAACTTGGATTTGTGGAGGCTTCTTCTCAAGCTCATCTCTTTGCTTGATTATTGAGGTAAGGGTTTGACTACTTGAAATTGATGGGTTTAAGTGATGGATTATGAGTCCTAGATGTTAATCAATGGAAAAATTGGAATAAAAGTGTTGGGTTAATAGGTTTGATTATTTCTTGAAATCTCAATATTTTTCTTGAAACCCTAAGTTGCTTAAGGATGATAACCAAAGATTTGACCCAAATTGAAAGTAGATTAATGAAATTGAGGTATTGAATTATGTATATGCAAGTTTAATTGGAATTTGGTGATGCTTGGAAATTATGTTTAAATTTGCGAATGAACTTTGTTTTAAGCATTGTGAATCATGTCTTAGTGAGGAAGGAGATTGGGGGGAAAGGTTTGTTGATGATGTGGATGATGTAAATTGAGCCTTAGCAATTTAATTGGAATTATGTGAAATTATACTTGGTAGCATTGAGTGGAATAATGTTAAATAGTATGGATTATATTGGATGGTGATAATTATGTTGGGTTGTGTTAATGTTGTTGAATTGAATTGTGTAGGGTTAGCTACAGGGACGGGCCTATCATCTAAACACTGTGAGTAATAGGACTACAAATGTACAAATGTACTTTGTTTACCGTTAAGATTATTGTTAACAACGTTCTATTTTCCGTGAGCTAATATGTTAACATGTTTGTTGTTTGAGAATTGATATGAACATTGAAAGAGTTAGCACACATTGGTATGATTCTGAACCTACTCCGTATTTTGAGTTATGGCTATTGATTATTGTCAATATACCATCCTATGAATTACCTATACTTCTGTATAAGAATTGCATACAACCATTAACACTGTGAAGTTGGTTTATAAGTTGTTCTGGCCGGTTGATGTAATGGTACATTTATCTTCAGATTATTGGTAACGTTAAAGTTCCGTTAATTACGAAATAAGTATATCTACGTACAATGAACCATGAAGAAAGTTAAGCGCATCATTGTACCATATGTTTTGCTTGTTACCATTATGTTATCTACTAGTTAGTGGCATTGGAACATGATAAGCGAATGATATCTATATACATTACGGAAGTGTAGTATTTATGTATTTCTGAAAGCGTGCAAGCTGTAAACTATGTTGCCTTTTGTTAACAGTTATCGGCAACATTCTGTTAAACTTATGTTATTTATGTGATTAATGGGAAGAATGTGTTTATCTGTATTAATCTGTTCTGATGTTTTCTGGTATGGAACAAAGTGCTGTACGGAACGAAGTGCTACACCTTGGTGGGAGCCACCTCTGGAATCCGTACGAGCCACCTCTTGAGTCCATACATTTGTTATTTCTGTACCTTCTGTTACCCACGCTTTATGCGTTCTGTACCCCCACGCTTTATGCGTTCTGTACCTACGCTTTATGCGTTCTGTTACCCACGCTTTATGCATTCTGTACCCACGCTTTATGCGTTCTGTTACCCACGCTTATGCGTTCTGTTATTACCGTTATGTTCTGGGCCGATGGCCGTTCTGTTATTTCTGTTAGTTCTGTTATTTCTGTTATCTCTGTTATTTCTGTTATTTCTGTTAGTTCTGTTATTTCCGTTATTTCTGTTAGCTCTGTTATCTCTGTTATTTCTGTTACTTCTGATATTCTGGACCTATGGTCGTTCTGCATCTGTAGGCTTATGGCAATTCTGTATATACTGAGCTTAAAGCTATTCTGTTACGGAAGTTGGACCCATGTCTTTTGGAAATAATTATGGAATGTAGTTAATCATATATATATGCAGTTATATGTTTGATTATTCAGGTTAATTATTACATTGTTTATGTACTATTATTCACTGAGTTTGCTCATTCTGTATTTTGTCTGTCAATTTCTGTAGGTAACCATCCGGGAGTTCAGTCCTAACCTTTAAGGCTTGTGTCTCTCTTGTCACCTTTGATGCGTTCAGGCACCACCTGAAGCCGTGCATTTTGTAAAGTATTTTGTAAAGTTTTGAGGAGTTTGATTTATGCTTTGGACGTCTATTTATGGTTGATTGTATATAATTCCTCCTTCATTAATATTTTTATTATTTGTGGGGTTGAGTCAAGGCATATGTGTGTAAACTTTCTGTGTAATATTTACTCAGTGTGATGTTGGGATCCTGGCATGTTAGGAATAGCTCAATGGATGTTATTCTATGTATTTTATATTCTTGAATGCTTCCGTTCAGGCCCCGTATGATATATATATAACAGGTTTAGTGTCCATTTTCGAATGGGTCATGCCCAAACTTTTAGGGGCGGGTTTGAGGCGTGACACTCTCTCTCGATGCCGTTGCTGCTCTGTTTTCTCTTTTTCCTTAATTTAGTTTATAACCTAAGCACTTGTCATATAACCTAAACACTTGTTATATAACCTAATAGTTTTTATATTATATAATATAAATACAACATAATTAAAACATAAACAAATTTGATATATATTTTATCGATATATAAAACACCTTTTTTTTTATAGATATAAAAGATATAAATATTTGAATTACTTATATATAATAGATTATCATATTAAATTAATTAAATGCCACATTAAATTCTCATAAATCCACACAATTAATAAAGTCAAACATAAAATAAAGTAATAATAAATAATAATAAATAAGTAATGGTCTACGAAAACTTAGGGTCGCTACAATATACACACCTCAAAAGAATCTCGTCCCGAGATTCGATAGGAGAGAGTACGAAGCAAAAAGTTCCGGGTGCAAATGCCGAATTTTCTCTTGTAATTCCCAAGTGAAATCATTCTCATCCTCGCTCCAATGCACTTTAACCAAGTTCACTTTCTTGCGTCGCAATTGCTTTACATCCCGATCTAAAATAGTAATCGGTCGCACCACATACGTGAGATCATCATTAATCTCCAACACTTCTGGTGATACTACTTGGGAAGGGTCTTGTACACACTTCCACAATAAAGATACATCGAACACATTGTGAATCATAGCTAAAGCTGGTGGTAGAGCTAATTTGTAAGCCACATTACCAATCCTCTCAGTGATCTTGTATGGTGCCACAAATCTAGGTGCCAATTTTCCCTTCTTTCCGAACAGCATGATACCCTTTACTGGCGAAACCTTCAAAAACACAAAATCTCCAACATTTAACTCAACCCCCTTATATTTTCTATCAGCGTAACTCTTCTGACGGCTTTGTACAGTCTTAATACGTTCCCGAATAATGTTTACCTTCTCCGTGGTCTCTCTCACCAACTCTGGCCCTAACAATGACGCATCTCCTACCTTCATCCAACAAGCAGATGATCGACATGGCCTCCCATACAAAGTCGCAAAAGGTGCCATCCCGATATTGGAGTGATAGCTATTATTATAAGAAAACTCCATCAATGGCAAATGTTCTTCCCAACTACCACCAAGATCGAGGACACAAGCTCTCAACATATCCTCCAAGATTTGATTTACCCGCTCAGTTTGCCCATCTGTCTGAGGATGATAAGTCGTGCTCAAGTCTAACCTAGCACCCAAAGCATGCTGAAAACTCTCCGAAAACTCTGCCACAAACAATGGATCACGATCCGAAACTATAGCAACTGGTGCGCCATGAAGTCGCACCACCTCCCGAATATATAGCCTAGCTAGTTTATCCGCAGTTCGGTGAACACTGATAGGAATAAAATGAGCAAACTTGGTGAGTCGATCCACTATCACCCAAATAGATTCATTGCCTCGCTTAGACTGTGGCAATCCATCTACGAAGTCCATAGAGATGTACTCCCATTTCCAAGTAGGAATCTCAAGAGGCTGCAAAAGTCCAAACGGTCATTGGTGTTCTGCCTGAACCTGTTGCCACACATAACATCGAGAAACATACTCTCCTATGTCTTTCTTCATACCTTCCCACCAAAACATCCTCCTCAGGTCATGATACATCTTAGTCCCACTAGGGTGAATGGTATATTGAGACCTATGGACATCATCCATAATCTCTTTCCTTAATTCAACAATGTTAGGTGCACCCAACCTGTCCTTGAATCGCAATCCCCCACCTGAGTCCATAGACCAATCAGTAGGACAATCATCGATCAAATCCACTATAAGGTCATCGAGCTTGCTAACGAGAAACCCATCTAAATTTTGTATCTGACGAACTTTACCCAGTAACGTCGGTTGTACGGTCAAACTACCAATGTATGCCCTTTCAGCACTCTCTATTGGTTGAACATCATGCATCGAAATTAACTCCAAGGACTTCCATTCTTGAATCATCAAAGAAGCTATAATCCCACGTTGTCGACTAAGTGCATCAGCGACCACATTTCATTTCCCCGGGTGGTAAAGGATCTCGAAATCATACCTATTGACGAATTCTACCCACCTCTGTTGCCTCATGTTCAACTCGTTTTGAGAAAATAGATATTTGAGGCTCTTGTGATCTATGTACAACTCAAAGTGCTCTCCAAACAAGTAGTGTCGCCACACTTTCAACATAAAAACAACTGCTGCCAACTCTAAGTCATGAGTAAGGTATCGTCTCTCATGAGGTTTTAATTGTCGAGAAGCATAAGATACAACCTTCTGATGCTGCATCAACACACATCCCGACCCAGTTCCACTTGCATCAGGAAATGCTACTAACTTTTCCCCTTGTACCGGAATAGTTAACACCGGAGCTGTAGTGAACCGCTGCTTTAACTCCTGGAAAGCTTTCTCACAATCATCTGTCCATAAGAACTTCACATTCTTGCGGGTCAACTTGGTCATAGGTGCTGTAATAGTGGAAAACTTCTCTATAAATCTCCTGTAATAATCAGCTAGTCCTAAAAAACTTCTCACCTCTGTAGGGTTCGTAGGCTGCTTCCATTCTTTGACCGCAACAACTTTCTTAGGATCTACCGCTATTCCCTGATTGGACCCAACATGCCCCAAAAATCAAACTTCTTTCTCCAAAAAATGACACTTACTGAACTTAGCATATAATTGTTGCTCCCCTAAAGTCTGCAATACAACTTTCAAGTGTTCTCTGTGTTCCTCCTCATTCTTAGAATACACCAGGACATCATCTATGAAGATAATCACAAATTTATCTAGATACGGTTGAAAAATTTTGTTTATCAAGTCCATGAAATAGATAGGAGCATTGGTCAAACCAAAAGGCATTACAGGAAATTCGTACAACCCATACCGGGTCCGAAAAGTAGTAAGCGGTATACTTTCCTTTGACACACCCATCTGATGGTAACCGGTTCTGAGATCAAACTGAGAGAACATGGCTGCCCCCTTCAACTGATCAAACAAGTCGTCAATTCTAGGTAGTGGACACTTATTTTTTATAGTCACCTTGTTCAGTTCTCTGTAATCTATGCACATGCAGAGAGTGCCATCTTTCTTATAGACAAAGATCGCAGGTACTCCCTACGGGGAGTTACTTGAACGAATGAACCCTTTCTGAAGCATCTCTTCTAGTTGCTTCTTCTTCTCCACAATCTCTTTAGGCGCTATTCTATATGCCGCCTTAGAAATTGGTGCAGTTCCCGGCACTAAGTCAATGCGAAATTCTACTACCCGTCGAGGAGGAGGTCCAGGTATCTCCTGAAATACATCCTCAAACTCGCGTACCACATCTACCTCACTAATATCCTGCTTAGGGATTTCTACCGAGCACAGAAAACTCGTCATTACCGACTCTTCTCCATCGCTAGAAGTGTGGGTAAGCCGTGGCATACCGGGAATATCTATATTTACAATCTTTCCAGCACAATCTAGAGTCACAAAGTATTTTCGCAGCCAATCCATACCCAAAATAATTGCAAACCCTTCAAGCCCTAACACAATTAGGTTTGCATGCAAGACTCTACTCGCAAAGTCAATCTCAAAATCTTTACACATCTCATAAAGAGTAACTCACTACAACAAATTTGGGATTTAAAGACGAAACAAATTTGTCCCAAAATGTATATATTTCGTCACCCAAACTAATTACGACGAAAATTTTTCGTCACCCGTTTTGTCTCCAAAGGGTCGTCGCTAAAGGGTCTTAGAGACGAAAAAAAAAAATCGTCATTGAAAATGATAAATTTGTGACGAATTTTTTTGTCTCCAATACACTTTGTTGGGAACATCCTTGTAAGTAATTAGTGACAAAATATTTTGTCATTAAGGAAGAAATTAGAGACAAAAGTATTTCGTCATAAATATAAGAAATAGAGACGAAATAATTTTGTCACGTTTAATATAAACGAAGACGAAATTTTTTTGTCAAAGAAGTTACCAATAGAGACAAAAACAAATTCATCATTAAAAATGATAAATTTGTGACGAATTTTTTTGTCTTCAATATACTCTGTTGGGAACATACTTGCAAGTAATTAGCGACAAAATATTTTGTCACTAAAGAAGAAATTAGAGACAAAAATATTTTGTCATAAATATAAGAAATAGAGACAAAAAAAAATTTGTCAAAGAAGCTATCAATAGAGACAAAAACAAATTCATCATTAAAAATGATAAATTTGTGACGAATTTTTTTTGTCTCCAATACACTCTGTTGGGAATATACTTATAAGTAATTAGCGACAAAATATTTTGTCATTAAAGGAGAAATTAGAGACAAAAGTATTTTGTCATAAATATAAGAAATGGAGACAAAATAATTTTGTCACGTTTAATATAAACGAAGACAAAAAAATTTTGTCAAAGAAGCTACCAATAGAGATAAAAACAAATTCATCATTAAAAATGATGAAATAATGTCAAAAAAAATTCGTCACACATTGAGGGTAATAGTGACAAAATGTGACAATATTTTTTGTCATGACAAATTCATTTAGCGACAAAATAAAGAATTTATGACAAAATTAATCATCCACCTAAGCCAAATAAGAGACAAAAAAACCTTCTTTAGGGATGGAAAATTTTGTCAATAATTTCATAATATTTTTTTCCACATTATATACCTATTTTATCAAAATCTAAATTTTAGTTCAACAAATATGACCCTGTTCATGTTGAAACCTGTTGAATATAACAATTCCATCACAACTTAACCTAACCTGTTATCAACACATTTACGAATTAACAAAAATGAAAATATGCATTCATCATTACAAATAATTCCATCCTGATATAATAAAATAGTGAAATATCCACAAAATATCCAAAAGTTATAACTTGTTCAATTCCACCAAAAATCCAACAATAACTAGTGTTACTCCAAAAAGTATGTGTATCCTTATCAAATAAAAATGAACATTCAAACAAATTATATCATTGTTGCACGTCAAAAATGCCACCCCAATCCAATCTGCAAAAAAATAAATTAAAAGTTTTAGTAATTAATCAATTATACAAAAGATTAAAAACATTAGTAACTCATCAATTTACAATTAGACCAATTATACAATTTATCCCTGTAACAGACTTTTTTTTAGATTATGAGAACAAAAAATTAATTTTAAGGCTAATTCACAAATGGTGCATCCCATTAATGTGCCGTAAGTTCATACAACTTATATTGGTCCCTCCTAAGGTGTTTCTATTGGTTCTTGTACAAATCTGTAATTGTGTGATAATTTAGCATTTCGACGGCCTTTTTTCAAGCTTTAAGTATAGAGAAAAAAATATATTTTTTAGACTAATTCACAATTTATACATCATGTGCACCTGTGCAAATTGGATGTCATATGCATGTTTCCATTACTTCCTAATTCTTCAAACATGTATTCTTTTATAAAATTTGTTATATTAAAGTTAATATACTTTACCAAGAAGTATGTCCACTTGTGGATGAGTCCCCTCCACTTCCAAAGTGTCCAGTGAATCCTTTGGTCCTCAAAAAGTTGACAACATCAGCCATTATCTCTCCTTGCTTCTTCTTACCCTCTTCAAGATCTTCTATTTTATTGTTCTGCATTTGTATTTGTTCCTTTTGTGTCTCTATTTGCATCTCAAGGCGCTTCACATAATCATTTGTTTCAGCATATATGGTACTGGCTCTTCTAATAGAGGATGAAGGTCTCATGCCAAGTCCCTTCACATAGCCAGACCTTGGCTTTAGGACTTTGATTGATAGCTCTTCTGCAGTCAAAGGGGTTGATCCCGGCTGTGAGAGGTGATCAGCCTGTGTCTGTATCATATTTTCCTATCAAATATAAAAAAAAATTAAATAATTATTAGAAAAATAAGATTATAAGAAATAGTATTCTAAAATTTTGTTAATAAAAATTGCAGTATATACTCACATAATTACACTGAGCTTGAGATGAGATCCACTCATGTGTTTTCTCATTATAGTGAGTTTTCTTGTACAACTCTGCTAGATCAGGTAGCATCTTCTTTTCTCGTGCCTAATTCGATAGACCAAATATTCAATAAATAAAGCTAAGAATCTAATATAATTCTGAAAGTGCAAGGATACGTACCAGTTTTTCTACTCTAACAGGGATTGACCTAGAACCACACCTATGTTTTGTATACATCCTTTCTCTGTTCGCGATGTTGGCCTTTGATTGTTCCTATAAGGAAGAATGACCAATATAACAATGAAATGTATCATTAGTAAGACAAATATGTTGGCTTTTGATTGTTCCTGTAAGGAATAATGAACCAATATAACAATGAAATGTATCACTAGTAAAACAAATTTAATGGTTGATAATAAAGAAATTGCATTGTTCCTCTCTATCATTTTCCTATATATCATTTCAACTTAAAAGATATTTCAAATTATTCACTGGTTTCATTCAATTCTGTGAAAAATAGATTAGAGGACTTGTTGAGATTTCATCTTAAGATGGTTTTTCTGGGTGAAAAAAGAAAAATGAGTAATTTACACCGTTCACAAATAGAGGGCATATAAGCATGGGCAAGATAGATTGTGAAAAATCCATTTACATTTCACAAGATATGGAACAATTACTGATACCAAACTCATAACCCTTTCTTTCTTCTGCAACTCTATCAAATCTAAAGTTCTGCCTCAATACCCTATATTAGTTACTTAGCTAGTTGCTTACCATTATCATAAAACTTCAGACCAAACCCAAGAACAAACAGAAAATTAATACAATCATAGAAACTGAAATCTTAGTTCTTATTCTATGATGTGAAAGATGCACTTTAAGGAACCATAAATTAATCTCCTATTATGCGAGCCTTCCAATCCATGTTTAATAGTTTCCCTTTCTCATTTTTCCACTTATTTGGTTTTTATTATGTTCCACTTACATGCCTAGAAGATAAAGGGAAAAGAATACATATGGAATTTCACAACAAATTGATTGTGTTCTTTCTAGTTGTTTTAGAATCTCTCCCTATTCTAATCAAATTCTTTCTTCGCTAATATAATAAAAAAGATGAAAATGTTACCAGAAATTCTTTAGTGTTCCACTTTTTATCAATAAGATCTATCCACTTTGTAGGATCGACATTCTTCGGTGGGTGGTTTCTTGCATACTCCTCCCCTTTAGCCTCCTTCAGCTCCATGAATTGTTTGTGCAGCCTATAGGTATGATTACTCAATCTCCGACCAAAT
The DNA here is from genome assembly GCA_036172215.1 of Camellia granthamiana. Classification (NCBI taxonomy): domain Eukaryota; kingdom Viridiplantae; phylum Streptophyta; class Magnoliopsida; order Ericales; family Theaceae; genus Camellia; species Camellia granthamiana. The sequence goes on from CM069903.1 coordinate 128,204,510, forward strand.
TTTGTGTTTATTGCTTTCTCTATATCAACAGGGTCTCCTTGTAAATCAAATTGATCCTACAAAAAATAGATAAGTCATAGATAATTCTTATAAAAAATAAAATAATTACAATAAATAATTAAGATTTCTAACCTATTATAAAAATGAGTAAAATCTCCTATAAGTAGACAACAAACTTACATTCAAGCGTTGAAACATCCCCTCCTTAACGGAGGCATCAACATACTTCCACCTACGAACACTTGGATCTAGTAAACGAGTTCGCACTTCTACACCAATCTTTGAGGCTAGTTTTGAGGCATAGTCCCCTACCGGTGCACGAAATTCTGGAGGGATAGGCACGCTAAGCTTTCCATCTCTATCAACAAGGCCTTGAACCTCTTTGCCTCGAGTCGGGCCACGAGCACGCTTAGCAGCTGATATTGTGAAGCCATAATATTGAAATAGTATGTGAACAAATTTAATTAAGATCTCAAATCAATGTAAATAAAGAGTGTGTCTTACCAATAGTATTACCAGCAGTCACCTCAAGTTGAGGCTCCACATTGAGAGGTGGTGGCGGATTGCTAGTCACCTCAGGACGTGCAGAGGTATCCCCCTCTTCTAATGCGTGGGTCAATGCCTCATGATGAGATTGTGAACGGGCTCTCGATGGTATCTCTAACAGCTGAATAACATAATAAAATATGAATATACATACAAAGATATACATGTCTATGTGTGTATGAATTGAAAGTAACAAGAAAGAATATATTTCACAATGCATAAATGTATAGTACCTCATGCTCAAACGAATCATAGGATTCAGTGTCACTGCCATCTTCAGCCTCTGACGGTCGATAATCATCGTCATTTTCCTCAATTGGTATTTGTTTTTCCTTCCTCAATTTCTTATGTTGAACCGTAGCCTTCAAACAAGTTGTTATATTCTTCACTCCTAGAGCATTCATTCTCTCACGGTTTTTATTAATATTCTTCATTCTTTGTTTCTCATAGTTCGTTACCTTCTTAGTTGCGGTACTTGGTTTGGTCAATTTCTTTTTTGTAGCGTCCATTTTGCCCAACTATAAAACATAATTGAACATTTTTTTGGTGGATATGCATAATTGAACATTAGATGTAAAGAAAAGATAATTATATATTTCTATACATAAAGCATAAAGCAACAACAATCTCAACAAGTGGATATGTCATATAGGCTCTAAATCATTGAAATATGGCTAGAGTGATATGGATGATTTTTGTTTTTACCATTTACTTATCATAGAACAAATTAATTACAAAGCCATCAGACACACAATATGACCAATCAATGATAAACCTACATAACAGTGGATGAACCCCACAACTGAAATTCAACTACATTAATTAAGAACAATGTTCATGTAGAAAGTGCAAAATAACTACAAATCCTAGTCTACATCAAGATCCATATCATAATCCACATCAGGTTCGTCACACTTTTTTTTTTTTTTTTTTTTAAAAATGGGAATTGTATATTTTATATAAAAATCAAATTGGAATATTTTTATACAATCACACCTATTTAGGGAGTGTGATTAAAAAGTAGTAATGTATAAATAATCATACTTTAATTAGAAGGTGTGATTAAAAATATATATAAATAATCACACTTTAATTAGAATGTGTGATTAAAAAATATATATATAATCACACTCATTTAAAAAGTGTGATTAAAAAGTAGTAATGTACATATAATCACACTTTAATTAGAAAGTGTGATTAAAAAATATATAAATAATCATACTTTAATTAGAATGTGTGATTAAAAAATATATATAATCACACTTATTTAAAAAGTGTGATTAAAAAGTAGTAGTGTATATATAATCACACTTTAATTAGAAGGTGTGATTAAAATATATATATATAATCACACTTAATTGAAAAGTGACATAAAAAATAAATATTATCACACTCAATCAAATTAAGTGTGATTAAAATATCAATCTAATTTTTTTTTATCACACTTTCAATAAAAGTGAGATATTTTTTTTTTGTCAAAGTGTGATCTTTAACTATTTTTGTAGTAGTGCTCCCACATGGCTTGGGGTTAAAAACCTCCTTTTGCTTAATAGATAGATAGATAGATAGATATAGACATATAGATAGATAGAAAGATATAGATATGGCACATACCATTTATATGACACAAGGACCAAAGTACCGGGACAATTGCTGCAATTTGCCCTCATCTAAATTAAAAGGGATGTAAAAAGTAAAAAAAAAAAAAAATTATAATATTAAAAAATGTTCACTAAAAAAATATAGATTAAAAATTAAAAATTAATTATTGGGGTTGTTTGGAATGTTCTAAATAAGTGCACTTTTTGACTTTTTATGAAATATGGGTTGGGTTTGAAATGATGTGGTAGAGAGGTGATGTAACTTAAATAAGATGATGTGACTTAAATAGGATAGTAACTTTTTGACTTTTTAACTTTTTTTGAAGATGCCAAACTTAACCTAAACAAGGTAATGTTTTCTATTAATTTTGAAAATTAAAAAATTATTATTAATTTTTCCTCTGTTTTTTTTCTCACAAAAAAAAAAAAAGCTTTTTTTTTTTTTTTTTGTAGAGAGGGGTTTTGACCTGCGATTTTTCTAAAATGAGTGTTCCAGACGGAAATGGTAGAATTGGTTCAGACAGTGAGAAAAAGTGCTTATGCAAGGGGCGCCTTCACTATGAGAAAGAATAGTCGGTTTTGCATAGGGAAAGAAAGAAAGAAAATTTTAAAAAAAAAAATTGAAAAAAAAAAAAAAAACTGACCGGTTTTGGCCGGTTCGACCACTGGGTCACCGGTTTTACCGGTTCGACCAGTGGGTCGCCGGGTTTTCCCGGTTTTGGCCCCAATCCGGTTTCAGGGGGTTGACCGGACCGGAACTAGGCCCGGTTCGACCGGCCGGTCCGGTCCGGGTTTGAAAACAATGTACTAAACAAGGTAATATTTTCTATTAATTTTGAAAATTACAAATTTTTTATTATTTGTTTCTCTGTATTTTTTCTCACAAAAAAAAATAGCTACATTAATTATCTTTTTTTTTTTTTTTTTTGTTGGAGAGAGGTTTTGACCTTCGATTTTTCTGAAATGGGTGTTCTAGATGGAAAGGGTAGAGTTGGTTCAGACAATGAGAAAAAGTGCTTGCGTGCAAGAGGGGCCTTCACTGTGAGAAAGAATAGTGGGTTTGCATAGGGTGCCTTCTTGGATAACAGCTTCAATGTTGGCATGTACGAAGGGCTTAAGTGTGAGACAGAAGAGATAGGCTTTAGCGCGAAATAGAAGAAATGGTTTACAAAGTGTCTTCTTGAGTCACGACTTCAATACTTGTGAGAGAGGAGTAGACTCAAGTATGAGAGAGAAATGAGGGTTTGTAGAAAGTGTTTTCTTGGGTCACGACTTCAAGGTTCATGTACATGAAAATGAGTGATAAGCATCAGAGTGTATCTCTTAGGGTCACAGTTCCAATGCTTTGAAACACAAAACCACGGCATTTTAATAAAGAGAAATGATTACTGATAAAATATTTTTGTATCCTTCAATACCAGAACAAAGAATTTATTATTGGTGATGAAATATTTTTGTCTTCCACAACTTAACCTTATGAGACGAAAAATATATTCGTCACGCAATCAATTAGAATTTATTAGTGACGAAATATTTTCGTCTCCCACAACTTATTCTTCTAAAACAAAAATATATTTGTCGCCAATTTAATAGAAAGATGAAATGACATTGTCTGCATGATGGAGTGTTTATTGGTGACGAAATATTTTCGTCTTCCATAACTTATCCTTCGCAGACAAAAATATATTTGTCGCCTAATAAATGGAAATATGCAACGACATCGTTTAATAAGTATGGAATTTAATGGCAACGAATTACGTTCGTCACAAAAAAAATTATATTTTGTGACAAAAATGTTTGTCTCCAATGAGCTAAAATAATTCGCGCCAATGCAAATAAAATTGGCGCCTCATTTTTGCACACGAAATTTTGTTTTCGTCTCCTATACTTTTGAGAAAAATTAAAACAAACGACAAAATTAATATTTCGTCATCTTTGGGTTAAATTTTAAAACAAAATTTTTTTGTCACAATAGCCCAGATTTCTTGTATTTTTTTTTGATTTTAAGTATTTGGTGACGAAATTTGGTTTTCCTCTCTAAAAATAATACATTTGGAGACGAAATTATTTCCTCTCTAAAATTTTTTACAATGGTGACGACAAATTTCGTCTCCAAAATGACGCCAAATCTTCCACCAAATTTTCCAAGGGCGGGAAATTGTTTTGTGACGAAAAATAAAATTTAGAGACGAATAAAATTTTCGTCACCTATTGTTTTATTTGATTTTAAGCATTTGGTGACGAAATTTGGTTTTCCTCTCTAAAAATAATACATTTGGAGATGAAATTATTTCCTCTCTAAAATTTTTTACAATGGTGACAACAAATTTCGTCTCCAAAATGGCGCCAAATCTTCCACCAAATTTTCCAAGGGCGGGAAATTGTTTTGTGACGAAAAATAAAATTTAGAGACGAATAAAATTTTCGTCACCTATTGTTTTATATGATTTTAAGCATTTGGTGACGAAATTTGGTTTTCCTCTCTAAAAATAATACATTTGGAGACGAAATTATTTCCTCTCTAAAATTTTTTACAATGGTGACAACAAATTTCGTCTCCAAAATGGCGCCAAATCTTTCACCAAATTTTCCAAGGGCGGGAAATTGTTTTGTGACGAAAAATAAAATTTAGAGACGAATAAAATTTTCGTCACCTATTGTTTTATTTGATTTTAAGCATTTGGTGACGAAATTTGGTTTTCCTCTCTGAAAATAATACATTTGGAGACGAAATTATTTCCTCTCTAAAATTTTTTACAATGGTGACGACAAATTTCGTCTCCAAAATGGCGCCAAATCTTCCACCAAATTTTCCAAGCGCGGGAAATTGTTTGTGACGAAAAATAAAATTTAGAGACGAATAAAATTTTCGTCACTTATTGTTTTATTTGATTTTAAGCATTTGGTGACGAAATTTGGTTTTCCTCTCTGAAAATAATACATTTGGAGACGAAATTATTTCATCTCTAAAATTTTTTACAATGGTGACGACAAATTTCGTCTCCAAAATGGCGCCAAATCTTCCACCAAATTTTCTAAGGGCGGGAAATTGTTTTGTGACGAAAAATAAAATTTAGAGACGAATAAAATTTTCGTCACTTATTGTTTTATTTGATTTTAAGCATTTGGTGACGAAATTTGGTTTTCCTCTCTGAAAATAATACATTTGGAGACGAAATTATTTCCTCTCTAAAATTTTTTACAATGGTGACGACAAATTTCGTCTCTAAAATGGCGCCAAATCTTCCACCAAATTTTCCAAGAGCGGGAAATTGTTTTGTGACGAAAAATAAAATTTAGAGACGAATAAAATTTTCGTCACCTATTGTTTTATTTGATTTTAAGCATTTGGTGACGAAATTTGGTTTTCGTCTCTGAAAATAATATAATTGGAGGCGAAATCTTATTTTCATCACTAAAACATGCATATTTGGAGACTAAATATTTTTTCGTCACGCGTTTTCGTCACCATAGACCTTTTTTGTTGTAGTGACTACCCCTCCTAAAGGGGTCTCAACACAAATAGGTCTAGACAAGGAGGTAGTTACAATACGTTCTCTCTCTACAAACTGTCTAGATATAAAAGAATGAGAGGCACCAGTATCAAAAAGTACTCTAATAGGTTCTTGAAAGAGATTAAAAGTACCTTGCACTTTGTCAGCTCCTGAGATCACTGCAAATGCCCTGGCTGGAGCTACCTGACCCTGTCGCGCCTGCTGTCTCTGAGGGCAATCCTTGATTACATGCCCCAACTACTGACACCTAAAACACTTCCTATTGATTGGTTGAGGTGCTACTGGTCTGATAGGTGAGGCCCCTCTAACTGTTGTATGGGAGGACGATAACCCAACTGTGGCACTTGCTGCCGATGTCCTTGATAACCCTGTGGGCGCGGACCACCCTGTCTTTGAAAATAGTGCCCCTGGGGCTGGAAATTACCCTGAGGTCTGAAATTTCCCTAACTACCCCGTTGCTGTGGCCTTTGAAACTGTTGACCCCTATGCCTTTGATCATAGGGTCGGTATCTGTTCCCATCCCGTTGTTGGAAATGACTCCCTCTAGAAGTCTCTCGGACCTTGGCCTTCCCTTCTTTAAACTGCTTCTCCTTTTCCTCATACTTTAGTGCCAAGTCAAGAACTCTGTCAAACGGTTCAACATCAAAGGGAATAAGAGACTTAGACAGGTAATGATTCAATCCCTTAATAAACTTCTCATTCTTCTTCTCCTACGTGTCAACCAAGTAAGGGGCATAACGAGAAAACTCATTAAACTTGGTGACATACTCGATCATTGTTTTACTCTCTTGAGTCAACTTCGAAAATTCATCACTCAGTTGAGACCGAATAGCAGCAAGAACAAACTTCCGGTCGAAACAAGTCTTGAAATCTACCCAAGTCAAAGTCGTCAAATCTAGACCCTCCTTCCACGAGTTCCACCAAAATAGGGCTGCTCCCTCAAGCTGATGTGTAGCCAACTCCTGTTTTTAAACCTCGGTGAGCTGCATACGACCAAACACCATCTCACATTTCTGAACCCAAGCGTCAACTGCAATGGGTCCTTCATCTCCAGAGAATTTTTGACCTCCCAAAGAACCAAAGTCTTTGTTTCTTTTCGCAAAGGGATCTCCCTGGTGGCCTTGATTATTATTCTGAACAACCTGAAGTAATTGAGCCATCATCTCCCCCACATTAACCTGCATTGTGTTGGTTGTCCCGGTAGTAGTCGCCGTTGTCGCTGCAGCTGCGTTAGCAGTTGTTTTTTCCCCTATGCCATTAGCCTCAACGTTTCTCAAATTATACCTTCCAACCATCACCTTCAAGTTAAACACACAAAAATTTGTTCATAAATACTTAGAATAAATTCAACCACCAACCTAAACTAGCTAACCCATGTTTCCACAATCCGAGGATCACCTAAACTCTCACAAGTCTAGGGTAACCTAGAGCTTTGATACCAAACTGTCACGCCCAAAATTTAGACAATTAAATATTAAATTAGGACTAAACCCCAATCAATATTCCATGAGTGTGATTACAACCATAAAATAAATCCATATAAAAACCCTAAGTCTTGCATACACAACTAATCAAAATAATTAAAATCAATCAATCATCTAAAAACCCTAAACTTTACATACACAACTAATCAAAATAATTAAAATCAATCAATCATCTAAAAATCTTAAACCTTACATACACAACTAATCAAAATAACTAAAATCAATCTATCATCTTTATATAAATAAAAAATCAAACTATCATCAAATAAATAAAAATAAATAAATAAAAACAATGAATTAAACATAAATCAAGGGAAGTGGGTTTTGTACTGACAATAATTTTTTGAAGATCAAAGAATTATTTGAAAAATTAATGGAGTCACCAAAACAAAACCTAATCTTTTATTCCTCTCCTTTCTCTTTCACACACGAAGCCGCAGGATCTCTCTCCTCTCCTTTCTCTTTCACACACAAAGCCGCAGGATCTCTCTCTCTCTCTCTCTCTCTCTCTCTCTCTCGGCACCGTTGGTGCTCTGTTTTCTCTTTTTCCTTAATTTAGTTTATAACCTAAGCACTTGTCATATAACCTAAACACTTGTTATATAACCTAATAGTTTTTATATTATATAATATAAATACACCATAATTAAAACATAAATAAATTTGATATATATTTTATCAATATATAAAACACTTTTATATATATATATAATATAAATATTTGAATTACCTATATATAATAGATTATCACACTAAATTAATTAAATGCCACATTAAATTCTCATAAATCCACACAATTAATAAAGCCAAACATAAAATAAAGTAATAATAAATAAGTAATGATCTACGAAAAATTAGGGTCGCTACAAGTAACCATCATGAAAGCAATACATAAATAAGCTAATGAATGTAGACCGCCTCGAACTCGCTCCGCGCACGAGGGCGCGAATTGGGTTCTAGCTACTACAGCTCGGACTCCTGTCACGGTTTTGAATCTAAGCTCACAAAATGCAATGTGAGACTGATAAATCACCAAAGAGTCCAAATCTGGCAAATCATTTCGAAAAACTGATTTTTATCAAGAAGTGCCAAACATGGACGGCTTTGCCAAATTTCAAAGTCGCCACCTAAATATTTTGTTTTGGGAAATTTAGGAAACCCTGACTCATGCCGAAGGCCACGTGTCCGTCATCACCAAAGTTGCCTTGGTTCAGGAACTTGGGTACGAGAGGGGAAGGTCATGCAATGAGCACCCTCGCTCGCCCGATCAAAGATCGGCCTTTACTAACATGATATGTTGTTTTTGAAAACACATATGTTCTTATTCCAGTTATTAAACTAGAGTTACTATGTGATGCGCACAGCATACAAGTATAGACTAAATCGCTCAAGTTGGAACAAAACATCTTATGTTTGTTTGTTTGAAAATGGTTTGAAGTTGCTACTCGCAAGTAGGCTAAGACGTGGATTTTGCCACCCTTAAGTGGGCTTAAAACAACATGATTTTGCCACCTCAAGTGGGCTCAAAACTCACAGTTGATGAATTGTTCCAATTCAAGTAATGAAGCCTTCATCCACAGACATTCATGCAGTTATATCAGTTAAGCAAATAGCCTCATGGCAAGCATGCTAAACATGGCAACACTTACACGCATGCAAGGATGTTAAAGCATAAACACTTACCTAGTACTCCAAGCCAAAACAAAAGCTAGTTAGTAATCAATGTATGATCCTAGCTATGTTATCAATGTCTAATGTAATACATGCAAAATGCAATGAGATAGGCTCGGCTACCTAAGATGGCATATGAAATGCAACAATAGATACATGTATTCAAATTGGAATTGAAATACAATGTAGTTTGTATGATGCGCCGAGCCCGGTGTGTTCAAGACAGATGAAATGGATGCACGCATGCAAACATAAGGATGCTAATTGAAATATGCCCTAAAACTAACCACTGAAAGCAGATAAGTAAAAGGGAGAAAGTAATGGGGGTTGGAAGACATGCATCACACACACGCATACTTATTACAACAGTTGTGCCCTCTCAACGGAGGGTCCGAATAATAAGCTGACTAGCTAATCTAAGCTAATTAAACTAATTAACTAATCCTAGTTAACTAATTAGTTATTACAAACACAAATGAATAGCTAAGCGCATTAACTAATTAAGTACATAACCAAATAGCTAACTAAGCAAAGAAGCTAAGTAAAGCAGTAAAGAGATGTCCTTAGGGTGAGAAGTGCATGCATGCTTGGTCGCCTCATTCGGAAATCCATTGCGATGCCCCCAACTTGCCTCCATTTGTAATTGATTTCAGATCACTGCACAAACTTCAGGGTAGCTTCTACTCCATCATGGGAACCTCCAGGAGCATGGCCGACCACTTTTTGGTGGTGTAGACCACTTGCCGACCAACCAAGCTTGTTGTAGGCCATAAAAAGTGGTCGACCAGCCACTTTTTCTGGTCTGCCGACCAGAAAATTCTGCTACACTCTAGGTTGCTGTAACAGAGAACAAGAAGGGGCACAATAGTGTATTTGCAAGGTATGTGTGCACAACCACTCTCCCTATCATTTCATAAGCTCAAGGGAGTGCGGTTCTCGACTCTCGGGCCACCAACTGAGCATCGGAATGTACGATGACCGAGAAGCCAAGATTGCACGAATCAATGTTAATGAATGCACAAATAACATGTAAGAGCCTTAACCTCCATCATCCATGATCAAGAGGGTCGATGACTGAGAAATGAGGCATGTTTCATCACTTCAAGTATGAAACGTCCCTCGTTTCTCGTGTTTGGACTAACACCCTATCCAAACATAATGCAATGCAGGACAAGCATGCCAAACACAATGCAAACAATAAGCATGCACACACAATGCAATGCAACAACAATAAGCATGTATACACAACGCAATGCAACAAGATGCTCAATGGACTTAAACCGAATATGGATAGACCTCAATCATGCCCAAAACAGTGGCCAAAATGCAACACACAATGCAAACAATAAGCATGCACACACAATGCAATGCAACAACAATAAGCATGTATACACAACGCAATGCAACAAGATGCTCAATGGACTTAAACCGAATATGGATAGACCTCAATCATGCCCAAAACAGTGGCCAAAATGCTAAAATGATGGCATGAAAGGCTAGAAAATGCATGCACATGCATTGGCCTATGAACTAGGCATAAGAGCACAACTCTCAAACATGATGAAGAAGTGACAAATGTGGAAGTGTGACAACACTATATGCACTGAAATATCATGTGAAATGATGTCATGGCAAACAAACATCTCAAGTATGGCATGCTAGAAGGCTCAAAGCTTGAAACTAGCATAGGCACTTGCACTATAGCTATGCAATACATGAACCATATAGCCAAGGTAACCCAAAATAGTCCTAGAACATGTCAAAATGAGGCTATAACATGCATGGATTAGAGCTAACACATACTAGCATGAAGGGCATGAAGCATGGAATATGCAAGGCTAATGAGGAGGATTACACTACACCTACCGAAACCAAGCATGAGATGACTTTACCAATAAAAATCAGAGTTATGTCATGTTAAATTAACACCAAAAATGGGCTAATACCAAGTCAATACATGCTAGAATAACAAGCTCACTCATTAGGCATGCAAGGCTAGTAAAGAGGACTTACACTACAAGTGTAAGAACCAAATGAGGGATGCGCTAAACAACCAAAAACAGAGTTGTATCATGGCAAAAAAAAACACCAAAAACACACTGAAATGGTGGCCCAAAAGGCTAGGCAAGATGGCATGCACAATGGCTCATACTTAAGGCATAAAGCACCAACCCTCCAAAGCATTGAATGAGTGACACATGTGAGTGTATGGCCATGAAACATGCTCTAAAATCATGTATGAAATGGTGTTAAATCATGCAAATATCCCAAGCAATGCATGCTAGTGACTTGGAAACTCAAAGCTAATGAGCAGGATTGCACCATGGCTATACAAAGCAAGGCATGCATGACCCAAAACACTTAAAACAGAGCTTAATCATGGAAAAACATGGATAAAATCATGCTGGAGTGTAGTCAAAATAGGCTAGAATGATGGTCCAAAGTATAGAGCATGTTGGGCTAGCAATGTAGAATTACACTACAAGTGTATGAACCACTCAAGAGACAACCAAACCAGACAAAAACAGAGTCATATCTGGTCCAAAAAGTCACAAAAACAAGCTTAAACAAAGCCACAAAGAAGTGTAAAAACATGCTCATTTGATAGGCCCTCTATGCATACAAACAAGACAAGGGGAGAGGGGACCACCCCTCTCATTCCAGGCCTCAAAACAACATTTCTACCACTGAAAATCCACTGGATTTCAGTGGTTAAAAGGCCAAGAGAAGGTGATCTCAAAGGCTTAAAGAGATGGCTCAAAACAAGGTAAAATAAGGCACAAAAGGGGTAGACCACCCCCAACACTAAAGAGGCCTTAAACAAGCATTTCAAACACTGGAAAATAAAGCTTTTCTTAGTTTAAAGTTAGGCCTAAAACATCATGCAAAGATGGCCAAATGTTTAAGCAAAACAAAGCTTAAAGAGGGAAAACACTCACCCTTGAAGAACAATCTGAAAAACAGCAAGCTCTAAGGCAAAAACCAGCTTAAAACCACTCAAATGAAGCTCCCAAGTACCTCAGCAACAATAGGAAGGCATTTGAGTAGGTGTATGTGTGGAAAGGTATGAGGAAGCAACACTTTAAGGCACAAATATAGAGAGAGAGATAGAGAGATATATGCATAGCTCTAATGGAACTTTTCTCAACCTGGAGAAGGGAGAGAGAGCCTCTCTCTTATAGAACTCCAAGCTTCAAGCTTCTTGGAGAAAGCTAGAAGCTTGGTTAAATCCCTCCATACACGGGTATGGAGGATGCAATCTGTGCTCCCTAGCTGGCACAGTTGGCATCCACAGACTGTGTAGAAAAAGCAGGAATGCTGCCGACCACTTAAAGTGGTCGGCCAGCTACTTACATTTGTCGGCCGACCAGTGGAAGTGGTCTCCAAGGAGACAAAGTGGTCGGCAGGGGGGGGGGGAGAGGTGGTCTCCACCAAGAAAGGAAGGTGGTGGCATGGTGGGAGACCACTTTTGGTGGTCCAAAGACCACCAAGACTAGTTGGCCGACCAGAAACTAGCTGGCGGGGAAGAAAAATGGTTTTTAGGGAGAGAAACTGGTCTCCCACCCTTATTCCACCCTCCAAGCAAGGAAAAGAAGGTTTGTGCCAAAAACAAACCAAAAAGGATGAAAGACGAAAGTCTGGGGGACAAAGCGCGCAGCCGGAAGCCTCGAAAACTAGTCTACGGGCACCAAAAGTGGCCTACGAGGGAAAAGTGGTTTACGACCACAAAAAGTGGTCTCCCAGACCTCAGTGTCCCTCTGGACCAAGGCAACAATGCATGGTCCGAAAACCAGGCCAAAAGGAGAACAGTAAGCGGTCCCGAGACAAGGTGCGCGGCCGAAGGCTCAGGAAATCGGAAACTAGCCTACAAGGGGGAAAAGTGGTCTACGACCACAACAAGTGGTCTACAGACCTCTCCCCCCCCCCTCCAGGCAAGGTCAATAAGGCTTGGTCCACAAACCGAGCCAAAACACAAAGAGTTCAGAGGCCCGGAGGCAAGGCACTCAGCCGAAAATGCCAGAAACTCGAAACGAGCACAAACATGCACAATCATCGAGCGCTCAAACGATGACGTCTGAGTCTTAAGGTCGATCAAAAATGGGGTGTCTACAATGAATTGATGACAAAATTAATGTAATTAATAATGCCATATAAAGTTTACCCAAATATCTTCATTTTCACTGCTTTCATTGTTTTCCACACCTTAAAAAAATTGTAATACAATGTCAAGATATATTTGCTTACTGAAATTTAGTAGATGATATGCAAAATTGACAAAAGCTCTTTAGTAGAAAAGCAAGCAAGTAATAGCACAAGTACGACAAAAATAGAGGTAAGTAATAATGCCACATAAAATTTACCCTAATATTTTCTTGCGAATGCACCCTATGTTCACCACTTCCACAATTTTCCTCACCCTGAAAAAATTGTAATACAATAACAGGAAGTATTTAGTTACTCAAATTTAGTAGATGATGGGATCTATATGCAAAATTGACAAAAGTTTAAGTAGAAAAGCAAGTGTCACGACTCGAACCCACCCCTAGAGGTCAAGGTCATGACCGGCCAGTAATCTTAGATTTCCTTCGGCCTAAAAAAAAATACAAATCATTTAATAAATAATGAGACTTAGCGGAAGCAATATGAATAAAATTACAAGTCCAATGAGCGGTACTTATATGCCAAAATCCAAATAAACTTAAAATCCATTCAACTATTCATAGTAATATTCATAATAAACTTAAACCATTAACATAACTGTCAACCATACAATAAACCTTCAAATAACAAAAGCAAAAGATTAAACAAAAAGGGTTGACAAGTTTGGCTCTGCTTGAGTCCAAGTAATGCCCCATCACAGAGGCACTCATTAACGGCTTCACAAAGGGGTGGACTCCTAAACCATCTCTAGACTTCACGATCTACATGCTAACCTACATATATATAAGGGAGAGGGGTGACCTAGAGCCTAGTAAGTAATATCAAAGTGAAGAGGTTAAATGAATGAAGTCTGATATAATAAAAATCATATCTTTTATTACCAAATAACCATATAACGAATTCAAATCGAACATTTGTTATATCTAAAATCCATTAATTAAACATCATATGTGGTACATCCAATAGAATAACAAAGAGGCCCAAAGGCCTAAATCAAAGGGACCATCAAGGTCTAGCAAAAGGACCATTAAGGTCTAAATGAAGGGACTATAAGATCTAATGAATGGACCACTTGGGTCTAACATCAGAGATCTTTGTAATTCTAATAATCGAAAGGCCATGGTATTGTTTCCCCCAAGCGAAAGCCTCACTAAAGGATGCCACGAATATTTTTCAAATAGGACGTTCATTTATTCATGTAAAGATAACATTTTCATAAATATCTTTCTTGTAACAATTCAAAATACATTTCGAACATATCTTTATAGAGATACTACTCATAGTGGGCTTGAGCTGATGTAAGCTTTGGGTGACCAAGCTACACAAAACATATCACAAAGATAATTATTGAAACACATTGACTAAACAAATATTATATCTTAATTCAATTTCCTTTAAAGAATAACAAGAATGAAAATATGCACTTAAAAGTGTTTTTCAAAAGTTGCTGAAACAGGGCAGTTCACTCGAGCACACCTTTGGTCGCTCGAGCGATCTGTATGGCGTACAAAAGTATTGGATGATGTCAAAGTAGGCTCGAGTGGTCACTTAGTTGCTCCAGCGAAGTGCAATGGAAGTTGAGTTCACTCGAGCTATGTGCAATGTCTTTGCAAAAATACGTGATGTTCACCAAGTGTGCTTGAGCGACGACTTCATCACTTGAGTGATGAGGTTGAATTCTAGGTTTTCTAGAACAAAATTTAAGTTTCAAAACATGAATTCAAGTTTCAAAAGCTTGCATGGTTGGACCAAATACATGGAAACTCTTTGAGAAACATATAAACACAACTAATTTGAAACCATTTGCTCAAAACCATTTGCTCAAAACCTTTGTCAATTTCTCAAAATCAAGCTCAAAACTTCAATAATCCAACCATGTATGCAAGGAATTCAACCTCATTACTTCCAAAATGTCAAACCATGGACAATTGAGTGTAAATTCATGAAGAATTCTTAAAAACAACAAATATGAACTTTACGCATGTAAGGATTTTTGAAAACCAAACTCAAAAATGATGAATTGATGGATGCATGTCCATATTTAACCCATTATCACCATATTCAAGTTGATTCTATCATTTTCTTAACAATTACATGAATTGTCTACAAAGATTAAGGTTGTAGTTTTTACCTAGAGCTTAAATTTGTGATCTTCTACACAAATTTTCTTCAATTCTCCTCATTGTTCTTCACAATTCTACCTCTCCCTCTCTCTAAAGGTCGATCTCTCTCTCTAGATTTTTCAGCTCAAATGTTGATTGTCAACACACTTCTCACTTATAACACATATATAAAGGTTAGATTAGATTAGGCTAGGCTAATTAAGTAAGCTTAATGTCAGTTAATCTAGTTTAATTCTAATTGATTTTTCTAATTATTTTAATCTGAATCAAATTTTAATTAAACTTTCCATATGGCTCTAAATATTCTAATTAGCCTATTAAAATAGTCAATTTCAATTTTTGAATTCGTTTGGGCCTTCAATTTCTAATTCAAAGTAGGCATTCTAATAGATATTTCATAAGCAAACAGATATACACAAAATTAAATACATAACATGCAAATTTTCTTAATAAAATATTATGCAAAAATGATATTCATGTTAGGGTCATCGCAGCAAGTAAGCAAAAGTACAAGCATGAGAAATGCGCAAGTTTACGTGGGTTTCTCCATGAGAACGTTTCTTGCCCCTTGCCCCTTTGCTTGGCTCCTACAAGTTTTAATTAATTAATTAATTAATTGAATTTTTTTTTATTTTTATTTTTTTAACTTTGTGAAATATCCTTCTATCTAAAAACTAGCTATATATTAACACAAAGCAACATATTACAAAAGCTTGAAAGCATTACATGTATATACGAATAAAGTTGGTGTTACTATAAAAAATTAAAAAAAAAAGGGACAAATATTTAACTGTTGGTCTAGGTACAATCCCATGCAAGTTTGAATGCTGCAAAAAGCATAATAGGATGGAGAAGAAGCTGTTAGATCAAGAGTTTCATTATGATGTTGTGATATTCTCTCCTTTATATTAGAGGTGCATCACATGTGGTAATAAGATTCAAACAATGTGTTGAAAGTCCCAAACCAAGGGCACAAGGTTCAAGTCACTACTTCTCTCAAGCCCTGTTCAGAATTAGATTAAAAATGATGTAAAGGAGCAACACCCACACACCAAAACAAGAAAAAAGAACAACTCAAGACCTCCAAGAAGGCAAAATGAACAAGCCTCAACAAGAACTCAACCCTCCAAGGAGGCCTAAAAGGACAAGAAGCAAACAAAAAACTAATGAACTAATCCAAGACGCTAACAAGAATTCATTGACAACCATCAACAAACTCCTCAAGTTGGTGAGAAACCAACAAAACAAAAAACAAAAACAAAAGCAAACAGTTGCAACAAACCAAGGGGTAGAGCACCTGACCAGCAATCATTAAGATCAATATCAAGTCCTTAATGTGTAGTATACCTAGTTTGCTACATATTGGGAAATTACTCTTGCACTGAGTACATGAACTCCTTTTTATGAAATTTTGTCCACAATGCAACTCTTGTTTTTATCAATTCACCAAGCTCCTCCACCAAAAATTACTTACCATTGAACACACACTCATTCCTCATTATCTTAATGCACAAATGTTTAAAACTTGTTTTTAAGTGAGCGATCATTTATCATTTATAAACCTATTCTATTAAATTCTATATTATATTATATGTATATCATTCATTTACTTACACTTTTAATCCTTAATCCATTTCAGTTGCTATTAATTCCTATGCACTCAACACATATACCCACCCAAAGTTTATTTAACATACGACAAAAGAATAATCCACAACATAAATTCATAATCAACACTAACTACGATAGAATATGTTCATTCTCAGAGAAGGATCCTTTCTGTTGACTGTCCTTTTCTCTAGATAGATTTCCTCTTTTTAATGATCAGGTGTGGATTCATATATAGCCTCAGTTGATGGAATATGAATAGACTTATATACATATTTAAGAAAAAAGAAGGGAAAAAAGAGAAGTGATCATGGGTACTTTGCATCACTGAATATGGCTAAGTATAATGGCAAATTGAACAACATAAGAATATGTTAATTCCTCCTAAATACATCAAAGGTCCAACAAAGGATTCTAAATTCAAAAATGAGATAAAAAGAAAGAAGAATTAGAAGAGAGCCTATAGCTTAAGCAAGTTGTACAACTCCAGGAGTGAAAACTTCGGTAGGATGCATATCACCACATCTTAAGGAAAAATTAAATCCACTCCCACTAACCTGAAGGATAATACACCTTACATTCCATTCAATTATATAAACAACAATAACAAAGAATAATTGGTATTAGCGTTCACTCTTCCAGCAGCAATTAAATTAAAATTCTCTAAAAAAAATGGAACTTGAGAGGGAATAAAAATAACTACAAGAATTATGTGGGTCCTGACACTGCCACGTGGTGTAAAGATAAATTATCATGTGTATGACAATTATCAAATTCTTATCAAACACTGCATTAGTGTTTTATATTGTACAAAACTCATCAAGATATGAAATTTTATCGATATAGAAGTCCTAAACAACCGGAGATTGTTTGGGATACAACTTCTGAAACATTCAAACCATTTGCTTAGCAAGTCATTGGATATTATAAATAGGCAACACCCTCATGGGTTGAGGTACGCAATTTCTCTCTGTGAATTAGTTCATTAAATATTTTGATAATATTAGAGGACTGACTTAGGCGTCAGAGGGCCATCGGCTATGGATGGGGGTGTTTTGTCTTGAAGATAGTGCTCGCCTGATAGTGCTGATCATCTTCTTCGTTGGATTTCTTTATCATCAAATACGATATATATATTTTATGTTCGTACATAACTCAATAGCACTTTTGCTACGTAAATGATACAACATATGTAACAATTCAAAAAAGATTGTCAAGAAGACATTGAAATTAAAAGCCTACTCACATTGATTGTCAGCATGTGGATCATGCCATTGAGTTTGTTAAAAGCCTGATTAAATTGATTCACAGGAAGACATTGAAATTAGTGGGGTAGGTTATAGAGAGAAGGTATTGTGATTAACCCAAAAAATAAAAATAAAAATAAAAATAAAATTGAATACTTAAAATTTTAGTTGAATAAATCAAGGGCCACTACAAGAAAAAACACATTTGCCAACTAAATTTTTAGTCGCCAAAAGTTAATTTTTAGTCGCCAAAAGTCGGTTTTTTAGTTTCCCCGACTAAATTTTTTAGTCGCCGGTTTGGTCGTCGGAAGACGGTCGGGAAAGGTATTGGTGACTAAAAAACTTTTTGTCGCCAAAATAAAGTCTTTAGCGACCAAAACTTTGGTCGCCAATAGTCAATTATATGTTTTAAATTATACATTTACCGACCAATTTTTTAATCGCCAATAGTCAATTATATTTTTTTTAAATTATACATTTACCGACTAATGTTTCAGTCGCCAATACTCAAGGAATCAGCGACCAAACCTTTTAGTTGCCAAAAGCTCATTTGTGAAAAAAAAAAAATTACACTCTACTCTTGTGGAGATTCGAACCATCAACCTCTCATACCATAAACCTTATACAACACACTCTTTCCACTACGCCTCCATAATAACATATGATTATATATGCAACATATATTATTTATATAGTACTTAGACCCGTATTAATATAAAAGTATATATATAAACATAATTATTTTTTATTGAACATAATTTATGTAAAAATAAATTATTTAGTAGAAAAAAAAGAGACCACTTTTGGCGACTAAACATAATTTTAGTCGCCAATTCTATACTTTTGGCTACTAATTATTTTTTAGTCGTTAAAAAAAAAAATTCTCGCGCTAAAATTACCACTTTTAGCAACTAAACTTCTTTTTAGTCGCCAAAAAGCCTCACTTTTGGCTACTAAACATGTTTTTAGTCGCCGAATGCTTCACTTTTGGCTACTAATTTTTTTTTAGTCGCCAAAGGGCCTTACTTTTGGCAACTAAAATTTTTTTAGTCGGTAAAAGCCTCATTTTTGACGACCAAACAGATTTTTAGTCACCGAATGCCTCACTTTTGGCTACTAAATTTTTTTTAGTCGCCAAAAGGCCTTACTTTTGGCTACTAAAATTTTTTTAGTCGGTAAAAGCCATATATCGGCGACCAAACAGATTTTTAGTCGCCAAAAATCTTTACTTTTGGCTACTAATGCATTTTTAGTCGCCAAAACCTATATTTTCAGCGACCAAATGTGATTTTTTAGTCGCCAAAGGTGCTTTTTCTTGTAGTGGGCAACTTACACCAGTGGTCCTTATATTTTACCTCTTGTGTCATTTGGATTCTTACACTTTCAATTAGCTCAATTTTGACCATTGATTTTTGATTTTGTGACAATTCAACTCAATTGATAATATTGTTAGTTTTTTTTAATGAAAGTTATCGTTAAATTGATTGAGATTAGCTCACTGTGTTGAGTAAGTTTATAATTTTTCTCTTAAAAATATAACACATGACACTTATATATGTGTTTTTCATTAAAAAAAAAAAAATACTAAGAATTGCAATTAATTAGACTAAATTGAGACAAAATCATAAATTCATAGTCAAAATCGAGCCAATTGAAATTATAGGAACTAAAATGACACAATGACCAAAGTATAGGGACTACCATCATAAATTGCCCATAAATCAATAGGATATATTTAAGGGCATTGAGTCACAGATCCTAATTGAAAGTTTTTGTCAAATTAACCCCTCTGGTTTATTTTCTTCCATTTGACTTCCTCTAGTTTGTTTGTTTGTTTGTTTTTATTTTTTATTTTTTTTAGTTTCAAACAAACATCAACAAAATTACACTAAATCAGCACCATAACAAATAAATAAAATAAAATAAAATAATTAAATAAATAAATTACAACAATTCATCAAAACTAATGGTCCTAGTTCATCAAATTTTTTACTCATCAATCTTCTATAATAACTGACCATACCATTCACCTGGTTTATATGAGTTTTCATTTTGTCACAAGTTAGTACTATCTTTAAAGCACAAAAATATAGGTTGACAAATATTTTGAAGCAAGAGCACCTAGAGAAGAGGAAATCCACATGATAACCAATCCTCTCATCAGATTTGCATCCATATATATACTGGTACAACAATGAAAGTGAAGCTTTCACAAGCATGTTTAATACCAAAAAAATTGCAATTACCTGAAATTAGTATAATTGCACTGTGAAGCTCATTTAGATATAGGGTTTCATAGTACATCTAGGCTTGAGATGAGATAAGGGTTCTCATTTACTTTTTAATTTTTAATTTAATATTTTATGGTGTATGAAAGTTCATTTTTTCCTGTTTGATGCTAATTAATTTTCATTTTGGCTCTTTGTTTTTTTGGTCACACCTTTCACAACAACAATTGCTTGTCATGTAAAATAAAATATGTTCAACGGTTGTCACACACTTGTTGTGAAAATTTGATATATTAACAGCATGCCCTCTCCATGTTGTAGAAAGTGCCATTATTTACGGCGAACAAAGGATGTCGTGAATAAGTCATCAATATTAACATTAACGACATAACAAACAAACATGTTGTTATTAGAAGAACCTGGCAGCCCGTGATTGATAAGTGTAAGCTACGTCTTGCTTCTTGGAAGAGAAGATTTCTATCCTTCGCTGGGAGGTTAACCTTGATTAAATCTGTCCTTGCTAGCTTGCCTATTTATTATCTCTCTCTCTCTCTCTTCAAAATGGTCGAGATGGTTGCAAAAGAGATTGAAAGAATACAATCTGCTTTCTTATGGGGTGGCTCGAATCTATGGAGGAAAGTGCATTTAGTAAAATGGGAGGATGTCTCTAAAAGTAAAAGCATTGGAGGGTTGGGTGTTAGTAGAGTAAAAGTTATGAACATCTTTCTTTTACTAAAGTGATGGTGGAGGTTTGGTGTTGAAGAAAGTTCCCTTTGGAAGGAGGTGATTTGTGGGAAGTATATAGAGCAAGGTAGAAGTTGGTTCCCTTCAATTGATAGGGACAGTTGGTTGTCGAAGATCTGGGGTGATATTGTCAGCACTGCGGGTACTAGGTCAGAGCTTCTTCACTGAGCAATGCAGTTGTTTTGATTGGTGACGGTTAGACAGCTAGATTTTGGACTGGTTGCTGGTCAGGTGGTATTTGCCCCAGAGATGAGTTTCCTAGACTCTACTCATTATCAATTGATCAAGATGGGTTTGTGTTTATGTTCCATAACAGTAGAGATGCTTTTGGGAATTGGGTTTTTAACTTTAGAAGACCCATTTTTGCTTGGGAAGAAGAGGAGCTGAGTAGATTGTCAGTCCATCTTAGCAACACCCCTCTGCTTAGAGTTAATGTTCCGGATTGTTTGAAATAAAATGCAACTCCATCTGGTGTTTTTAGTGTTTCTTTTGCCTATCACTGGTTTGAACTAGGTTTTGGTCGTACTTCCATGGTCTCTAGTTCGCTGTGGAAGAATGTTGCACCACCAAGAGTACAATTTTTTGGTTGGTTGGCTTGGAGGGGTAGAATTAAGACAGCTAGTTTCTTGAGAAGGATCGGTATACTAAATGGCAATATGGATGTTTGTTGTATTTTTTGTAAAGAGGTAGAGGACACTTCTATTCATGTGCTCCTTCATTGTCCTTTTGTTTGGCTGATTTGGTCTTATTTTGTTAATTGGTGGGGGCTACAATGGTTTTTTCCAGGTTCAGTTCAGGGCTTGCTGGATTGGTGGGCTGGGTGCAGGCATAGTCAGTTGGTAAGGAAGATATGGAGTGTAGTTCCTTTAGCTATTTCATGGTCAATCTGGAATCAAAGGAATGATTGTGTGTTCAATGGGGTGCAACCTACTTTCGATGTTTTATGTGAAAACAATAGGGTCCTAATTGCAGTATGGGTTAAGTCAGCATTTACTTTGGATTACTTTATCAATGATCTGATTCACAACTTCAATCAGGTGAGAAGGTGCCTGGGTTAAAGGAATCATGCCTCAGTCTGGGAATGGTGGATTATGAGAGCATAGTGGTAGTTGTAGAGTTTTGCTTGGGCTTTTGTTATGCTTTGTGTCCTGCTATGTTGATTGTATTTTTGCCTTCTACTTTGTCTTACCATTGTATGGTGGAATTCAGTTGCATAGTTTTGCTTGGAATTGGCCAATGGTGTTCTGAGTATCTGTTTATTTCCTACTGTGTTGCTGTGTTTTAACCTACTTCTATTAGGTCATCCTGGTTTTCTGGTCTCTTTGTTATGTTTTGTTAGAATGTTATGCTCAGCAGTGGACTGATTCCCTCAGCAGTGGTCTACTACATTGGACTTGTGTATGGTGTATTGCTGTATAGTTGCCTTTGTTGCTCTGTATTGCTCTTCTGTCCTGTTTTGATCTGTCTGCTAGGTTGCTCTTGGTCAGATTTTGTTCTAGGTAAATCTGCACTATATTAAGGTTACTGATATGTTTGTGATGCTGATGCTAATGTGTTAGTGGCTGCTATTCTTCTGCTATCAATGTTCTGGCTTTGGTTGTATTTTGTGGAGGATGCAGATCTGTTGTTAATGCTATGCTAGTTATGGAGGCTACTGATCTGTTTGTGGGTGATGCTGCTGCTGAGGGGTGGGGAGCAATAGTGTTGGTTTCTCACCAACACTATGATTGGTTTTCCTTTTTATCCTTTTTCCTTTCTCATCCTTATTGATGTATTCCCATATGTATTATATGGTTTCGTCATCAATAAAGATTTTCTTTACAGATCAAAAAAAAAAAAAAAAAAAAAAACGGATATTATTTATGACATGCCAAAAAACAAAAACTCATAAAAGTGAAAAACTAAGGTTTGTATTTACTGTATGTCGTTGATGCGATGCCTTAAAAATCTAATTTTGTTGTAGTGAGGACAAAGACGACACGCAATTCATAATCAGATTAGTAAATCGCTAATCAAAGCCCAACGGTCTTATAACATTCCACAAAAGAGACCACTCAACCCTATCATAGGCTTGGCTCATATCAAGTTTTAAAGCGAAGTACTCGTTATTATCTGATCTTCAATTCTAGAGCCAATGCAAGAGTTCAAATGTAATAAGCACACTATCAGTAATCAAACGACCGACACAAATGCACTTTGATTTTCTAAAATCACTAAAGACAGAACCATTTTTAGTCGATTTGGTAACACTTTAGAGATCAGTTTGTCCACCACATTACATAGACTTATAAGGCAAAACTAGGCAAACGATCGAGGTTCCTTTAACTTCGAATTAAGAACAATGAAAGTTTCATTCAACGGAGTAACATCTTTCCCTTTATTAAGGAAACCCAACACAACTCCACATACTTCCTTACTCGTAATTGCTCAAAACTCTTGGAAAAATAAGGCCTTAGTTGGATGCATTTGGGACAGGCTTTGCGCACTTCATCCTTCATAAAGAAACTCAATTATTTTATGGGAACTCAAGTCATAAGTTCAATTTCAAAATTTTTGGAGTAATAACTCTATTCTTATAGGCCAAAATAACAATAATAATTTGAAAGATCATATTACCCTTACCTATGTATATATTTGTCTACTGCCTACATGTTAGTCCACATTACCTATTTATTCACATCATCTATCTATGTGTTATTCTCTTATTTGTCCACATATCACTTATTTATCGACCTAACTTGTCTATCTATCTATATCACCACCACCACCACTAGCAACAATTGCCGCCACCGACCACCACCGTCGTCACCGACTTTTCCAACCATAGTGGTTGTATGACAACAGTATGATAATGATCTAGCAGCAGTGAAGTTAAAAAAAAGAAAAAAAAGAAAAAAAAAACCACTTCAAAATAATAATTCGTTATTCTTACCAAATAATTTTATTAATGATATCTTTATCTCTATTAAAGATCAGCACTGGAACGTAATACCCATCTCTATAAAAATAGACTTATCACCCTTAAACCCTTATTTCATATCCACTTTTTTATGTATGATTAATTCGAGCACAGAAAATGCGATATGTGTAACAACAATTGGGCACATTTATGTAGAATTAGCAGTGCCCTATTTATAAATAAAGGATAATTAATTCTTGTTCATGCACATCAATTGGCCAGTTTGAGTTAAAACATTTATGTTTGGGTTATAGTTTCATGAGCGTTTTTTTTTTTTTTATTTTAAATTTTTTTTTAATTTCAATTTTTGAACTTCTGTACCATTTAAAAAAATAAAATAAAAAGAGAATTACTAGGTGCTTTAAAATATTTTCCAACTTAGCTTATTTAGTTTTTGAGCATACCTCAAATGAGTTTTAATTAAGTCAATTATAATAGAGTTTGAAAGGATGTAAGGCATTACAATTAGCAAAATTATTAAATATTTTGGAGTATTGTCAATACCCTATTTTGACTGACCCTAAAACTTTTGGTATTTGCAAGCCTTATGATAATGAAATGGTAATTAATTCATCCTTGGAATATTTAAAGTTGTTTGCAATTGCGGTATAAACCTGTTTTGGCCAAAAAATTAACATTTTTTGAAAATGACCATTTTACCCCCATACCCGTTTTTAACCAAAAACCAACTTTTTAACCCCCGAGAAAGAGAGAGAGAGCCTGGTTTTACTTTGAATGAACATATTGGTGACCGGATTTATCAAAAATATATATAAGAAAGCAATTCAGATTTACTTGAGCCACAAGCAACCAAGGGCATGGGATCTCACAATTGTGCATGCATGCATGGCATGTATACCAACGCAAAATGTGTGTGTGCACATTAGTTGTGAGTACGTACGTTCGTTGTGTGTGTGTGCACAAAGGTTTGTGCATGTGCACATCCAAGCATGATAGAGTTATTTTTGGTGACTCAATCTTGGTGCATTTCTGGTTTGAGGTGGAAGAGAAAGTGATAGGAGTTGCTCTAACTTGCCCTCAATGCCTTCTAGTGTCTATATAAGCACCCTCTCCCCTCCCTTTCAAGGGTTAAGAAATTGAACCCTTTTGAGAGCCATACAATCATTTTCTCCCCTCTCCTTGCCATAACTCCGAAATACACACCCTCACAGCAACTCAAAACTTCTGAAAACATCCTAAGGCTTGAAGAACTCGACCCTAAGTTGGAACCTAAGATTGAGGGAGGCTTGCAAGCATTTTCTTGCACCTTTTTTCATGTGTCTTCAGTTTACTCAAACCAGCAGGTATTTTCTTATTGTTTTCTCAATTTTAGTACCTAATCTTTGTTTATTTTTAGTGTTAAAGCATGTTAGGTTGTTAGTTTATCATAGAACCATGTAGTTTTTCAATTTTATTGGCTTTTTCACCTTTCTCTTGAATGGCTTCCTTATTTGTTTAGAACAACATTGTTTAGGCTCATTTTAGTCACATAATAATCATGCATGGCCGGGTTTGAATCATCATGTAGTTTAGTCTATATTTATACTTTTTATTTGTTAATTTTACTCTATGGATAGTCATCATACTAGTAGTCTCAAACCGGGCCTAGGATCATTCTTGTATATTTAGTTGTATACATATAGGTTCATGTTTATTTTATGCGTGCTTGAAAGATGCTAGAAATGGGCAACTGGGTAAGTTATCTCATCCTCTTTGTCATGTGTTTGCTCCTTATATTGTCTTCCAATAATCCAAGTCTGCATGCTCTTTATATACAAAATTGTGTGCTTCGTATGTTTTCATGAATATTGTGTATTTTAGTTTATGTTTAAGGTTATGGATTGTCAAAATCCACTTTTAATGAAAAATCATCTTTTATGAAAATATAACTTTATTCATTCATTCTAAAATATATGATATTCATTTTCACTCCAATCACATAGTTTTAGGTTAGTTAAAGGTTTTAGGGTTTAAAATGAATTTATGTGAATAATTAACCACTAAATTATAAAATAGAAAGTGAGTAGAGACCAATCTTCAAATTGGGTAGGAGGAAGTGCTATCATTTAATGACCTTCCTCTCTTGTACCTAAGCTCCTGAACCCAAAATTTTATTGGTTGTGATGGATGGGTCCTTAACTTAGTTTTCATTGTTAAACGTTTCCTAATTCCCCTTAAAAAATTAAGTGGCAACTCTTTATTGGTCAAAGAAAATCGTTATGGGATGAATGTGTTAGACTCAAAAAAGGCACGGTGCCTGCATTTGGCGACTCCATTGGGGAATTATTTTATGAGATTAGTAGATAATTATTAATTGCATTACATCACCATGGGCTCGGAAAAACATAACTTTGTTGCATAATATCCCGGACACTATTCATTGGTTATGTTATATCAACAAAACGAATGTCAAGTTATGCTATTAGTACTGTTTGACCATCCCCTTGTAGTCTAAGGTGGTATGAGAGGTATATTGATAACCATAACTTCTATACCCTCTTGATGAAACCTACCCTTTTGCATATAGAAAGCTTTAGCACCTTCCAAACAAGGACATGATACTTCCCTTTTTAGGACGGTATTATTACCTTTTTGCATGATTTAGTAAATCCTAGATCTTCTTTCTAAATTAGGACAAGGCAACCCTACTCTGAAATAGGCATGAATGCAAATTACGTGCTTATGTGGTATTTTGTTTTGTATGGAAATGATTTGATTTGATTTAGGGGATTAGTTAGAAGGCAGTGATTTGGTTCTAAAATCTGGTGATTTGATTGAGAAGTGATTTTGATTCTGGGACAATCTGAGTTTATTTTGAGCAGTGATCCAATTCCAAAATTTGAGGGTTCATTTTAGGCTGTGATTTGGTTTGATTATGATTTGAGCAATCAGTGGTAAATTGGGGGATAGTTTCCCAATTTAAAGGATTTGGGTTTTGAATTTGAATTCCTACCTTAGTGATTAATTGAAAATGATTGTCTTTCTAAAATTTAATTAAACATCCCCAAGAAAATATATGATCAAAGAATAACTTTTAAAAAACAAAAGTTAACCAATTTAAGTAGAGCCTTAGAGATCGTGGAAGGTTTTTGATTGAATGAGGATCTTTAAGTTGTTGACTTTGGGGGAATTTCAACTTTTATGTAAAAGTAGTGGGAACGAAGTCTTCCATTTTGAACGAAATTCCAATTCCCCTAAAGATATTTGACTAGAAGACAGCTGTTTGATTAGATACTTAGGAAAATAAAAATAAAAATTCCAAAACTCCTTGGGAGAAAAGAATTTAATATATATATATATATATTCCTAGTAGAATGGAAAGTTTTTGATTGAATGAAAGTCATTAAGTCTTTGACTTCAGAGGGAATTTTGATTGTATAAAAAAATATTAGACAATGAGGTGATGACCAAGTTTCTCATTTTTAAATAAAATTTTGAATTTCCTTAGAAGATATTTGGCTGGAAGATAATTGTCTGATTGAACACTTGGAATGAAATTTAAAATTCCTTGAAAAATTTTGGGAAAAAAAATAAAATTGAGTAGAGTTTGGAAATTATAGAAAGTGTTTTCAATTAAATAAAAATCCTTGGCTACTAACTTTGGAGAAATCTTGATTTTATTATAAACATAGTGGGCAAGAAGGTGGTGACCAAGTCTACCATTTTGAATAAAATTCTGGTTCCTCTGTGAGATATTTAGCTAAGGGATGATTGTTTGATTGAGTACTTCGGGAAAAAAAAAAATCTGAACTTCTCAAAAACATTTTTTAAAGAGAGAGAGAGAGAGAGAGAGAGAGAGAGAGAGAGAACTCTATTTTGAAAAATAAAAATGGAAGTTGTAATTTGATCATATTCTTTTTAAATAAAAATGGAGAATTCTTCTTTGGTTAAGCAATAAATAATGGAAAGATAATTGTCTAATTGATCATTCTAGTAAGAATTCTTAAAATTCACCAAAATTCCTTGGTCGGAAAACTACAGCCTAATTGATGGTGATGATGATTTTGAGGAGCCATGGTGAATTTTGAACATGATTTGATTGGGTCCATTCACTTATTCTCAGGTTGGTTGCAACCATCGCTCCAAGAATGAAAGTTTCCTAAACTAAGTGAGTCAAACTTCGTCGTTTGTTTCGTACTCAAGATATGGTTTATGGAAAGCCCGTGTTAGTCTCATTCAACCCACTAGAGAAGAATATTTGCAAGTCTAAGCCTAGAACACCTCAGGTTCTCAAGCCTAAAATCCAGATAGCCCAAGCCCCAAAAGTGACTGAGTTGATCCAGACACTCTAGAGATTCGTGGACACCTTGACCGTAATAATGGATACCTTGATCCAAATTCAAAATGAGCTGCAAGCCCAAATGACCACATCGCTATTACTGGAATCACAAAGAAACTTCAGTGATTATGTCGTAAGATGGAAAGCCGAGGTGATGCAAACGATCTCTGCGCAATTATGTCAAGGGTCATGCAATGACTTCACCCAAAGAACCTTCTATCCACTCCATATGTCCCTTTCTAGAGCCTTGCAAATCCTCGAGGCCAAGGGGCATTTGAAACATCTTGATCTAGAACATGTGCTAGATCATTTATCAGTCGATCATGACCCTACCTTATATTGTGCCTTCCACCAACAAACCCCGTCATGAAACCGATCAGTGGTCCCATCTCTGCCACAAAATACAAGATCTTATTGACAGTAAAGTCATATTACCAAATCAGGAGCCAAGTGTCACCACAAATCCTTTGCCTAAAAAAGACAAAGCCGCACCTTCTCCAAACATCAACTCCATACAGACCACCTTTACCTACGACCCCAGCTAATACATCATATCTGCTAAATTACCCAAACCACTGGTGCCTATACCTAAAGAAGTGGAAGTGGACATCATCCCAAAGGATGATGACCCTGATCATATAGTAATATACCTTGCTCTAATAGAAGGACTAATTGCTAAGGTGAAATATTTTAAACAAATGGTGCAACCAGAGGGTTGTACAGAAGATGAGTGGTAGGATCTTGTATTTGAGAAAATAGAACCGGCTGAAGAAGTACCTGCAGTTTCTGTAGCGCAACAACGACCCTAACCCGCTAAAGTATATGATCCGAGCAAGTACATTGTGCCTCCTAGTGAGCCCAAACCAGAAGTGGTACTCCCTGAATCCAAGGATGTCGATTTCTTGGGGTAGATGCCATCAAAGAATATCTTCTGGGGTACCCCAATGACTTTGATGGGTCCTAACATGTGGAGAACCAAGGATAGAGAAACAAGTTTGATGAAGAGGAAGATGCCAATAAGGATGAGGGAGAAAAGTGAACAACAGGAGGAAGGAATTATAGTCTACCCAGAGTTAGAGGATTGGGAGATAACTGACATCCAAGAATCCATTTGGGGTGCTTGGAAAAGGAAATTGACAACTCTTTACTACTATAATGAAAAGGAAATTGTCACGACTTGAACCCACCCCTAGAGGTTTGGGTCATGACGGGCTAGTAATCCCAGATTACCTTTAGCCTCAAAGACAAAATCAAATCCTAGTATAATAAACGGGGCTTAGCAGAAACAATAACAAAATATAAATAGTCAATTGAGCGGTGCATACATGCAAATTTCAAACATAACATAAACTCCATTCGTCAATCATAATAATGTTTGACACAAACTTCAACTTCAACTTCCATATACATCATAACACATATTCAACAAATAACAAAACAAAAGGTTGACAAAGCTTGGCTCCACTTGAATCCAAGTACTCCCCATCATGGAGGTACTCGAAAAATGGCTTCACAAAAGGGTGGACTTCCGAAGCATCTCTAGACTTGACAGTCCATATGCTCACCTAAATATATACAAGAGAAGGGGTGTGCTAGAGCGTAGTGAGTAATATCAAAATAAAGAGGTTAGATGAATGATGTCCAGCACAGTACAAAAAATAGCTTATTAATCTCAAAACGAATCATGATTAAGCGTTTGTCACATCAAAAATTCATTAATCATACATCACAAAGCAAAGGGGCCCGAAGGCCAAATCGAAGGGACCATTAAGGTCAACAAAGGGACAATGTAGGTCTAAAGAAAGGGACCATATAGGTCAAGAAAAGGGATGACTCGGGTCTAACATCAGAAATTTCTGTAAGTCCAATAAATGAAAGGCCATAGTATTGTTTCCCCCAAGCGAGGGCCTCACTAAAGGATGCCACAAATACCTTTCAAACAAGGCATTCATTTATTCATTCAAAATAACATTTCACAAATATCATTCTTGAAGCAATACAAAATACATTTGAACATATCTTTATAAAGATACTACTCACAATGGGCTTGAACTGACGTTATGCTTCGGACGACCAACCTACACAAAACACATAGCAAAGATACACATTGAAATACATTTGCTAAACAAACATTATATCTTAATTCAATTTCCTTAGATGTTTTTCTAGCTTACCCCATCATTAATGATGCCTAAACAATGCCTAAGGTTGCCTAAAAGAACATAAGGATGAAAATATGCACATGAGAGTGTTTTTTAAAAATGGATAAAAACAGGGTGTCAGCTCGAGCGCACCTTTGATCACTTGAGCGGTCTAGATGGTCTGCAAAAGTACTGGATGGTGTCAAAGTAGGCTCAAGCCATCACTTGGTTGCTCTAGCCAAGTGCAATGAAAAGCTGGGTTCGCTTGAGCGGACCTTTGGTTGCTTGAGCCAAATGCAAAGTTCTGCAAAAATATTGGGAGTATAAAAAGTGCGCTTGAGCGATGAGGTCGAATTATGGGTTTTCCATAAAAGAGTTTTGAGTTCCAAAACATAAGTTTTATGTGCAAAAGCTTACATTGCTGGTTCAGACACACTTTCCAAAACTTGAATAGTTGATCATTTCCAAACCACAAACCCAAAACTTCTTTAAATTTTCAAAACAAAACCCAAAACTTCTCTATTTTATTGTAATGCCCCAAAATAATTACAATATACCAAGAGTAATGATTAATTAAGCAACATCATGATCCGAGAATAAAGCCCTTCCGTTCATATACTTCAACTATACAAAAGAGTAACATATGCATTTATGCATTCATAAGCCCTAACACTAAATCTATAGCATGTGTTATAAACAAAAGATATGAAATTAAAATTAAACAGATATATAACTACCCTAGTGGCTACAACTTTCCAAGACGGTGCCTAGTTACAACAAAAGTGAGTTTGAAACTCAATACAAATAAAGCCTTAGACTTTTACAAAATAAATACAACAATAACAAAAAAGAGAAGCTCTTAGCTCCAAGTCCTCCCAAGCTACTACCGTGGCGGAGACATATCATCAGCATCTGAAAATGGTTTTCCACATAGGGTGAGCCAAAGTCCAGTAAAGAAACTCTAACACAGTGCATGAATCTTAACAAAGTTATAAGGTGAATGCATATGCAATGCTCATGCCAAAATCATTTTATATCTCTTTCCAAAAACCATGTAATGCCAGATTACATCACAATTCATGAAATCACTTTATTTACAATAGAAAACATGGCAGTCGATAGAACACTGAGAATCTTTACGATGTATCTGCAAATAGGCTACAAGCACTACCAATTGTCATTTTTATCGGTACTAACTGGAAGGCTTGGCACCTATCCGCTCGGGTTTGTGGACTTTCACCAAGGACACACAAGCCAACTTAATACCATAACTACACTCCCTACCCAAATTGACCAAGGTATTCACTCATTTTTCTCAAAACAATAAACATTTTCAATGTGTTAAATATGTCATAATGCACAACGCAAATGGATGAGAAATTAGTTTTGATTCACCTAATTCTCATGCAATTTCTACAACAATCATAACTTTCCTCCATCGATAGCCCAAAACAAATATCTCCAAATAGATAAATAATTTTCAATACAGATACACTTTCCAACATTTTTAAATAGGAGTGATAGTTCATATCCAACTCCACCACCATCACCATCATCGTTCCAATTTCATAAAACCAACATCAATTCCATTTTCTTTTTACAAAATCAAATGTTCATAATTTAAGGCAAAATCCCCTTTTTCAAAAAATTAACTCCAAGGGTAAACCTCCACTATCTTATCACAATTCAACCACAATTAAAAACCCATATAGGTATTCAAGAACCCATTTTGAAAACCCCTCTTTTGATTTCCAATGAAAACCCTAGATTTTTATAAAAATCCCCAAATCATAATATACTTTTTAAAAAACAAATAACTAAGTTACAAATCATAAAAAGAGTCAAAGTAATCCCTACCTCAAAGAAGAAGACTTAAAGGAAAGATGGGTAGAACTCGATGGAGCCGAAAACATGAACTTCTCCGATTAGAATGAAGCCCTCAACGTGCTCTCTTTTTTTTTATCAAAGGGACTGGGCTATAGAGATCGATGGATCAAGGTGTATTTGAAGTTATAGATGGTTTCTAAAGAGAGATAGTGTACATTTGAGACTTAGAGGGAGAGATAGAGAGAGAGAGAGAGAGAGAGAGAGAGAGAGAGAGAGAGAGAATTGAAAAAGTGATCCAAAAAGTGACTTTTACAATCTAATATACACGCAAACCGCTCAAGCAACCAAAACATCGCTTGAGTGACTAGACTCAAAAAGTGAGACCGCTTGAGCGCACAATGACATACTCTCAGAAGTTTTGCAGACAAAGGCTTACCACCCGAGCGCAAGAAGGGCTGCTCGAGCCAACATTGCTCGAACATAAGAAGGGTCACTCAAGCTAAAAACACTAGCCTCCCAGTAGTTTGGCATGCCTGCAAAAGTACTGAGAGTTCCAAAAGACCGCTTGAGCACAAGAAGCATAGCTTGAGCCAAGACTGCTTAAGCGCAAGAAACACCGCTCGAGTGAAGAATGCCATAATCCTAGTAGTTTTGCAAACCTACAAAAGTAATGGAAGTTCTCAAAGTTTGCTCGAGTGCAAGAATGTTTGCTTGAGTGAATAAGCCAAAAATAGGGCAATAACAGTTTTGAAAAACTAACTTCCAACCTGTTTTAAACACAAGCAAGACATTCCAATAACCAAACTCAAAAAGGGATGGGACGAACGAAGACATGAATAATCATCAAGAGGAAGAAAACCTAGATCCAAAACAATGAGCGGGTCGAGTTTAAACCAGAATCACTATAACCTCCCCTTTAAGAAATTTTGTCCCCGAAATTTTAAAATTAACTCAATAACCGCTGTATTTAAATCAACATAACAAAGATCCAACCATCCTCATAACTAGACCCATCCACCGGTCATTCATTCTCATAACAATGATAAACAAGGTTCTTAATACTGAATATACAATTCACATTATCAAAACATACACAATGTTTACATTTGATTATCACAACAAGATCTTCCTTACAAGTTTCAAGTATCAACAAAAAGGTCTGGATATTTCTCACAGACTTTAGCCCCACACTCCCAAGTCGCCTCCTCAACTCTGTGGTGTCGCTACAACACCTTTACGAAAGGGATTATCTTGCAACGCAAAACTTGGTCTCGCGTGTATAAGACTCTAATCGGTCTCTCCTCATATGAGGCATCCTCATCTACCTCTAACTCGGTCCAATTCAATACATGTGACTGATTCAGCTCATACTTCTAAAGTATATGGATATGAAACACGTCATGAACCCAAGAAATTTGTGACAGGAAAGCCAAACAATAAGCTACCTCCCTAATGCACTCTAATATTTTAAAAGGCCCAACAAATCTAGGAGACAACTTCCTGCTTTTCCCAAACCTCATCAAGCCCTGTCTAGGTGATATTTTGAAGAAGACGTGATATCCTACCTCAAATGATAACAGTCTCCTTCTACGGTTGGCATAGCTCTTTTGACGATTCTAAGATGAAACCAACCTTTTACGGATAAGTGCAACCTTCTCCATCATTTCCGAAACTAACTCGGAACCTAACATAGGTGCGTCACCCTCCTCGGCCCAACACACAGGGGATCTACACGGTCGGCCATACAAGTCCTTAAATGGTGCCATGCCAATACTCGCCTGAAAGCTATTGTTCTAGGCAAACTCCACTAAAGGCAAGTGCCTCTCCCACAATCCCTTAAAGTCAAGAACACAACCTCGAAGCATATTCTCTAGGATCTGAATGGTACGCATTTGACTACCTGTCAATCTGATGATGATAAGCGGTACTAAATGTCAATGTAGTGCCAAGGCATTCTGTAGGCTTTGCCACAACTGAGCCATGAAACATAGATCTTTATCCAAAACAATAGTCACAAGGACTCCATCAAGTCGCACTATGTCCTTAACATAAAGGTCAACAAGATAATCTACCGAGTCACTCATGTGTATAGGTACAAAGTGTGTTGACTTGGTTAACCAACCAACTATTACCCACACGACATCATTACCCCATTGAGTCCTCGGAAGACCCACAACAAAATCTATAGTAACATGCTCCCACTTATACTCAGCTATAGGCAAGGATTGCAACAAACCCACTGGCCTCTGATGCTTGGCCTTCACTTGAAGTACTAGAAATTCTCAAAGTTCTCTCGAGCGCAAGAAAGTTTACTTGAGCGAACAAGCTAGAAATCGGGCAACAATAGTTTTGAAAAACTAACTCCCAACTTGTTTAACACAAGCAAGACATTCCAATAACCAAACTCAATAAGGGATGAGATGAACGGCGACTTGAATAACCATCAAGACAACAAAACTAGGATCCAAAACAATGAATGGGTCGGGTTTAAACCAGAATCGCTATAACCTCTTCCCTTAAGGAATGCCGTCCCCGAAATTTTAAAATTAATGTGATAACTGCTATATTCAAATCAACATAACAAAGATCCAACCATCCTCATAACCATGACCCATCCATCGGTCTTGATAAACAAGGTTCTCAATACTGAATATACAATTCAGATTATCAAAACATATACAATGTTTACATTTGATTAACACAACAAGATCTCCCTTATAAGTTTCAAGTATCAACAACAAGGTTTGGAGACTTCTCACTGATTTCAGCCTCACATTCTAAAGTCGCCTCCTCAACCCCGTGGTGTTGCCACAACACCTTTACCAAGGGAATTGTCTTGCCTCGCAAGACTTGGTCTCGCAGGCCTAAGACTCTAACCGGTCTCTTCTCATAGGAGGCATCCTCATTAACTCAGTTTAATCCAATACATGTGACGGATCCGGTTTATACTTCTGAGACGTATTGATATAAAACACATCATGAACCCTAGAAAGTTGTGGCGGCAAGGCCAAATGATAAGCTACCTCCCCAATGCACTCTAAGATTTCAAAAGACCCAATAAATCTAGGAGAAAACTTTTTGCTCTTCCCAAACTCATCAAATCCCGTCTAGGTGATATTTTCAAGAAGACATGATCTCCTACCTTAAATGATAATGATCTCCTCCTACGGTCATCTTCTGACAACTTTGAACCGAAACCAACTTCTTACGGGTAAGTGCAACATTCTCCGTCGTTTCCTGAACAAACTCGGGACCTAACATAGGTGCATCATCCACCTCGGCCCAACATCCAAGAGATCTACATAGTTAGCCATACAAGGCCTCAAACGGTGCCATGCCAATACTTACCTGAAAATGATTGTTGTAGGCAACCTCCACTAAAGGCAAGTGCCTCTCCCATGACCCCGTAAAGTCAAGAACACAAACCTGAAGCATATCCTCTAGGATCAAAATGGTGCACTCTAACTGCCCATTAGTCTGAGGATGATAAGCGGTACTATTGAATCGTGAAACGTGGATCTCTATCTGAAACAATAGTCACAGGGACCTTGTGAAGTCACACTATGTCCCTAACATAAAGGTCATCAAGATAATCTACTAGGTCACTCATGCGCATAGTTACAAAGTGTGTTGACTTGGTTAACCGATCAACTATCACCCACACGACATCATTACCCCGTTGAGTCCTTGGAAGACCCACAACAAAATCAATAGTGACATGCTCCTACTTCCACTCGGCTATAGGCAAGGGTTGCAACAACCCATTGGCCTCTGATGCTCGGCCTTTACTTGTTGACAATTAAGGCACCTCAAAACAAACAAGGCTACGTCTCTCTTCATCCCCCTCCACCAAAACTGATGACTAAGGTTGTGATATATCTTTGTGCCTCTTAGATGTACTGCAAGGTACGAATGGTGGAACTCTCAGAGTATGTCCTCTCTACAAGACTCTGGCACGAAAAGACGGGCAAAATATCTAACACTTGAGTTAGAATACACATTGAAACCCTTCTCTACCTTCCCACTAGATATCTTTTCCCAGATGGATTCTACCTCATGATCACCCCGTTGTGCTTCCATAACTCGGCTCACAAGTGTAGGTTGTGCAGCAATAGTAAACAAAGTTGCCAACTCAACCGGCTCGCCAAATGGCGCCCAACATCTCTCATTCCCGGATGGCAATACTAACTACACTAATGGATTTCTTACTCAAGGCATCGACCACTACATTGGCCTTTCCAAGATGATAATGCAACTCGAAGTTGTAATCCTCCATAAACTCCATCCACCTTCTCTGCCTCAGAATCAAATCTTTCTGTGAAAACAGATACTTCAAACTCTTATGATTAGAGAACACCTCAAACCTCTGACCATAGAAGTAATGTCTCTAAATCTTCAAGGCAAAGATCACAACTGCTAGTTCTAGGTCATGAGTAGGATAGTGTGCTTTCGCCTGCCATGAGCCATAAGCTACTATCTTTCTCTCTTTCATCAAAACACAACCCAAACCATCCTAAGACACATCATAATACACTGAATAGCCCAAACCCGCCTTCAAAATAATCAACACTGGAGCAACGGTAAGTCTAACCGTAAGCTCTTGAAATGACTTCTCACAAGTGTCACTCCAGACAAATTTAATTTCCTTCCTCCTCAGTTTAGTCAACGGTGAGGATAGTCTAGAGAAATCCTTCACAAAACAGCGGTAAAACTCGACTAACCCTAAGAAACTCCAGATGTAAAAGGTATTTTTAGGTTGTTCCCAATCTTGCACTACCTCTATCCTAGAAGAATCCATAGTTACCCCTTCCCGGATACCACATGGCCTAAGGATTTCACCTTCTTCAACCAAAACTCACACTTCCCAAACTTAGCCTACAATTTGTGGGCTCTAAGCAAAATCTCATCCATAAAGACAACTACAAAATGGTCTAGGAACTCACGTAAGATCCTGTTTATCAAATCTATAAACAAGGCTGTAGCTTGCTTTTCATGCTCTACAGAGGGGTTTAGTCTCATCGGATGCGATAACCTTACAGTTCGGACTCCCATGGTTTTGAATCTAATTTCACAAGTGTAATGTGGAATAGATAAATACAAATGAGTCCAAATCTGGCAAATCTTTTAGAAAATCAATTTTGAATCAAAATGCCAAAAATGGACTGCATTACCAGATTTCAGAGTTGCTATCTAAATATTTTTGAAAAATTTAGGAAACCTGTGACTTGTGCTAAAGGCTACTCATCCGTCATCACTAAAGTGTCTCAGCTCAGAAACATAGGTATGAGAGGGGGAGGATCATAAATTAAGCACCCCACTCACCCGATCATAGATCGGCCTCTACTAATCATGATGTGATTTTTTATGTACAGTATATGTTCTTGTTCTGATTATTATAGGCTATTTTCACTATGTGATGCACACAAGTATAGACTAATTCACAAAATTTGGAATGCTTTGATTTCGTGTTTGTTTGAAAAGTATTTTGAATAAAAGTGGGCTCATATGTACATTAGTCAAATCATCCCAATTCAAGCAAAATAGCCTTCATCCACCGGAATTCAAGAGATATCTCAAATAAGCACTTAGCCTCATGGTAATCATGCTTGACATGGCAACAATCGCATGCATGCAATATGCTAAAGCAAAAAAATGCTCACCTAGTACTCAACTGAGGCAAGCCAAAGGAAGTAAAAACCATTAAAAAAAATAAAAAAATAAAAATGCAAGCTCTACTATGCAAGTGACTAATGCAACACATACAAAATGCAATTACTAGATTCAATTTGTTAACATGGCATAAGACTCAACTTAAAGCATACGATATCACACGTATTTAATTAAGTAAGAAATGACAATATTTGTTAGAATGATGAATCGAACCCAATGCATGCAAGGATGGATATAAGTCATGGCAATGACATAAAAATGTAAAACATGATGCCGCCATTATAAGAAAATAAATAAAAGGGAGAAATAAATGGGGGTTGGAAGACATACACAATATTATAAGTTTGCCCTTGCGTAGGAAGGTCCGAATAAATGTCCTAATTAAACTAACTATTATAACACCAAATAAATTAGCTACACTAACTAATTATTACAATTTGAATGAATCTAATTAATTAATTATAACATGGAATGAATTAACAAAGTAACTAATTAATTAATGAAATAGCTATTACAAGTTTGAATAAATCTACAAATTAGCATTAATTGCACGAGCCAAGGGAAGTAGAGAATCGCGTATGCATGAATGGGAATATCTACTCGAAAATGCCTCTGTTTTGCTGCCAAAACTGTTTGGTTTTGTAGCAGAAAAATAATTTGTTTTCATCCCAGCCTCTGCTTTGTTCTGCCATGAAATGGGTTCTGTCTGCATAAATAAAGTGGCCAGTCAGCTAGAGGAAGTGGTCGGCCGGATGGACAGTGGCCAGGGGGTCTGCCCTGCTGCAATAGAAAGAAAACAAAGTACAAACAGAGTGTTTCCAGGGGATGTTTTCCTCTCTACCTCTCCCTATCATGAAATAGATCAAGGGAGGGGTAGACTAGATTCGTAAACCATCAATTGACGCAAACTCGTTACATGATGATATATGAATCGATGGGACAAAGAGTCAATAAATGAAAAGGGAAGACCAACAAAACCTCCTCCTTATCATGGAGTTACCTCAAGGGAAGTATTGGACATCACTTCTCGAATCAGTAACATCAGTAAAGAGTATGTAATGGCTTGAGATGCGATAGATTCAATTAACGTCCGATTGAACCCTAACTTAATTTTATTATCTTTCACCACTTTTAATCCAAGTTTATTAGCCCTTTTAATTACCTTTCCATTCTTTTGTCATTTTGTCCAAAGGTGAGAGTTATGTCCACTAAAATAAGAGAAGTCTCAAACAAGGAGTTGTTCTTGGCATGAGAGAGACGTAATGCCTTTGTAATGAACCTTTAAAGAGATTAAACCATTAAGCATGGAACGGTCTCTTTTGCATGCTTTAAACAACACTCGTTTGAACTGACTCTCAAACAAAGAAAACCAAGAAAGGAGGGAGGGTGCAGAGATGGTTATTGCAAGTGTGAACACATGTATGAAAGCAATGAAAATAAAAGCTATCAACTCAAATAGCTTGGTGTCCAAGGCCTAAACCACCAAACCTATGAGGACTACAACACTACAAGCGTACTATGCAAAGCATAAATGAAATAAACACACTAAAACAATCCTAAAAATAGCAAAAACAATGCTGGAAAATCAGTTTGAAAAGATTAAATAAAGTGAGCAAAATAATAAAGAATTGAAGCTAGTAAGCAAGCCTAAGGAGGGGTGGCTAACCCCTCTACTTTTTGGACCTCAAAACCATGTATTTAGCCTCTGAAAAACTCTGAAAAACAGTGGCCAAAAGTTGAGAAAGAAGTGGGAAACACAAGGACAAAAGTTTAGAGAACAAGGTTCAAAGAAGGGTGGTTAACCCCTCCACCTTTGGTAGCTTTAAGTCACAAGTTTTAGCCCATAAAAATAGTCCAAAAAAAGTATGAAAACATCAAGAAAAGAAGAGGAATAAGTAGTGTAAAGATGGCAAAAGTTATACCTCTTAAGGAGAGGTAACTCTTTGATTCACATACCAAGAAGTGCTCACCCTCAAGAGCTAAAATTTTAGCTCAAGAACCTCAGCAAGGAGCCTCAAATATTTCGTTTAGGAAGTATATATAAAGTGTATATAGGTTGCGAGAGAGAGAGAGAGAGAGAGAGCTTTTCAAGAATTTGAGCTTTGGTAATTTTTTCTAACCTAAAAACATAAGGTATGGCCCAGTAAATATAAAAACACTAGTTGCTATGTTAGAAATATCTGTATGGAGCTAGCTAGTGCAGTGCATGCACATGAGGGGACAGTTGGCAACAAATATTTGTTTTACTGGGAAACTTGGCCGGCCGGCCAGGTAGGGGACAGCCGGCCACCAAATTCTGGCTAGCAAGCCACTTGTTGGCCAGCAGGCCTCTGGGTGGTCAGGTGTGGAAAAATTAGGCTTTGGCTTAAAGGAGGTGCAAGGTTCTAGGCTCTAGAGTTGGAAAACTGAAGCCCTTTTGCTAAGGAATTTGAACAATTGTACAACGTAGTATATCATCATCGAGTGATCAACCTGAGGTGCCCAAGTCTTAAGGGTGGTAAAAAATGGGGTATCTACAAAGGCTGGTTCCTTGGTTAGCCTAAAAGGCATCACGAGAAACTCATAATGGCCATACCACGTATAGAATGCAATCTTCTGGATATCCTCCTCCTTCACTCTAAATTGGTGATAACCTGATCTCAAGTCTATCTTAGAAAAACAACAAGACCCCTTTAATTGATCAAACAAGTCATCTATATATGGCAATGGGTACTTATTCTTAACAGTTACCCGGTTCAACTTTCAGTAATCAATACAAAGTCGCAACGTACCATCCTTCTTCTTGGCAAAGAGAGTCGGTGTTTGCCAAGGCGAAATACTAGCATGGATAAAACTCTTATCTAGCAATTCTGAAAGTTGAATCTTCAACTCACTTAACTCAACGGGTGCAAATCTATACGGTGCGATGGAAATTGGTGTCGTGCCAAGCACTAAGTCAATAGAGAACTCAATCTTACGGTGAGGTGGTAAATTAGTGAGATGCTCGAGAAAGAAGTCCGGGTATTCACAAACTACCCTCAGTAACTCAACTCGGACCACATCACTCTCAACACCTAAGAATCTAGCGAGAATGAGACTAAGCTCGCCCCGACCGCGTAGATCATGCATTGGCAACAAGGCCCTATTAACTTAGTCTCCCAGGAAATAAAAACAATTACCACTCGAGGTGCACATCGTAACTCTTTGATGGTAATAATCAATAATGGCTCAATAGGATGACAACCAATCCATGCCTAAAAATGACATCAAAACTTGACATATCAATCAACACAAAAGCAAAAGGAAGTCGGCGACCGGCAACCACTCACAACCCCTACACCGCTGGTCTAACACAACCTCACCACCAACAGGTGACTCTACCCTAAGCCACTTCTAACCCCAATAATGATGCGAATGCAGACGAAATGAAAGAATGCGATGCACCAGTTTCAATCAACACATTGGCAATAAAATTACACAACAAGAAGTTACCTCTCACTACCGAAGGTGCTGGCAACCAATCTGGCATTGTAATAGCATACACACACCCTGTAGGTCTCTGCTCTACCTGCTCACCACTCAGAGCATTAGTCTGATACACTGATTGAGCCAAAGAGGCTCCCCGATTGGCCCTCGAGGCCCGTGTTGACTGTGTAGGCTAATGGCTTTGTCTCTGCCTTGAACTAGATGCACCATCTTCCTGAGGGTAAAACCTTCTCAAGTGCCCTAACTACCCGTACTGATAACTGGTAGGCGACTGCCCTCTTCCCTAAATCTGGCTCTGAGACCGAGACGTGAACTGTGCAGATTGTTGCCCTCTCCCTTTCTGCGGGCAAACTACAGACTTGTGGCCCAGCTGACCACACTTAAAGCAATTGATCCCTCTCTGACCACCTCTCCTAGAACCAGAATTCGGTACTGAGAAAGTGGACCTAGACTGTGCTCCCTGGGACAGCTGTAGTATTGAACCCCCCTGCTTCTTACTGTCTTGAGTCTTCCCCTAAACCTCCTAACTTCTTGCCTGGAGCCCCTTACCATCTCTTCCTCAATATAAATCACGGTCTCTAAGTGAGCCACCGCCTCCACAAGATGACCCTAATCTCTAATCATGGATGCGACCACCTTGGAAAGGAGTCCGGTCCTCAACATCTTCTCAAACTCCAAGCAACGACGTTCCTCTGTTACTATAAGCTCCAATGCAAACCTCGACAGACTAGTAAAAGTAGCCTCAAACTTGGCCACCGGTGTGTTAAGCTGCTTGAGCTTCAAAAACTACTCCCTCAACTTCTCCTTAACAGTGGGAGGCAAAAACTTGTACTAGAAGGCATTGACAAAAGCTCTCCAAGTCACTCCAATGTGCCCACCCACATATTTCCACCGTTGACACGTATCTCTCTTTGGCAGGAAGGCTACCAAGGTCACTCTCAGCCCATCGTCCTTGATGCCAAGTATCTCGAACATTTTCACCATCTACTCCAAGCACTTATCCTCCTTTAGTGGCTCATTTGGATCCCCTAAAAACTCATCTGGATTAGATCAAAAGAACTCCCTTTTAAAAACTGATGGTCCTACATCCGTAACCTGGTCCTGGACTTGATTTTCAGCTTTGAGAATGTTCATGCATTCCCACAAGGCTCTGGCCATCTCACGGGCTAAAGCAACCATGGCCTGCTGGCCAACTAGTTCAGCTACATTGGCCTGGCCAACCCTTCCTCCTGTGCCAGGATATCATTCGGTAATAGCACCTCCTGTCGTCTAGGCCTGCCATGCCTACTACCACGACGTCCACATCCTGACAACCTAATAAAGGCAACACAAGAGATTAACACATTTACAAATATGTCGAAGCTAACTCAGTTGCGTCCTAAAGCGATGGACAACAATTAATTCACTCCACATAAGCACGTAATCACACAAACACATATGAATTTCATTTCTAGATAATGATCGTCCTACAATGTTGCCAGAGTTCTAGTTTGAAATACAAGTGATCAAGTGCTCTTCTAATAGGATTTCTAGAAACTCGTAGGGCCAATCAATATCTTAGAAATTAAAATCCATACCCACTTAGTCACATAAGCATGTTATCACATAGCATGCCAGGTTTATTCCTAATATCATCTAGCAAGAGAACCGATTGTGGTAATAACCACTTCCCATGATCCTAAAGTATTCAAATCCAGTAGTTCTGATATCAAGTTGTAATGCCCCGAGATAATTACAATAAACCGAGAGTAATGATTAATTAAACAACATCATAATCCGAGAATAAAGTCCTTCCATTCATATACTTCAAGTGTACAAAAGAGTAACACATGTATTTATACATTTGTAAGCCCTAATCCTGAATTTATAGCATGTGTTATAAACAAAAGATATGAAATAAAAATTAAATAGATATATAATTGCCCTAGTGGCTACAAC
This sequence comes from Camellia granthamiana, assembly GCA_036172215.1. NCBI lineage: Eukaryota > Viridiplantae > Streptophyta > Magnoliopsida > Ericales > Theaceae > Camellia > Camellia granthamiana. The sequence goes on from CM069903.1 coordinate 128,247,717, forward strand.
TTTCTAAGACGGTGCTTGGTTACAACAAAAGTGAGTTTGAAACTTAATACAAATAAAGCCCTAGGCTTGTACAAAATAAATACAACAATAACAAAAAAACAGAAGCTCTTGCCTCCAAGTCCTCCCAAGCATTGCCTTGGAGGAGTCATATCATTGGCACGTGAAAATGGTTTTCCACATAGGGTGCACCAAAGACTAGTAAAGATGCTCTAACACAGTGTATGAATCTTAACGAAGTTATAAGGTGAATGCATATGCAATGCTCATGCCAAAAACATTTTATCTTTTTCCAAAAACCATGTAATCCATGGTTATATTACAATTCATGAAATTACTTTCTTTATAATAGAAAAATAGGGTAGTGGATACAACACTGGGAATCTCTAGGATGTGTCTGCAAGTAGGCTACAAGCACTACCAATTGCCATTTTTACTGGTACTAATCGGAAGGCTCGGCACCTATCCGCACGGGTTTCTAGACTTTGACCAATGACAGACAGGCCAACTTAATACTATAACTACACTCCCTACCCATATTCACCAAGGTATTCACCAATTTTTCTCAAAACAATAAACATTTTGAATGTGTTAAATATATCACAATGCTCAATGCAAATGGATGAGAAATTAGTTTCAATTCACCTAATTCTCATACAATTTCTATAACAATCATAACTATTACCCCCGATAGTCCAAAACAAATATCTCTAAATAGATAAATAATTTTCAATACAGGTATACTTTCCAACGTTTCCAAATAGGAGTGATAGTTCATATCTAACTCCACCACCACCACCATCATCATCATTGTTCCAATTTCATAAAACCAACATCAATTCAATTTTCTCTTGACAAAATCAAATGTTCGCAATTTAGGGCGAAATCCGATTTCCTTAAAAAATCAACTCCAAGGATAAAAATCCACCGTCTCATCACAATTCAACCACAATTACAAACCCATATACATATTCAAGAACCCATTTTGAAAACCCCTCTTTTGATTTCCAACCAAAACCCTAGATTTTTATCAAGAATCCCCAAATTACAATATCCTTTTTAAAAGACAAATAATTAGGTTAAAAATCATAAAAAGAGTCAAAGTAATCCCTACCTCAAAGAAGAAGACTCAAAGGAAAGATGGGTAGAACTCGACGAAGCTGAAAACACGAACTTCTTCAATTAGAACGAAGCCCTTGATGTGCTCTCTTTTTATCTATGTGACTAGGGTGTAGAGATCGATGGATCAAGGTGTATTTGAAGTTTAGAGATGGTTTGTAGAAAGAGAGGGTGTAGATCTGAGACTTAGAGAGAGAGAGAGAGAGGGAAGTGAAAAAATGATTTAAAAATGATTTAAAAAGTGACTTTTACAATCTAATATAAACGTACACTGCTCAAGTGACCAAAACACTGCTCGAGTTGCCAAACACAAAAAGTGAGACCGCTCGAGCGAACAAAGTACCACTTAAGCACACAATGACATACTCTCAGAAGTTTTACAAACAAAGGCTAACCGCTTGAGCGCAAGAATGACTGCTTGAGCCAACATCGCTTGAGCGCAAAAAAGATCGCTTGAGCTAAAAAACACCAGCCTCCCAGTAGTTTTGCAGGTCTACAAAAGTACTGAGAGTTCCAAAAGACTGCTTGAGTGCAAGAAGCACTGCTCAAGCGCAAGAAACACCGCTTGAGAGAAGAATGCCATACTCCCAGTAGTTTTGCAAACCTAGAAAAGTACTAGAAGTTCTCAAAGTTCGCTCGAGCGCAAAAATATTTGCTCGAGTGAACAAGCCGAAAACAGGGCAACAACAGTTTTGAAAAACTAACTCCCAACCTGTTTCAAATACAACCAAGACATGCCAATAACTAAACTCAACAAAGGATAAGATGAACGAAGATATGAATAACCATCAAGACAAGAAAACCCAGATTCAAAACAATGAACAGGTTGGGTTTAAACTAGAATTGCTATATTTGCCATGCATAAGAAGAATTCAACACTTTTCTTTGCAAAAAGCTTATATATGAAGTGATGAGTGTATAATCATGGAGAATCCTCAAAGATAACAAGTATAAACTTCATGCATGTAGGAATTTTGGGCAAATCAAACTCAAAGATGAAGAAATATTCATGCATGTCCATAATTAACTTATTTTCACTATACTCAAGTTGATTCTGATATCTTCTTAACAATGACATGAAATTACTCTAATTACTTTATGAATTCAACTTCGACATGAATTATCCACAAAGATTAAGGTTGTAGTTCTTACCTATAGCTTGAATTTGAAGGTTTCAACTCAAATTCTTTTAATTCTCTTCCTAATCTTCACAATTCCTTCTCTCTCTCTCTCTCTCTCTCTATAGAAGTTGATCTCTTTTCCACTCTACAATTTTTAGCTCAAGTTATGAAGAATGAGTTCAATTCCATGCTTATAACACACACACACACACACATATAGGTTGGATTAGGTTGGGCTAATTAAGTAGGATTAAGGCTAATTAACCTAGTTTAATCCAAATTACTTTAATCTGAATCAATTTTTAATTAAACCTCCCATATGGTTCTAAATATTCTAGTTAGCATATTGAACTTGCCAATTTTGGTTTTTGAATCCGTTTGAGCTTTCAATTTCTAATTCAAAGTAAGTATTCTAATAGATATTCCATAAGCAAACATATATGCATAAAATTAAACACATAATCATGCAAATTCTCTCAGTAAAATAATATGCAAAAAATGATATACACGTTGGGGTCATCACAGAAATGCTGGAATAGAGGGATGTTGGTTTGCTGAAGTCCATTATACTCTGAAATTCACTCCTATGAGATGTTATAAAAGGAACAAAGAGAAAGAAAGCTCGGTAGAAGTGGATGAGGATTGGTTTATACAGCCTTGTTCAAAGAATATGAGTAACGAAAAAGTGAATGGGCAAAGCAAATTGATGTGGGTTGACTTTGAAACTAGCTTGAGTGCTAAGGCTAACCACTATGGCTTCGGAAACTTACAATCCAAGACGTTGCGGGATAAATGAGCATTAGAACAAGATGTCGCGAAGCATGTAGTGGATGTAATGAGATACCAATTGACAACCAACCTACTGAAAGTTGTTTTGCTCATGGATTTGGAGGTGAATCTAATAAAATGAGTCAATTGAGTTAAGTGAGTCAAGAGAGTCAGAAATCTGACTTGTCGAATTCTGACACGTTGGTCTTTTCAAGTGATATGTTGAATCTGTTCTTTTTCTTCTTTTTTTTTCATTTATTTTCTTTTGAGTCAGAGCTGGTGTTTGAACCCACCTTTTTATCAATAATAGAGCTAGTAATTCTAGATACTTCATGGCGCCAAAAAGTTGATTGCGTTAATCTAGATTTCTTAAAAAAGAATGATTCTTCCAAGGTCTAATTGAGTGGGAAAAAAAGGAAGACAAGCCCAATTTGAAATGAATGGAATGATATTAATAAACTTGGGTAATGAAGGAAAACTTCGCCTGGTCTAGATTGGATCCATGCTATCTTTTTGGGAACACAAGAGCTTAGTCGCTCTTTTAAAAAAAATTCAAAAAAATATCTTTTTCATGATCCTATAACGGCATGCTTGGAATCAATCCAAAGATTGTGCAACATAAAACCCCTCTAGACTCCAGGACCAAATCCGTAGTAAGGGTGTTGGGCAATTTTCTATGCCCCAACACAAAGTAAGGAACATCCTCCCACCATAGAAGGCACGAAGCCGACATCATTCTTGGAACATGATCCTAGGAGGACATTCAAATCAAATAAAGCTAGGTCACCATGAAAAGCAGGAACCATTATTTTAGCAAATCTGAATGGGATAAAATTCACACAATATATTAAACCTGTAAGAGCTCGTTGGGTCGAAAACCCCAAAAGGCGACCTAAGCAAAATTTATAGCACGTAAAAATAAAAAATAATAATAATAAAAAAAAGAATAAGAACAAAAGAAAAAAAAATGAAGAAAGATCTGAAATAAATAAATGGAAGCTCGCAAGATTGAAAACTCAAAAGAGCGATATTAGCAAAAGTTAAGGTGGCAAAAGGAGAGAGTTAATACCCAAGTAAACCTAAACTTGAACTGCAGATGACCTTATTCCCAACCTTGGGATATGTAGGCAACTTCACCCTGAAGTTCAAACCCCATCTCATTCAAATTTCATCATCCATCGGCACCTGTCATTAATTCGAGTACTAGGATGTCTAACTTTTCGAAGGAGGTTTAGCTACGCAATTCATTGGATTCAAGCAGAGAATTGTCTAATTAGCGAGGTTATGAAAATTGTCATTTAGTTGGTTTTTAAATGAGAAAAGTGAATGATTTGTGTCCCTTTTCTGATTGACCATTTATACAACATTTTCAAAACAAAAAGAGTAAAGTTCATTGCACTATTTTATTGATAACAATTTCAAACATGACAAATGAAAGCAAAGCTAACTAATTCTGATTCGATGAAAATCTTCAGAAGCTAAGACAAAAATAAATGGGATTTAAACTCTAAACTAGGGGCACCGTAAGCCAAGTTGGAATTACTTAATCTTCTATCTTCTGTGTGCTTCAACCCACTAAACCTCATGCTTGAGCCACTCAATAAATGCCCATGACAGTTGGCAACTGAATCCTTCCTCAGCTATTATGAGCACTTTATCTTGCCAAGCTTTGGCATTTCCCCTCAAGTGGGAAGCCTAAAAAGCAGAGGAAGGAGGGCATGAAGGGGAACACAAATGAGCCACTTGTTCGCACCCAAACTTCTACAGAATCTGATGAGGGAACTAATAAGCCATTCAAGTCATAACTGGAAGGGCTAACCAGGGTGAACGGTAAGTTATATCTCTCACTACAACAAAACTAAGTTTTTACAGCTTCACATTAATGACATACAGTAAATGCAAGCCGTGGTTTCTCACTTTTAGGACTTGCTTTTTCTGCATGTCGTAAATAATTTTCCAACCACGGCATGTCTATTGCATACACCGTGAATGCTAATAGCGATGATTTTTTTACGGCTTGCAATGTTAGCCGTAAATAATAAAACTTTCTATCACATGCATATGGCATGCCGTTAATACATCAACTATACACGAAACGCGGACATTAGCTGTTAAAAATATTGAACATTTCACGACACACAAAAAGTCAGCCGTTAAAAATTACACTTTTCACGACCCACAAAAAGCTAGCCGCTAAACATATGTCACTTTTCACGGTGTATAATTTGTGTCGTGAATGGTATAACCGAAAAATAGGTGCCAAAATGAAAATTTCGAGCGCCATGCACCAAAAAATTAAAAATAGAAAAAACAAAAGGAAGAACAAATTCTCTCCAGGGTTTTCTTGTATGCCATTGATGGAGGCTAATGGTTCAACGAGTCAAAGGAGGGGGGCACAGAGACTGAGATGTTCGATGCAAGACTATGATTTAGGTCGATTCAGTTGCCAAACGCGTGTTGCAATGCTGTTCTCTCTGAATTCTAGGGTCGACATCGATGAAGCCATGCCTCACGCTGAGTTCTGGATGGGCACTCATGAGTTCGGACCCTCCTTCATCCTCCAAAGCTTCAACAATAAAGTGTTGATTGGTTCAGACTGTGTGGGTTTGAGTTTGAACTCGTGGATTGCCAAAGACCCTGGTGTTCTTAGCAATAAGGTTATTTAGAAATGGGGCGTTACTCTTCCTTTCTTGCTCAAGGTAAAAACACTCTGGTTTTTTTGCTTTGATTATAAATTTCATGGTTTGTGTATTAAAGTGATTGAGTAGATTTTTGATTATTTGGAATGTGTTAGGTACTTTCAGTTTCAAAGGCTTTGTCGATATAAGCCCATCCTGATAAGGAACTTGTTGGGTTTCTGCACATTACTCGGCTTGATGTCTTCAAGGATGATAATCATAAGCCTGAAATGGCTTTGGCACTAACAGAATTCGAGGCCCTCTGTGGGTTTATTATTCTCAAGGTAACATGCTTAACCATTATTTGTAATTTGTTTGATTGTGAATGACTATTGATTATTTAATTGAGGTTAAGTTGGAGTTTTGATCTGAATAAATTTTGATTTTTGGTTTAGAGAATTCAAACTAGTTATTCCAAAATGTTTTGTGATTAGGTTTGCGAGAAATATGAACAGCTTGTTTAGATGTATTGGATGTAATTCTTTAGGAATCCCTGGTGGATGAATGTAATCTCTTGGTGATTGCTATACTATACTACACATATTTGTTAAATTTGTTTCACTTGGCATCTTCTTGAAATGAATGGGATTTCACCTTTCTTCTCATTGGATACTTGATTCTAAGGTGTGTGTGGTTCACCCAGTCTGTGACTTTGGGAAGGATATCACTTGATGGGTTTTTGTCGGAGGCAAGTGTTTCCTATTTCTTTTCATTTTTTAGACATTCACTTATGCAATTAGCAATACCATGAGTTTTACTTGCATTGTATAATTGTTGTGATTATATCGATTAGTTCACACATGAAGTTCTACAGTTAAAAATCCAATATGCAGAAAAATTTACAAATGTAATGTTCTTTGCTGATATGGAGTTATCTTTCTTTTTCTTTTTGGTTGAATTTTGATGGGCTACACACAATGGGGGGTTTTCCTCTCCTTGGCCATGACCCTCCCTACCCTAACTATCATGTTTAAAACAAATTAATTTTTTGTCCCCTCATCACATGTTTATTAATGACGTGACTATGTTGTTATTAAGGCTGTAGACTGTGTTGAACTGCTGGAGCTTGGTTCAAGAATGGCTAGATTTGCACCTTTTCAAACTCATCCACGTGATTAATAGTGACATTCTTTCAAATTCTATGGCTAACCAACCTTTTTAGAAACTGATATAGATCCTTTAGGCAAACAAATGTCAAAGTGTGCAGGTACAAGCTTGGTGGGTTCTTTAAATTTTTTTCCCTTGTTTGGGGAACATTTTTCTTGAAATGACATTGTGAAATAGCCATTATTGTTCTGGGTATTGTTTATATAATAATCCTACACCTTTTGAAATGATATAATCTAGTTACTATTTTAGCATTGGGAAGTCATGCTTTTAGGAAATAGGCTGGACTTGGCATCTCATATTATGCAACTTTTAGGAGGATATAGTAAGCCAAAGACATGCTTTCTATCCTAAATCATAGGCCATTTATTTTTGTGTTACTTTCCATTGACAGAATTATGAGGAAGGCTTATAGGGGGGCAAGGGTAGGGAGGATTCAACATGGTTTTGTTGTTTTGTCAGATTCCTTATTTCATTGACTTTTATGTCCTAACCTCATCAAGCTTCACTCCGTAGGTATTTTTCCTACCATTGTTGGTGGAGATGGCCTTTGACGCTGTTGGACAGATTTTCATGAAATTGAGGTACCTTTCAATTTGCAGCAAATTCTTAGATTTTGTAGATGCAATATTTGTGCGTATAATCCACATTTTTAGGCTTCTGGCACTCGTGTAATTTTCTGTTAATCTCTTTGTTTCTAGCAAATTGGTAATGGAAACTTCAGCTGTGTTTTCAAAGTCTTGAAGAGAATTGACAGTTGCTTTTATGCAGTGAAAAAAAGCATAAGGCTGTTACATCAGTATACAAAAAGGTACCTTTTCCATGCTTATAGATATCAATACCCTATATTTGAGCAGTTTGCTCATGAAGTAACTCTTGCAGGAGAAAAGTTTTGATGGAGGTTCATGCTTTGTCTGCTTTAGGTTTGTATATAATTCTTTTGTTAATTTTCCTGTTGTCTTGTTGTCTTCTCTGTATATATTACATTAAGAATGATGTGACAATGTCATTCTTCTAAATTATCCACAGAGGGGGAGGTGTTAGAAATAATATATCAGGTTAGTATTATTTGTGGAATCTGAGTTTTGTACTCGAAAAATGGTCTCTTTGTCAAATTATATATGCCAAGAGTTAGTCTATTAGAACAATTCTAGACCACCCAATTCACAGAACTTCTTGAAGTGCATTAGATTTCATCTTTTACATGACATAAGAATCAGACAATCCAAATCAACTGATATCCTAATACTTTACCATGTAGACTAATTTTGGAGATATTTTGTCTTTCATTGCATCTTTTTATCATTCTATTATTTTTAGGAAGTTGAGGAATGATGTAGTTTAGATTTGATTCTTCCTTTTGTAATGACCCTAATCTTCTAGTACGGATTCCATTTTTGCTTGAATACGCTAGTCAAAATAAATATTTGTGCTTTGGAATGCCGAGAACAAAATGGGAATACGAATTTTATTTCTCCAAAGTAAAAATAAAAGGGAAACTCTATTCATGCAAAACACTACAAGAATGATGTGACAATGTCATTCTTCTAAATAAACGTCATCCTAATGGGTGTTTGGTTTTGAAGTGAGGTCCACATTGAGTCACAGCAATTTGTATTTCTAAATGAATTTTCTATTTGTTTGTTATTATGCAAAATAAAATTATTGAATACACTAGTTAGTAGGTCTTTTTCAATTTTTTTCAAACATTCTGACTTGTGGACTTCTTATTCAGGCAATTGCATGTCAATTCAAATTACTAAGTTTTTTGACATTTGTGTAGATAGCCGAGGCACTTCAATTCATACATGAGAAAGGGACAGCTCACCTAGATGTAAAGCCTGATAATATTTATATTAAGAGCGGAGTTTATAAGCTTGGAGATTTTGGGTGCGCAACTCTCCTTGATAGGACCCTACCAATTGAAGAAGGCGACACACGTTATATGCCCCAAGAAATACTCAATGACAATTATGATCATCTTAACAATCACTTATGGTTGCAGAATGCTACTCAGAATGTCAAATGCGATTTCATTGGGCAAAACTTTCCCACCTATGTTCCCTTGCGTGGTAGGAAGGTCTATGCTGCGATATAAAGAATCCCTCATGGAACAAGAACTGAAGGTGCATATATGTATTTTTTACATTTTGTTTATAGATAATAATATGCCTATATAGTAACTTACATGACAAAATTGATGAACACAACATTTTTCTTTTTTTTTTTTAACGTTTACTAGTTCTACTTATTTGTGTTGGCAATGCAAAATTAATCTTATTTTATTTCCTAATCAAGCAAAGTTGAAAAACTTTTTCAAAACTAAGAGTTTGACTTCTACAACCCATTTACATAACTTGGTACAAATTTATAGAAATTGCAAACTTAAGACTGTGGTTCCCAAATTTCAAAACTAAGAGTTTGACTTCTACAACCCATTTAAATTGAACTAAAACATATATGCAAACAATACAACAGATTGCAAAGGCAGCCATGCATGTTACCACTCATGTATAGAATTTTTTTTAACTATGCATATACCCCTTATTGATAAGACATTATAAAACATTGAGTAAACTCACCAACACTACCCTAACCATAACATAAATATATTACTTATATATATATATATATAAAAGCTAACGTAAATATAAAATAGGACTATAGAAAATAGAACACTTGACCCTTGATAAGCTAAACACTCTTGATAAGCTTGTTTTATTTGGTACTAAGAACTCTGCTACTTGCTATCTGTGTGGTACTAGGACTGAGGATCATAACCATTTGTTTTTTAATTGTTCATTCTCCTACAGAGTTTAGTAGTTTATGCAGGATATGTTCAATCTGAATGTGCCTCAATTAAATTGGATAGGTTTAGTAGATTGGTTAACTAGTAATATCAAGGGCAGTTCTTTGGTTGCCACTATCTTCAAACTTGTGTTTACCTATTCTGTTTACTATATTTGGATTGAGAGGAATTACAGGATTTTCAAAACTCAAAGTCAACTGAATTGGCTGTTCAATCTAAGATTAGAAGCCTTGTGAGAAACAGGATAATGTCCATCTCAAGCTTCAAAGAGGGTGTGACAAATGCCTAGTTCTTGTTGAAGCAGTCACTCCCAAACTCTATCCTAAAATCAGGTCAAGGTTTGCTGGTGGTGGTCTGGTATATTTGTGTGGTTACTGATTTGGTGTTAATATGCAGATTACTCTGATTGGTGAGCTGGCCCAGCCTGAAGACAACTTGTTTGACAAAAGTCCCAAGTGAGGTGAGCTTCATCTTTCTTTGATTCTTTTTTCTGACTAAGCAAACAAAGTATTTTTCTCATTTGATTACTCTGGTTGATTGTATGTTACATTTTTAGCCTAATTTGTAATTTATTTTTTTTATCTATTAAAATTTTATTACTGTATTTTGGAATATCCTCACAAACTGGTGGTCTTCTTCTTATTCTTCTTCTTCTTCTTATGTGATTTACTGCAAAGGTCTATGTGCGATCTTTGAGTGAACTGAACTTTCAATTCTAGAACCCTTTCTGATGACTACTATTGTCATGTTGTTGCTTTCAATTATATGTTTATAATCACCTTGTAGACACCCCATTTTTGACCGACCTTAAGACTTAGATGTCATCGATTGAGCGCTCGATGATAGTGCATGTTGTGCTCGTTTCGAGGTTTTGGAGTTTTGGCTGAGTGCCTTGCCTCCAGGCCTCTGAACTTTTTGTGCTTCGGCTCGGTTTGTGGACCAAGCCTTGTTTCTCTTCCTTGCAGGGAGGGAGTGGTCTTGTAGACCATCTCTTTGTGATCGTAGACCACTTTTTGTGGTCGTAGGCCACTTTTTTCGTTTGGAGACTAGTTTTCAGTTTTCAGAGTCTTCGGTCACGCGCCTTGTCTCGGGACCGCTTAACGTTCTCCGTTTGGCATTGTTTTTGAACCACACCTTGTTTGCTTGGCCTAGAGGGCCACTGTGGTTTCAGAGACCACTTTTGTGGTCGTAAACCACTTTTGGTGCTTGTCTGCTAGTTTTCCAGGCTCCCGGCAGTGCGCTTTGCCTCTCGAACTTTCGTATTGCATCCATTTTGGTTTGTTCTTGGTACAAACCTTGTTTTCCTTGTTTCGAAGGTGGTACAAGGGTGGGAGACTAGTATTTCCCCTTGGAGACCACTTTTCCTCCTGCCAGCCAGTTTTCTGGTCTGACAACTGGTCTCCTTGATCTTTGGACCATCAAAAGTGGTCGGCCACCACACCATTTGCTTGTTTTCATGCTCTAAACCTTCTCCCACCATGGCCGACCAGTTGTTGTTCTGAGACACCAACCACTTAAAGTGGTCGGCCGACCACTTTAAGTGGTCGGCCACTTTCTGTCACGTTTTTGGAGAAATTTTCCTTCAGCTGGCACAGCTGGAGGGCACTAGAGCCATCCTCCATACGTATGGAGGGATGGTTTTGAACCTTAGCTTCTCCTAGAAGCTTTAGCTTTTGTTCTCTATAAGAGGGAGGCTCCTCCTCCCTTCTCTAGGTTCAGAAATTTGGGGTTTGAGTTATACATATAGCTTTGTCTCTATATTGCTCTTGTTCATCATTTTGTGCCTTAAAAGTGTAGTTTTACCACACTTTAACACACAAACACACACTCAAACACCATCCTTTTGTTGCTGAGGTGCTTAGGAGCTGATTTTGGTGTTGTTGGGTTGGTTTGAGCTTGAAAAACCTACTGGAGTTGCAACTTTAAAGGCGGTCTTCAAGGGTGAGTTTCTAACCCTTAAATCCCCCATTCTTGCTTAAGCTTTTGGACCCTTTTGCATGCTATTTTAAGACTAACTTCCTACTGCAAAAAGTTCTGAATTTTGGTGCTTAAGACCTTTGTTTAAGTTCACTTTTGTGTTTGGGGTTGTTTACCCCCTCATAGGCCTTGTTTGGCCTTCCTTTTGTGCCTTCTTTTTAAACTTTTGGGACCACCTTGTTTTGACCTTCTCACCACTAAAATCTAGAGGAATTTTAGTGGTGGGAAGGGTGTTTTGAGGTCCCAAAAAGGAGAGGGTCATCCCCTCTCCTTGTGTCTTCAATACTTGCTTTATTAGCCTCATGTGTGAGCATGTTTGTTAAGCTTATGTTGGCCATATCTTAGGTTGCATTTGGGCTTATTTTGCTATGGCATGTCACTATTTTTACTTGGTTTTGTCACTCCATGCATGCCTATTACACTTGTTGTATAAATCTCTTAAACTAGCTTTGTATGCTTCATGAAGTAGCATGTCATTCTAGATTGATTTGAGTCTATCTCAGCATGTTTTTCGTGTTGTTTTACCATGTCATACCTCTGTTTTGGTTTGGTTTGGTTGGCCTTTGCATGCTCCATGCACTTGTAGTGCATTTCCATGAAATAGCCTAACATGCATCATGCTTTAACATGTCATTCTAGCATGCTTTAGGCTTAACTTCAAGAAGCTTTTGTCCATGTTTTAACATGCTTTAGCTTTGATTTTGATTTTTTTGGCCATGCATGACTTGCTTTGTATAGCTATAGTGCATTCTAGCTTGTTAGCTTTGTGTGTCAAGTCCACTAGCATGCTTTACTTGGCCTATTTTAATGATTTGGCATCATTTCATATGTGATTTCAGTCCATGTTTCATACTCATGCACTTGCACTTATCACTCATTCAATGCGTTGGAAGGTTTCCCCCTTTATGCCTTAACAGGAATCATTGCGTATGCCTTCATGCCTTAGCTTGTGAGCCATCATTTCAATGTGTTTTTGGGGTTATCTTGCCATGATATAACTCTGATTTTTGTTGGTTAAGTCATCCCATGCTTGGTCTTAATAGGTGTAGTGTAATCCACCTTATTTGCCTTGTATGCATCATGCCTTATGCCCTTCATGCTAGCTTGTTTTGGCTTCCTTCCATGCATGTTTTAGTATCATTTTGACATTTTCTAGGACTGTTTTGGGTTGCCTTTTCCATATCCTTCATGCTTTGTATAGCCATAGTGCAATTGGCCTTACCAGCTTTGTGTTTTGTTGACTCATGCATGCTGTCTTTGAGCTATTTAGATGATTTGGCATCATTTAATACTTCATTTCAGAGCATGTAGCGTTGCCATATTCCCACTTCATTCACCCTTCAAGTGCCTCTAAGGTTTGTGCATTTGTTGCCTTGTTTTGGCCTAGTGTGTATGCTTGCATGCTAGGTCCTTGAGCCCTCATCTTAGCATGTTTTGGTCTTTGTTTAGACCTAATTAAGTGCTGTCCATGTTTGGTTCAATCATTTGTGCCATGTATTGCATGCCCTTTGTGTAGTCCCTTTAATGGCTTTGTGCCTTAGGCCCTCTCGCATGCTTTACTTGTGTTGTTTGGATGATTTGGCATCATTTCACACTTGATTTCAGAGCCTTTAGTGCTGTCACACTTACATATTTATCGCTTCTTCATCAGGCTTAGGAGTTGTGCTCTTAGGCCTACTTGATGGGCCATTGCATTGTGCATGCTTGCTTTCCCTTTTTGTGCCTTAGTTTCATCCTTATGGCCACTAATTTGGGCATGGCTAAGGTCTATCCATTTTGGTTTAAGTCCATTGTGCATGCCATGAAGTTCATAGCATTGAGTATGCCATGTTGTTTGCATGATTGATTTAACATTGTATATGCCATGTTGTTTGCATGCTTAGGTCACATTGCATGTTTGCATATGCCATATTGATCATTGCATTTGTGTATGCCATGTTCATTGCATTGTGTATGCTAGTTGCCATTTGCATTGTGTATGATAGTTGTCATGAGCATTGTGTATGTCATATAGTTCATTCGCATTGTGTATGCTAGTATGTTAATTGCATGTTTGCATGCTTAAGTTATATTGCTTTGAGTTGCATGTTTGAGTCACATTGTGTATGCCATGCTTGTGTTGCATTGTGTTTGGAATAGTTGTTAGTCCAAACACGGGAAACAAGGGACGTTTCATACTTGAAGTGATGAAACGCGCCTCAATTCTCGGTCGCTGACGCTCTTGATCATACATGGTAGAGTTTTAGGCCGTATGTGTTTACTTGTGCATTCATTTTCATATTGAATTGTGCAACTTCGCCTCTCAGCCATCATGCATTGAAATGCGCGATTGGTGGCCCGAGGGTCGAGAACCACACCCCCTTGAGTTGATGAAATGATAGGGAGGGTGGTTGTGCATGCATATCTTGCAAATACATTGCCATGCCCTTTCTTACTCTCTGTTGCAGCAAATTGGCAGAATGCAGCAACAACTGGTTGGCCAGCCAGAAAAACTAGCCAGCCGACCACTTTTTGCTACTGCAAACTTTTTCTGGTTTGCAGTAGCAAAAAGTGGTCAGCAGGTGACTGGAGAAAGCAACAACTGGTCAGCCACCCTCCCACAGGTTCCCAAGATGTGTTGGAAACTATCTGGAGCTTGGTGCAAGTTTCTAAGAACAAATGAAAACAGAGGCAAATCGGGGCATTGCATTGGATTTCCGAACGAAGCGACCGAGCATGCATGAACTCCTCGCCTCGAGGCTTCTTCTTTATTGCTTTCCTTAGCTGCCATGCTTAGATAACTAGCTTATGCTTTGGTTTGTACCTCTAATAGTTAATGCGTTTAGCTATTTCAATTTGTTTTGTAATAATTAGTTAACTAGGATTAGTTAATTAGTTTGTTGTGTAATAATTAGTTTAATTAGCTTAGATTAGCTAGTTAGCTTCTCATTCGGACTCTCCCTCGAGAGGGCCTACTGTTGTAATAAGCGTGCGTGTGTGTGATGCATGCCTTCCAACCTCCATTTCTTTCTCCCTTTTACTTAACCGCTTACGATGGTTAGCTTAGGGCATACTTCATTTAGCATACCTTATGCTCGCATGCGTGCATCCATTCATTTGTATTGCATGCACTGGGCTCGGCGCATCATACTAACTGCATTGTATTTCAATTGCAATTTGAATACATGTACCAAGTTGCATTTCACATGCTATCTTAGAATAGCCGAGCCTATTTTAATTGCATTCTTGCATGTGTTGCATTAGCCATCTTAACATGAATTAGGATCATGCATGATTTCTAACTAGTTCTTTGTTTTGGCTCGGAGTACACTGTGAGTGTTTACGCTTCAGCATACTGCATGTGTGTTAATGTTGCCATGAAAGCATGCTTGCCATGAGGCTAATTGTTTCTTTGATATAATTGCCTGAATGCTTGTGGGTTAAGGTTGGATTACTCAAATTGGAACAATTCATTGAATCCTGAATTTAGCCTACTTGCGAGAAGCAAACTTTAAATCATTTTTCAAACAAATGTGCAATGCTTTATTCCAAATTAGGCGATCTAGTCTATACTTATATGTTGTGCCCATCACGTAGCAAGATTAGCTAATTAACTAGAGTAAGAGCACATGTGTTTTCAAAAACAACATATCATGCTTAGTACAGGCCGATCTTTGATCGGACGAGCAGGGGTGCTCATTGCATGACCTTCCCCTCTCGTACCCAAGTTCTCGAGCCGAGGCAACTTTGGTGATGACGGACACGTGGCCTTAGGCACGAGTCAGGGTTTCCTAAATTCCCCCAAAACAAAATATTTAGGTGGCGACTCTGTATCTGGCAAAGCAGTCCATGTTTGGCACTTCTTTACAAAAACTCAGTTTTCCAAAACGATTTGCCGGATTTGGACTCTTTGGTGATTTATCGATCTTACATTGCACATTGTGAGATTAGATGTAGAACCGTGACATTGAATTCGAACTGTAGTAGCTCAAAACAAGACGAGATTCCCGCCCCTCGCGAGCGCGGATACCGGGGAGTTCCCGGGAGCTCGCCTACAATTTCTGGCGACTCTGCTGGGGACTTAGAGAACTTGACTCGAACTCATGATATCTTGTGTTGACTACACTTATATGTCTCTTTGCATTGCATTTGCATTGGTGCGCCTAAGTCACCGTGTTCACCGTCTGCTATTCCTGAATGGTTAGCTTGAGGCTGTGTGCCACAAGGTTGACCGGTTACGGGCTCTGCCACGATGGGAACACAAACCCCGGTTGTTACCGGGGCACCCTATTTGACCATTCGACCTAGTGCATGTCGGAATCCAGAGTGACCATTCCAAACTAGGATAGGTTGCTTATCCGGTTATAGGTTGTTTGAAACCGCTGTATGCATAGTGAAACCCTAGCTCCTGACAAAATAGGATAGGGAAACCCTACCCCAACATAGGGGTGTTTTGGCTCTCATTTGCTTGCTATGTGCTTTTAGAGTGTATCTCTATTGGAATGCATGTATCAGTTTGCAAGTCTGGGTATCAGGCTTGAGGGCATCAGTACTTGGGAAATCAGTTTTGCCTGAGGGTATCAGATTCAGTTTTGGGGCAGTAATTTGGAGAACAGTGATCAGTGATCAGTGGTTGAGAACAGTTATTTTAGCTTGTGTTTTCCAACTGTGTGTTGTCTTTAATTTATCTAGCTCATAACATAGCACACTTCACGTTCGGGTTGTTTGTTTATTTATTATGCTTTATTTATCTTTTTGCAAGGTAGTTTAGCACAATTGCATCCGACCAAGCAGATATTTCCCGAGCACTCTAGGTTAGAGGTCGAAGACTTAATCGACCCAGGGATCTGATAGGCGGACAAGCAATGTTTCTTTCTTTACCCCCAGTTACTAGACGAAGGTCGAAAAGGCGCAGTGTATCAGTACAGAGGTCGCTAGATCAGTGGTCCTTGAATAGTCAGACTGAGGTCTCAGTTTCTACTGCAGAGGCAGATATACTAGTTGTTCAGATAGACCAGCACAGTATGGCAGGCAAGGAAGAGATGATGCGTCAGCTCCAGGAAAGTATGAAAGCCATGCAGTAAGATGCTGTCCGCCAGGCAGAAGCGGCTGCACGTCAAGCCGAGGTAGTAACCCAACAGGTAGAGTTAATTGCCAGACTACAATAGCAAACTGGGGCATCTGCTTCGCACACACCTCCTCCCCCACCTAGAGTTCCAATACTCGGGGAGACGCCAAATGTCTAGGAAAATACAAACATTTCAACGGGGCCAGCTTCGCCCCCAATCCTACCCCAGTTGTCTAAAGCGCCCACCAACCTAGTTGATTCACCATTGGAGTTTGAGGTGGATCCAACGGCGCTAAAAGTGAGTGAGCTAGAAAAGCTTTTCAAGAAGTCCTAAGGTGTGAAATCCATTCCAGATATAGAGGATGGGTCTACCGATTCAGCCGTGACACTGCCGGACCGGTTTAAGATGTCGCACATCGACCGTTTGGATGGGTCTGGAGATCCTATGGTACGCCTACGACTGTTTTCAGATATCCTAAGGCCGATGGGCCTTTCCAGATTGCAGAAGCTTTCTCTTTTTGGCCGGACCTTGTCAGGTGTAGCAGCTATTTGGTATGCCAAACTGGAAGACTCTGTTAAAAGGAACTGAGAGGAGATGGCTGAGGCCTTCATAGCTCAATACTCCTATAACACTCAGATCGAGGTCACAACTCGTCATCTTGAGACCACCAGGCAACAATCAAAGGAGAGCTTCTCCGATTTTGTGACCCGCTGGAGGGCTAAAGCCTCGATGATGACCATTAGGCCCATTGACAAAGATCAGATTTGGATGGTTGTGCGCAACCTCCAGCCCAAACTCATGCAGAAGATGATAGTCCTCCCCCTCCCCACCTTAGCAGATCTACATGAGATTGGGGTGCAAATCGAGGACTGTAGACACCCCATTTTTGACCGACCTTAAGACTCAGACGTCATTGATTGAGCGCTCCGTGATTGCGCATGTTGTGTTCATTCTGAGGTTTTAGAGTTTCGGCTGAAGTCCTTACCCCCAGACCTCGGGACCCTTTTATGCTTTGCCTCGGTTTGCAGACCAGGTCTTGCTTTCTCTTCCCGAAGGGAGGGAGAGGTCTTGTAGACCATCTCTCAGTGGCCGTAGGCTACTTTTCGTGGTCGCAGACCACTGTTCCCGTTTGGAGACCAGTTTTCAATTTTCAGAGCCGTCGGCCGTGCGCCTCGGTTCGGGACCGCTTAACTTTCTCTGTTTGGCACGGTTTTTGGGACACACCTTGCTTCCTCTCTCTAGAGGGACACTATGGCCCGGGAGACCACCTTTGTGGTCACCCGCCACCTTCGATGCTTAACAGCTTGTTTTCGGGGCACCCGGCTGCGCGTTTTGACCCCCGAACCCTCGTTTTGCATCCGTCTTGGTTCATTTTTGGCATGGACCTTGTTTTCATTGTTTGGGAGGTGGTACAAGGGTGGGAGACCACCTTTTCTTCTTGGAGACCACTTTTTTCCCGCCAGCCGATTTCTTGTCAGGAAGCTGGTCTCCTTGGTCTTTGAGCCACATTTACTGGTCTCCGACCATACCACTAGCTTGCATTCAGTTAGGAGACCACCAAATGAGGTGACCGACCACCTTTCATTGGGTAGGTACTTTTGAACTGGTCGGCCGACCACTAAAAGTTGCTGGCCGACCACCTTTTCTGGTCGACCTGCTCCCTCCAGCTTTGTCTTTGTGAGTGCTTGCCAGCTGGAAGGCACAGACTGCATCCTCCATACACGTGTATGGAGGATCTTGAGTCTTGGTTTTTAGCTTCTTTGAGAAGCTTTGGCATGAAACCTCTAGAAAAGGAGGGCCTCCCCCTCCTTGAACCAGGTTCAGATTTTTGCTTAAGGCAAAATATATATATCCCTCTATATCTCTCTATTTTGGCTCCAAAAGTGTGTGATTCTTGGCCCTTTGCACACCACCTCGTAGCCTAACCCTTCCACATTGCCTGGAGCTTCTTGGAGGCCATTTTCAGAGGTTAAGGAGTTGGGTTTTGGGTCCAGAAGTTGTTGTCTTGCTGAGCTTCAAGAGTAACACACTTTTTCCCTCTTTTAAGCTTTACTTTGATCTATCTCTTAGCCTTATTTGCATGCATATTTGAGCTTTGTTGTCCACTAAAAAAAGTCTTGTTTTGAGGTCCTTTTGATGTTAGTTTAAGGTCATTTTGTTGTTGGGGGTCATCTACCCCCTTGCATGCTTCATTTTGCCTTGTTTTGAGCCATGCCCTAAGGCCTTTGTGTTGACCTTTTCTTGGCCTTTTAACCACTGAAATCCAGCAAATTTTCAGTGGTTAACATGTGTTTTTAAGAGCCAAAATCAGAGAGGGGTGACCCTCTCCCTCCTTGTCTTGTT
Source organism: Camellia granthamiana (assembly GCA_036172215.1). NCBI lineage: Eukaryota > Viridiplantae > Streptophyta > Magnoliopsida > Ericales > Theaceae > Camellia > Camellia granthamiana. Next base: position 128,266,684 of record CM069903.1, read on the forward strand.
CACTAGCTTTTTTGGCCTTACAAAGGAGCCTTCATTTACATATCTCCAAGCCTTGTTTCAGGCCCTTTTCAGTGATTTTTAGGGCCTGCCTAGGCTCTGTCCAGAGTTTGTTTGGTCACCTTGGGTGTGTCTCTTGCATGCGTGGAATAACCCCTCTTATAGCCTATCAAAGGAGCATGTCATTGTTGCATGCATTGATCATGTTTCAGTGGGTTTTGGGGCTTTATTTGGCATGTCATGTCTCTGGCTTTTGCTGGTTTAGTGGCCTCTTGAATGCTTCATATGCTTGTAGTGTAATCCATGTTCACTAGCTCGCATTGCATGTTGTTTTGGCCCTTGATTCTAGCATATTTTGGCCATGTTCTAAACTGATTTTATTCATGATTTGGGCTGCCTTAGTTTAGTTTTGAGGTCGCATGGTCGAATGATGCTTGCCATGCATGCTTGTAGTGTAATACCCTTGCTTAGCTTCGAGTTTTGAAGCCTCTTGCATGCTTAACTTGAGTTGTTTTCATGTTTTGGCATGATTGAACATGTTATTTCAGAGCTTATACTTGTGCCATATTCCCATGTTTTCCACTCTTTGAATACGTTTGAGAGTTGTGCTTGTATGCCTCATTTTTGGGCTATTGCATGAGCTTCATTTTTGTGCATTGCAAGCCATCATTTTAGTCCATTTTTCCACTATTTTGGGTCTGCATAGGGACTGTTTGGGGTTGGTTTGGTCATTTGGGCATCGCTTTGCATACCTCTAGTGTAATGCACTTCACTAGTTTCGGTAATTGTGCCATCCAACATGCATTGGGTGAGTTGTTTGCATGATTCGGGACCATTTTGCATGTCATTGCAGAGCTGAAATATATGCCATTGTGCTCCATGTTTCATCCTTGCCATGCTCTTGCAGAGTTGTATCTTGTGCCCTTGGCTTGGAGCCTTTGCATTGTGTATGCTTGTGTGGCTTATTGCTTTGATTTCATCATCCATTGGCCACTGATTTGGGTGTGGCCGAGGCCCATCCACTTTGGTTTAAGTCCATCTTGCATTGTGTATGCCATCTAGTCCATGTTATCGCATGTTTGATCATTGCATTGCGTATGCCTTGTTCATAACACTGCGTATGTTAGTGCATCATGTATGCATGCCATGTAATCCATGTGCATTGAGTATGCCATTGATTAGTTCATAGCATTGTGTATGCCATTTGCATGCTTGCATGTCATTCCGCGCATCTTCGCATCACTTAGTTGCATTGCATTTAGATCGCATGCTAGAGTTACATTTGTCCATACATTGTTTGTTGCATCGTGTTTGGAGTAGGGTTTAGTCCAAACACGGGAAACGAGGGACATTTCGTACTCAAAGTGACGAAACATGCCTCGATTCTTGGTCACCGACACTCTTGACTATTCATGATAGAGTTGTTGGCTTTAAGTGTTTACATGTGCATTCATTTCACATCGAGTCGTGCAATTCGACTCCTCGGCCATCATGCATTGGGATGCGTTATTGATGGCACGAAGATCGAGGACTACACTCCCTAGAGCTTATGCAATGACGGGGACAGTGGTCGGGCACACATATGTTGAAAATACTTTGCCTTCTCTCTCTCTTGCCTTTGTTACAGAAAATGTAGAAACCCGGAGAAGAAACTGGTCGGCCGACCATGTTTTCTGGCAGGCTGACCACCTTCTTTGGTTTCCACCACAAAAGGTGGTCGGTAGTTGGTCTCCCATGCCTATAAGCTGGTCAGCCGCATTCCCACAGTTTCCCGGGATGGAGTTTCATCTCTCTGGAGCTTTGTGCAAATTTCTGAAATCAATTGCAAACAAAGGCAAGCTGGGGGCATCGCGATGGATTTCCCGACAAGGTGACTCGAGCATGCATGCATCCTTTATCATTCACGGCAGAGCTGAGGCAGTCCACATTCATGTAGTTTTCATGCTAGTTTAATTGCTTACTTACTTAATTTGTTAATTAATTAGAGTTGTGTAATAATTAGCTGTAATTTATTATTCATTTTGGTTGTGTAATAACTAGCTTAATTGGAATAGCTTAGATTAGCTAGTTGGTGTTGTATTATTTATTCGGACCCTCCGTCGAGAGGGCCAACTGTTGTAATAAGTGTGCGTGTGTGTGATGCATGTCTTCCAACCCCGCGTCTTTCTCCCTTTTATTTACCAGCTTATGATGGTTAGTTTTACGGCATGTTTCAATTAGCATCCTTATGCTCGCATGTTTGCATCCATTCATCTGTCTTGCATGCACCGGGCTCGGCGCATCAGACTAACTGCATCGTATTTCAATTCCAAGTTCAATGCGTGTTATCTGTAACATCTCATATGCCTTTTTAGAATAGCCGAGCCTATCATAGTTGCATCCTGCATGTGTTGCATTATGCATCTCAGCGTAGTTAGGATTCATGCATGTTTTCTAATTAGCTTTTTTCTTTGGCTCGGAGTACTCGGTAAGTGTTTATACTTTAGCATCCTTGCATGCGTGTGAGTGACTGCCATGATAGCATGCTTACCATGAGGCTATGTGCTTATGTGATATACCTGCCTGAATGCCTGTGGGTGAAGGTTGGATTACTTGAATTGGAACAATTCATCGATTGCGAGTTTTAAGCCCACTTGAGAGTGGCAAATCACCCTGTTTTCTAAGCCCACTTGAGGGTGGCAAATCCACGTCTTAGCCTACTTGCGAGTAGCACCATCAAACCATTTTCAAATAAACAAACATGAAATGTTTTGTTCCAAATTAGGCGATCTAGTCTATACTTGTATGCTGTGTGCATCATATAGTAATCCTAGGCTAATAAACTGGAATAAGAACGCATGTGTTTTCAAAAACAAGATATCATGCTTAGTAGTGGCCGATCTTTGATCGGGCGAGCGGAGGTGCTCATGAAATGACCTTCCCCAATCGTACCCAAGTTCCCGAGCCGAGGAAACTTTGGTGATGACGGACACGTGGCCTTAGGCACGAGTCAGGGTTTCCTAAATTCCCCCAAAATAAAATATTTAGGTAGCGACTCTGTATCTGGCAAAGCAGTCCATGTTTGGCACTTCTTCCTACAATCAGTTTTTCAAAACGATTTGCCGGATTTGGACTCTTTGGTGATTTATCGATCTTGCATTGCACTTTGCGAGATTAGATTCAGAACCGTGACATTTGAGTCCGAACTGTAGTGAGCCCAATGAACAAAACGGGATTTTTCCCGGGATGTTTAGGGACGTCTATAGTTTCTGGTGACTATGCTGGGGATTTAGAGAACTTGACTCGAACTCATGATATCTTGTTTTGACTACACTTATGTGTTTCTTTGCATTGCATTTGCATTGGTGCGCCTAGGACACCGTGTTTGCCATCTGCTATTCCTGAACGGTTTGCTGAAGGCTTGCTTTAAGAAGCGTGCCATAAGGCTAACAGGTTACGGGCTCTGCCATGATGGGAACACAAACCCCGATTTTTACCGGGGCACCCTTTTTGACCATTCGACCTAGTGCATATCGGAATCCATAGGGAGCATTCTAAGCTAAGATAGGTTGCTTACCCGATTGTAGGTTGTTTGAAACTACTACGTGCGTAATGAAGACCTATCTCCTGACAAAATAGGACAGGGAAACCCTATCCCTCCATAGGGGTGTTTTGGCTCTCACTTGTTTGCTATGTGCTTTTAGAGTGTGCCTCTACATGAATGCATGTATCAGGTTGCAAGTTTGGGTATCAGGCCTGAGGGCATCAGTATTTTGAGGGAAATCAGTTTTTCCTAAGAGAATCAGTTTTATCTGAGGGTATCAGTTTACTGGCAGAGTTTTGGGCGTAATTCAGTAGAGAACACAGTGGTTCAGCTATGCTTATACCTGTTTTGGTGAAATCAAGCTGAGATACTGTCTGTTTTCTCTTTTGCAAGGGTAGTCGTGGAACTATAGCTTCAAAGGGCTCCAATATCCCCCGGTACATTGGGCTTGTGCTGATAGACTTTGTCAGGTCAGAGATTCAGTTCAAGGGCAAATTAGTGTTCCTTTGCCAGATGCAGGGTAAAAAGGCCAGTCAGGCACAGCTCATCAGTTCAACAGTCTTCGGATCAGCAGTCATTATCCATCTCACCTGTGTGTAGTTCGGTTGAGATATCTGCTTTTACCACAGAGACAGATATATCGATAGATCAGTTAGATCAGGGCAGTATGGCAGGAATGGAGGAGATGATGCATCAACTCCAAGAAAGTATGAAAACCATGCAGCAGGATGCTGTTCGTCAAGCCGAATTTGCCAAACAACAGGTCGAGGCCATGACTCAACACTCAGAGTTAATTGCCAGGCTACAACAGCAAACCGGAGCATCTACTTCACACCAGGTTCCTTCCCCACCAAGAAACCCAATACCCGGGGAGACGACAAATGTCCAGAATGTCCAAGAGGATATAGACATCCCAACGGGGCCACCTCCGCCCCTGATTCTACCTCAACTATCCAAGGCACCCACGCCTATCAATCTACCGGACTCCCCTTTTGAGTTCCAGGTGGACTCCACGGCATTAAAAGTGAGCAAGCTTGAAAAGCTGCTCAAGAAATCTCAGGGTGTGAAGTCCATTCTGGACATTGATGATGGGTACACCGACTTGGCCGTGACACTGCCGGACCGGTTCAAGATGCCCCATATCGACCGCTTTGATGGTTATGGAGACCCAATGGTGCACCTCCACCTATTTTCTGATATCCTGAGGCCAATGGGCTTGACCACAGTCTAGAAGCTGTCACTGTTTGGCGAAACCATGTCTGGGATAGCCGCAATCTGGTATGCGAAATTGGAGAACTCTGTGAAACAGAACTAGGAAGAGATGGCTGAGGCCTTCATTGCTCAATACTCCTATAACACACAGATCGAGGTCATAACTCGTGATCTTGAAGTCACTCGCCAAGAGCCAAAGGAGAGCTTCTCCGATTTTGTGACCCACTGGAGGGCTAAAGCCTCGATGATGACCATCAGGCCCGTTGACAAAGATTAGATTCGGATGGTTGTGCGCAACCTCCAGCCCAAGCTCATGCAAAAGATGATCGTTCTTCCCCTACCCACCTTTGCAGATTTACACGAGATTGGCGTACAGATTGAAGACGCAATGAAACAAAGTCTGATTGACCACGAAAGGGAGTCACCCAAGAAGAGTTATACACGCAGTTCGAATGCGACCACTAGTGGTGACGCAGCTGCAAGATCTTCTGAAGTTGGAATGGTCACCACCACTCCCAAAACAGCCACCCCCTTTGTTGGTGCATCCAATCCAAACCCCCGAACCTCGGACTATCTACCCCGAGGCAAGAGGACTTTCACCCCACTTTATATGCCTTTGTCTAAAGCTCTGGGGGTCCTATTTTGGAAAGGGCATCTGAAATCGTTAGAACAATGGCCTCTACCCGACCCTCTCCCTCCAAAGCATGACTCGGCTAAGTATTGTGCTTTCCATCAACAAACCAGTCATGACGCCGATAGTTGCATCCGTCTTCGCCACGAGATACAAAATTTGATTGACAACAACGTCATCGCCGCACCAGTCTCGCAAAGTCTATCGGCACTAGATCAGTGAACTTGGGGGGATAATGTGATGTGATCGGCGAATGAACCACCTGCAGGCGGCACTCAGTTTACCCCAGATGTGGCGTATGGCACGCACTATTTTGAGCATCTGCAAATGCTAGCTTTTGTACTTGCTGACTCCGGTATTGAGTCAGTTTTGTTATGTTGTTTAGAGTCTGTCTCGCTGTATAGAGTCAGTCTTTTCATACTGAGTCAGTTGGGGTCTATCTTGTTGTATTGAGTCAGTCCTGTTGTATAGGAGTCGAGTGATTCCGGGGGCGTTACCTCGGACATCACTTGCTTGTTTTGTGTTTGTCTTTTCGTTTTCTTTTAAGTCTGTTTCTGCCTTGGAACCAGTTGTGCCAACAGATTTTGAATGGAACAGCAGTAATTTTCACACTCTTGTGTTTGCTTCTGCCTTGTGCCAGTTGTGCCAGAAGTTCTGAATGAGATGGCAGTATTTGACTAAAACTGTGTCTTTTCTGTGCCTTGAAGTCATTGCATTGACCTAAGTTCTTCAAAACGTTTCAAAACTGTGATGAAAACGAAGATGAAGGAATTCGTCGGGATTTGCAAAAATTTGATCAACTGAAAGAAAGAGAGGCGTGCTAAGCCCTTAATGATTGAGATCATGCTTGTTAATGTGAGTACTGAGAAGGATCCTGGCTTGATCCAGATTGGTTCTACACTGTCTTCAGCGCGAGCGATTTGTCGCTTTCTTATAAGATTTCAAAAAATGTTTTGCGCCATCTTGCGAAGACCTGTATGGAATCGCTCTTGAGATTGTGCATCTTAGGATCGCTCTCAGCCTCAAGACTCGACCCCCTTACTTTCAAACAATTGAACTTGGATTCAGAATGTTCAACGGTCAGCTACAATGCGAGGCTTGTATGGCCAGATCAGAAGCACCCCTCGAACTAAGGGCAAAAGATGTCAGATAATGCACTCGAAGAGTCAAAGACGAAGATCGACAAGAATGCCAAATCCCAGAAGGGAAGAAAGAAGAAAGTTGTGTTAAAGAACAACCGAGTTCTTACCCAGAACACAAGGGGCAAATTCAGCCCCCATCGGATGAACTCCTACATCATCAGTGAACAACAGCCATTCTCCTGGATTCGGATGGCTTTGAGACCCTAAAATCATTTGACATGGACAAAACTACTCTTTTACCCTTGAGAGGCTCGCTGGGCCGAAAACAGTTGAGTCAGGTGTTCTATCTTTTCCCCATCGTCAACCAACTTGCCAGAAAGGGCACTCTACCTGCCAGAAAGGGGCACAACTGAAGTTTACAGCAAAATGCCGAAAGCTACCTCATCCTTCGAGCAACGGGATATCAAGCCGAGTGCGAAGCACGAACTGGCATGGATCAAGATATTCCACTCCCTCATCTGGGCAGATGTAATCACGTCCAAACTCCCCAGGAGCGCATCGTCAACTGATGTCAGCTGTAGATTGGCTGCACACTCAGTCGTAGCACAATCCCTCTGTGGAGAAAGTTCACTGTTGTAAGCAAAAGAAAGAGAATCTAGCGGGATGCTAGAGGCAAGAGCCCACAACCTCCTGTTTATCCATCAACCACCCAGGGAAGGGATAAAAAAATGAGAGATTAAAGAATAGAGAGATGTGCGTTGAGAGAAAAGTGAGAAAAGGGCTTCTTTTTTTTTTCTTTTTTTTTTTTTTCCAGAAAAACATAGCCTGAGGGCCGAGTGATGTGAGAATCACAAATGAGAAAGGGTGAGAAATAATACCCGAAGAAACTGGCTCCTCGCGAACTAAGAGGTCTCTCATCTTTGTAATACGTATGAGTGGCGTGTTTGTTGTGTTGTTTGTCTCGATCCTTGTTTTGAGTCATTTCGAGTGTTACTCGATGTGTTTAGGTTGTTTACCTTTTTGTTTTTTCTTTGTTGAGTCGTTTTGACTGTGGTCAGTTGTGGGCTCAATACCCAGTCAAGAACTCATTTCTCGATTTCAAAAAAATCGTTTTGTGCTCAGAGTGCTGTGCCATTCTCCACATTTGTGCAAAACAGGATTTGTTCTTTCATAAAACCGCAGGGTTCAACCCAGGTCATGTCAGAACAGTAGAACCAGGACCTATTTGAAGCTACATAGGTTCCAGGCTGCGAAGCAAAAGAAAAGAGGGAAAATTTAGAGCATCTTAGTCTGTTTCAACTTCAGTAAATTCCGAGACAGCATTCCAGGTGCATCTTGTCATGCCTCGCCTTTCTTTAGAGTATGAGTGTATCTCAACCCCAAGCTTAAGCCTGCTTCAAGTCAGAATGGCAATTAAAGCAGCTGCAGATGTTATCTCTCGCCAATATAGACAGGGTATCCCCTTTTGAGCTGAGCGTGTTGCCAAGTCCTCTGAGAGGTAAATCGGAGGCACCAGAGTACGTGTTTGATGCCCCTCTATTGCATAGAATGTGCACTTTCATATACACTTATGTTACATGCGTGCCGCGCAACATTATGATTCATGCATGAATATGCTTGCTTTCGATTCCGCATAGAATATGCTTTACTTTCAATGTTGCAGAGAATGTGCTTTCCATGTTGCATAGAAAATGCACCTCACTTGCATAGAACATGCATTTACTCGCATTGTCTTGTGCACTTACACTTTGTATCTCACTCGCACTATTTTGTGCATTTAATCTACATCACACTGTCTTGTGCACCTGTATTGCATTGTTTTGCACGCTCCTTTGTTTGGAAACACCGGGGATACGTCCTTATGTTTCTCCTTCATTCCGAAACACCGGGATACGTCCCTATGTTTCTTCTTCTTTTCCAAAACACCGGATACGCCCCTATGTTTCTTCTTCTTTTCCGAAACACCGGGATAAGTCCCTATGTTTCTTCTCCTTTTCCGAAACACCGGGATACGTCCTTATGTTTCTTCTCCTTTTCCGAAACACCGGGATACGTCCCTATGTTTCTTCTCCTTTTCCGAAACACCGGGGATACGTCCTTATGTTTCTCCTTCTTTCTGAAACACTGGGAGACGTCCCTATGTTTCTCCTTCTTTTTCTGAAACACCGGGACACGTCCCTATGTTTCTCCTTCTTTTTCCGAAACACCGGGACACGTCCCTATCTTTCTCCTTCTTTTTTCGAAACACCGGGACACGTCCTTATGTTTCTCCTTCTTTCTGAAACCCCGGGATATGTCCCTATGTTTCTCCTTCCTTCTCCGAAACCCCGGGATACGTCCCTATGTTTCTCCCTGTTTGGTTAAGAGCATTTGGAATATGTTCCAATGCTTATACCTTTTTCGAAACACTGGGATACGTCCCTATGTTTCTTCTCCTTTTCCAAAACACGGGGATACGTCCCTATGTTTCTTCTCTTTTTCCGAAACACCGGGATATGTCCCTATGTTTCTCCTTCCTTCTCCGAAACACCGGGATACGTCCCTATGTTTCTCCTTCTTTCCGAAACACCGGGATAGGTCCCTATATTTCTCCCTGTTTGGTTAAGAGCATTTGGAATATGTTCCAATGCTTATACCTTTTTCGAAACACTGGGATACATCCCTATGTTTCTTCTCCTTTTCCGAAACACCGGGATACGTCCCTATGTTTCTTCTCCTTTTCCGAAACACCGGGATACGTCCTTATGTTTCTCCTTCTTTTCTGAAACACCGGGATACGTCCCTATGTTTCTTCTCCTTTTCCAAAACACGGGGATACGTCCCTATGTTTCTTCTCCTTTTCTGAAACACCGGGATACGTCCCTATGTTTCTTCTCTTTTTCCAAAACACCGGGGATATGTCCTTATGTTTCTCCTTCATTCTGAAACATTGGGATACGTCCGTATGTTTCTTCTTCTTTTCCAAAACACTGGGATACGTCCTTATGTTTCTTCTCCTTTTCTGAAACACCGGGATACGTCCCTATGTTTCTTCTCTTTTTCTGAAACACCGAGATACGTCCGTATGTTTCTCCTCATTTTCCGAAACACCGGGATACGTCCCTATGTTTCACCTTCCTCTTTCCGAAACACCGGGATACGTCCCTATATTTCTTCTCCTTTTTCGAAACACCGGGAGATGTCTCTAAGTTTCTTCTCCTTTTTCGAAACACCGGGATACGTCCCTATGTTTCACCCTCCTTTTCCGAAACACTGGGATACGTCCCTATGTTTCTCTCTCCTTTTCCGAAACACTGGGATACGTCCCTATGTTTCTCTCTCCTTTTCGAAACACCGGGATATGTCGTTATGTTTCTCCCTCTTTGGTTAAGAGCATTTGGAATACGTTCCAATGCTTATACCTTTTCGAAACACCGGGATATGTCCTTATGTTTCTCCCTCTTTGGTTAAGAGCATTTGGAATACGTTCCAATGCTTATACCTTTCCGAAACATCGGGATAGGTCCCTATGTTTCTCCCTCTTTGGTTAAGAGCATTTGGAATGCGTTCCAATGCTTATACCTTTCCGAAACACAAGGACACGTCCCTATGTTTCTCCCTCTTTGGTTAAGAGCATCTGGAATACGTTCCAATGCTTATACCTTTCTGAAACACCGGGACACGTCCCTATGTTTCCCTTTCTTTGGTTAAGAGCATTCGGAACACGTTCCAATGCTTATACCACCCCTTTCCCATCTACGTGCAATGCGTCGGGATCTTGTTTGAGACCTCGGGTGGCCCCAACGGTCGCTCTTAGTCTTCTCCGCGTGAAACGCAGTGAGAATTGTATAATTTTCTTACATCCTTTTTGCATGAGAAGTAGTTTGGTTTGTGTTTACTTGCTTGCATAGCATTCGTTTAAAATGTTGCATTTATTTTGCATAATTGTTTCATTACAGCCCTCTTCGTATAATCATAAGTTATGCTCTTGCATCATGCATGTCATTTTCATTTTGCCCCAGCCTGCGGGCACATCTATATTATTTTGTTTGTTTGTTTGTTTGTCCAAGTCTTCGGCCTTGTCGAAAATCGGTCGTCTCTGGGCTTTGACATTCACTCCAGTCACTTCGTGACTTTCGAGTTCTGTCAAAGAGGGGCAACTGTAGACACCCCATTTTTGACCGACCTTAAGACTCAGACGTCATCGATTGAGTGCTCGGTGATTGCGCATGTTGTGCTTGTTCTGAGGTTTTGGAGTTTCGGCTGAGGTCCTTACCTCCGGACCTCGGGACCCTTTTATGCTTTGCCTCGGTTTTCTGACCAGGTCTCGCTTTCTCTTCCCGAAGGGAGGGAGAGGTCCTGTAGACCATCTCTCAGTAGCCGTAGGCTACTTTTCGTGGTCACAGGCCACTGTTCCCGTTTGGAGACCAGTTTCCGATTTTCAGAGCCGTCGGCCGTGCACCTCGGTTCGGGACCGCTTAACTTTCTCTGTTTGGCAAGGTTTTTGGTACACACCTTGCTTCCTCTCCCTTGAGGGACACTGTGGCCTGGGAGACCACCTTTGTGGTCGCCCGCCACCTTCGATGCTTAACAGCCTATTTTCGGGGCACCCGGCTGCGTGTTTTGACCCCCGAACCCTTGTTTTGCATCCGTCTTGGTTCATTTTTGGCATGGACCTTGTTTTCATTGTTTGGGAGGTGGTACAAGGGTGGGAGACCACCTTTTCTCCTTGGAGACCACCTTTTTCCTGCCAGCCGATTTTCTTGTGAGGAAGCTGGTCTCCTTGGTCTTTGAGCCACATTTACTGGTCTCCTACCATACCACTAGCTTGCATTCAGTTGGGAGACCACCAAATGAGGCTGCCGACCACCTTTCATTGGGTTGGGCCTTTTGAACTGGTCGGCCGACCACTAAAAGTAGCTGGCCAACCACCTTTTCCAGTCGGCCTTCTCCCTCCAGCTTTGTCTCTGTGAGTGCTTGCCAGCTGGAAGGCATATACTGCATCCTCCATAGAGGATCTTGAGCCTTGGTTTTTAGCTTCTTTGAGAAGCTTTGGCTTGAAACCTCTATAAAAGGAGGGCCTTCCCCTCCTTGAACCAGGTTCAGATTTTTACTTAAGGCAAAATATATATATCCCTCTATATCTCTCTATTTTGGCTCCAAAAGTGTGTGATTCTTGGCCCTTTGCACACCACCTCATAGCCTAACCCTTCCACCATTGCTTGGAGCTTCTTGGAGGCCATTTTCAGAGGTTAAGGAGTTGGGTTTTGGGTCCAAAAGTTGCTGTCTTGCTGAGCTTCAAGGGTAACACACTTTTCCTCTCTTTTAAGCTTTACTTTGATCCATCTCTTAGCCTTATTTTCATGCATATTTGAGCTTTGTTGTCAACTAAAAAAAGTCTTGTTTTGAGGTCCTTTCAATGTTCATTTAAGGTCATTTTGTTGTTGGGGGTCATCTACCCCCTTGCATGCTTCATTTTGCCTTGTTTTGAGCCATGCCCTAAGGCCTTTGTGTTGACCTTTGCTTGGCCTTTTAACCACTGAAATCCAGCGGATTTTCAGTGGTTAAAATGTGTTTTTGAGAGCCAAAATCAGAGAGGGGTGACCCTCTCCCTCCTTGTCTTGTTCACTAGCTTTTTTGGCCTTTCAAAGGAGTCTTCATTTGCACATCTCCAAGCCTTGTTTGAGGCCCTTTTCAGTGATTTTTAGGGCCTGCCTAGGCTCTGTCCAGAGTTTGTTTTGTCACCTTGGGCGTGTCTCTTGCATGTGTCGAATAACCCCTCTTATAGCCTATCAAAGGAGCATGTCATTCTTGCTTGCATTGATCATGTTTCAGTGGGTTTTTGGGCTTTATTTGGCATGTCATGTCTCTGACTTTTGCTGGTTTAGTGGCCTCTTGAATGCTCCATATGCTTGTAGTGTAATCCATGTTCACTAGCTCGCATTGCATGTTGTTTTGGCCCTTGATTCTAGCATATTTTGGCCATGTTCTAAACTGATTTTATTCATGATTTGGGCTGCCTTAGCTCTGTTTTGAGGTCCCATGGCCGAATGATGCTTGCCATGCATGCTTGTAGTGTAATACCCTTGCCTAGCTTCGAGTTTTGAAGCCTCTTGCACGCTTAACTTGAGTTGTTTTCATGTTTTGGCATCATTGAACATGTTATTTCAGAGCTTCTACTTGTGCCATATTCCTCTGTCTTCCACTCTTTGAATGCATTTGAGAGTTGTGCTTGTATGCCTCATTTTTGGGCTATTGCATGAGCTTCATTTTTGTGCATTGCAAGCCATCATTTTAGTCCATTTTTCCACTGTTTTGGGTCTGCATAGGGACTGTTTGGGGTTTGTTTGGTCATTTGGGTATCGCTTTGCATACCTCAAGTGTAATGCACTTCACTAGTTTCGGTAATTGTGCCATCCAACATGCATCGGGTGAGTTGTTTGCATGATTCGGGACCATTTTGCATGTCATTCCAGAGCTGAAATATATGCCATTGTGTTCCATGTTTCATCCTTGCCATGCTCTTGGAGAGTTGTATCTAAAGCCCTTGGCTTGGAGCCTTTGCATTGTGTATGCTTGTGTGTCTTGTTGCTTTGATTTCTTCATCCATTGGCCACTGATTTGGGTGTGGCCAAGGCCCATCCACTTTGGTTTAAGTCCATCTTGCATTGTGTATGCCATCTAGTCCATGTTATCGCATGTTTGATCATTGCATTGCGTATGCCTCGTTCATAACACTGCGTATGTTAGTGCATCGTGTATGCATGCCATGTAATCCATGTGCATTGAGTATGCCATTGATTAGTTCATAGCATTGTGTATGCCATTTGCATGCTTGCATGTCATTCCGCGCATCTTCGCATCACTTAGTTGCATTGCATTTAGATCGCATGCTAGAGTTACATTTGTCCATACATTGTTTGTTGCATCGTGTTTGGAGTAGGGTTTAGTCCAAACACGGGAAACGAGGGACATTTCGTACTCAAAGTGACGAAACGTGCCTCAATTCTTGGTCATCGACACTCTTGACTATTCATGATAGAGTTGTTGGCTTTAAGTGTTTACATGTACATTCATTTCACATTGAGTTGTGCAATTCGACTCCTCGGCCATCGTGCATTGGGATGCATGATTGATGGCATGAGGATCGAGGACTACACTCCCTAGAGCTTATGCAATGACGGGGACAGTGGTCGGGCACACATATGTTGAAAATACTTTGCCTTCTCTCTCTCTTGCCTTTGTTGAAGAAAATGCAGAAACCAGGAGAAGAAACTGGTCAGCCGACCAGGTTTTTTGGCAGGCTGACCACCTTCTTCGATTTCCACCACGAAAGGTGGTCGGTAGTTGGTCTCCCATGCCTATAAGCTGGTCGGCAGCCTTTCCACAGTTTCCCAGGATGGAGTTTCATCTCTCTGGAGCTTTGTGCAAATTTCTGAAATCAATTGCAAACAAAGGCAAGCTGGGGGCGTCACGATGGATTTCCCGACAAGGTGACTCGAGCATGCATGCATCCTTTATCATTCAAGGCAGAGCTGAGGCAGTCCACATTCATGTAGTTTGCATGCTAGTTTAATTGCTTACTTACTTAATTTGTTAATTAATTAGAGTTGTGTAATAATTAGCTGTAATTTATTACTCATTTTGGTTGTGTAATAAGTTGCTTAATTGGATTAGGTTAGATTGGCTAGTTGGTGTTGTATTATTTATTCGGACCCTCCGTCGAGAGGGCCAACTATTGTAATAAGTGTGCGTGTGTGTGATGCATGTCTTCCAACCCCACGTCTTTCTCCCTTTTATTTACCAGCTTATGATGGTTAGTTTTAGGGCATGTTTCAATTAGCATCCTTATGCTCGCATGTTTGCATCCATTCATCTGTCATGCATGCACCGGGCTCGGTGCATCATACTAACTGCATCGTATTTCAATTCCAAGTTGAATGCGTGTTATCTGTAACATCTCATATGCCATTTTAGAATAGTCGAGCCTATCTTAGTTGCATCCTGCATGTGTTGCATTAGGCATCTCAGCATAGTTAGGATTCATGCATGTTTTCTAATTAGCTTCTTTCTTTGGCTCGGAGTACTTGGTAAGTGTTTATACTTTAGCATCCTTGCGTGCGTGTGAGTGACTGCCATGATAGCATGCTTACCATGAGGCTATGTGCTTATGTGATATACCTGCCTGAATGCCTGTGGGTGAAGGTTGGATTACTTGAATTGGAACAATTCATCGATTGCGAGTTTTAAGCCCACTTGAGAGTGGCAAATCACCCTGTTTTCTAAGCCCACTTGAGGGTGGCAAATCCACGTCTTAGCCTACTTGCGAGTAGCACCATCAAACCATTTTCAAATAAACAAACATGAAATGTTTTGTTCCAAATCAGGCGATCTAGTCTATACTTGTATGCTGTGTGCATCACATAGTAATCCTAGGCTAATAAACCGGAATAAGAATGCATGTGTTTTCAAAAACAAGATATCATGCTTAGTAGTGGCCGATCTTTGATCGGGCGAGCGGGGGTGCTCATGAAATGACCTTTCCCAATTGTACCCAAGTTCCCGAGCCGAGGAAACTTTTGTGATGACGGACACGTGGCCTTAGGCACGAGTCAGGGTTTCCTAAATTCCCCCAAAATAAAATATTTAGGTGGCGACTCTGTATCTGGCAAAGCAGTCCATGTTTGGCACTTCTTCCTAAAATTAGTTTTTCAAAACGATTTGCCGGATTTGGACTCTTTGGTGATTTATCGATCTTGCATTGCACTTTGTGAGATTAGATTCAGAACTGTGACATTTGAGTCCGAACTGTAGTGAGCCCAATGAACAAAACGGGATTTTTCCCGGGACGTTCAGGGACGTCTATAGTTTCTGGCGACTCTGCTGGGGATTTAGAGAACTTGACTCGAACTCATGATATCTTGTTTTGACTACACTTATGTGTTTCTTTGCATTGCATTTGCATTGGTGCGCCTAGGACACCGTGTTTGCCATCTGCTATTCCTGATTGGTTTGCCGGAGGCTCGCTTTGAGAAGCGTGGCATAAGGCTGACCGATTACGGGCTCTGCCATGATGGGAGCAGAAACCCTGGTTTTTATTGGGGCACCCTTTTTGACCATTCGACCTGGTGCATATCGGAATCCATAGGGACCATTCCAAGCTAGGATAGGTTGCTTACCCAATTGTAGGTTGTTTGAAACTACTTCGTGCGTAGTGAAGACCTAGCTCCTGACAAAATAGGACAGGGAAACCCTATCCCTCCATAGGGGTGTTTTGGCTCTCACTTGTTTGCTATGTGCTTTTAGATTGTGCCTCTACATGAATGCATGTATCAGGTTGCAAGTCTGGGTATCAGGCCTGAGGGCATCAGTATTTTGGGGGGAATCAGTTTTTCCTGAGAGAATCAGTTTTACCTGAGGGTATCAGTTTACTGGCTGAGTTTTGGGCGGAATTCAGTAGATAGCACAGTTGTTCAGCTATGCTTACACCTGTTTTGGTGAAATCAAGCTGAGATGCTGCCTGTTTTCTCTTTCACAAGGGTAGTCGTGGAACTATAGCTTCAAAAGGTTCCAATATCCCTCGGTACATTGGGCTTGTGCTGATAGACTTTGTCAGGTCAGAGATTCAGTTCAAGGGCAAATCACTGTTCCTTCGCCAGAGGCAGGGTAAAAAGGCCAGTCAGGCACAGCTCATCAGTTCAACAGTCTTCGGATCAACAGTCATTATCCATCTTACCTGTGTGCAGTTGGGTTGAGATATCTGCTTTTACCACAGAGACAGATATATCGATAGATCAGTTAGATCAGGGCAGTATGGCAAGAATGGAGGAGATGATGCGTCAACTCCAAGAAAGTATGAAAACCATGCAGCAGGACGCTGTTCGTCAAGTCGAATTTGCCAAACAACAAGTCAAGGTCATGGCTCAACAGGCAGAGTTAATTGCCAGGCTACAATAGCAAACCAGAGCATCTGCTTCATACGAGGTTCCTCCCCCACCAAGAGTCCCAATACCCGGGGAGACGGCAAATGTCCAGAATGTCCAGGAGGATACAGACATCCTAACGGGGCCACCTCCGCCCCCGATTCTACCTCAACTATCCAAGGCACCCACGCCTATCAATCTACCGGACTTCTCTTTTGAGTTCCAGGTGGACCCCACGGCATTAAAAGTGAGCAAGCTTGAAAAGCTGTTCAAGAAATCTCAAGGTGTGAAGTCCATTCTGGACATTGAGGATGGGTACACCAACTCGGCCGTGACGCTGCCGGACTGGTTCAAGATACCACATATCGACCGCTTCGATGGTTCTGGAAACCCAATGGTGCACCTCCACCTGTTTTCTGATTTCCTGAGGCCAATGGGCTTGACCACAGTCTAGAAGCTATCTCTATTTGGCCAAATTATGTCTGGGATAGCCGCAGTCTGGTATGCGAAATTGGAGAACTCTGTGAAACAAAACTGGGAAGAGATGGCTGATGCCTTCATTGCTCAATACTCCTATAACACACAGATCGAGGTCACAACTTGTGATCTTGAAGTCACTCGCCACGAGCCAAAGGAGAGCTTCTCTGATTTTGTGACCCGCTAGAGGGCTAAAGCCTCGATGATGAGCATCAGGCCCGTTGACAAAGATCAGATTCGGATGGTTGTGTGCAACCTCCAGCCCAAGTTCATGCAAAAGATGATCGTTCTCCCCCTACCCACATTTGCAGATTTACACGAGATTGGCGTACAGATTGAAGACGCAATGAAATAAGGTCTGATTGACCACGAAAGGGAGTCACCGAAGAAGGGTTATACACGTGGTTCGAATGCGACCACCAGTGGTGACGCAGCTGCAAGATCTTCTGAAGTTGGAATGGTCACCACCACTCCCAAAACAGCCACCCCCTTTGTTGGTGCATCCAATCCAAATCCCCGAACCTCAGACTATCTACAACGAGGCAAGAGGATGTTCACCCCACTTTATATGCCTTCGTCTAAAGCTCTGGGGGTCCTACTCAGGAAAGGACATTTGAAACTGTTAGAACAACGGCCTCTACCCGACCCTCTCCCTCCAAAGCATGACCCGGCTAAGTATTGTGCTTTCCATCAACAAACTAGTCATGGCACCGACAGTTGCGTCCGTCTTCACCACGAGATACAAAATTTGATTGACAACAACGTCGCCACACCAGTCTCGCAAAGTCTATCGGCACTAGATCAGTGAACTTGGGGGATAATGTGATGTGATCGACGGATGAACCACCTGCAGGCGGCACTCAGTTTACCCCAGATGTGGCGTATGGCACGCACTATTTTGAGCATTTGCAAATGCTAGCTTTTGTACTTTTTGACTCCGGTATTGAGTCAGTTTTGTTATGTTGTTTAGAGTCTGTCTCGCTGTATAGAGTCAGTCTTTTTATATTGAGTCAGTTGGGGTCTATCTTGTTGTATCGAGTCAGTCCTGTTGTATAGGAGTCGAGTGATTCCGGGGGCGTTACCTCGGACATCACTTGCTTGTTTTGTGTTTGTCTTTTCGCTTTCTTTTGAGTCTGTTTCTGCCTTGGAGCCGGTTGTGCCAACAGATTTTGAATGGAACAGCAGTAATTTTCACACTCTTGTGTTTGCTTCTGCCTTGTGCCAGTTGTGCCAGAAGTTCTGAATGAGATGGCGGTATTTGACTAAAACTGTGTCTTTTTCTATGCCTTGAAGTCATTGCATTGACCTAAGTTCTTCAAAACTTTTCAAACACTGTGATGAAAACGAAGATGAAGGAATTCCTCGGGATTTGCAAAAATTTGATCAACTGAGAGAAAGAGAGGCGTGTTAAGCCCTTAATGATTGAGATCATGCTTGTTAATGCGAGTACTGAGAAGGATCCTGGCTTGATCCAGATTGGTTCTACACTGTCTTCAGCGCGAGCGATTTGTTGCTTTCTTAAAAGATTTCAAAAAATGTTTTGCGCCATCTTGCGAAGACCTGTATGGAATCGCTCTTGAGATTGTGCATCTTAGGATCACTCTCAACCTCGAGACTCGACCCCCTTACTTTCAAACAATTGAACTTGGATTCGGAATGTTCAACGGTCAACCACAATACGAGGCTTGTATGGCCAGATCAGAAGCACCCCTCGAACTAAGGGCAAAAGTTGTCAGATAATGCACTCGAAGAGTCAAAGACGAAGATCGACAAGAATGCCAAATCCTAGAAGGGAAGAAAGAAGAAAGTTGTGTTGAAGAACAACCTAGTTCCTACCCAGAACACTAGGGGCAAATTCAGCCCCCATCGGATGAACTCCTACATCATTAGCGAACAGCAACCATTCTCCAAGATTCGGAGGCTTCGAGACCTTAAAACCATTTGGCATGGACAAAGCTACTCTTTTACCCTTGAGAGGCTCGCTGGGCCGAAAACCCGGAAGGGCGACCCAGGCAAAAGTTAGAGCAAGAAAGAAAAAAAAGAAAAAGAAAAAAAATGCAAAGATTGAAAAAAAGAAAAGAAGAAAAATGAAGAAAATGAAAAAAGAAAGAAGAAAAAAAAGAAAAGAAATGAAAAGAAAAGAAAAACGGAGCTCGCAAGGTTGAAAACCCGGAAGGGCGGCCTTGGCAAAAGTTAGAGCACAAAAGGAGAGGTTAATACCCGATTGTACCTTAACCCGAACTACGTAAGGCTTGATTCCCATGTTTGGGATACGTAGGCAACTTCATTCTGAAGTCCATCCACAAACACTTCCAAATCGATTGTGTCCATGCAATGGTTCCAATCTTCTTTGTCATTTCTGTATCCGAGAGTTCGGTTGTGATCATCGCGGTGAGAATTGGTCACAGTGTGCTACGGTGCATTTCAAACAAGGGGCAACTTTCCATTGCCATACGGTGCGCTGTGGTGCCATTCAAACAAGGGGCAATTTTCCATTGCCATGCAGTGCCGTTCAGACAAGAGGCAATTTTCCATTATTATGGATCTGAGGTTGTGCATCTCAAGAGTAAGTTCCGTGCTCGTTGAGCAATGGACGTTTGGAAAAATAATTTTTGAGAATTTTTACTGAGGTTGACTAATTTTCTTGAAAATTATTCCATTTTTCCAAAACCGGATCATTTTCTGGGACCCAAAAAGGGAAAATTTTCAGTGCTCATAGCCTGACTTGCGTGATTTTGAATCAGAAAATCGAACAAGTATGTTAATCTAACTTTCATATTGAATAAAATTGCTTTAGTAGAAAGCCAAAACAAAAAATGGTCAAAATGATGAACCAGGGGCACAGTTGAGTCAGATGTTCTGTCTTTTCCCCATCGTCAACCACTTTACCAGAAAGGGCACTCTACCTGCCAGAAAGGGGCACAACTGAAGTTTACAGCAAAATGCCGAAAGCTACCTCATCCTCCGAGCAACGGGATATCAAGCCGAGTGCGAACCACGAACTGGAATGGATCAAGATATTCCACTCCCTCATCTGGGCAGATCTAATCACGTCCAAACTCCCCAGGAGCGCATCGTCAACCGATGTCAACTGTAGATTGGCTGCACAGTCAGTCGTAGCACAATCCCTCTATGGAGAAAGTTCACTATTGTGAGCAGAAGAAAGAGAATCTAGCGGGATGCTAGAGGCAAGAGCCCACAACCTCCTGTTTATCCATCAACCACCTAGGGGAGGGATAAAAAATGAGAGATTAAAGAATAGAGAGATGTGCGTTGGGAGAAAAGTGAGAAAAGGGCTTCTTTTTTTTTTTTTTTTTTTTTTTTTCCAGAAAAACAGAGCCTGAGGGCCGAGTGATATGAGAATCACGAATGAGAAATGGTGGGAAATAATACCTGAAGAAACTGGCTCCTCGCGAACCGAGAGGTCTCTCATCCTTGTAATACGTATGAGTGACGTGTTTGTTGTGTTGTTTGTCTCGATTCTTGTTTTGAGTCGTTTCGAGTGTTACTCGATGTCCTTTTTGTTTTTTCTTTGTTGAGTCGTTTTGACTGTGGTCAGTTGTGGGCTCAATACCCAGTCAAGAACTCATTTCTCGATTTCAAAAAAATCGTTTTATGCTCAGAGTGCTGTGCCATTCTCCACGTTTGTGCAAAACAGGATTTTTTCTTTCATAAAACCACAGGGTTCAACCCAGGTCATGTCAGAACAGTAGAACTAGGACCTATCTGAAGCTACATGGGTTCCAGGCTGCGAAGCAAAAGAAAAGAGGGAAAATTTAGAGCATCTTAGTCTGTTTCAACTTCAGTAAATTCCGAGACAGCATTCTAGGTGCATCTTGTCAGGCCTCGCCTTTCTCTGGAGTATGAGTGTATCTCAACCCCAAGCTTAAGTCTGCTTCAAGTTAGAATGGCAATTAAAGCAGCTGCAGATGTTATTTCTCGCCAATATAGACAGGGTATCCCCTTTTGAGCTGAGCGTGTTGCCAAGTCCTCTGAGAGGTAAATCGGAGGCACCAGAGTACATGTTTGATGCCCCTCTATTGCATAGAATGTGCACTTTCATATACACTTATGTTACATGCATGCCGCGCAACGTTATGATTCATGCATAGAATATGCTTGCTTTCGATTCTGCATAGAATATGCTTTACTTTCAATGTTGCATAGAATGTGCTTTCCATGTTGCATAGAAAATGCACCTCACTTGCATAGAACATGCATTTACTCGCACTGTCTTGTGCACTTACACTTTGTATCTCACTCGCACTGTTTTATGCATTTAATCTACATCGCACTGTCTTGTGCACCTGTATTGCATTGTTTTGCACGCTCCTTTGTTTGGAAACACCGGGGATACGTCTTTATGTTTCTCTTTCATTCCGAAACACCGTGATACATCCCTATGTTTCTTCTACTTTTCCGAAACACCGGATACGTCCCTATGTTTCTTCTTCTTTTCCGAAACACTGGGATAAGTCCCTATGTTTCTTCTCATTTTCCGAAACACCGGGATACGTCCCTATGTTTCTTCTCCTTTTCCGAAACATCGGGGATACGTCCTTATGTTGCTCCTTCTTTCTGAAACACCGGGATACGTCCTTATGTTTCTCCTTCTTTCTGAAACACCGGGATACGTGCTTATGTTTCTCCTTCTTTCTGAAACACCGGGATACATCCCGATGTTTCTTCTTCTTTTTTCAGAAACACCGAGACACGTCCCTATCTTTCTCCTTCTTTTTCCGAAACACTGGGGCGCGTCCCTATTTTCTCCTTCTTTCTGAAACCGTGGGATATGTCCCTATGTTTCTCCTTCCTTCTCTGAAACACCGGGATACGTCCCAATGTTTCTCCTTCTTTTGGAAACACCGGGATAGGTCCCTACGTTTCTCCCTCTTTGGTTAAGAGCATTTGCACTACGTTCCAATGCTTATACCTTTTTCGAAACACCGGGATACATCCCTATGTTTCTTCTCCTTTTCCGAAACACTGGGATACGTCCCTATGTTTCTTCTCCTTTTACGAAACACCAGGATACGTCCCTATGTTTCTTCTCCCTTTTTGAAACACCGGGATACGTCCCTATGTTTCTTCTTCTTTTCCGGAACACCGGGATACGTCCCTATGTTTCTTCTCCTTTTCTGGAACACCGGGATACGTCCCTATGTTTCTTCTCCTTTTCTGAAACACGGGGATACGTCCCTATGTTTCTTCTCTTTTTCCAAAACACCGGGGATACGTCCTTATGTTTCTCCTTCATTCTGAAACACCGGGATACGTCCCTATGTTTCTTCTTCTTTTCCGAAACACTAGGATACGTCCCTATGTTTCTTCTCCTTTTCTGAAACACCGGGATACGTCCCTATGTTTCTTCTCCTTTTCGGAAACACCGAGATACGTCCCTATGTTTTCCTTATTTTCCAAAACACCGGGATACGTCCCTATGTTTCACCTTCCTCTTTCCGAAACACCGAGATACGTCCCTATGTTTCTTTTTCTTTTCCGAAACACCGGGATACGTCCCTATGTTTCTTCTCCTTTTTCGAAACACCGGGATACGTCCCTATGTTTCTTCTCATTTTCTGAAACACCGGGATACGTCCCCATGTTTCACCCTCCTTTTTCAAAACACCAGGATACGTCCCTATGTTTCTCTCTCCTTTTTCAAAACACCGAGATATGTCGTTATGTTTCTCCCTCTTTGGTTAAGAGCATTTGGAATATGTTCCAATGCTTATACCTTTCCGAAACACCGGGATAGTTCCGTATGTTTCTCCCTCTTTGGTTAAGAGCATTTGGAATGCGTTCCAATGCGTATACCTTTCCGAAACACCGGGACACGTCCCTATGTTTCTCCCTCTTTGGTTAAGAGCATTTGGAATACGTTCCAATGCTTATACCTTTCTGAAACACCGGGACACGTCCCTATGTTTCCCTTTCTTTGGTTGAGAGCATTCGGAACATGTTCCAATGCTTATACCACCCCTTTCCCATTCACGTGCAATGCATCGAGATCTTGTTTGAGACCTCGGGTGGCCCCAATGGTTGCTCTTAGTCTTCTTCGCGTGAGACGCAGTGAGAATTGTATAATTTTCTTACATCCTTTTTGCATGAGATGTAGTTTGGTTTGTGTTTACTTGCTTGCATAGCATTCGCTTAAAATGTTGCATTTATTTTGCATAATTGTTTCATTACAGCCCTCTTTGCATAATCATAAGTTATGCCCTTGCATCATGCATGTCATTTGCATTTTGCCCCAGCCTGTGGGCACATCTATATTATTTTGTTTGTTTGTTTGTTTGTCCAAGTCTTCGGCCTTGTCAAAAATGGGTCGTCTCTAGGCTTTGACATTAACTCCCGTCACTTCGTGACTTTCGAGTTCTGTCAAAGAGGGGCAACTGTAGACACCCCATTTTTGACCGACCTTAAGACTCAGACGTCATCGATTGAGCGCTCGGTGATTGCGCATGTTGTGCTCGTTCTGAGGTTTTGGAGTTTCGGCTGAGGTCCTTACCCCCGGACCTCGGGACCCTTTTATGCTTTGCCTCGGTTTGTGGACCAGGTCTCGCTTTCTCTTCCTGGAGGGAGGGAGAGGTCTTGTAGACCATTTCTCAGTGGCCGTAGGCTACTTTTCGTGGTCGCAGGCCACTGTTCCCGTTTGGAGTTTTCAGAGCCGTCAGCCGTGCACCTCCGTTCAAGACCGCTTAACTTTCTCCGTTTGGCACAGTTTTTGGCACACAGCTTGCTTCCTCTCTCTGGAGTTTCATTGTGGACCGAGAGACCACCTTTGTGGTCGCCCGCCACCTTCGATGCTTAACAGCCTGTTTTCGGGGCACCCGACTATGGGTTTTGACCCCCGAACCCTCGTTTTGCATCCGTCTTGGTTCATTTTTGGCATAGACCTTGTTTTCATTGTTTGGGAGGCGGTACATGGGTGGGAGACCACCTTTTCTCCTTGGAGACCACTTTTCTCCCGCCAACCGGTTTTCTTGTCAAGAAGCTTGTCTCCTTGGTCTTTGAGCCAAATTTACTGGTCTCCCACCATACGACTAGCTTGCATTCAGTTAGGAGACCACCAAATGAGGCTGCCGACCACCTTTCATTGGGTTGGACCTTTTGAACTAGTTGGCCGACCACTAAAAGTAGCTGGCCGACCACCTTTTCTAGTCGGCCTGCTCCCTCTAGCTTTGTCTCTGTAAGTGCTTGCCAGCTAGAAGGCACAAACTGCATCCTCCATACACGTGTATGGAAGATCTTGAGCCTTGGTTTTTAGCTTCTTTGAGAAGCTTTGGCTTGAAACCTTTATAAAAGGAGGGCCTCCCCCTCCTTGAACCAGGTTCAGATTTTTGCTTAAGGTAAAATATATATATCCCTCTACATCTCTCTATTTTGGCTCCAAAAGTGTGTGATTCTTGGCCCTTTGCACACCACCTCATAGCCTAACCCTTCTACCATTGCTTGGAGCTTCTTGGAGGCCATTTTCAGAGGTTAAGGAGTTGGGTTTTGGGTCCAGAAGTTGCTGTCTTGCTGAGCTTCAAGGGTAACACACTTTTTCCCTCTTTTAAGCTTTACTTTGATCCATCTCTTAGCCTTATTTGCATGCATATTTGAGCTTTGTTGTCAACTAAAAAAAGTCTTTTTTTGAGGTCCTTTTGATGTTTATTTCAGGTCATTTTGTTGCTGGGGGTCATCTTCCCCCTTGCATGCTTCATTTTGCCTTGTTTTGAGCCATACCCTAAGGCCTTTGTGTTGACCTTTGCTTGGCCTTTTAACCACTGAAATCCAGCGGATTTTCAGTGGTTAAAATGTGTTTTTAAGAACCAAAATCAGAGAGGGGTGACCCTCTCCCTCTTTCTCTTGTTCACTAGCTTTTTTGGCCTTACAAAGGGGCCTTCATTTGCACATCTCCAAGCCTTGTTTTAGGCCCTTTTCAGTGATTTTTAGGGCCTGCCTAGGCTCTGTCCAGAGTTTGTTTTGTCACCTTGGGTGTGTCTCTTGCATGTGTCGAATAACCCCTCTTATAGCCTATCAAAGGAGCATGTCATTCTTGCTTGCATTGATCATGTTTCAGTGGGTTTTGGGGCTTTATTTGGCATGTCATGTCTCTGACTGTTGCTGGTTTAGTGGCCTCTTGAATGCTCCATATGCTTGTAGTGTAATCCATGTTCACTAGCTCGCATTGCATGTTGTTTTGGCCCTTGATTCTAGCATATTTTGGCCATGTTCTAAACTGATTTTATTCATGATTTGGGCTGCCTTAGCTCTATTTTGAGGTCCCATGGTCGAATGATGCTTGCCATGCATACTTGTAGTGTAATACCCTTGCCTAGCTTCGAGTTTTGAAGCCTCTTGCACGCTTAACATGGGTTCTTTTCATGTTTTGGCATCATTGAACATGTTATTTCAGAGCTTATACTTGTGCCATATTCCCACGTTTTCCACTCTTTGAATGTGTTTAAGAGTTGTGCTTGTATGCCTCATTTTTGGGCTATTACATGAGCTTCATTTTTGTGCATTGCAAGCCATTTTTCCACAGTTTTGGGTCTGCATAGGGACTGTTTGGGGTTGGTTTGGTCATTTGGGCATCGCTTTGGATACCTCTAGTGTAATGCACTTCTCTAGTTTCGGTAATTGTGCCATCCAACATGCATCGGGTGAGTTGTTTGCATGATTCGGGGCCATTTTGCATGTCATTCTAGAGCTGAAATATATGCCATTGTGTTCCATGTTCCATACTTGCCATGCTCTTGGAGAGTTGTATCTTGTGCCCTTGGCTTGGAACCTTTGCATTGTGTATGCTTATGTGTCTTGTTACTTTGATTTCATCATCCATTGGCCACATAGCCTCATGGTAAGCATGCTATCATGGCAGTCACTCACACGCATGCAAGGATGCCAAAGCATAAACACTTACCAAGTACTCTGAGCCAAAGAAAAAAGCTAATTAGAAAACATGCATGAATCCTAACTATGCTGAGATGCTTAATGCAACACATGCTAGAATGCAACTAAGATAGGCTCGACTATTCTAAGATGGCATGTGAGATGCTAAAGGTAACATGTATTCAACTTGGAATTGAAATACGATGCAGTTAGTATGATGCGGCGAGCCCGGTGCCTGCAAAACAGATGAATGGATGCAAACATACGAGCATAAGGATGCTAATTGAAACGTGCCCTAAAACTAACCATTATAAGCTGGTAAATAAAACGGAGAAAGACATGGGGTTGGAAGACATACATCACACACACGCACACTTATTACAATGTTGCCCTCTCTCAGAGGGTCCGAATGAATAGTACAGAATAAACTAGCTAATCTAAGCTAATTAAACTAATTATTACACAACATTAATTAATTAACGAATTAAGTAAGTAAGTAAGGAAACTAGCATGCAAATTAAACAAAATGGACTGCCTTAGCTCTGTTCCGAATGATAGGGATGAATGCATGCTCAAGTCGTCTTGTCGGGAAATCCATTGTGATGCCTCGATTTGCCTCTGTTTGCAACTGGTCTCAGAGCACTGTACAAAGCTCCAGAAGGCGGCTGACCAGTTTTTGCTGCTGGTTTTCGGTTTGCTGCAATAGAGAGCGAGAAAGGGGCATGGCAAAGTATTTTCAACATATGTGTGCATGACCACTCTCCCCATCATTGCACAGGCTCCAGGGAGTGTAGTCCTCGATCCTCGTGCCACCAATCACGCATCTCGATGCATGATGGCCGAGGAGTCGGATTGCACGACTCGATGTAAAATGAATGCATATATAAACACAACAAGGCCTAAACTCCATCATGGGTAATCCGGAGTGTCGGCGACCGAGAATCGGGGCACGTTTCGTCACTTGGAGTACGAAACGTCCCTCATTTCCCGTGTTTGGACTAAACCCTATTCCAAACAGAATGCAATATATATGGCATACACAATACGACTAGCATGCAACCTAATCATGCTAGCATGCGAGGGATGATATGCAAACATGCAACTAGCATACACAATGCTACGAACCAGGAATGGCATACTCAATGCACATGAACTATATGGCATACGCAATGCACATAGAAAGATGGACATGCACGAAGACATGAACAAAGCATACACAATGCGACGACCAAGCATGCGACAACATGGATATGGCATACATAATGCAAGATAGACTTAAACTAAAATGAATGGGCCTCAGCCATGCTCAAATCAGTGGCCATACATGATGAAAATGAAGCAACAACACACATGCAAACATGCACAGATGCAAGGGACCAAACCTAAGGTACAAAGTGCAACTCCACCAAAGCATGGTAAGCATGCAATATGGCATACAATCACATATTTTCTAGCTCTGAAATGACATGCAAGATGGTCCCGAATCATGCAAACACCTCACACAATGCATGCTAGATGGCCCAAATGCCGAAACTAATGAAGTGGATTACACTATAGGTATGCAAAGCGATGCACAAATGACCAAACCAGCCCCAAACAATCCCCATGCTGGCCCAAAACAGTAGGAAAATGGACAAAAATGGTGGCTGAAAAGACACGGAAATGAAGCTCATGCAATGGTCCATAAATGAGGCATACAAGCACAACCCTCAAATGCATTTAAGGGGTGGAAAACATGGGAACATGGCAACCTTACATGCTCTGAAATACCATGCACAATGACCCCAAAACATGCAAACACCTCAATATAAGCATGCAATAGGCTTCAAAACTCAAAGCTAGGCAAGGGTATTGCACTACAACCATGCATAGCAAACATCATTCGACCATGAGGCCTAAAAACAGAGCTAAGGCAGTCCAAAACATGCACAAAATCAGTTTAGAACATGGCCAAAATATGCTAGAATCAAAGGCCAAAACAACATGCATTACAAGCTAGTGAAGAGGATTTACACTACAAGCATGTGAAGCATTCAAGAGGCCACTAAACTGGCATAAGAAAGAGGTATGACATGCCAAATAAAGCCCAAAAACCCACTGAAACATGGTCAATGTATGCAAGAATGACACGTGCCTTTGATATGCTATGAAGAGGGTTATTCTACACATGCAAGATGGACATCCAATATGGCAAAACAAGCTCTGGACAGAGACTATGTAGGCCCTAAAACTCATCAAAAATGACCTGAAACATGACTTGGAAGCATGCAAATAAGGGCTCCTTTGTAAGGCCAAAAATGCTATAAAACAAAACAAGGAGGGAGAGGGTCACCCCTCTCTGATTTTGGCACTCAAAATAGCATGCTAGCCACTGAAAATCCACTGGATTTTAGTGGCTAAAAGGCCAAACAAAGGCCAACACAAATGCTCTAAGGCATGGCTCAAAACAAGGTAAAAATGAAGTATGCAAGGGGGTAGATGACCCGAAAAAAAAAATGATCTTAAACAAACATGTTAAGGGCCTCAAAATAAGACTTTTTTCAGTTTACACCAAAGCTCAAATATGCTTGCAAGTATAGCTAAAAGATGAAGCAAAATAAAGCTTAAAAGAGGGGATAGTGCGTTACCCTTGTAGCTTCAAAAAAACAGCACACCTCTTGACGAAAACTCAACCTTTAACCTCTGGGAATGACCTTCAAGGAGTGCTTAGGTTGATGGTGGAAGTGTTAGGCTAGGAGGTGTAGTGTAAAAGGGCCAAGAACTATGCACTTTTGGAGCCAAAATAAAGATATAGAGAGGGAGGTATATGTGTATGCCTTCGGGAAATTCTGAACCTTCACAAAGGAGGGGGGGCCCTCCTTTATAGCGAAGAGGGTCCAAAGCTTCTCAAAGAAGCTAAAAAATAAGATTGAAGATCCTTCATACACGTGTATGGAGGATCCATTCTGTGCCTTCCAGCTGGCACAGCTGGAATCAACTCACTAAGACAGAAAATGTGAGAGCTGGCCGACCAGTTCAGGTGGTCGGCTGACCACTTGCCCTGGTCGGCCAACCAAGGTCAAAAGGTGCAGGTGGTCGGCAGCTTCCCAGGGTGGTCTCCACATGAAATGCAAGCAAGTGGTATGGTGGGAGACTTGCAAAAGTGGCTTAAAAACCAAGGAGACCAGCTTTCTGACAAGAAAATCGGCTGGCGAGAGAAAAGGTGGTCTCCAAGAGAAAAGGTGATCTCCCACCCTTGTACCACCTTCCAAACAATGAAAACAAGGTCCATGCCAAAAATGAACCAAGACGGATGTGAAACGAGGTTTCGGGGGTCAAAGTGCGCAGCGGGGTGCCCCGAAAACAGGCTGTTAAGCATCGAAAGTAGCGCGCGACCACGAAGGTGGTCTCCCGGGCCATAGTGTCCCTTTAGACAGAGGAAACAAGGTGTGTGCCAAAAATCAGAGCAAACGGAGAACGTTGGGCAGTCCCGAAAAACCGGAAACTGGTCTCCAAACGGGAACAGTGGTCCACGACCACTGAGAGATGGTCTGCAAGACCTCTCCCTCCCTCCAGGAAGAGAAAACAAGAACTTGGTTCGTAAACCAAGGCAAAGCACAAAAGAGTCCCGAAGTCCAGAGGCGAGGCTCTCAGCCAAGACTCCGTAACCTCAGAACGAGCACAACATGCGTAATCACCAAGAACTCAATCGATGACGCCTGAGTCTTAAGGTCGGTCAAAAATGGGGTGTCTACTGTTGCCCCTCTTTGATAGAACTCGAAAGTCATAAGTGATGGGAGTGAATGTCAAAGCCCAGAGACGTCCCATTTTTGACAAGGCCGAAGACTTAGACAAACAAGCGAGATAAACAAGAGATGAGCCCACAGGCGTGCCCGCGGGCAGGGGCAAAATGCAAAACGACATGCACAAAGCCGAACGTAACTCATGACCATGCAAAGCAGCAAACTGTAATGAAGCAAATATTCACAATAAATGCAACAGTTTTAAGCAAGAATGCAAAGCAAAACTACATTTCATGCAGTATGGATGTAAGAGAATTACAATTCTCGCTACGTCTCACACGGAGAAGATACAATACCTGTCCGGTTTGTCTGGTCGCACCAGCTTGAAATAAACCGTACATACAATATCGTGCCTACAAAAGAGAGAAACCTAACAGGCACAACATAGTGAGCAACATATGTTCAACGCTATATCGAACGCAGACAAACATGGTGCCGATGAAAAAGTACATCGCAATGCATGAAGAAACGTGCGCGACAACGCAAGTTAAGCATGGAGGTATGACGATACCAGTGAAACATGCACAACAATGCAAGCGATGCGCATAATAATGCCAGTCACATGCATAACAATGCAGGATAAGCGCAACTTCAAAAGCATGTTTGAAACAAGACATTGAGCAAAGAAAAGCAAGCCTCGACAAGGGCAACTCAAACGGGACCTCCGGTTTCCCTCTCGGAGGGGTCGCAACGTACTCAAAAAGGATACACCTGGCTCTCGGTGAGTAACGATGAGCCATGCGTCGAGGATTGGATTTGAAGTTCCCGCGGAGGGATTTCGCGCCGAAAAGTGCACTTTCCTTGTACTTTCTTGAGAGCCGGGGGCTCCGATCACCACCAAAATTTGCACGGAGAACAAAGAGTCATTGGAGACCACCCAGGAGAGCCACCGACCACCTAGGGAGGCCACCAACCTAGTTTTGTGCAAGGGGGTGGTCGGTCTACCAGGAAAGGTGGTTGGCCGACCACCTGTCCAAATCCGGGAAAGTTTTGTCTTTTTACACTTGTTTCTTTAAATCCACATGTCCCAATCACTATTCCTCACACCCTTAAGGACGAAATCAGTTCTCCTTCCTTCCTAGACCATTTTCTCTCTCAGATCTACGCTTTATACGCGTTTTCCAACGCCCTACGCAAAGTTGTTTCGCGAAATCTTTCAGTTTTCTTCACTTTGGACCGATTAAAATTTGATTTCGGAGCCTCTTTCTTCATTTTCACCACTTGGGGTAAGTTTGTCTCAAAATTTGGAACATTTTCTCGGGAGTTGACTTTTGATGACTTTTTCATTTCCTGAGAGTTGACTTTTGTTGACTTTTTCCAATTTTGGCTCATTTTGCTCATTTTTGCTCCTTTTTGCAGATTTCTTCAAATGGCGGGTCATTTTCCTCATGGTGGAGGTCCTCCAGGTGCCGAGGGTGAGCCGGACATCATGTCCTTGCCCTCGAGAGTTCGACCGTTTGATCTCGAGAGGTATCATCCTTAGGAGCGCGTCCTTCCTCAGGCCACTTTCTACCATTTCACTGACTTTGACGACCGAGCACCTGCGGATCTGTTGCTACGGGAGCCAGAGACTCATCTCTCTCATCAGGCACGAGAGGTACGTACTTCACTTTTACATTCTCTGCAATGCATTCTACATTTCATTCACATTTCATACTTTCGCTATGTATGCTTATCCGCTCGTTTTGAACACATTTGCACACCATATTTCTGCTTATTTTAGCACATATCTCACAGCACATAATTCTGTTGAGTGGGCACACAGCTTGTTCTGAACACTTAGTCTATAACACAGCATTCTGTTTGCATTTTGAACACACAGCTCAATTACTCGAATTTCTGAACATGCAGCTCATACTTTTTATCGTGAACATGCAGCCCACAGTTTTTGAAAGTTGAACACGCAGCCCAAACTCTTGATGGTGAACACACAGCCCACTTTTTTGAAAGTTGGACACGCAGCCCAAACTTTTGATGGTGAACACACAGCCCACATTTTTCTAAAATCTGAACACGCAGCCAAACTCTTGATTATGAACACAGTGCCCATAGTTTTTGAAAGTCGAACACGCAGCCCAAACTCTTGAGGTGAACACACAGCCCACAGTTTTTGAAATTTGAACACGCAGCTCAAACTCTTGAGGTGAACACACAGCCCACTGTTTCATTTGCACGCAACGCATATTGAACACACAGTTCTTACATTTCACTTCTGAACTCACAGCTCATTCATTTCGTTTGCACGCAGCTCATACTGAACACACAGTTCATTTACTTCATTTGCATGCAGCTCATACTGACCACACAGTTCATTTACTTCATTTATGAACACGCAGCTCATACATTTTATTCTGAAAACTGAATACATCTGTTAATTCTGAATGCAGGTATCTTCTCGTTCTACGCGAGGTTATGGCTCGATCATCGCTAGGGAGTGGTATGCAGAGCTCCCAGAGACCGTTCGTTACGTGGTGGACGGGGTAGGATTTGGGCCCTTCTGCGCGGGACTATCTTGCTACCCTGCGAGCAGGACCTTGATAGGGGCACTCATGGAGAGATGGTGGGACACCACCAACTCTTTCCACTTCTCAGCTACTAGGGATATGACGATGACCCCGTTCGACTTTGCGATGCTGACTGGCCTTGATGTGGTCGGCCGACCGGTCCCCTACGATGAGGATATGGGCAAGTGGGAGGCTACCTGGATTTATTTGTTGGGAGGTCGCCCATTGATTGACCGATCTTCGGGCAGAGTTAGGTACACTTGGCTCCCCGTGCAGTATAGGGGGAGTACGCCCGGGACTTTTGAGGAGATAGAGTAGTACGCTCGAGGTTTTTTGATGTTCCTCCTTGGGACCACTTTGTTCTCCGACAGAGGGAACACAGTTGGACTGTATCTACTCAGTGCTTTGGTGGACCTATCACAGGTTAGCTAGTATGACTGGGGTGGCGCCGGCCTCGCTACCCTCTACTGCTATATGAGTGCGACTTCCCGCGGACGGGGGAACATAGTTGGCGGCTACTGGAGAGCCTGGGAGGTACCTTCTGCCCTCTTGATTTACATTTCTACTTTTCATTATCTGTACATTGCACAAGACACACTTTTCATTCTGTATTCTACATTCTGCACTCAGCACTCTGTATTTTCTGTATATTCTGTATTCTGATGGCCACTACCCTGTTTTCCACAGCTATGGGTTTGCGTGTACTTTCCGACGCTAGCCCCAGAGTTCAGGGTGGAGGTGCTTCTTACGATCCCTTACTCTCACATATTTGAGGGTCGATGCCAGGCGAGGGCTCGAAAGACTCTGCCCTTCTTGCGACAGTTTTTTGACACGGTGCGGGCGACCGAGGTACTTTAGAACTCTCAGTTCTTCATATTTTCAGCTTTGATTCATCTCGCCTATTTATGACATCTGATTGGCTCATGCACTTGTTATCCTCAGATCGTTTGGCGGCCTGGGCACCCTTGGTAGGAGATATCCGTTTCCAATTCCTGGGGGCATGGGCTTCTTCTCAGTATAGGACTTTGTTTGAGGGGCCAGTTGGCAGGGCCTGGTTTCTGGGAGATCGTTTCATGCGCCAGACGATGGGCGTCCCTCAGCAGAGTGTCCCTTCAGCACCTCCTGATGACATGAGGTCCGCTAAGAGACTCACTCCCGAGGAGGTCGATATCGCTATGTTGGGTACCGATGCAGCTCTGCACACGGAGGAGGGGGAGTATGCGACTTACCGCCACACATACTTGATGCCCCCACTGATGGGTGTCCGTATTTCTACTAGGAGGGCTGCTGGTGCACCATCGTCAGCTCGAGCCCGGGCTATAGACGTTTCTTCGTCTAGCAGGGCCGGCACATCGAGGAGTGGGGCTAGACAGATTCCTCCGATTCCCCCGACTTATCAGCACGCCGAGTGGCCAGATCTTCTGACCGAGTTGACTGGATGGCGATACGGGTCACCTTACCTGATTCCAATAGAGCCTCCTATGCCCGATCACTGATATTTCAGTGATCCTGACTCACCACTGGTATGTTCCACTGCTTTCATTTGTCACTCAGATACTTAAGCATTCATTTATTCATTGATGACTTGAGTTTGTATCTGCAGCCTCCCAGGGAGTATTCTGATGATCTGCTCGGATTGGTGGCCTCACTTGAGGGCATGGTCTTGCGGAGAGAGACACAGCTATTCATCGCCGGTGTTACGGTATTTTTCAATTTTCTCGCATTTATCATACTTCTGATGACATGCCACCGCTACAGGCCGGGCCATCCAGGCCTTTTTGAGGAGCTGGGATAGGGGACTTGTCTCGCAAACGAGGCAGGCGCAGAGCACCCGTCATAGATAATGAGGAGTCCAGTGAGGAGGAGTCTGCACATCCTCAGTCAGAGACATCCGCAGACAGAGAGGAGGGCTCCAGTTCTGGTTTTGAGAGTGGAGGTGATGCCGGGGAGAGTTCCGAGGACAGCAGCTCCGATTCAGATAGTGGTGCTAGTGGAGGTGGTGCAGGGACTTCTCAGCCGAAGAGGATGAAGAGGGCCTCCTATTCTTGCACTTGATAGCACTGATGCAGATGTTCCTACTTTATTTGCCTTTTTTACTAGTAGTTATAGCACATTGTACATTATTAGGCAGTTTTATTTTCTGTAAAACTTGTACCCTTGTTGTAAAATGTTGTAACAAGGGAAGCATGATGGAATGAAAAAGCTTTTTGAAAAAGTGTTGTATTTTATGTTCTTAGCATCGCGTCGCATCATTTTGCACAAAAATGAGATTGAATGGAAATTGAGCATCGAAAAATTGCCAGGTCAGTTAGTGAACTGACGCAACAAACTAAACAACTTAACTTACTAAGAAACAACAAAACCTTAGCAA
Organism: Camellia granthamiana; assembly: GCA_036172215.1. Taxonomy (NCBI): domain Eukaryota; kingdom Viridiplantae; phylum Streptophyta; class Magnoliopsida; order Ericales; family Theaceae; genus Camellia; species Camellia granthamiana. The sequence goes on from CM069903.1 coordinate 128,301,045, forward strand.
GTTTTACAACTCGATAAGCAAAACACGACAATGTTGATAAACAAAGAGTAACAACTCGATGTACAAAACTCGACGACTTGATAAGCAAACTTAACAACTCGATAAACAAAACTTAACAACTTGATTAGCAAAATTCAACAACAACTCGATAAGCAAAACTCAACAACAACTCAATAAGCAAACACATTTCTGACAAACCGGGCGACGGAATGCATCCGAAATAGAGGTAAACGTGGACCTTCGACACTCCCAATGCATGGAAAAGCTAGGAGCTCTCTTCGAGAGGCTAGGACAAGGCCAAAACCCAACTTTCTTCCATGGCCGACCACCAAAGAAGGCTGGCTGACCAGCTATTTTCCTTGGAGACCAAAGGGGTGCTCGGCCTACCAGAAAAAGTGGTCGGCCGACCACCTGGTTTGGCAACCACCAGATTTTTGACACGTGTCCCCAAATAGTGCCTTATCCTCTATAAAAGTTCCAGCTTCGTGGTTCTTTCATTTCATCTCAGTTTTGCATCAAAATAGAGGCATTCCTTATCGAAAATCTCGCAGCTTGGATTGCTACTTTAGACTGCTCGGAAAAGTTGAACTTCCGGGGCTTCGGCTTGAATGCACTATTCACATTGAGCCGCACTCCGCTGCATCATCCCTTTCTCCATGCCGCGGCGAGGTTTTGGAATCCGGTAACATATGTCTTTAGCTTCGGCGGGCAAGAGATGTGTCCTACCTTCGAAGATTTCCAAGCTTTGATGGAGTCCGAGCGCAACGAGAAGATCTTGCCCCAACTCCACTTCGGCTATGCTCAAGCCTTAGGACAAATGTGTGGGCTCACTATGCACGATACTCGGTCTCTGATCTGTAATAGAGAATTGGACATCCTTAGCTTGATTCGACATTTTTCTGATCCCGGTGACCTCGGTGACCATCATTGGCAGGGCTTTCGGCGACACGCCCTTTGCTAGCGTTCGTCTGATTGAAGTTGCCCAAGGCTTTAAGCAGGGTAAGAGCTGCATTACCATGACATTGGACGAGACACTGATGGGCTTGGATGCTTTCCATCATCGGGAAACAACTAGATTTGCGGGAGACTACTACTGCTGCAGGTAATGTTTCCCTCCCTATCTCACATATATATTGCTCACATCACTCGGCCCTCAGGCTTGGTTTTTTCTCACAAAACCCTTTTCTCACTTTTCTCTCAACGTACACCTCTCTATTCTTTAATCTCTCATTTTTCAACCCTCCCCAGGTGTGGTTGATGGATAAGTTACAGGTTGTGGACTCTTGCCCGGCGTACTCAGCTCGCGGCTACTTCTTCCGACGTCGCCTAGTCGATGCCCTTGATGAGGGATGGTGGTTTGACTGGATATGCAATTTGTCTGTAGACGGCTTTTCTTGGTGTTGCCCTTGGCTCAATCTACCAGCATGAGCTATAGCATGTCTCAGCAGCCTGGGATTTAGTTGATTGGCCTGACACACTGCGTGTTCTACTTTCCTTTCCGGTTCCAGCGCCAGTTCAGCTAGGATCAGACTTGCCTGCCAAAGGGGATAGAGTACCCTGCTGCATTCCCGGTCCAAGGCGCACAGCTTGCTTGGTATGCCACAGCATGGAGGACGAGAGAACTCTTGGCCCCTGCTCCCACTTTCAGTTGCACTTTGTCTGATGAGTGCATAGATTGGCTTAATGAAGAGGCATAGATTGGGCCCACTTTGGCGTCAGAAGCTTCGACCAGCTCTGGGAGGAGGCGCAGGAACACCTGACTTATCTATGCCCCGAATTTATTGCTTTAATCAGTACTTTCAAGTTTTTCTTTATGAATGTAACCAAAAGCAACTTCAATTTGTATGCAAGAGCAAGAGGACTCTGTATTGAAATCAATAAAATTGAAGGTTGTGGGTACTGAAAGTTTCCCGCTTTGGTCCAAAAATGGTCTAAGTTGTAAAAAGATTAATTTGAGCAAAATCAACTTTTATTAAAACTTTTCAAAACCATTTTCGATATAGACCAGAACTGGACACGCCTGAGATCTGTCACTGAGATGCACAACCCCGGATCCCAGCAACTGGAAAGTTGCCCCTAGTCTGAATAGCACTGTACCGAAGATCACAACCGAAGCTCTTGAATGCTGAATAGACAAAGATGACCGAGATGATCAAATGGACAAAGTTGATCGGGGAAAAGTTTATGGCTGAACTTCAGGATGAAGTTGCCTACGTATCCCAAAGATGGGAATCAAGCCTTACGTAGTTCAGGCTTGGGTTCATTTGAGTATTTTCACTCTCCTTTTACGCTCTAACTTTTGCCAAGGCCGCCCTTTGCGCGTTTTCAACCTTGCGAGCTCAGTTTTTGTAATTTCAAATTTTTCATGCTCTAACTTTTGCCTAGGTCGCCCTTTCGGGTTTTTGGCCTAGCGAGCCTCTTAGGGGTAATATTTCTTCAATTTGTCCATGTTGATCGGCTGTGAGAACTCTAAGCCATCTAGGTCCATCAGAACGACAGCTCCACCTGACCAGATAGACTTGATGTTGTAAGGACTAGTCCAATTGGGTCTGAACTTGCCCCTAGGGTCATGGATGGGAGCTCGGTTGTCTTTGAGCACCAAATCTCCTTCTTTCAAATTCCGGGACTTAACCTTCTTGTTGAAAGCCCTGGCAATTCTGCGCTGATAACCTTGAACATGGTACAGTGCTTTCAGTCTTCTTTCATCAAAGAGCATGAGTTCTTCAAATCAGCTCTGCTGCCAATCTGCTTCGGCTATCTGACACTCAGCCAGCACTCTCAATGACGGAACCTCAATTTCAATAGGTAGAACGGCCTCCATCCCATAAACTAATGAATATGAAGTTGCCCCAGTAGAAGTTCTAATTGAAGTCCGGTAGCCCCACATAGCAAATGGCAACTTATCTGGCCAGTCCCGGTAGGTTTCCACCATCTTCTACAGTATGTGTTTGATATTCTTGTTGGCGGCCTCAATTGCTCCGTTGGTCTGCGGCCGATATGTGGATGACTTATGAAAAGCCACGTTGTATTTTTCCAACAAGTCAATCACTTCTTTCTTGAAAGTGGGAACCGTTATCTGAAATAATCTCGTTTGGGACCCCATAGCAACAGATGATGTTGTTTCTGATGAACTTCGCAACATGTGAAGCCTTAAACACCGCATAAGATTGGGCCTCAACCCACTTTGTGAAATAGTCTATCGCGACCAGAATGAACTCATGCCCATTAGACCCCTTCAGAGTGACAGCCCCGATCACATCGATTCCCCAAACTGAAAATGGCCATGGCGAAGTCATATTGTACAACTTTGACGGTGGGATATTCATACGGTTTGCATGGATCTGACATTTGTGGCATCGCCGAACAAAGCCGATACAATCCTTCTCCATGGTGGACCAGTAGTAACCCTGTCTGAGAATTTTTCAAGCTAGCATCACCCCGTTCATATGCGCTCCGCACTCTCCTCCATGGATGGCCTCCATTAGGCGCTTCGACTTCTCAGCGTCAACACACAGCTTATGCATTCCCAGATGACCTCTCTAATACAATTTTCCTCCGCAGATGATGAACTAAGCAGCCATTCTTCTGATTGCCCTCTTATCCTTGGCATTTGCCCCTGGTGGATACACTTCTTTCTCCAAGAAGTTCCAGACATCGTAATACCAGGGGTTCTTATCTTGAACCTCTTCTATGGCAGCAATTGACTCGTAAGCTGGCGTAAACTTCTGGTCAATGATGATCGGGCGCATCCAGACTCCAAAAGGAATGTCTATCATGGAAGATAAAGTTGCTAGTGCATCTGCGAACCTATTGTTCTCTCTTAGTAGATGAGCGAAGTTCAGCTTCTCAAACCGAGGAATCAGCAGGTCCAAGGTCTGGTGGTACATTCTCATCTTTTCTTCTTTGACTTTCCAATCTCCTTTAGCTTGAGATACAACCAGGTTCGAGTCCCCGATGACGTCCAACCGTTTTGCCCCTAATTCTAGAGCGGCTTCTAAACCAGCAATGCATGCCTCATACTCTGCTTCGTTGTTCGAGACTTTGAACCGGAGCTTAATTGCTAGAGGGATGCGGGACTTGTCAGGTGCTATCAGCAACACCCCTACCCCATACCCGTACTGGTTTGACGCCCCGTCAAAATACATCGTCCAAAACTCATCGTCGATATGCAAAATAGCCTCATCTGGGAATAAATACTCGACTGCTTCATCCCCTTCCACTAGGTGATCGGCTAGGAACTCCGCTACCGCTCTCCCCTTTACTGACTTGCGAGTCACATACTTAAGATCGAATTCGGAAAGCAAAAGCAACCAACGATCTAGCCTGCCCGTAAGTGCCGGTTTCTCGAAGAGATATTTGATGGGATCTAATCTTGAAACCAACATTACGGAGTGAGCTAACAGGTAGTGCCACAGCTTCTTGGTAGCCCATACCAAGGCCAAACAAGCCTTCTCGAGTGGAGTGTAGCGGGTCTCGTAATCCAACAGCTTCTTGCTCAGGTAGTAGATAGGTCTTTCCACCTTGTCCTCAGACTCCTGCGCAAGCATTCAGCCCATCGTAGTTTCAGTCACTGAAAGGTACAAAATCAATGGTTTCCCCAGCTCGGGCGGTGATAACACGGGTGGGTTTTGTAAGTATTCCTTGATCTGTTCAAAAGCAGCTTGGCATCGATCGTCCCATTGGAACTTCTTTCCTTTCTTCAGGAGACCAAAAAGTGGTTCACAAGTCAAGGTTAATTTTGAGATAAACCGTCTTATGAATTGCACTTTACCCAGAAAGCCTCTCACCTCCTTTTCAGTCCTTGGTGGTGGCATTTCTAAGATGGCCTTGATTTTGGAAGGGTCGACCTCGATACCTCTCTGTGTAATCAAGAACCCCAGCATTTTCCCTACTGTAACACGGAACGTACACTTCTGACGATTCAGCCGCAACCGAAATTCTCTGATCCTTTGGAGAACCTTTGCAAGGCGGTGTAGTGGCCCTCTCTTTCTTTGGACTTGACAATCATGTCATCCACATACACCTCAACCTCTTTGTGGATCATGTCATGTAATATCGTGGTCGCGGCTCGTTGATATGTAGCTCCAGCATTCTTCAACCCAAATGGCATCACCCTATAGCAGTAAGTCCCCCACGGGGTGGTGAAAGCAGTGTTCTCCCGGTCTTCAGGTGCCATCGCTATCTGATTGTAGCCTGAGAATCCCTCCATGAACGAAAGCAAAGCATGCCCCGCTGTGAAGTCCACTAACTCATCAATATGCGGCAAGGGAAAGTCGTCCTTCAGACTGGCACTGTTCAAATCCCTGAAATCCACGCATACCTGGATCGTGCCATCCTACTTTGGCGCCAGAACAATGTTGGCCAACCAAGTTGGGTATTCGGATACCAGCAGGAACCCTGCGTCAATTTGCTTGGTGACCCCTTATTTAATCTTGAGAACCCAGTCTGGGCGGATCCTTCTGAGTTTCTGTTTAACGGGTCGGGCCTCTGGGTCAAGAGGGATCCGATGCTGTACAATCTCAGGATCGATTCCAGGCATGTCTTCGTAGGACCACGCAAAAACATCTTTGAAATCTTTTAATAAAGCGACTAAGCGCTCGCGTTCCTCGAAAGATAACGTGGACCCGATCTGGACAAGCCGCGGGTCCTCCTCAGTACCCACATTAACAGTAGTGATTTCATCAACTAAAGGTTTAACAAATCTTTCCTGCTCTTGATCAATTAAGCGTTACAAAATCGGAGGAATTTCTTCCCCGTCGTTTTCATCAAAATTTTGAAAGTCCTAATTAATATAATAAATCAAGGGCGCAGAAAAGTACTCAGAAACCACATCCATTCCATTCTCATTAAGCATTTCCAAATCGTCCGATTCTTCTGTTACAACAGACTCAAAAGAGAAAGAAAAAGACGACCTAGACAGGACAGTGGCATCCGGGTTATCACCCCCAGGAATACCGGACTCAGACTCAGACGAGCTGGAACCTGATTCCGACTCCACAGACTCGGTGGAATCAGATTCCGGCTCATTACCTGACCCGGTGCTGCTTGACAAAAATCCCTCCTCGTACTGCCAGATGAGAGAGGGTGCGATGGATGCATCCAAAATGCTTGCAGGTGGGCTCGCAGCTGTTTCATTCTCAATCATGGACACCGAGAAGTTATCCCCCAAGCACTTCTGTACGATCGGAGGATCTGAGAGTAGCCAAGCCAGCGCTACCCCCATTTCGATTTCGGTGTTCTTAGAATCCACTTTCTTGCATTGCTCAACCTCAGCTGATGGGTCTGTCTGCTCCTCGGTAACAACATCCCCGGATAACTGCAGGTCAAAGAAAATCTTGAACCTCGGCAGGCGCCTCCTCTCGGCATTCAGCCATGGCTCTGGGAAGCCACAAAATGGAAAGTCCTGCCCCTCCCGGATGAAGCGTCCGTTTAGGATACCCTGGATAGGTCGGTCCATCAACTCAAAAGGCTTCCCCGCTCGCTTTGCTCTGGCTCTCCCAGCCATCTCCTTACCTTTCCTTACCCAATCCTCTTTGGTGGGCAGATAACCCAAGCCAAAGGTATGCGGGTTGTGCAGCATTTCGGCCGATACTGCAATGCCTTTCCGGCCACTCTTCCCCAATCCCATCCTGGGGATGTGTTGGAGCTTGTTCATGAGGTACACTGATTGTGCGCTAACATACAACCCCTCATCAACAGCCAAGATGTCCTGTATGACCCGGGCCTCAACCAGAGTAAACGCTGATAGAAACACATCCTCCGTGCCGTCCTCGATTTCCAAAACTGGTGTAGACACTTCTGGCGGCGGGTGGATTGCCGAATTCCCGAAAACAATGGCCACTCCCTTCCCATGGGGGTATTTCAACATCTGGTGCAAGGTGGAAGAAACTGCCTTTACCTGGTGCAACCACGGTCGCCCAAAAAGTAGGTTAGAGGTTGCAGGAACGTCCAAGACATCGAAATCGATCTCGTGTTGTCCTGGGCCAACCTGGGTCTGAATTTTCACAGTCCCCATCACCTCCCTGCTTGTGTTATCATACGCCCGAATCACCTGGGCAGTTGGCACGAAGTCCGCAGGCTTCAACCCGATTGCATATGCCGTCCTTGACGGGCACACATTAATGGCGGATCCCGTGTCAACAAGAACTACCGGTATCCATTTGCTTCTACATTCCACAGAGATGTAGAGCGGTTTGTTATGGTCCGAGCCCTCAGGCGGTAGTTTCTTGTCAGAAAAAGTCAACGTCAGGGAACCTTCTCCCGGAAAAACCAATCCCACCAGCTGTTCAGGCGTGGTGTCTATTGAGAGTTTGGCCTTGTTCATTGCCGATAAGACGGCTTGTCTATGAACACGTGAAGCCATAAGCAGTCCCAGATGGAGATGTCTGCTTGTATCTTTTTCAACTGTTTCAGCACGGCCTCTTTTTCAAGTAGCTTCTCTTTCTACTTTTCCGCCTCCTTGTCCTTCCCGGACGCCTCTAGCTGATCTAGGTGTGGGGGCTTGAAATACCGCCCGCTCCTAGTCATATGGTCAACTTCACCAATGTACCAGGTATCATCCGGTTGATTGCTTCCCCAGTCCTCATCTGTGTGGGCAAGACATAGATCATCGTCCTCCCACCACATTCTATCGGCAGCCGACAGACACCTGTCTGGCTCCGTTACCATTGTCCTTGTACTCACAGTACCTTCTGTCCATATGCTTGCAGCACCCTCTATTCTTGTGCACATAGCACTTTCAGTCCCCACAGGGGCCTTGGCTTTTCTGGCTCTCTCAGAGTCTTCAATTCCTTCCTGTTCTAGCTGCGTTAATGCAGCCTGTTGTTCAACATGTCTTGTATTCAAAATGCCCAAATCCCGAGCGAAATTCTTGGCACCGGCGCTCTCCGGCGATGCATTCTGATCCCCGGCCCTTCCGGCCACATTGATGTCCTTGCCCCTAACGGGCCCCTTTCTAGCTGAGATTCTTCAACAATATCTGGTTGGTCGTCAAGCCACCTTGTGACCTCTGCTGACTCCTCAAAATCGAACCAGTTGACTGTCATGTCCCCCAGATCTTGTTCGTTGAAAATCTAAAGGTCGGCAATGTCCCCTTCCAGAACTGCTAAGTCATCTATCCTCTAATCAAGTCCATCCCCCCGTAGTACACAAATTTCTGCCCTACCGACAATTCCACATTTGGCCTAATCTGACACACTGACGTAATGTAGGCACTCGGATTGTACACCCCCTCAGCAAAGCTCCCCAATTCCTTAGTCCTTGAATCCACTATACCACTTCCCTCTGAAATCATCCCTATCCTGTCTTCGATAGCCACCACCATTGGTTCTGGTTGGGTTCGGGAGGTGTCCAACATGCATAAGTCAGTGCTGTCGGGAAGGAACACCTCCGGCTTGGATAGGTGGACAGGGTGATATATATGCTGGCGTCGTATGACATGACCCCAGTCTGAATAAAGTTGATTCGTTTGGGAGGTGGAGCTTGGTTGTGTGGTGGGAGAGGGTTGGTTGTGACGTTGGGTTTTTCTGGAGGCACAATCACCCTGTTGTCAACGAGATCTTGAATCTCATGACGTAATCGGAAGCATTGGTCGGTGTCATGATCGTGCTGTTGGTGATATGCGCAATATTTGGCTAGGTTATGGGAGAGTGGAAGTGGATTTGGCAATGGCCTCGGCTCCAGGGGCTTCAAGTGCCCTTTCCTGATTAATACCCCCAGAGCTTTGGACAGGGGCATATATAATTGAGTGAAGGTTCTTTGGCCTTGAGGTTGGAATTTGGTTGTTTGTGTGTTGCTTCTGGATGCACCGGAGAATGGTGTAGCTACCAGGGTTCTCGGAGGATTGGTGGTGACCATGCTTACTTCTGAAGCTCCGGCAGTTGCGGCATTGCTTGTGCCTGTATTGGTGTTGCGGTTGAAGGTTCTCCTGGGTTGCTCTCTGTCTTGGTCAATCAGACCCTGTTTCATAGCATCCTCAATTTGTAGCCCCATCTCATCTAAATCTGAAAAGGTGGGGAAGGGGAGAACAATCATTTTCTGCATAAGCTTGGGCAGGACATTGTGCACAATCATATGAATCTGATCTTTGTCAGTGGGCCTAGTGGTCATCATTGAGGCCTTGACCCTCGACCGGGTTACGAAGTCAGAAAAACTCTCCTTAGGCTCTTGCCTAGTCGTCTCGAGATCACGGGTTGTGATCTCGATCTGTGTATTATAGGTGAGCGACAAAAGCCTCAGCCATCTCATCCTAATTACTCTTAACATCGTATTCCAGTTTTGCATACCAGATGGGCGCCACACCCGACAGGGTTAGGCCAAACAATGAAAACTTCTGTAGTCTGGTGAGGCCCATCAGCCTTAGTATGTCCGAAAACAAACGTAGATGCACCATGGGATCCCCGGACCCGTCAAAGCGGTCAATATGTGGCATCTTAAATTTGTCCGGCAGCGTCACGACTGCGTCGGTATACCCATCCTTGATGTTCGGGATGGACTTCACACCCTGAGATTTCTTGAACAGCTTTTCAAGCTTGCTCACTTTTAATGCCGTGTGGTCCACCTCGAATTCAAAGGGAGAATCCGGTTGATTGATAGGAGTGGGTGCCTTGGATAGTTGAGGTAGAATCGGGGGCAGAGCTGGTCCGTTGGGATGTCTGTATCCTCTTGGACATTCTGGACATTCGGTGTCTCCCCGGGTAGTGGGACCCTTGGTGGGGGAGGAGCTTGATGTTAGGCTGATGCTCCGGCTTGCTGTTGTAGCTGGGTAATTAGCTCTGCCTGCTGAGTCATGACCACAGCCTGCTGTTTGGCAAATTCCGCTTAACAAGCAGCATTCTCCTGCATGAGTTTCATACTTTCTTGGAGTTGACGCATCATTTCCTCCATCCCTGCCATGTTCTGTTGTTCCAGCTGACTGACTGGTATATCTATGTCTGTGGTAAAAACTGAAGCCTCAGCCTGACTGTCCACTGACGAGGTAGACCACTATTCTGGCAACCTCTGCTCGGATACACTGCGTCTTCTCGACCTTCGTCTGATGACCGGGGGTAAGGAATAAAACACTGGTTGTCCGTCGACTAGATCCTCAGATCGATTGAGCCGGCGACCTCTAGTCCAGAGTGCTTGGGGAATATCTACTTGGTCTGAAGCAATTGTGCTAAACTACCTAGCAAAAAGATAAATAAAGCAATAATAAGGAAATAAACAACCAGAAAATGGACAGCATAACGGCTTAAATAAACACAACACACAGTTGGGTATAACAACACGTAGTTGATAAGCTGAATAACTGTTCTCAGACACTGATTATTGTTCCCAGATTACTGCCCCCAAATTTGAATATGATACTTGCAGATAACTGATTCTTAAAACATTGGTGCCCGCAGGCCTGATGCCCAAACTTGCAAACTAATACATGCATTCCTGTAGAGACACACTCTAAAAGCACATAGCAAACAAGTGAGATCCAAAACACCCCTATATTGGGGGAGGGTTTCCCTGTCCTATTTTGTCAGGAGCTAGGGTTTCACTACGCACGCAACGGTTTCAAACAACCTATAATTGGGTGAGCAACCTGTCCTAGTTTGGAATGGTCACTACGGATTCCGAATATGCACTAGGTCAAATGGTCAAAAAGGGTGCCCCGGTAAAAACTGGGGTTTGTGTTCCCATCGTGGCAGAGCCCGTAACCAGTCAGCCTTATGGCACGCTTCTCAAAGCGAGCCTTCGGCAAACCGTTCAGGAATAGCAGATGGCAAACACGGTGTCCTAGGCGCACCAATGCAAATGCAATGCAAAGAAACACATAAGTGTAGTCAAAACAAGATATCACGAGTCTGTGTCAAGTTCTCTAACTCCCTAGCAGAGTCACCAGAAACTGTAGATGCGCCCGAACGTCCTGGGAGAAATCCCGTTTTGTTCATTGGGCTCACTACAGTTCGAACTCGATGTCACGGTTCTGAATCTAATCTCGCAAAGTGTAATGCAAGATCGATAAATCACCAAAGAGTCCAAATCCGGCAAATCATTTTGAAAAACTGATTTTAGAAAGAAGTGCCAAACATGGACTGCTTTGCCAGATACAAAGTCGCCACCTAAATATTTTATTTTAGGGGAATTTGGGAAACCCTGACTCGTACCTAAAGCCACGTGTTCGTCATCACCAAAGTTGCCTCGACTTGGGAACTTGGGTACGATTGGGGAAGGTCATTTCATGAGCACCCTGGCTCGCTCGATCAAAGATTGGTCACTACTAAGCATGATATCTTGTTTTCGAAAACACATGTGCTCTTATTCCGGTTATTAACCTAGAATTACTATGTGATGTGCACAACATACAAGTATAGACTAGATTGCCTAAGTTGGAACAAAGCATTGCATATCCGTTTGTTTTGAAAATGGATTGAAGTTTGCTACTCGCAAGTAGGCTAAAACACGGGTCTCGACGAATTATTCTAATTCAAGCAACCCAACCTTCACCCACAGGTATTCAGGCAGTTATATCACATAAGCACATAGCCTCATGCTAAGCAAGCTATCATGGCAGTCACTCACATGCATCCAAGGATGCTAAAGCATAAACACTTACCGAGCACTCCGAGCCAAAGAAAGAAGCTAATTAGAAAACATACATGAATCCTAACTATGCTGAGATGCTTAATGCAACACATGCAAGAATGCAACTAAGATAAGCTCGGATATTCTAAGATGGCATGTGAGATGCTACAGGTAACATGTATTCAACTTGGAATTGAAATACGATGCAGTTAGTATAATGCGGCGAGCCCGGTGCATGCAAAACAGAGGAATGGATGCAAACATACGAGCATAAGGATGCTAATTGAAACGTGCCCTAAAACTAACCATCATAAGCTGGTAAATAAAAGGGAGAAAGATGTGGGGTTGGAAGACATGCATCACATACACGCACACTTATTACAACGTTGCCCTCTCTCGGAGGGTCCGAATGAATAGTACAGAATAAACTAGCTAATCTAAGCTAATTAAACTAATTATTACACAACATTAATTAATTAACGAATTAACTAAGTAAGGAAGGAAACTAGCATGCAAATTAAACAAAATGGACTGCCTCAGCTCTGTTTCGAATGATAGGGATGCATGCATGCTCAAGTTGTCTTGTCGGGAAATCCATTGCGATGCCCCGATTTGCCTCTATTTGCAACTGGTCTCAGAACAATGTACAAAGCTCCAGAAGGCTGCTGACCAGTTTTTGCTGCTGGTTTCCGGTTTGCTGCAACAGAGAGCGAGAAAGGGGCATGGCAAAGTATTTTCAACATATGTGTGCATGACCACTCTCCCCATCATTGCACAGGCTCTAGGGAGTGTAGTCCTCGATCCTCGTGCCACCAATCATGCATCTCGATGCATGATGGCCGAGGAGTCGGATTGTACGACTCGATGTAAAATGAATGCACATATAAACACAACAAGGCATAAACTCTATCATGGGTAATTCGGAGTGTCGGTGACCGAGAATCGAGGCACGTTCCGTCACTTGGAGTATGAAATGTCCCTCGTTTCCCGTGTTTGGACTAAACCCTATTCTAAACACAATGCAATATACATGGTATACACAATACGACTAGCATGCAACCCTAAACGCAATGCAACCTAATCATGCTGGCATGCGAGGGATGATATGCAAACATGCAACTAGTATACACAATGCTACGAACCAAGAATGGCATACTCAATGCACATGAACTATATGGCATACGCAATGCACATACGAAGATGGACATGCACGAAGACATGAACAAAGTATACACAATGCGATGACCAAGCATGCGACAACATGGATATGGCATACATAATGCAAGATGGACTTAAACTAAAATGAATGGGCCTCAGCTACACTCAAATCAGTGGCCATACATGATGAAAATGAAGCAACAACACACATGCAAACATGCACAGATGCAAGGGACCAAACCTAAGGCACAAAGTTCAACTCCACCAAAGCGTGGTAAGCATGCAATATGTCATACAATCACATATTTTCCAGCTCTGAAATGGCATGCAAGATGGTCCCGAATCATGCAAACACCTCACACAATGCATGCTAGATGGCCCAAATGCCGAAACTAATGAAGTGGATTACACTATAGGCATGCAAAGCGATGCACAAATGACCAAACCAGCCCCAAATAGTCCCTATGCAGGCCCAAAATAGTAGGAAAATGGACTAAAATGGTGGCTGAAAAGACACGGAAATGAAGCTCATGCAATGGTCCATAAATGAGGCATACAAGCACAACCCTCAAATGCATTTAAGGGGTGGAAAACATGGGAACATGGCAACCTTACATGCTCTGAAATACCATGCACAATGACCCCAAAACATTCAAACACCTCAATATAAGCATGCAATAGGCTTCAAAACTCAAAGTTAGGCAAGGGTATTGCACTACAACCATGCATAGCAAACATCATTCGACCATGAGGCCTAAAAACAGAGCTAAGGTAGTCCAAAACATGCACAAAATTAGTTTAGAACATGGCCAAAATATGCTAGAATCAAAGGCCAAAACAACATGCATTACAAGCTAGTGAAGAGGATTTACACTACAATCATGTGAAGCACTCAAGAGGCCACTAAACCGGCATAAGAAAGAGGTATGACATGCCAAATAAAGCCCAAAAACCCACTGAAACATGGTCAATGCATGCAAGAATGACACGCGCCTTTGATATGCTATGAAGAGGGTTATTCTACACATGCAAGATGGACATCCAATATGGCAAAACAAGTTCTGGACAGAGCCTATGCAGGCCCTAAAACTCATCAAAAATGACCTGAAACATGACTTGGAAGCACGCAAATAAGGGCTCCTTTGTAAGGCCAAAAATGCTATAAAACAAAACAAGGAGAGAAAGGGTCACCCCTCTCTGATTTTGGCACTCAAAATAGCATTCTAGCCACTGAAAATCCACTGGATTTCAGTGGCTAAAAGGCCAAACAAAGGCCAACACAAATGCTCTAAGGCATGGCTCAAAACGAGGTAAAAATGAAGCATGCAAGGGGGTAGATGACCCCCAACAGAAAAATGATCTTAAACAAACATGTTAAGAGCCTCAAAATAAGACTTTTTCAATTTACACCAAAGCTCAAATATGCTTGCAAGTACAGCTAAAAGATGAATCAAAATAAAGCTTAAAAGAGGGGATAGTGTGTTACCCTTGTAGCTTCATCAAAACAGCACACCTCTGGACCAAAACTCAACCTTTAACCTCTGGGAATGACCTTCAAGGAGCTTAGGTTGATGGTGGAAGTGTTCGGCTAGGAGGTGTAGTGTAAAAGGGCCAAGAACTATGCACTTTTGGAGCCAAAAGAGAGATATAGAGAGGGAGGTATATGTGTATGCCTTAGGGAAATTCTGAACCTTCACAAAGGAGGGGAAGGCCCTCCTTTATAGCCAAGAGGGTCCAAAGCATATCAAAGAAGCTAAAAAACAAGATTGAAGATCCTCTATACACGTGTACGGAGGATCCATTCTATGCCTTCCAGCTGGCACAACTGGAATCAACTCACTGAGACAGAAAAGGTGAGAGCTGGCCGACCAATTCAGGTGGTCGGCCGACCACTTGCCCTGGTCGGCCGACTAGGGTCAAAAGGTTCAAGTGGTCGGCAGCCTCCCAGGGTGGTCTTCACATGAAATGCAAGCTAGTGGTATGGTGGGAGACCTGCAAAAGTGGCTCAAAAACCAAGGAGAGCAGCTTTCTGACAAGAAAATCGGCTGGCGGGAGAAAAGGTGGTCTCCAAGAGAAAAGGTGGTCTCCCACCTTGGTACCACCTTCCAAACAATGAAAACAAGGTCCATGCCAAAAATGAACCAAGACGGATGCAAAACGAGGGTTCGGGGGTCAAAACGCGCCGCCGGGTGCCTCGAAAACAGGCTGTTAAGCATCGAAAGTGGCGCGCGACCACCAAGGTGGACTCCTGGGCCACAATGTCCCTCTAGACAGAGGAAACAAGGTGTGTGCCAAAAACTGGAGCAAACAGAGAACGTTGGGCAGTCCCGAACCGAGGCGCGCGGCCGACGACTCTGAAAAATCGAAAACTGGTCTCCAAATGGGAACAGTGGTCTACAACCACAAAAAGTAGTCTACGACCACTGAGAGATGGTCTACAAGACATCTCCCTCTCTCCGGGAAGAGAAAACAAGAATCTAGTTCGCAAACTGAGGCAAAGCACAAAAGAGTCCCGAAGTCCAGAGGCAAGGCTCTCAGCCGAGACTCCGTTACCTCAGAACGAACACAACATGCGCAATCACCGAGGGCTCAATCGATGACGTCTAAGTCTTAAGGTCTGTCAAAAATGGGGTGTCTACAATATGTTGAAAATACTTTGCCTTCTCTCTCTCTCTTGCCTTTGTTGCAGAAAATGCAGAAACCTGGAGAAGAAACTGGTCGGCCGACCAGGTTTTCTGACAGGCCGACCACCTTCTTTGGTTTCCACCACAAAAGGTGGTCGGTAGTTGGTCTCCCATGCCTATAAGCTGGTCAGCAGCCTTCACACAGTTTCCTGAGGTGGAGTTTCATCTCTCCGGAGCTTTGTGCAAATTTTTGAAATCAATTGCAAACAAAGGCAAGCCGGGGCATCGTGATGGATTTCCCGACAAGGCGACTCGAGCATGCATGCATCCTTTATCATTCAAGGCAGAGCTGAGGCAGTCCACATTCATGTAGTTTGCATGCTAGTTTAATTGCGTACTTAGTTAATTTGTTAATTAATTAGAGTTGTGTAATAATTAGCTATAATTTATTATTCATTTTGGTTGTGTAATAACTAACTTAATTAGATTAGTTTAGATTAGCTAGTTGGTGTTGTATTATTTATTCGGACCCTCCGTCGAGAGGGCCAACTGTTGTAATAAGTGTGCGTGTGTGTGATGCATGTCTTCCAACCTCACGTCTTTCTCCCTTTTATTTACCAGCTTATGATGGTTAGTTTTAGGGCATGTTTCAATTAGCATCCTTATGCTCGCATGTTTGCATCCATTCATCTGTCTTGCATGCACCGGGCTCGGCGCATCATACTAACTGCATCGTATTTCAATTCCAAGTTGAATGCGTGTTATCTGTAACATCTCATATGCCATTTTAGAATAGCCGAGCCTATCTTAGTTGCATCCTGCATGTGTTGCATTAGGCATCTCAGCATAGTTAGGATTCATGCATGTTTTCTAATTAGCTTCTTTCTTTGGCTCGGCGTACTCGGTAAGTGTTTATGCTTTAGCATCCTTGCATGTGTGTGAGTGACTGCCATGATAGCATGCTTACCATGAGGCTATGTGCTTATGTGATATACCTGCCTAAATGCCTGTGGGTGAAGGTTGGATTACTTGAATTGGAACAATTCATCGATTATGAGTTTTAAGCCCACTTGAGAGTGGCAGATCACCCTGTTTTCTAAGCCCACTTGAGGGTGGCAAATCCACGTCTTAGCCTACTTATGAGTAGCACCATGAAACCATTTTCAAATAAACAAACATGAAATGTTTTGTTCCAAATCAGGCGATCTAGTCTATACTTGTATGCTGTGTGCTGTGTGCATCATATAGTAATCCTAGGCTAATAAACCGGAATAAGAACGCATGTGTTTTCAAAAACAAGATATCATGCTTAGTAGTGGCCGATCTTTGATCGGGCGAGCGGGGGTGCTCATGAAATGACCTTCCCCAATCGTACCCAAGTTCCCAAGTCGAGGCAACTTTGGTGATGACGGACACGTGGCCTTAGGCACGAGTCAGGGTTTCCTAAATTCCCCCAAAATAAAATATTTAGGTGGCGACTCTGTATCTGGCAAAGCAGTCCATGTTTGGCACTTCTTCCTAAAATCAGCTTTTCAAAACGATTTACTGGATTTGGACTCTTTGGTGATTTATCGATCTTGCATTGTGCTTTGCGAGATTAGATTCAGAACCGTGACATTTGAGTTCGAACTATAGTGAGCCCAATGAACAAAATGGGATTTTTCTCGGGACGTTCGGGGACGTCTACAAGGACGCAATTAAACAAGGTCTGATTGACCATGAAAGGGAGCAGCCCAAGAGGACGTTCAACCGCAGTACAAATGTAGGCACAAGCAGTGCTGCAGCTGCTAGATCTTTAGATGTAGGAATGGTCACCACCACCCCTCCCAAAACCCTTGCAGCTGCACCCATTACTGGTGTGTCCGGAAGTAGCTCGCAAACAGCCAGATATGCCCCCAGAGGCCAAAGAACCTTCACCCCACTATATATGCCTTTGTCCAAGGCTTTGGGGGTTTTGATCAAGAAAGGGCACTTGAAACCCCTAGAGCCGCGACCCTTACCAGAAAAACTTCCTCCTTCCCATAACCCGGCGAAGTACTGTGCCTATCACCAACACCATGGTCACGAAACCGACCAGTGCTTTCGATTGCGTCATGAGATTCAGAATCTCATTGACAACAGGGTGATTAAGCCTCCGGGGAAACCGAATGTCACAACCAACCCACTCCCACCACATAACCAAGCTCCACCTCTCAAACGCATCAACTTTATCCAAACTGGGGTTGTGTCATATGACCCTAGCATATATATCACCTCTTCCCACCTACCCAAGCCAGAGGTGTTCATTCCTAACAGCACTGACTTGTGCATGTTGGACATCTCCCAAATCCAACCTGAATTGGTGGTGGTGACCATCAAAGATAGTATTCGGATCACTGTTGAGGCAGACGGGAATGATCGGTCAGAGCCTGAGGGGTCTGCGAATTTTGTGTACAATCCGAGCGGTTACATTACTTCGACGGATTGGTCTAGACCAAGAGTGGAGCTCCCGGTTGGGGCAGAGATTTGTGTAGCTCGAGAGGATGGACCTAATCAAGGGTTAGATGGCCTGGCAGAACTAGAGGAGGATATTACAAATCTGCAATTCGTTGAAGAACAGGATTCAGGGGACGTGACTGTCAACTGGTTCGACATGGAAGGGTCAGCAGAGGTTACTGGGTGGCTCAGTGACAAACTGAATGTTGTTCAGCAGTCTTAGCCAGAACAAGGTCCGACAGACATGGGGACATCGGTAGTGGCCGGAATGGCCAAAAAACATAGAGAACTGCTGGAGAGCACCGGTGTTAAGAATTTTGCTCGGGATCAGAGCACTTTGAGTATAGAGGATACTGAGTAGCAGGCTACACTGAAATAGTTTGAGCAAGAGAAGATCGAAGATCTGGAGAGGGTTAGAAAGGACAAAAGCCCCTATGGGAACTGAATGTGCTATGAGCACGGGAACGAAATGTGTTGTGCGCACAGGAACAGTTGTAACAGAACCAGATAGTTGCTTGTCGAAGGTCGACGGAATGTGTTGGGAAGATGACGACCTATGTCTCGCCCACACAGACGAAGACTGGGGGAACAACCAGTCAGACGATACCTGGTATGTGGGAGAAGTGGACCATATGACCAAGAGTGGGTGGTATTTCAAGCCCCCACACCTGGATCAACCAGAGGCGTCCGGAAAGGACAAGAAGACAGAGAAACAGAAAGAAAAGTTACTTGAGGAGGAGGCTGTGCTGAAACAGCTTAAGGAGATACAAGCAGACATCTCCATTTGGGAACTGCTTATGGCCTCAAGAGTTCATAGACAGGTTGTCCTTTCTGCGATGGACAGGGCCAAGCTGTCAATTGACACCACGCCTGAACAGCTGGTAGGGTTGGTTTTTCCAAAAGGAGCTTCCCCGACACTAACCTTCACTGACAAGGAGCTGCCGCCTGAGGGCGCAAACCATAACAAACCTCTCTATATCTCTGTGGAGTGTAGAGACAAATGGATACTAGTAGTTCTTGTTGATATAGGATCCGCCATCAACGTACATCATATGCAATCGGGTTAAAGCCCGCAAACTTCTTACCCACTGCCCAGGTGATTCGGGCATATGACAATACTAGCAAAGAAGTGATGGGGACTGTGCAGATTTAGACTAAAGTCGGTCCAGGACAACACGATATTGACTTTCATGTCTTGGACGTTCCCGCGACCTTCAATTTACTCCTAGGGCGGCCGTGGCTGCACCAGGTGAAGGCAGTCTTTTCCACCCTACGTCAGATGCTGAAATACCCCCATGGGAAGGGGGTGGCTATTTTTTTTGGGAATTCTTCAATCCATCCACCGCCAGAGATTTCTACACCGGTTCTGGAGATCGAACATGGTGTGGAGGATGTGTTTCTGTCAGGATTTACCCTAGCTAAGGCACAGATTGTACAGAATATACTGGCTATTGATGAGGGAATATATCTCAGTGCATAGTCTGTGTACCTAATGAACAAGCTCCAACACATCCCCGGGATGGGATTAGGGCGCAGTGGCCGGAAACGCGTTGCGGCGTCGGCCGAAGTGCCACAGAACCCATATACCTTTGGTTTAGGTTACCTGCCTACCAAGGAGGACTGGGTGAGGAAAGGCAAAGAGATGGCTGGAAGGGCTAGAGCTAAGTAGACCGGGAAGTGTTATGAGTTAATGCATTGGCTTATCCAGGGTACCCTAAATGGACGCTTCGTCTGGGAGGGGGAGGACTTTCCGTTCTACGGCTTCCCAGAGCCATGGCTAAACGCAGAAAGGCGGCGGTTTCCGGGGTTTGAGATTTTCTTTGACTTGCAGTTGCCTGGGGATGATGTTGCTGAGGAACAAATAGACCCACCAACTGAGGTTGAGCAGTGCAGGGAGGAGGATTCCGAGAGCACAGAGATTGAAATGGGGGTAGCACTGGCTTGTCTACTTTCAGATCCTCTGATCGCACATGAGTGCTTGGGGGATAACTTCTTGGTGTCCATGATCGAGAATGAAATGGCTACGAGCCCATCTTCAAACATTCTGGGTGCATCCATCGCACCCTCCTTCGTCTGGCAATACAAGGAGGGATTCTTATTGAGCAACACCAGGTCAGGTAGTTAGTCCGTAGAGTCGAAATCAGGTTCCAGCTCGTCTGAGTCTGAGTCTGGTATTCTTGGGGGTGACAACCTAGATGCCACAGTCCTGTCTAGGTCGTCTTTTTCTTTTTCCTTTGAGTCTGTTGTAACAGAGGAAGCAGGCGACTTGGAAGTGATTAATGAGAATTGTGCGGCTGTGGCCTTTGATTACTTTTCTGTGCCCTTAATTTATTACTTGAATCAGGATTTTCAAAATTTCGATGAAAACGACGAGGAAGAAATTCCTCTGGTTTTGAAGTATTTGCTTGATCAAGAGCAGGAGAGGTTTGTAAAACCCTTGGTTAATGAAATCACCACAATTAACGTTGGTATTGAGAAGGACCTGCGGCTGGTCCAAATTGGGTCCACGTTGTCTTCGGAGGAGCGCGAGCGCTTAGTCGCTTTGTTAAAAGATTTCAAAGATGTTTTTGCGTGGTCCTACGACGACATACCTGGAATCGATCCTGAGATTGTACAGCACCGGATCCCTCTTGACCCAGAGGCCTGACCTGTTAAGCAGAAGCTCAGAAGGATCCACCCTGACTGGGCTCTCAAGATCAAAGAAGAGGTCACCAAGCAAATTGACGTAGGGTTTCTGCTGGTATCTGAATACCCAACTTGGTTGGCCAATATAGTTCTAGTGCGGAAGAAAGGCGGCAGAATTTGAGTATGTGTGGACTTCAGAGATTTGAATAAAGCCAGTTCGAAGGATGACTTTCCTCTGCCGCATATCGATGAGTTAGTGGACTTCACTGCAGGGCATGCGCTCCTCTCGTTCATGGATGGGTTTTCTGGCTACAATCAGATTCTGATGGCAGCCGAAGACCGGGAGAAGACTGCTTTCACCACCCCGTGGGGGACCTATTGTTATAGGGTAATGCCGTTTGGGTTGAAGAATGCTGGGGCTACGTATCAATGGGCTGCAACCACGACATTGCATGACATGATCCATAAAGAAGTGGAGGTGTATGTGGACGACATGATTGTCAAGTCCAAGGAAAGAGAGGGCCACTACACCACCTTGCAGAAGTTCTTCCAAAGGATCAGGGAGTATCGGCTGCGGCTGAATGCTCAGAAATGTACGTTCGGTGTTACAGCAGGGAAAATGCTGGGGTTCTTGATCACCCAAAGGGGCATCGAAGTCGACCCTTCCAAAATCAAGGCCATCTTAGAAATGCCACCACCAAGGACTTAAAAGGAGGTGCGAGGCTATCTAGGTAAAGTGCAATTCATAAGACGATTTATTTCTAAATTAACCTTGACTTGTGAACCACTCATTGGTCTCCTGAAGAAAGGAACGAAGTTCCAATGGGACGGCCGATGCCAAGCAGCTTTCGAGCAGATCAAGCAATATCTACAGAACCCACATGTGTTGTCACTGCCTGAGCCGGGGAAACCGTTGATTCTGTATCTTTTAGTGTCTGAAACTACGATGGGCTGCATGCTTGCACAAGAGTCTGAGGACAAAGTGGAGAGGGCTATCTACTATCTGAGCAAGAAAATGCTGGAGTACGAGGCCCGCTGCACTCTGCTGGAGAAGGCTTGTTTGGCCTTAGTATGGGCTACCAGGAAGCTGTGGCACTACCTGTTAGCTCACTCCATAATACTGGTTTTGAGATTAGATCCCATTAAATATCTCTTCGAGAAACCAACGCTTACGGGTAGGCTAGCTCGTTGGTTGCTTCTGTTTTCCGAA
The DNA here is from genome assembly GCA_036172215.1 of Camellia granthamiana. NCBI lineage: Eukaryota > Viridiplantae > Streptophyta > Magnoliopsida > Ericales > Theaceae > Camellia > Camellia granthamiana. The sequence goes on from CM069903.1 coordinate 128,322,693, forward strand.
TTCGATCTGAAATATGTGACGCGCAAGTCAGTAAAAGGGAGAGCAGTAGCGGAGTTCCTAGCCGATCACCCAGTTGAAGAGGATGAAGCAGTCGAGTACCTATTCCCAGATGAGGCCATTTTGTATGTCGAAGACGAAACCTGGACGATGTACTTTGATGGAGCGTCAAACCAGTATGGGTATGGGATAGGAGTGTTACTGATAACACCCGACAATTCCCATATACCTCTAGCATTCAAACTTCGGTTTAGAGTATCAAACAATGAGGCAGAATATGAGGCATGTATTGCCGGTTTAGAAGCCACCCTAGAACTAGGGGCAAAATGGTTGGACGTCATCGAGGACTCGAACCTTGTTGTATCTTAAGCTAAAGGAGATTGGAAAGTTAAAGAAGAAAAGTTGAGAATCTATCACCAGACCTTGGATGTACTAATTCCTCGGTTTGAGAAACAGAATTTTGCCCATCTGTTAAGGAAAAACAACAGGTTCGCAGATTCACTAGCAACTCTATTTCTACGATAGACATTCCTTTTGGAGTTCGGATGCGTCCGATCATCATCGAACATAAATTTGTGCCGGCCTACGAGCTGATTGCCGCCATAGATGAGGTACAAGATGAGAATCCTTGGTATTATGATATCTGGAACATCCTAGAAAAAGAAGCGTATCCACCAGGGACAAATACCAAAGATAAGAGGGCAATTCGAAGAGTGACTGCTTAGTTTATCGTCTGTGGAGGTAAACTGTACAAGAGAGGTCATCTCGGGATGCATAAACTGTGTGTTCATACTGAAGAATCCAAGCGCCTGATGGAGGCCATCCATGGAGGAGAGTGCGGAGCACACATGAATGGGGTGATGCTAGCCCGGAAGATCCTTAGACAGGGTTATTATTGGTCCACCATGGAGGATGATTGTATTGGCTTTGTCCGGCGATGCCACAAATGTAAGATCCACGCAAACCGCATGAACATTCTGCCATCGAAGCTGTACAACATCACTTCGCCATGGCCATTTTCAGTCTGGGGGATTTGATGTGATCGGGGCTGTTACTCCAAAGGGGTCCAACGGGCATGAGTACATTCTGCTAGCGATAGACTACTTCACAAAGTGGGTTGAGGCCCAGTCTTATGCGGTGTTGAAGGCTTCGCATGTTGCAAAGTTCATCAGGAGCAACATTATCTGCCGCTATGGGGTCCCCAACAAGATTATTTCAGATAATGGTTCTCACTTCAAGAAGGAAGTGATCGACTTGTTGGAGAAGTATAACGTGGCTTTTCATAAGTCATCCACATATCGGCCGCAGACCAATGGAGCAGTTGAGACTGCTAACAAGAACATCAAGCATATACTACAGAAGATGGTGGAAACCTACCGGGACTGGCCAGATAAGCTGCCATTTGCTCTGTGGGTCTACCGGACTTCAATTCGAACTTCTACTGGAGCGACTCCGTATTCTTTGGTTTATGGGATGGAGGCTATTCTGCCTATCGAAGTTAAGGTTCCGTCGTTGTGAGTATTGGCTGAGTGTCAAATAGCTGAGGTAGATTGACAGCAAAGCAAGTTCGAAGAACTCATGCTGTTTGATGGGAGAAGGCTGAAAGCACTATACCATGTTTAGGGTTATCGACGAAGAATTGCCAGGGCTTTCAACAAGAAAGTTAAGTCTAGGAATTTGAAAGAAGGAGATTTGGTGCTCAAAGACAATCGAGCTCCCATCCACGACCCTAGGGGCAAGTTCAGACCCAATTGGACTGGTCCTTACATCATCAAGTCTATCTGGTCGAGTGGAGCTGTCATTCTGATGAACCTAGATGGCCTAGAGTTCTCCCAACCGATCAACATGGAGAAGTTGAAGAAATATTATCCCTGAGTGGGTCACTAGGCCGAAACCCGAAAGGGCGACCTAGGCAAAAGTTAGAGCATGAAAAATTTGAAATTATAAAAACTAAGTTCGCAAGGTTGAAAATCCAGAAATGGCGGCCTTGGCAAAAGTTAGAGTGCAAAAGGAGACTGTTAATACACGAGTGAACCCAAGCTGAAATACGTAAGGCTTGATTCCCATCTTTGGGATACGTAGGCAACTTCATTTTGAAGTCCAGCCATAAACACTTCCCCGATCAACTTTGTCCGTGTGATCCTGTTGGTCATCTTCGCCTATTCTGCATTTAAAAGCTTGGTTGTGATCTCCAGTACAATGTTATTCAGACTAGGGGCAACTTTCCAGTTGTTGGGATCCGGGGTTGTACATCTCAGTGATAGATCTCAGGTGTGTCTAGTTTTGATCCATATCGAAAATGGTTTTGAAAAGTTTTAATAAAAGTTGATTTTGCTCAAATTAATCTTTTTACGACTTAGACCATTTTTGGACCAAACGGAAAATTTTCAGTATCCACAACCTTCGATTACATTGATTTCAGTACAGAGCTCTCATACTCTTGAATACAAATTGAAGTTGCTTTTAATTATATTCATATTGAAAACTTGAAAGTACTAATAAATCAATAAATTCGGGGCATAGTCAGGTGTTCCGGCGTCTACTCCCAGAGCTGGTCGAAGCCTCTGATGCCAAAGTGGGCCCGATTTGCGCCTCCTCATCAAGCTAAGCTATGCACTCACCAGAGAGGGTGCAACTAAAACTGAGAGTGGGGGCCAGAAGCTCTCTCATCCTCCATGTCGTGGCATACCGAGCTAGCTGTGCTCCTCGGATCGGGAATGCAACTGGGTACTCTATCCCCTCTACTGGGCAGGTCTGATCATGCCGAACTGGCACCGGAATCGGAACGAAAAGTAAAAGGCACAATGAGTCAGACTGATCAACTGAATCCCAGGCTGGCGAGACATGCTGTAACTCATCGCCGGCAGATTGAGCCAAGGGCAGCACCAAGCAACACTGGTAGCGGATAGATGGCACATCGATTCGCACCACCATCCCTCATCAAGGGCATCGACTAAACATTACCGGAAGAAATAGCTGCGAGCTGAATATGCTGGGCACGAGTCCACAACCCTTAATTTGTCCATCAACCGTACTTGGAGAGGGATGAAAAATGAGAGATTAAAGAATAGAGAGGTGTACGTTAAGAGAAAAGTAAGAAAATGGTTTTTATGAGAAAAACCGAGCTTGAGGGCCGAGTGATGTGAGCAATATATGCGAGATAGGGTGGGAAATATTAACTTCAGCAGTAGTGGACTCCCTGCGAATCTAGTCGTCTCTCGGCGAAGAAAAGCATCCAAGCCCATCAAAGTCTCAGCCAGTGTCATGCCAATGCAGCTCTTGCCCTCCTTTAAGCCTTGGGCGACCTCAATCAAATGGATGCTAGATCCTCCGGAGGCTGAGGCAAGCAAGAAGTAAGACAACATGCATAAGCAAAGGACGTGCCACCGAAAACCCTGCCAGTGGAGGTCGCCGCTGTCACCGGCATCAGAAAATCGATAAACCAAGCTGGGGATGTCCAATTCCCCATTGCGGATCAAAGACCGAGCGTCATGCATACTAAGCCCGCACATCCATCCTAAGGTTTGGATATGGCCAAAGCGGAATTGTGGTAAAATCTCTTCCTCGCATTCGAACTCCATTAAAACTTGGAAATCCTCAAAAGTAGGATATATCTCTTGCCCGCCAAAGCTAAAGACATGTGTTACCGGGTTCCAAAACCTTGCCGCGACATGAAGGAACGGAAATCGCAGCGGGGTGCGACTCAACATGAATAGTGCATTTATGCCGAAGCCCCGGAATTTCAACTTTTCCGAGCCATCCAAGGTAGCAATCCAATTTGTGAGATCTTCAACAAGAAACGCCTCCATTTTGGTGCAAAACTGAGTTAGAATGAGGGAACCACGAAGTTGGAACCTTTATAGAGGATAAGGCACTGTTTGGAGGACAAGTGTCAGAAAACTGGAGGTTCCCAGGTTAAGTGGTCGGCCGACCACTTTTTCTAGTCGGCCAGCTACATTTTTGGGTTGCAGGCAGAAAACTGGTCAGCAAGCTCTAAAAGTGGTCGGCCATACGCAAAAAGCTGGTCTCCAGCTGTTTCTTGTCTCCAGAAGGGAGTCTCTAGCTTTCCTGTGTGCTAAGAGTACTGAAGGTCTGAGTTTACCTCTGTTTCGGATGCATTTTGTCGCTTTGTTTGTCTCAAAATGCATTCGCTCTTCAAGTTGTTAAGTTTTGCTTATCGAGTTGTTAAGTTTTGCTTGTCGACTTGTTGCTTTTTGTTTATCGAGTTGTTGTTCGTTGCTTATCAAGTTGTAAACTTGCTAAGGTTTTGTTGTTTCTTAGTGAGTTAGGGTGTTTAGTTTGTTTTGTCGATTCACTACCTGACTTGGTAATACACGAGGTTCAATTTCCATTCAATTCCATTTTTGTGCAAAATGGTGCGATGCAATGCTAAGAATGTACAAATACAACACTTTTGAACAAAAACTTGTTTTCATTCCATCATAGCTTCTTTTTACAACATTTTACAAAAGAGTACTAGTTTTGAAGAAAATAAAACTACCTAAGCTGTACAATGTGCTACAACTACATGTAAAAAGAAAAATAAAGCAGAAGCATCTGCATCAGTGCCATCAAACTCAAGACCGAGAGGCCCTCTTCACCCTCTTCGGCTGAGCAGCCTCCACGCCACTATCGTCGGCATCTCCGTCTGAATCAGAGCCACCATCCTTGGAAGCCTCCTTGGTGTCGCCTCCGCCCTCCAAACCGGAACCAAAGTCATCGTCCCTGCCTGCAGATGTCTCTGACTATGGATGTGCTGACTCCTCCTCCTCGCTAGACTCCTCGTTGTGACTGACAGGTGCTCTGCGTCCCCCCCAGCCGCGTGCTAAGACTCCTCTCCTAGCTGCTCGAGAAGGCCTGGATGGCCGAGTCTGCAAAGGTGGGACCTGAAAAAGGACAGTTTGAACGCATCAGCCAGTATGTATATCAGATGCAAGTGCAAGAATGATACATAGAGTGGGTGCATGCAGATATAGTGTGTGAATGTGATGTGTCAGATGTGCTCTACACATGCAATGAATCAATGTAGTGAAATGTTCAGTTTCCATATGTCATCAGAAGTGTGATAAATGCAAGGAAATTGAAAAGTACCCGAACGCTGGAGGCATATAGCGTCGTCTCCCTCCCCAGAACCATGCCCTCGAGTGAAGCCACCACTCCGAGTAACCCCTCAGTATACTCCCTGGGAGGCTGCAGACACAAGTTCAAGTCATCAGTGAATGAGTGAATGTCTAAATATCGGAGTGATGAATGAAAATTGTAAAACATACCGATGGTGAGTCAGGGTCACTGATGTATCGATGGTCAGGCATCGGAGGCTCCAATGGAATCTGGCATGGTGTCCCATACTGCCAGCCTATCAGCCCGGTCAGAAGATCTGGCCATCCAGCATACTGCTAAGTCGAGGGCATCCCTCCAATCCTACCTCTCAATGTGCCAGCCCCGCTGGTCGATGGAATGTCTCCAGCTCGGGTGCGACTTGAGGAAGGCATGTCAGTAGCTCTCCTCCTGGGGGTACGGACACCTGACAGTGGAGGCATTAGGTATGTATGGCGATATGTCGTGTAGTCCCCCTCCTCCAGGAAAAGCACCGCGTCAATACCCAACATAAGGTCCTCCGCCTTCTGAGGTGTGAGACCCCCTGCAGACCGTATCTCTAGTGGAGGCAGTGAGGGGACGTCCTGATCGGAGTTGACCATCGTCTGGCGCGTGAAGCGCTCTCCGAGAAACCAGGCCCTGTCGACCGGGCCCTCAGACAAGACCCTATATCGGGAGGAGACCCATGCCCCAGCAAACAAAAATCGAGGATTCCCTGGCATATCGATCCAAGGCTGCCAGCTCACCTATGGGTAACAAGTGCACAAATCGATTAGATGTCATAAATATGCAAGACAAATCAGAGCTGAAAGCATGAAGAACTGAGAGTTCTGGATCACCTCCGTCGCCCGTACAGTATCGAAGAACTGCTGGAGGTAGAGCAGAGTCTCTCGAGGCCTGGGCCGGCACCGACCCTCAAATCTGCGTGAATAGGGGATCTCAAGAAGTGCCTCGACCTCGAGCTCAGGGGCCAATGTCGGGAAGTAGGCATAAACCCATAGCTGTGAAAGACAAAATAGTGGCTATCAGAATACAGAATGTATAGAGAATGCAGAATGCTAAGTGCAGAATGCTATGTGCAATGTGCAGTATACAGAATGTATAGAGAATGCAGAATGCTGTGTGCAGAATGCTGAGTGCAGAATGCTATGTGCAATGTGCAGTATACAGAATGTATAGAGAATGCAGAATGCTGTGTGCAGAATGCTGTGTGCAATGTGCAGTATAAAGAATGTATAGAGAATGCAGAATGTATAGGAAGTACTGAATGTTGAGTGCAAAATGCTGTATGCAATATGTAGTATACAGAATGTATAGAAAGTACAGAATGCTGAGTGCAGAATGTAGAGTACAGAATGTAATGTGTGCCGTGTGCAGTGTACAGATAATGAAAAGCAGAAATGTAAATCAAGAGGGCAGAATGTACCTCCCAGGCTCGCCAGTAGCCGCCTACTATGGTTCCCCGCTCTCGGGAAGTCGCGCTCATGTAGCAGTAAAGGGTAGTGAGGCCAGCGCCACCCCAGTCATACTGACTGACTTGTGATAGGTCTACTAGACCACTGAGCAGATAAAGCCCAACTGTGTTCCCCTTGTCAGAGAACAGAGTGGTCCCGAGGAGGACCATCAAAAATCCTCGGGCATACTGCTGTATGGCCTCAATGGTCTCGGGCGTAGTCCCCCTATACCGCTTGAAAAACCAGGTGTACCTGACCATGCCTGATGATTTGTCGATTAGCGGATGGGCTCTAAGCAGATAAATCTAAGCGGCCTTTCACTCACCTATATCTACATTGTATGGGATCGGTCGGCCAGCCACGTCAAGGCCCGTCAGTATGGAAAAGTCATATGGGGTCATCGTCATATCCCCGGTGGCTGAAAAATAGAAGGAGTTGGTGGCGTCCCACCATCTCTCTACAAGTGCGCCCAAGAGGGTCCTACTCGCTGGATGGCGCGACAATCCCACACAGAATAGGCTAAAACCTACCTCGTCCACAATATGTCAGACAGCGTCTGGGAGCTCCATATACCACTCCCTCGCGAGGATCGATCAATAACCCCGTGTGAAACGGGAGGTTACCTGCATTCAGAATGAACAGATGTATTCCGTTTCAGATTGAAAAGTATAAGCTGTGTGTTCAGAATGAAAAGTATGAGCTGTGTGTTCAGAATGAAAAGCATGAGCTGTGTGTTCGGAATGAAAAGTATGAGCTGCGTGTTCAGAATGAAAACTATGAGCTGTGTGTTCAAATTTGAAAAGTGTGAGCTGTGTGTTCAAAATGAAAAATATGAGCTGCGTGCCAAGCAAAAAGTATATCGCGTTATGAACTGCGTGTTCAGATTAAGCAATGTGCTATGTTATCACAATAAACCGAATACTGCGCTATGGACTGCGTGTTCAGATTGAGTAGTGTGCTATGTTATGAAAAAGTATATCGCATTATGAACTGCGTGTTCAAATTGAACGGTGTGCTATGTTATGACAATAAACCGAATACTGCGCAATAGACTGCGTGTTCAGATTGAGCAGTGCGCTATAAACCGAATAGTGCGCTATGGACTGCGTGTTCAGATTGAGCAGTGTGCTATAAACTGAATACTGTGTTATGAACTGCGTGTTCAGATTGAGCAGTGTGCTATGTTATGAAAAAGTATATCGTGTTATGAACTGCGTGTTTAGATTTAGCGGTGCGCTATGTTATGACAATAAACCGAATACTGCGCTATGGACTGCGTGTTCAGATTGAGCTGTGTGCTATAAACCGAATACTGTGTTATGAACTACGTGTTCAGATTCAGTAGCGTGTAATGTTATGAAAAAATATATCGCGTTATGAACTGCGTGTTCAGATTGAGCTGTGTGCTATGTTATCGCAATAAATCAAATACTGCGCTATGGACAGCGTGTTCAGATTGAGCAGCGTGCCATGTTATAAAAAAGTATATTGCGTTATGAACCGCATGTTCAGATTTAGCGGTGTGCTATGTTATGACAATAAATTGAATATTCCGCTATGGACTGCATGTTCAGATTGAGCAGTGTGCTATGTTCTAAAAAAGTATATCGCATTATGAACTGCGTGCTCAGATTGAGCGATGTGCGACGTTATAACAATAAACTGAATACTGCGCTATGGACTACGTTTTCAGATTAAGCAGTGTGCTATGTTATAAAAAAGTATATCGCGTTATGAACTGCGTGTTCAGATTGATCGGTGTGCTTTGTGATGACAATAAACTGAATACTGCGCTATGGACTGTGTGTTCAGATTGAGTAGTGTGCTACGTTATAAAAAAGTCTATTGTGTTATGAACTGCGTGTTCTGATTAAGCGGTGTGCTATGTTATGGCAATAAATTGAATACTGCGCTATGGATAGCGTGTTCAGATTGAGCAGTGTGCTATAAACCGAATACTGTGTTATGAACTGCGTGTTTAGATTGAGCAGTGTGCTATGTTATGAAAAAATATATCGTGTTATGAACTGCGTGTTCAGATTGGGCGGTGTGCTACGTTATGACAATAAACCGAATACTGCGCTATGGACTTCGTGTTCAGATTGAGCAGTGTGCTATAAACTGAATACTGTGTTACGAACTGCGGGTTCAGATTGAGCATTGTGCTATGTTATAAAAAAAGTATATCGCATTATGAACAACGTGTTCAGATTGAGCAGTGTGCTATGTTATAAAAAAGTATATCGTGTTATGAACTGCGTGTTCAGATTGAGCGGTGTGTTATGTTACGACAAGAAACCGAATACAGCGCTGTGGACTGCGTGTTCAAATTTAGCAGTGTGTTATGTTATAAAAAATTATATCGGGTTATGAACTGCATGTTCAGATTGAGCGGTGTGCTATGTTATGACAATAAACCGAATGCTGCGCTATGGACTGCGTGTTCAGATTGAGCGGTGCGCTATGTTATAAAAAAGTATATCGTGTTATGAACTGCGTGTTCAAATTGAGCGGTGTGCCATATTATGACAACAAACCGAATACAGCGCTATGGACTGCGTGTTCGGATTGAGCAGTGTGCTATAAACCGGATATCGTGTTATGAACTGTGTGTTCAGATTGAGCAGTGTGCTATGTTATGAAAAAGTATATCGTGTTATGAACTGCGTGTTCAGATTGAGCGGTGTGCTATGTTATGACAATAAACGGAATACTGCGCTATGGATTGCGTGTTCAAATTGAGCAGTGTGCTATGTTATAAAAAAGTATATCGTGTTATGAACTGCGTATTCAGACTGAGCGGTGTGCTATGTTATGACAATAAACCGAATACTGCGTTGTGGACTGCGTGTTCAGATTGAGCAGTGTGCTATGTTATAAAAAAGTATATCGCGTTATGAACTGCGTGTTCAGATTGAGCGGTGTGCTATGTTATGACAATATACCGAATACTACGCTATGGACTGAGTGTTCGGTTTGAGCAGTGTGCTATGTTATAAAAAAGTATATCGTGTTATGAACTGTGTGTTCAGATTGAGCGGTGTGCTACGTTATGACAATAAAACGAATATTGCGCTATGGACTGCGTGTTCAGATTGAGCAGTGTGCTGTAAACCAAATACTGTGTTATGAACTGCGGGTTCAGATTGAGCAGTGTGCTATGTTATGAAAAAGTACATCGTGTTATGAACAGCGTGTTCAGATTGAGCAGTGTGCTATGTTATGACAATAAACCAAATACTGCGCTATGGACTGCGTGTTCAGATTGAGCAGTGTGCTATGTTATAAAAAAGTATATCGTGTCATGAACTGCGTGCTCAGATTGAGCGGTGTGCTATGTTACGACAAGAAATCGAATACGGCTCTGTGGCCGGCGTGTTCAGGTTGAGCAGTGCGCTATGTTATAAAAAAGTATATCGCGTTATGAACTGCATGTTCAGATTGACCGGTGTGCTACGTTATGACAATAAACCGAATACTGCGCTATGCACTGCGTGTTCAGATTGGGCAATGTGCTATGTTATGAAAAGGTATATCGTGTTATGAACTGTGTGTTCAAATTGCGCGGTGTGCTATTCTATGACAACAAACCGAATACTGCATTATGGACTGCGTGTTCGGATTGAGCAGTGTGCGATAAACCGAATATTGTGTTATGAACTGCGTGTTCAGATTGAGCAGTGTGCTATGTTATGAAAAAGTATATCATGTTATGAACTGCGTGTTCAGATTGAGCGGTGTGCTATGTTATGATAATAAATGGAATACTGTGCTATGGATTGCGTGTTCAAATTGAGCAATGTGCTATGTTATAAAAAAGTATATCGTCTTAAGAACTGCGTATTCAGATTGAGCGGTGTGCTATGTTATGACAATAAACTGAATACTGCGCTATAGACTGCGTGTTCAGATTGAGCAGTGTGCTATGTTATAAAAAAGTATATCGTGTTATGAACTGCGGGTTCAGATTAAGCGGTGTGCTATGTTATGACAGTAGACCGAATACTGCGCTATGGACTGCGTGTTCGGATTGAGCAGTGTGCAATGTTATCAAAAAGTATATCGTGTTATGAACTGCGTGTTCAGATTGAGCGGTGTGCTATGTTATGATAATAAACCTAATACTGCGCTATAGACTGCGTGTTCAGATTGAGCAGTGTGCTATGTTATAAAAAAGTATATCGTGTTATGAACTGCGGGTTCAGATTAAGCGGTGTGCTATGTTATGACAATAGACCGAATACTGCGCTATGGACTGCGTGTTCGGATTGAGCAGTGTGCAATGTTATCAAAAAGTATATCGTGTTATGAACTGCGTGTTCAGATTGAGCGGTGTGCTATGTTATGACAATAAACCGAATACTGCGCCATGGATTGCGTGATCAGATTGAGTAGTGTGCTATAAACCGAATACTGTGTTATGAACTGCGTGTTCAGATTAAGCAGCGTGGTATGTTATGAAAAAGTATATCGTGTTATGAACTGCGTGTTCAGATTGAGCGGTGTGCTATGTTATGACAATAAACCGAATACTGTGTTGTGGACTGCGTGTTCAGATTGAGCAGTGTGCTATAAACCGAATACGGTGTTATGAACTACATGTTCAGATTCCGCAGCGTGCTATGTTATGAAAAAGCATTTCGCGTTATGAACTGCGTGTTCAAAGTGAGCGGTGTGCTATGTTATGACAATATATCAAATACTGCGCTATGGACAGCGTGTTCAAATGTAGCAGTGTGTTATGTTATATAAAAGTATATCGCGTTATGAACTGCGTGTTAAGATTGAGCGGTGTGCTATGTTATGACAATAAACCGAATATTGCGCTATGCACTGTGTGTTTAGATTGAGCAGTGTGCTATGTTATACAAATGTATATTGCATTATGAACTGCACGCTCAGACTGAGCGGTGTGCTATGTTATGACAATAAACCGAATACTGCGTTATGGACTGTGTGTTCAGATTGTGCAGTGTGCTATGTTATAAAAATGTATATCGCGTTATGAACTGCGTGTTCAGATTGAGCGGTGTGCTATGTTATGACAATAAGCCGAATACTGTGCTACGAACTGCGTGTTCGGTTTGACCGGTGTGCTATGTTATGAAAAAGTATATCGTGTTATGAACTGCGTGTTCAGATTGAGCGGTGTGCTACGTTATGACAATAAAACGAATATTGCGCTATGGACTGCGTGTTCAGATTGAGCTGTGTGCTATAAACCGAATACTGTGTTATGAACTGCGGGTTCAGATTGAGTAGTGTGCTATGTTTTGAAAAAGTATATCACGTTATGAACAGCGTGTTCAGATTGAGCAGTGTGCTATGTTATGACAATAAACCAAATACCGCGCTATGGACTGCGTGTTCAGATTGAGCAGTGTGCTATGTTATAAAAAAGTATATCATGTTATGAACTGCGAGTTCAGATTGAGCGGTGTGCTATGTTACCACAAGAAACCGAGTACAGCGTTGTGGACTGCATGTTCAGATTGAGCAGTGTGCTATGTTATAAAAAAGTATATCGCGTTATGAACTGCATGTTCAGATTGAACGGTGTGCTATGTTATGACAATAAACCGAATACTGCGCTATGGACTGCGTGTTCAGATTGGGCAGTGTGCTATGTTATAAAAAAGTATATCGTGTTATGAACTGCGTGTTCAAATTGAGCGGTGTGCTATGTTATGACAACAAACCGAATATTGCGCTATGGATTGCGTGTTCAGATTGAGCAGTGTGCTATAAACCGAATACTACGCTATGGACTGCGTGTTCAGATTGAGCAGTGTGCTCTAAACCGAATACTGTGTTATGAACTACGTGTTCAGATTGAGTAGTGTGCCATGTTATGAAAAAGTATATTGTGTTATGAACTGTGTGTTCAGATTGAGTGGTGTGCTATGTTATGACAATAAACTAAATACTGCGCTATGGACTGCGTGTTCAAATTGGGAAGCGTGCTATGTTATAAAAAAGTATATCGCGTTATGAACTGTGTATTCAGATTGAGCGGTGCGCTGTGTTATGACAATAAACTAAATACTGCGCTATGGACTGCGTGATCAGATTGAGCCGTGTGCTATGTTATAAAAAAGTATATCACGTTATGAACTGCGGGTTCAGATTAAGTGGCGTGCTATGTTATGACAATAAACCGAATACTGCACTATGGACTGCGTGTTCGAATTGAGCAGTGTTCTATGTTATCAAAAAGTATATTGTGTTATGAAATGCGTGTTTAGATTGAGCGGTGTGTTATGTTATGACAATAAGCCGAATACTGCGCTATGGACTGCGTGATCAGATTGAGTAGTGTGCTATAAACCGAATACTGTGTTATGAACTGCGTGTTCAGATTGACCAGTGTGGTATGTTATGAAAAAGTATATCGTGTTGTGAACTGCGTGTTCAGATTGAGCGGTGTGCTATTGTGAGAACCTGAATATAAAAATAAAGTAAATAATTAAATAATAATATTACAATCTGAAATATATTGGTGGTGAATTCTAAGGTGCAAATTAAATATTATTGGAGGATTTTTTTAATTAATTTTAAAACCTAAAATAAATTTATGATGAAATTCTTTAATTTAGAGGCAAGATTATTATTTAAAAAAAAAAAAATAGAGGGTAAGTTTGTAAGTATATTTTGTTATATTAATAGTTATATTTTATTTAAATTAATGGGTTAGAAAATAAAATAATATAAAGAGATAATAAACTAGAGCCTTTTGTTTAGATACATAACCCTAGGTTGCCAAATACATTCTATAGCAGCAGCAGGAGGCAGCCACGGGGAGAGAGAGAGAGATTGAGAGAAAAGAAGAAGAAAAAAAAAAGGGGGTTGCAAACAAGGATTGATTTTTGGGTGTGTACTAGGTCTTTATCTTTCTTCTTCCTTAAGGTTTTGTTCTTTATCCTTACTCTATGATTATTTAGTTCATTGATGGAGAGGTTGTAGATTTATGTATTGTGTATATAGATATCCTATTAAGAAACTTGAGGATCTAAATTTATGTATAAAGATTGGGTGTAATTCTTAGTTCAAAAATTCTGCACAGAATCGCAAACTTTCAAAAATCAAGAAAACTTGTCAAACGGATGAATTTTAATTTGAAATTTTTACAGTAGATTAATTACATAGTGAATTGCATATCTGAAATTTTTCATAATTTTTGGGAGTCGAAATCCATATAAATTGAGGTATTCAAATCTGTCCAGGAAACCAGTCCGAAACAGTAAATTCGGGAGTGTTGTTCTCTTTGGGTATAAATCCAAAAATTATCAAATTAGTGTCATTAGAACCGGTTACGAGTCTAGTTTCGTACATTTTTGGCCTTGCATTGAATGCTCATGTATATTAAGAGAACCGTCAATTTCTTTAAAGTGCTACAGAAAACAACCTGTTTGGATATAATAAATTGTAGATAATTATTTTGATAAGCAAATCAAGTGAAACCAATTGGGTTTGAAAATTAGGATATATTAGATCATATCTGGAGGTTATTGGAATTTTTCGAATAGCGTGGAGTGGGTTTTGTAATTTTCAAAGTTAGCGAATAGGTTAGGAAGGCTTGCTTGAAATTCTGTTTTATCTTAAAGTCACAATTAATTAAGTTTTGACCGGAACCCATGTCTTGGGTGATTTTAAACCTTGAAGAACATGAACTTAGATAATATTTAAGAGTAACGATGAGTTGGGTTGAGCCGTGTTAGTGCGCTTTAGTTGAGGTTACTTAGTTCCTATTTTTTTTAGTATTTTTAAATCAGTTGTGACGTGTAGTTTTTATACTTGGTTCAGGGCACTAGTTGGACTTTTACACTCTATTCGATTCAAGGATTATATTATTTCATTTCAGGTGAGTAGTTTCATGCTACATATTTTTATAAATGTTCCGCTACCCTGAACTGTTGGAAAATTAAATTGTTGTTTTAAGACTAAACTGTTTTGATAAATTATTATATTATCAATGGAATCAAATTATTTCTGAAACATGTGTGAACTTGGCATACTATAAACTATTTGTTTTGGTCTCATGTTTATAATGATGAACTACCATGTTTTGCGAAACTGATGTGTATTGATTATTGGGACCATGTGTGTATTTAGTCCAGGGAAATTATTCCACTGTGTGTGGTGACTCTGGCCACTAGGGAACAGATCCGGGTTGGGCCGTGATGACTCTAGTGCTCAACGATTGTAAGGAAAAGACCTTTAAGAACAACTAGGTGACCTTCAATCGGATCGTCTTTGAGAAAAGGCCCAGGTGCCACCCTGAGGATGACTCTTAGTTCGATATTGGATCCAACGGGGCTTATAGCCTTGAGAACTGTGTGGCAGATTATTTGTTTTTCTTGGTGCCCAGAAAATTATTGGTGTTCATGTTATAATCTGTTTTAAGTGGAAAATGTCGTTTATCATGTTCTTGCGAGACATGAGTATTTTAAGTGTTGAACTGTGGAACCTTCTTTTTAAAACAGATTGTATTTACCAAACTGTATGCCAATCTAGTTTCTGTGATATATATCTTATTTTGGAATTGAGCCATGTTTTCAAAACTGTATTTACTATCCATGTTGCTACTCACTGAGCTATCAGCTGACTTAGTTGTTTACCATTTTCAGGTGTTAGAAGGACTTAGAGTGGACTCATGGCGTAGCGGGGACTCAATTGCATGGACCTCTAGGGCATTTATTTAAATTGTTTTAAGTTGCCTTGTCAAGTTTTGTGCATACATTGTGGTTGGGTTTTATTTAGAGTTATAATATTTTGTGGGCGGTTTGTGTCCCATTTAGTATATATATATATTTTAGGAAGTTGGTTATGACTTGTTTTTCACTGGTGGTATGTCACTGGATTGAGTGTTGATTTATTTATTTTTGGTCTATCATCACATTTATTCTTTATGGCTTTGGGTTCATGTTTAGGCTTACGTGTGCCTTGGGCTAAGTCCCTGTTGGTCACGGTCGGTCATGCCCGGATTTTGGGTGTGACAACTGTGGTATCAGAGCTATAGTTTATCGAGTTACATATCTTGCATTTCATCATTTAGACGAGGTCCGAGTCCCTACAGTCCTTAGTAGTGTTTGGTTAAGTTAGTTTTGTTTAAACTTGTGTTGAATCTTTCTTGATTTCAGTTTGAAGGTTAAGAGTTGGCACCTAGATATTTACACAGATTGTCTACTCCTTGTGAGCCTTTGATGTTTGTATTACCTTGTCTACTCCATTAGGTGGAACAGTAGTATTGGGAGAAACTGTAGTGTTAGGGGATGATTGTAGATCTTGTGAGATAGAGATGGATGGTAGAATTTTTCCAGTGGATTTGATTTCTTTGGAGATGAAGGATTTTGATGTGATTTTGGGAATGGATTGGTTAATGAAGCATCATGCCTCTATTGATTGTTTTAGAAAGAGGGTAGTTTTTGCTATGCCGGGGCAACTTGAGTTTTTCTTTCAGGGAGATGGGAAAGGGTCTTCTATTTGTTTTATTTCTTCCCTTCAGGCTAACCGAATGTTGAGAAAAGGGGGTCATGATTATTTAGCTTGTGTGGTGAGTACTGAACTTCCAGAATAGAAGTTAGAGGAATTGCCTGTAGTGAGTGATTGTGTTGATGTTTTTCTAAAGGATCTACCTAGACTTCCTCTAGATCATGAGGTAGAATTTTCCATTAACTTGGTCCCTAACACAACACTTATTTCTAAAGCGGCCCATAGAATGGCACCGTTGGAGTTGGGAGAGTTACAAACTCAGTTATAGGAGTTGTTAGACAAATGTTTTATTAAGCCTAGTGTCTCACCTTGGGGAGCACCTGTGTTGTTTGTGAACAAGAATGATGGGTCTATGAGATTGTGTATTGATTATAGAGAACCGAACAAAGTCACAGTGAAGAATAGGTATCATTTGCCATGTATTGATGACCTATTTGACCAATTGTAGGGAGCTTAGGTATTCTCTAAGATGGACTTGAGGTCAGGCTATCACTAGTTGAAGGTAAGGAATAAGGATGTTCCTAAGACAGCTTTTAGAATCCGTTATGGGCATTATGAGTTCTTGGTGATGCCTTTTGGTCTCACAAATGCACCAGCCGCATTCATGGATTTGATGAACAGAGTATTCAAACCCCAACTAGATAAATTTGTGGTAGTGTTTATTGATGACATCCTAATTTATTCAAGGAGTAAGGAGGAGCATGAACAGCATTTGAGGGTAGTACTGCAGATCCTTAGGGAGAAAAGACTGTATGCAAAATTTAAGAAGTGTGAATTCTGGTTGAGCAGTGTATCCTTTTTAGGTCATGTAGTGAGTAAAGATGGGGTATCTGTGGATAGTACCAAGGTGACAGCAATTGTTGATTGGCCATGACCTACTTCTGTGACGGAGGTACGTAGCTTTCTAGGGCTTACTGGATATTATAGACAGTTTGTGGAAGGATTCTCCCGTATTGTTTTGCCATTTATAAATCTCACTAGGAAAGAGGTAAAGTTTGAGTGGAATGATGATTGTGAGTGTAGCTTCCAAGAGTTTAAACAAAGGTTGACATCAGCTCCAATCCTTGCCTTACCTACAGACGGTGGTGGTTTTGTGATTTATAGTGATGTTTCACGACAGGGTTTAGGATGTATGCTCATGCAGCATAGGAATTACTTATGCGTCACGACAGTTAAAAGTACATGAGAGAAATTATCCTACGCACGAATTGGAGTTAGCAATAGTGATTTTCGCTCTTAAGATCTTGCAACATTATTTGTATGGAGAGTCATGTGAGATTTACATTGATCATAAGAATTTGATGTATATTTTCACACAGAAGGAACTAAATTTGAGGCAAAGAAGATGGCTTGAGTTACTAAAAGATTATGATGTGAATATTTTATATCATCCGGGGAAGGCAAATGTGGTTGCAGATGCCTTGAGTAGGAAGGTCGCAGTTGGAAATGTAGCTGCTTTGTCTATTGAGAGTTGTTTGGTGGGAGACATGAGACGTTTAAGGCTTGAGGTTGTTACGCCTGGTGATAGGGCTTATTGTAGTCAATTGAAAGTTCAGCTGACCTTGAGAGAACGAATTCGTTTAGCACAGGAGATTGACCCCCAGTGTGAGCGTATTAATGGAGAGATGGCAGAGGGTAAGCACGCAGACTTTGTGGTTAGTGATGATGGGTTGCTTAGATTCCGTAGCCGAATTTGTGTTCCTGCTAGTGGTGATTTGAGGAAGGAGATTATGACGGAGGCACATAGTTCTAGTTACAGCATTCATCCTGGAAGCACTAAGATGTATCGGGATCTTCATGAGCATTTTTGGTGGAATGGTATGAAGGGAGATATTGCAGAATTTGTGGCTCAGTGTTTGCTGTGTCAACAGGTTAAAGTAGAACATCAGAAACCTGCAGGGAAACTACAACCCTTACCTATACCAGAGTGGAAGTGGGTTCATATTACCATGGACTTTGTGTGTGGTTTACCTCGTACTAGTAGTAATCATGATGCAGTTTGGGTAGTTGTGGATAGATTAACCAAGTCAGCACATTTTATTGCAGTTCGAATGAACTATTCTCTAGCTCGATTTGCACAGTTGTATGTGAAGGAGATCGTTAGATTGCATGGTGCACCTGTGTCAATAGTGTCAGATCGGGACCCTCGTTTTGTGTCTAAGTTTTGGGGTGCGTTACAATCAGCTATGGGTACTCGGTTAAATTTCACCCTCAGACAGATAGGCAATCAGAGAGGACTATTCAAATCCTTGAGGATATGTTGAGGGCTTATGCTTTGGAGTAGAGAGCTAATTGGGATGATTATTTACCGCTCATGGAGTTTGCCTATAATAATAGTTATCATTCTAGTTTGGGAGTAGCTCCTTATGAGGCTTTGTATGGGAGGAAGTGTAGGTCTCCTTTGTGTTGGTATGAGGTTGGTGAGAGGCAAATGTTAGGACTTGATTTGGTGGAGGATGCTACACAGAAAATTATCACCATCAGAGAGAGATTACTGATTGCTCAGAGTAGAAAAAAAAAAGTTATGCTGATCATTGTAGGAGAGATTTAGAGTTTCATGTTGGGGATATGGTATTCTTGAAAGTATCACTATGGAAAGGAGTCATCAGGTTTGGAAAGAAAGGAAAGTTGAGTCCTAGATACATTGGTCCATTTGAGGTATTGGAGAAGGTTGGTGAGGTTGCGTACCGTGTTGCCCTACCCCCTAGGTGGGCAGGAGTGCATAATGTGTTTCACGTGTCTATGTTGAGGAAATATGTGCACAGTCCGTCGCATGTGATAGATTATGAGCCATTTCAGATTAGAGAGGATTTTTCATATGAGGAGATGCCTGTTCAGATTTTGGATTCGAAAGAGAAAAGGTTGCGTACAAAGGTCATTAAATTGGTTAAGGTACTGTGGCGTAATCATCTAGTTGAAGAGGCGATTTGGGAACGCGAGGACGAGATGCGCGAGAAGTACCCACATCTATTCTCATGATTTACTCAGGTTAGTTTCGAGGACGAAACTTTTCCTTTAGGAGGGGAGAATGTGAGAACCCGAATATAAAAATAAAGTAAATAATTAAATAATAATATTACAATCTCAAATATATTGGTGGTGAATTCTAAGGTGCAAATTAAATATTATTGGAGGATTTTTTTAATTAATTTTAAAACCTAAAATAAATTTATGGTGAAATTCTTTAATTTAGAGGCAAGATTATTATTTAAAAAAAAAAAATAGAGGGTAAGTTTGTAAGTATATTTTGTTATATTAATAGTTATATTTTATTTAAATTAATGGGTTAGAAAATAAAATAATATAAAGAGATAATAAACTAGAGCCTTTTGTTTAGATACATAACCCTAGGTTACCTAATACATTCTATAGCAGCAGCAGGAGGCAGCCACGGGGAGAGAGAGAGATTGAGAGAAAAGAAGAAGAAAAAAAAAAGGGGGTTGCAAACAAGGATTGATTTTTGGGTGTGTACTAGGTCTTTATCTTTCTTCTTCCTTAAGGTTTTGTTCTTTATCCTTACTCTATGATTATTTAGTTCATTGATGGAGAGGTTGTAGATTTATGTATTGTGTATATAGATATCCTATTAAGAAACTTGAGGATCTAAATTTATGTGTAAAGATTGGGTGTAATTCTTAGTTCAAAAATTCTGCACAGAATCGCAAACTTTAAAAATCAAGAAAACTTGTCAAACGGATGAATTTTAATCTGAAATTTTTACAGTAGATTAACTACATAGTGAATTGCATATCTGAAATTTTTCATAATTTTTGGGAGTCAAAATCCATATAAATTGAGGTATTCAAATCTGTCCAGGAAACCAGTCCGAAACAGTAAATTCGGGAGTGTTGTTCTCTTTGGGTATAAATCCAAAAATTATCAAATTAGTGTCATTAGAACCGGTTACGAGTCCAGTTTCGTACGTTTTTGGCCTTGCATTGAGTGCTCGTGTATATTAAAAGAACCGTCAATTTCTTTAAAGTGCTGCAGAATACAACCTGTTTGGATATAATAAAGTGTAGATAATTATTTTGATAAGCAAATCAAGTGAAACCAATTGGGTTTGAAAATTAGGATATATTAGATCATATTTGGAGGTTATTGGAATTTTTCGAATAGCGTGGAGTGGGTTTTGTAATTTTCAAAGTTAGCGAATAGGTTAGGAAGGCTTGCTTGAAATTCTGTTTTATCTTAAAGTCACAATTAATTAAGTTTTGACCGGAACCCATGTCTTGGGTGATTTTAAACCTTGAAGAACATGAACTTAGATAATATTTAAGAGTAACGGTGTGTTGGGTTGAGCCGTGTTAGTGCGCTTTAGTTGAGGTTACTTAGTTCCTATTTTTTTTAGTATTTTTAATTCAGTTGTGACGTGTAGTTTTTATACTTGGTTCAGGGCACTAGTTGGACTTTTACACTCTATTCGATTCAAGGATTATATTATTTCGTTTCAGGTGAGTAGTTTCATGCTACATATTTTTATAAATGTTCCGCTACCCTGAACTGTTGGAAAATTAAATTGTTGTTTTAAGACTAAACGGTTTTGATAAATTATTATATTATCAATGGAATCAAATTATTTCTGAAACATGTGTGAACTTGGCATACTGTAAACTATTTGTTTTGGTCTCATGTTTATAATGATGAACTACCATGTTTTGCGAAACTGATGTGTATTGATTATTGGGACCATGTGTGTATTTAGTCCAGGGAAATTATTCCACTGTGTGTGGTGACTCTGGCCACTAGGGAACAGATCCGGGTTGGGCCGTGATGACTCTAGTGCTCAACGATTGTAAGGAAAAGACCTTTAAGAACAACTAGGTGACCTTCAATCGGATCGTCTTTGAGAAAAGGCCCAGGTGCCACCCTGAGGATGACTCTTAGTTCGATATTGGATCCAACGGGGCTTATAGCCTTGAGAACTGTGTGGCAGATTATTTGTTTTTCTTGGTGCCCAGAAAATTATTGGTGTTCATGTTATAATCTGTTTTAAGTGGAAAATGTCGTTTATCATGTTCTTGCGAGACATGAGTATTTTAAGTGTTGAACTGTGGAACCTTCTTTTTAAAACAGATTGTATTTACCAAACTGTATGCCAATCTAGTTTCTGTGATATATATCTTATTTTGGAATTGAGCCATGTTTTCAAAACTGTATTTACTATCCATGTTGCTACTCACTGAGCTATCAGCTGACTTAGTTGTTTACCATTTCCAGGTGTTAGAAGGACTTAGAGTGGACTCATGGCGTAGCGGGGACTCAATTGCATGGACCTCTAGGGCATTTATTTAAATTGTTTTAAGTTGCCTTGTCAAGTTTTGTGCATACATTGTGGTTGGGTTTTATTTAGAGTTATAATATTTTGTGGGCGGTTTGTGTCCCATTTAGTATATATATATTTTTAGGAAGTTGGTTATGACTTGTTTTTCACTGGTGGTATGTCACTGGATTGAGTGTTGATTTATTTATTTTTGGGCTATCATCACATTTATTCTTTATGGTTTTGGGTTCATGTTTAGGCTTACGTGTGCCTTGGGCTAAGTCCCTGTGGGCCACGGCCGGTCATGCCCGGATTTGGGGTGTGACAGCTATATTGTGACAATAAACCGAATACTGCGCTATGGACTTCGTGTTTAGATTGAGCAGTGTGCTATAAACCGAATACTGTGCTATGGACTACGTGTTTAGATTGAACAGTGTGCTATAAACCGAATACTGTGTTATGAACAGTGTGTTCATATTGAGTAGTTTGCTGTGTTATGAAAAGTATATCGTGTTATGAGCTGCGTGTTCAGATTGAGTGGTGTGCTATGTTATGACAATAAATCGAATACCGTGCTATGGACTGCGTGTTCAGATTGAGCAGTGTCTTATAAACCGAATACTATGTTACGAACTATATGTTCAGATTGAGCAGTGCGCTATGTTATGAAAAAGTATATCGCTTTATGAATTGCATGTTCAGATTGAGCGGTGTGCTATGTTATGACAATAAACCAAATACTGCGCTATGAACTGCGTGTTCAGATTGAGCAGTGTGCTATGTTATAAAAAAGTATATCGCGTTATGAACTGCATATTCAGATTGAGCAGTGTGCCATGTTATGAAAAAGTATATCGTGTTATGAATTGCGTGTTCAGATTGAGCGGTGTGCTACGTTATGACAATAAACGGAATACCGCGCTATGAACTAAAAAAGTCAACCCCGGGAGGGTGAAAAATGGCCGGAAAGGTCGGGGTGTGAAAAAGGCATAGAGATCGAGATGAACTCGAGGGAAACAAACCCCGAGTAACGGAAATCGAGAATAGTGCACCGAATTTGAGATTTGTTCGGTTCAAAATGGTCGAAACGCGAAGGAGTTCGCGAATCGAACGACGAAACGGACCCGAAAACCAAAGAAAGACGGGGATCAGAAGGAGAAAAATCAACTAGAGGGAGAGGGCAAGAGTTTTCGGGCAAGAGAGAAGTGAAAAAATAGGGTTTCAAGCCCTATATTTAAAGACCCACGGCCGAAAAGACAAAACTGCCCCGATTTAGGCATATTTGGCCGGTCGGCCACATTGTTGGCCGGTCGGCCAAATATTTAGCCGATGGACTTTTTGGATGGCTGGTGACCTCCCCCGATGGCCGGTGAACCTCCTACACCTTTGTTTGGGTCTCTGATGTGGTTTGGGGCCTTCATTGCTCAAGACAGTGCAAGAAACTACATTTTTGAAGCTTAACCGGTCTCCGTTTTGACCTCGGACCGTGTTTTCTATGTGCGATCCTTGAATACGTGCAAGGTGTATCCATTTCGTATCCTTTTCTATCGTCCAAAGTCCGGAAACTGCTTTAAATACGTTGCATTGTTGGGCATATCTCGTATACGTTGCAGCGCGCATCATACTCGCATCATTGTCATGCACATATGTTGTGCGTTGTCACGCACGCCACACTTGCGTTGTTTTGCATCTTCTTTAGGTCGCATTGTCATGCGTACATCACATGCATCACATGTATTATCATGCATCTCAAGCGACGTGCATTGTCGCGCATTCGAATTCACATGCATTGTCTTGCATATCAAAAGACGTGCGTTGTCACGCATTCGTTTCATTTGCATCATCATGTGCATTGTCATGCATCTCAAAAGACGCGCGTTGTCGTGCATTCAAGATCATGTGCATTGTCATGCATATCAAAAGACGTGAGTTGTCACGCATTCATTTCATTTACATCATCATGCACTTTTCATGCATTTCAAAAGACGCGCGTTGCCGCGCATTCAAGTTTACATGCTTTGTCATGCATCTCAAAAGACACGCGTTGTCGTGCATTTTGACTCCATTCGCATTGTCATTTGCATTTCAAAAAAAAAAAAAAAAACGAAAAAACAAAGTGCATATGTCATGCATTTCACTGTAAATAGTGCATATGTCATGCATTTCATTGTAAATAGTGCATATGTCATGCATTTATTGTATATATTGTATTGTCATGCATACATTGTAAATATTACATTCCATTGCATATTGTATATATTGCATTGTCATGCATACATTGTAAATATTACATACATTACATATTGTATATATTGCATTGTAGCTTGCATGCATTCACTGCATGACCCCCATCTATAGCTTGCGCCTTTCCATGTTGAGCTTGGTCTGGTATGTGCCCATACTTCTTCACGTTGAAGCACGGTTATGATATTATGTGCACACACCTAGTGTTGAGGGTGACGGCACCGTTTCCGTGTTAAACATGGTTTGTATGTGTCCATGCCTTTCCTAGGCAAGATGTGTTTTGGCCGCATGCCCTTTTCCACTACATCCATTGCATTCTCCCCAGCAGGTTGCATTGTACATAACATTCATTGTATATAATGCATTGTACATAGTATCCATCTATTGCATATTGCATATATTGCATCGTAGCTTGCATGCATTCATTTCATCACCTCCATCTACGGCTTGCGCCTTTCCTTGTTGAGCTTGGTCTGGTATGTGCCCGTACTCTTCGCGTTGAAGCACGGTTATGATATTATGTGTACGCACCTAGTGTTGTGGGTGACGGCACCGTTTTCGTGTTAAACATGGTTTGTATGTGTCCATGCCTTTCCTAGGCAAGATATGTTTTGGCCGCGTGCCTCATCCATTGTATATATTGCATTACAGCATACATTACGTGCATATTGTATATATTGCGCTGTAAATAAAGCATTGCATGCATTTACTGCATTACATCCATCTACGGCTTCCACCTTTCCTTGTTGAGCTTGGTCTGGTATGTGCCCGTACTTTTCATGTTGAAGCACGGTTATGATATTATGTGTACACACCTAGTGTTGTGGGTGACGGCACCGTTTCCGTGTTAAACATGGTTTGTATGTGTCCATGCCTTTCCTAGGCAAGATACGGTTTGGCTGCATGCCTTATCCATTGTATATATTACATTGTAGTGTAATTTGTTGCATCCAGCATTTAGGATCACGATCTTTCCTCAGCGGGTTATTTCCCCACTTATATCATCCCACCCAATTACTTGTATCTTGTGTTTCGTCTACACACTCATAGTTCTGCATGTGCACGCGCCTATTCCACTGCTGGTAGTGTGGTTTGAGGGTGTCGGCACCTTGTCTATGGTAGACGGACTTTGCATCTCCATCTCTTTATGATATTTGTGTGGTTTTGAACTGCTTATGTTTTGATCATGTTTTAAATGCATTGCATATAATTTGCATTGTTTATACATAGTTTTGTAAATATTGCATTATCATTTTACATCTATTCCGCATTGTTACGCGTTGTCATACATAGGTTGCATTGTCATGCACTCCTTCACTTGCGTTGTTACGCAGTCTTAACTTGCATGTCATGCATGTTGCTAACGATATTGTACCTATTGAGTTTCCTTCTCTTTCAGGCACGATATTGTATGTACGGTTCATTTGAAGCTGGCGCAACCAGACGAGCCGAACAGGTATTGTATTCTCCGCGTGAAACATAGCGAGAATTACATAATTCTCTTACATCCTTTCTGTATTGTAATGTAGTTGGGTTTGTGTTTGATTGCTTCAAACTGTTGCATGTTTTGCTTCGTTACAGCTTTCTTTGCATGATCATAAGTTATGCTCGGCTTTGTGCATTGATTTGCATTTTGCCCCTGCCTCCAGGTGCATATCTTTATCTATAGCTTGTATGCTTTGTCTAAGTCTTCGGCCTCGTTAAAAATGGGTCGTCTCTGGGCTTTGACATTCACTCCCGTCATTGTTATGACTTTCGAGTTCTGTCAAAGAGGGGCAACTGTAGACACCCCATTTTTGACCGTCCTTAAGACTTGGATGTCGCCGTTTAAACACTTGGTGATCATCCTTGTTTGTGTTCGTCTTGAGTTTCCGGAGGTCTCGGCCGCACACCTTGCCTCAAGAGCTCTTGACTCGACTGTTTTGTGTTTGGTTTTGCACCAAAACACTTGTGTTTTGCTTTTGAGGAGCAGGGAATGGCTTGTTGGCCATCCCCACACCTCACCGGCCATGGCTTGAGGCCACCGACCATTGTTTTGTTGCCATCGGCCAAATGTTTGGCCGGCCAGCACTCTTTGTGGTTGGCCGACCATTGTTTTAGGCAATTTGTCATTTTTGGCTGGCCGATCACTGTGCATCTGCTTTGGGTCGATATTTTATGCCAGCTGTGATAGCTGGTATACACTTTGTACCCCCTCCATACACGTGTATGGAGGGATTTGCTTCCTTAACTTAGCTTCCCTTGGAAGCTTGGATTGGCCTTGCCTATAAGAGGAAGGCCTCCCCTCTCTTTCTAGAGGTTGGAATAACTCTAAGATTAGGGCATATATATATATATATATCTCTATATCTCTCTATATAGTTGTGTGTGTTTGGTGTTCCAAAAGGGTGTTTTGTTCTTAGTTTTGCACTAAGGCACCTAGTATTACACCATACTCCGGTTGTGGAGGTGTTGAAGGACTGGTTTCAGGGTTTTTGAGCTGATTTTGATCCAAAGGGAGGTCTGAGGTTGCTGTTCTTGAAGTGTTCTTCAAGGGTAAGAATCTACCTCCTTTATTCTCCATTCTTGCATTAGCTTTTAACCTATCTTGCATCGGTTTTTGAGCTTAGTGTATAACATATAAAAGTTCTTATTTTGTTAGTTTTAGAACTTTGTTTAAGGTCTCTTTGAGGTTTGGGGTCGCCTCCCCCCTCCAAGGCCTTATTAGGTCTTGTTTAAGGCCATCTATTTTGGCCATTGTTGTGGTCTTTGCATGACCTCTCTACCACTGAAATCCAGAGGATTTTCAGTGGTGGAGAGGTGGTTTTGAGGTCCTAAATGGGAGAGGGTCATCCCCTCTCCATATTGCCTTTGATGCTCACACAAATGGCTTGTGTTCTAGCTTGTATGCTTAGCTTTGTTTAGCTTCTTTTCAATGCATATTTGTGCTTATTTTTCCATGATATAGCACTTTTTTTAATTGGTTTAGGCACACCATGCTTGCTTTGTGTACTTGTCTTGTAATGCCATGAATTTGCCTTAACATGTACTTAGCATTTAGACTACTATGCTTACTTGTTTTGGCCAAGCTTTGTGAAGCTTTTATGCATGTTTTAGTATGCTTAAGGTCTGTTTGTGGTTGTTTTGGCCATCCATGACATGTTTTGTATAGCCACCTTGCATTTTGGCTTGTTAGCCTTGGGTGTGTGGGTGTTGAGAATGCAATACTTGGCTTGTTTCAGTGGTTTGGCACCCCTCATAACACCATTTCAGTCCATATAGCATGCTTGTATACTTGCATTTATGGCTCCTTTGATGTTTCAAAAGGTTGATGTCTTATGCTCCATGTTTGGGCCTTTGTGCATGCCTTTAGACTTAGGCCATTTAGATGCCATCTAGGTGTGTCTTTGACCTTGTTTTGGTCTGCCTTGGGACTGTTTTGAGTCCCTTTGGCCCTTTGAGGCTTGGTTGGCATGGTCTTGGTTTAAGCCCCTCTGATAGCTTCAAGCGTTGGGCTTGCTTGCATGCTTTGATTGCTTTGTTTAGTTGGTTTGGCACCGTCCTTAACATGATTTTTAGAGTTTATTATGCTTGCCATTAGTCCATGTTTATCATCTTTTAAGTGTGCTTAAAAGTCCCCTCTTTATGCTTAAGTGTTGGACCATGTTTGCATGCATGTTTGTATGTAAATTTGACCTCATTCCCATAGCATTTGGCTACTGATTTGGACATGGTTGAGACTTGTCCATATTAGTCTAAGTCTGCCCTTTGCATGTTGCTCAAATGTTGTTACATTGCTTCATGTTTGCATGCATTGGTTGCATAGTGTTTTGCATGCTCATTGCTTGCATTGTTGACACATGCTTAACCATATTGCATTTAGTTGCATTGCTTGAGTTATATGACATGTTGTATACTTAGGTTGTGATGCATTTTGTATGCATTGTACTTAACATGTTGTCCATGTTGCATCTTGCATGCTTGCATGGTTAAGTTACACTTTGCATGTTTGTTAGCTTGCATATTTGTTCACATGTTCATGTTGCATACTTAGCCCGCATGCTAGGATTGCATTTGGCATACATGCCTTGCCTCTTGATTTGATCAAGTCATAGAGGTTAGGCCTATTGTTTGTTTATGTGCATTTCATTCCACATTGAAATGGCACACTTGGTTTCTTGGGCCATCACGTATCGAAATGCGCGATTGGTGGTCCGAGAATCGAGTACCATCCCCCTTTGAGTCATAAACATGATAAGGGGTATGGTGGTGCCAACATTTGCTTGAAATGCATTGCCATGCCATGTTTGTCCTCTGTTGCTGTCAAAACAGGATTCTGCAGGCATAGATGGCCGACCGACTACACTCAGTGCGGGCCAGCCATGAATTGGTGGCTGAGAGCTCAATAGATGGTCGATGACCACTTTACCATGGCCGGTGGTGTTTCCTCATGGTCGGTGGCACCCCACAGTGTTCAAAGAGTGCTTCTTGGGACTTGTGAAATTTTCAGAGGAGGAAAACAGTGAAAACAGAGGCAGCTTGTGCATGGCATTGGATTTCCAAGTGAAGCCGAGCATGCGTGCATTGGGCCCTCTTCCCGAGGCTGTTTTATCACTTTATTAGCTTAGTTAATTTGCTTAACTAGTTAATTGGTTTGTAACTATTTAATTAGCTTGTCAGTTGATTAAATTGTATTATTTTTTTGGTCCCTCCGAGCGAGGGCAAATTTGTAATAAGTGTACGTGTGTGTGTGAATGTCTTCCCACTCCACGTCTTTCTCCCTTTTACTTACCTGCTTTTGATGGTTAGTATTAGGGCATATTTCAATTAGCATCCTCATGCCATGCATGCGTGCATCCATTCATTTGTATTGCATGCACCGGGTTCGGCGCATCATGCTAACTGCATAGTATTTCAAATCTAACTTGAATACGTGTTATTTGTTGCATTCCACATGCCATCCTAGGATTAGCCGAGCCTATTCTAATTGCATTTTGTATGCGATACATTAGCCGCTTAACATGGACTTGGATCATACATTGATTGCTAACAAGTTCTTTGTTTTGGCTCGGAGTACTTGGTAAGCTTTTTATGCTGTAGCATCTTGTATGAGTGTGAATGTTAACATGACAGCATGCTTACCATGTGGCTATATGCTTATGTAATATAAACTGCCTGAATGCCTGTGGGTGAAGGTTGGATTGTTTGAGTTGGAACGACTCATTGAAATCCGTGTTTCAGCCTACTCGCGAGTAGCAAATTTCAAACCATTTTCCAAACGAGTGGATATGCAATGCTTTGTTCCAAATTAGGCGATCTAGTCTATACTTTTGTGTTGTGCGCATTACATAGTAAGATTAGCTAATTAACCAGAATAAGAACGTATAATGTTTTCAAAACTAGATATTATGGTTAGTAGAGGCCGATCTTTGATCGGGCGAGCGGGGGTGCTCACGAAGTGACCTTTCCCGATCGTACCCAAGTTCCCGAGCCGAGGCAACTTTGGTGATGACGGATACGTGGCCTTAGGCAATGAGTCAGGGTTTCCTAAATTCCCCCATAAAAAGTATTTAGGTGGCGACTCTATATCTGGCAAAGCAATCCATGTTTGGCACTTCTTTCTAAAAATCTGTTTTCAAAACGATTTGCCGGATTTGAACTCTTTGGTGATTTATCAATCTCGCATTGCACTGTGCGAGATCAGATTAAGAACCGTGACTTTGAGTCTTGAACTGTAGTGAGCCCAAATGAACGAAACTGCCCGGGGGGGGGGGGATCTCCCTCCCGGGACGTTCGGGGACGTCTACAGTTTCTGGCGACTCTGCTGGGGACATTAGAGAGCTTGACTCGAACTCGTGATATCTTGTTTTGATTTCACTTATGTGTTTCTTTGCATTGCATTTGCATTGGTGCGCCTAAGTCACAGTGTTTGCCGTCTACTATTCCTGAATGGTTTGCCAGAGGCTCACTTCGAGAAGCGTGCCATAAGGCTGACCGGTTACGGGCTCTGCCACAATGGGAACACAAACCCCGGTTGTCACCAGGGCACCCTTTTGACTATTCGACCTAGTGCATGTTCGGAATCCATAGTGACCATTCCAAGCTAGGACAGGTTGCTACCCGATTATAGGTTGTTTGAAACCGCTGCGTGTGTAGTGAAACCCTAGTTCCTGACAAAATAGGACAGGGAAATCCTACCCCAACATAGTGGTGTTTTAGCTCTCACTTGTTTGTTGTGTGCTTTAGAGTTGGCCTTTACAGGGAATGCCTGTATCAGTTCGCAAGTTTGGGCATCAGGCCTGCGGGCACCAGTGTTTTGAGGATCAGTTATCTGCAGGTATCAGATTCAGTTTTCAGGGCTGTGATTTTGGGGAACAATGATCAGTAGTAGAGTACAGTTATTCAGCTATGCGTGTGTCTGTTCTGATTGGGCCGCAATGCTGCGTGTTTTCTCTTTCAGTTCAGAGATCTAGTACAGAATAGCTAGTATTCTTCTTTGCTGAGGCAAGACAGACACCTGATCCATCATCTCCGTTCAATTCAAGAGGACTTATGATGACGCAAAGTTCAGAAGAAATAGTGGTTATGGCAGCCGCATTGGACCAAGGAAACATCTTGCGGGATGAAACCAATGTTGACGTACCGCATCTGCCCAGGTCGCTTGTCGCGCGCCCTATCTGGGAACCCCAGTTGTATTAGGCTCGTGAGCCTACCACGTTCGAGTTAATGGGAATGATTGGCGACCTCCAGAGGTCTGTGGTTGATCTCACCTATGGGATGTCAGCTTCACCACCAACCACATCCTACGCTGGGAATTTTGTACCGCAGGAGCCCCCGCTACTGGGGCGAATTGTGATCGAGCTCAGCCAACCTGAGGTTACCCCGAGCTATAGCAACGACGTGTCAACAACAACCGGGTTTCGCTCCGATATAGCAACCCAAACCCTCGATCAAGCTGAGCTAGAGGTAAAAACAAAGTGGGAACAGATGCAGATCCCGTTGAACAACTACTGTGGGCAGTCGAGGCTTTGAAAGACGGAGGATTGAGTAAACAGCAAATATTCGCAGTGGTAGCTAAAACTGTGGATGATGCTTTCCCCACTCCAACCGAGGGGAGTTCCAGCCAGACAGAAAATCGGGACAGGCCCCGTCATGCTAGAACAGTTCCTTCCATTCCCAACTCTGCACCTGGGAAAGATCAGAAAGCCAAGGCAGTGCCTGCTGACCCTTTCGCTAGTGCGTCTAGCAAGAATTCTCAGACTTCAAAATACCTGCCTCGAGGCCGCAGGGTCTTTCATGCTCTCTACATGCCTTTGTCTAAGGCGCTCCAGATCCTTGCTGAAAGGGGGCACCTTAAACCCCTTGAGCCTCGGCCTATCCCGAAGAATCTCCCTCTCACACATGATGCTGCCTTGAACTGCGGGTACCACTAGCAAACCGGTCACAGCACCGATGGTTGTTTCCGCCTTCGCCACGAAGTGCAAGATTTGATCCACAATGAGGTCATCCTCCCACCTACCTCAGCAAAGTCTGTCACTACTGAGCTATTGGACTTCGAGGATACTGCAAGTATGTGATCAAGGGTTGGACCACTTGGCGGCGGCTACCGGTGTATTTCAGATATGGCGTCTGCCACGCACTTTTTTTTTTGAGCATCTGTGAATGCTAATTTTGTAGTTTCTGACTTGGGTGTTGAGTCGGCTCTGTGGTCTTGTTTTGTGTCTGTCTCACTGTTTTGAGTTAGTATTTTTGCTTAAGGGTCTGTCTTGTTGAACCGAGTCAGTCCCATTGTATAGAATGTCAGGTGATGCTGGGGTTGTTGCCTCAAACACCGTTTTTGTTTTGTAATTACCCCTTTTGTTTCCTTTTGAGTCGGTCTCTGCTATGGAGCCAGTTGCAACCGGAGGTTTTGAATGAAACAGCTGCAGGTATCATGTTTCCGTGCTTACTGCTACTTTAAGCTAGTTGTGCTAGAGGATTCGAATGGAACAGCCGCGCATTCCACTTGTTCTTCTGCACCCTCGAAATCAATTTATTGACCTAAGTTTTTCAAAACTTTTCGAACAATGTGATGAAAACGAAGAGGAAGGAATTCCTTGGGTTTTGCAAAATTGGATCAAACTGAGAGAAAGAGAGGCATGCTAAGCCCTTAATGAATGAAATCATGTTTGCTAAACGTGAGTACTGAGAAGGACCCTGGCTTGATCCAGATTGGTTCCACACTATCTGCAGCGCGAGCGATTTGTCGCTTTCT
The DNA here is from genome assembly GCA_036172215.1 of Camellia granthamiana. NCBI lineage: Eukaryota > Viridiplantae > Streptophyta > Magnoliopsida > Ericales > Theaceae > Camellia > Camellia granthamiana. Next base: position 128,354,476 of record CM069903.1, read on the forward strand.
TAAAAACTTTCAAAAACAAAATGTTTTGTCCAATCCTGCGAAGACCTATGTGGAATCGCTCTTGAGATTGTACAGCTTAGGATCGCTCTCGGCCTCAAGATTCAATCCCTTTTCTCTCAAAACCTTGACCTTGAACTCAGAAGGATCAACAGTCAACCGCAATGTGAGGCCTGTGTGGCCAGATTAGAAGCAGCCCTCGAACAAGTGGCACCAAAGTCAGATCAAGGAGAACAAATATCGTCAGAAGAAGCTTGCGAAGCTAAAACAGAAGTAGCCCTCGAACTAGGGGCCAAAAACGTCTGATGTACTCGAAGAGCTGAAGATGAATCCTTCTGCAAATTAATACAACAACTATTCTCCTGGATTCAGATGACTTTAGGATCTCAAAACCATTTGGCATGGACAAAGCTATACTTTTACCCTTGAGAGGCTCGCTGGGCTGAAAACCCGGAAGGGTGACCTAGGCAAAAGTTAGAGCAAGAAAAAAAAATGCAAAAGAAAAGAGAAGCAGAAAAGATGAAAAAGAAAAAGGAATGAAAAGATACAAAAAAAGAATTGAAAAGAAAAGAAAAACATAGCTCGCAAGGTTGAAAACCCAGAAGGGCGACCTTGGCAAAAGTTAGAGCGTAGTGAGAGTTAATACACGAGTGTACCTAACCGAAACTACGTAAGGCTTGATTCCCATGTTTGAGATACGTAGGCAACTTCATCCTGAAGTCCAGCCACCAACACTTTCAAAGTGACTGTGTCCATATATTGGTTTTAACCATCTTCATCTTCTCTGTATCCGAGAGTTCGGTCGTGATCATCGCTAATGAGGATTGACTACAAAATGCCGCGGCGCTATCCAGACAAGGGGCAACTTTTCGTTGCCATAAGTCACCATTCAAACAAGGGGCAACTTTCCGTTGCCATGCAACTCTTTTCAAGCAAGGGGCAATTTTCCATCAGATCTGAGGTTGCGCATCTCGAGAGTAGGTTCCGTGCTCGTTGAGCACTGGCTGTCTACCAAAACGGTTTTTGAGAATTTTTACTGAGGTTGACTAAATTCTTGAAAATTATTCTGTCTTTTTCAAAAATGGACCTTTTCTTGGACCTAAAAATGGAAAATTTTCAGTGCTCATAGCCTGACTTACATGATTTTGAATCAGAAAGTCGAACAAGTATGTTAATCTAACTCTCATTTTGGTCAAAATTTGTTTTAGTAGAAAACCAACAAAAAATGGTCAAAATGATAAACTAGGGGTGTAGTTGAGTCAGGTGTTCTGTCTTTCCCCCGTCGTCAACATACTTGCCAGAAGGGCACTCTACCTGCCAACAAAGGGCACAACTGAGGTTAACAACAAAGGGCTGAGAGCTCTCAACATCCTCCGAACAACGAGGTATCAAACCAAGTGTGAAGCACGAATCGGAATGGATCAAGATACTCCATTCCCTCAGCCGGGGCATCGACTAAATGCCACCAAAAAAATATAGCTGTGAGCTAACAATGTTGGGCATGAACCCACAACCTCTTGTTCATCCATCAAACACCCTAGGGAGGGATGAAAAAATAAGAGATTAAAGAACAGAGAGATGTGCGCTGAGAGAAAAAGTGAGGAAAAAGGGTTTTGAGAGAAAAACCGAGCCTGAAGGCCGAGTGATGTGAGAATCACAACTCAGAAAGGGTGGGAAACAATACCCGGAGAAACTGGCTCCTCGTGATCGGAGGTCTCTCGTCTCGGTAACACATCTGTGTGTCGTGTCTTTTGCTTTGTTTGTCTCGATTCTTGTCTGGAGTCGTATCCGAGCGTGTCTCGTTGTGTTTAGGTAGTCTACCTTTTTGTTTTACGTTGTTGAGTCTTTTTGTTTGCTGTGTTCAATCATAGGCTCAACACCCGGTTGGAAACCCCTTTCTCAAATCGTTTTGTGCTCAGAGTGCTGTGCCATTCTCCACATTTGTGCAAAACATGATTTGGTTCTTTTGTAAAACCGCAGGGGTTCAACTTGGGTCACTTGGAAACAGTGAACACATGGGTTCTGGATTGCATCTGAGTGTGTTTCAGCTTCAGCAGCTTCCACCTTTGTATTCCATCTTTTCAGATTGGACTGTTTGTTCAGGATTCGTCGTGTGCAGAATGAACTAAGAATACTGTGCTATGGGCTATGAGTTCAGAATGAGTAGTGTTCAAAACAAGCAGTGCGTTGTATGAACTGTGTGTATGGGCTGTGTGCCGAGTAAACCGAGTGTTGTGTTATGGGCTGTGTGTTCAAAATGAGCAGTGGGTTGTTTGAGTTGTTTTGCTGTTAGCCGGTTCATTATCTAGTTATTACAATACAAGTGTTTGATTTTCAGACAGGAGATCGATCTCATTTACATTGAGGTGTAATTTGATGCAATGCAATGTAAAGTATGAAATGTACAAATGTAACACTTTTTCAGACAAAAAGTTTGTTTCATTTCATCATTTTTCAAATACATAGCTTTGGAGGAAACAAAAACCTGCCTGCGGCAATACAAGGTACTCAAGCCATCAACAAAAAGTAAATCAAAACAAAAAGAAGAAAAGCAGTAAAAGTCCGAATCAGCAGCAATCATGTCAGACCTGAGAGTCTGTCATCGTCCTCTTCCTGGACGAAGGTCCAGGAGCATCATCGTCAGCACCATCATCTGAGCCCGAGCCCAAGTCATCTTTGGTCTCCTCCTCGGACGACTCTGTCTCAACCTCCGCCTCGGACTCATCATCGTTGGGAACCGGTGCTTGAGAGCTGCTCCCAACGTGAGTACGCCCTGCTTTGGTGCGGGGATATACTGTGCCTCCTCGTTCTCCTCCTCGAGCAGGAACAGAAGGTCCAGCTGGAGCATCTCCTGCAGCAGGAATCTGGAATAGAGGCTGAAAGGCGTAAATGGCAAACGCATCAGTATGCTACGCAAAACAGAGTATGAAAGCCGTGAGCAGTATATCAGTACAGAATGCAGTGTATGAGTACAATGAATGAATGCTATGAGCAGTGTGTTAGTACAGAATACAGTTGTGGACGCGCCCCGCGTGAGGGCCTCACCTCACAGTTCGGACTCAATTTGTCACGGTTCTTAATCTGAACCAAAGAGTCCAAATCCGGCAAATCGCTTTGAGAAAACAGATTTTTAGAAAGAAGTGCCAAACATGGACTGCTTTGCCAGATACAGAGTCGCCACCTAAATATTTATTATGGGGGAATTTAGGAAACCCTGACTCGTTTGCCTAAGGCCACGTGTCCGTCATCACCAAAGTTTCCTCAGCTCGGGAACTTGGGTACGATTGGGGAAGGTCAGCTATGAGCACCCCCGCTCGCCCGATCAAAGATCGGCCTCTACTAACCATGATATCTTGTTTTGAAAACATTATGCGTTCTTATTCCGGTTATTAGCCTAGATTTACTACGTGATGCGCACAACAAAACAAGTATAGACTAGATCGCCTAATTTGGAACAAAGCATTGCATATTCGTTCCGTTTAGGAAATAGTTTGAAATTTGCTACTCACAAGTAGGCTAAAACACGGATTTTGATGAGTTGTTCCGACTCAAGCAATCCAACCTTCACCCACAGGCATTCAGGCAGTTAATCAATAAGCATCTAGCCACATGGTAAACATGCTGTCATGTTAACATTCACACTCATGCGAGATGCTAAAGCATAAATACTTACATCGTACTCCGAGCCAAAACAAAGAACATGTTAGCATCATGCATGATCCAAGTCCATGTTAAGTGGCTAATGCAACACATATAGAATGTCACTAGAATAGGCTCGGCTAATCCTAGGATGGCAAGTGGAATGCAACAAGTAGCACGTATTCAAGTTAGATTTGAAGTACTATGCAGTTAGCATAATGCGCCGAGCTCGGTGCATGCAGTACCGATGAATGATGCACGCATGCATAGCATAAGGCATGCTAATTTAAATATGTCCTAATACTAACCATCAAAGCGGGTAAGTAAAAGGGAGAAAGAAGTGGGGGTTGGAAGACATGCACACATGCACCCGCACATATTGCAAATTCGCCTTCGCTCGGAGGGACCAAAAGAATAATACAGATTTAACTAGTCTACGAGCTAATTAAATATTACAGACAAATTAAACTAGTTAAGCAGATAACTAATCTAATTTAAGCAATAAACAGTCTCGGGAAGAGGGCCCAATGCAATGCGTGCTCGGCTCCGCTCGGAAGTCCACTGCCATGCACAAGTTGCCTCTGTTTTCCCTACCTGGCACCTCTGAAAATTGCACAAACTCCAGGGTTCCTTCTATGAGTGCTGTGGAACACCACCGGCCATGAGGAATGGTTACCGGCCATGGGGAATGGTCACCGGCCACTGATTAAGCTATTGGCCACTGATGGATGGCCGGTCGGCACTACAGATGGCCAACCGGCCAAAGCTTCCTGCAGAGTCCTGTTTTGACAGCAGCAGAGGGTAAAACAAAGCATGGCAATGCATTCCAAGCAAATGTGTGCACTAACATATCCCTTATCATGTTTATGACTCAAAGGGACATGGTTCTCGGTTCTCGGACCACCAATCGCGTATTTCAATGCGTGATGGCTCAAGAAACCAAGTATGCACTTTGATTTTAAATGAAATGCAATGCACATAAATAAACAAAGGGGCTTAACCTCTATCATACTCAACTTCACCATGCAATGCAATCCTAAGCATGTGAGCCTAAGTGTGCAAAATGAGCATGCAAACAAGCAATGTATGTTAGGCACACAACCTAGGTAAAGAAGCATGCAAGGCATGAAGCAATGCGAGCAACAATTATGCAAGATGTAATACGGGTGTTCAAGCATGCAAGCAAGCATGTGAATTCATTCAATCATGCAACAACACACAAGTATGCAACAACACACAAGGTTAGCATGCACTAACATGCGAACTATGGACTTAAACTAATTTACGCAACCCTCAAACAAGCCTAAAACAATGCCCAAATGCTATGGAAATGAGGGCCAACACACACACATACATGCACATGTTGATGGGCCAACACTTAAGCATATAGAGACAACTTTTAAGACACTTAAAAGGAGAACAACATGGACAAATGGCATGCAATGTAAGCTCTGAAAACATGTAGGAAATGATGCCAAATCAACCTATTAATACAAGCTAAGCATGCAACCAAGCCCAAGGACCTAAAGCATGATCATATGACACATGAAGTAAATGACCAAAATGAACCAAAACAGTTCCAAATCATGGTAAGGCAAGCCTCAAGAACCACTTAGATGGCATCTAAATGTCCTACACATGGGGGGCATGCACAAATACTTAAACATGGAGCATACAACACAACCTCTTGAAGCATCAAAGGAGTATCAAATGCAAGCATGCAAGCATGTCACAAGGACTGAAATGGCATGATAAGTGGTTCCAAACCACTGAAATAATGCAAGTAAAGCATGCTACACACCCACACACCTAAGGCTAACAAGCCAAAATGCAAGGTGGCTACACTAAGCATGTCATGGTCGGCCAAAACAACCAAAAACAGAACTTAAGCATGCTAAAACAAACATAAAAGATTCACAAAGCTAAGCCTAAATCATGCTAGAACAAGGGTTAAAACCTAAAGCATGTTAAGGCCAAAACATAGCATTACAAGACATGTATGCAAGGCATGCAAGGTGTGTCTAAACCAAGTAAAAATAGAGCTATATTATGACATAATAAGCACAAAAAACAGCTAAGGCATGGCCAACATACACTTAAACATGGTGCTCATTAATGAGGCAAAAATGGCCCTTTTCAAGGACAACAAGGAGAGGGGGTGGCCTTCTCCTTCTTGGGACCTCAAGGCACCATCCTTACTACTGAAATCTCTCAAGATTTCAGTGGTGAGGAGGCCCAAACAAGGTGGTCCCGGAGCTCACCAAAATAGCACAAAAATGAAGCCTAACAAGGCCTAAGAGGGGTCAAACAATCTCAAACCACAAAACACTCTTAAACAACTATTTAGAGTAGGAAAAAACAAGACTTTTATATGTTATACACCAAGTCTAAAAACAGTTGCAAGGTAGGCTAAAGAGCTATGAAAAAATGGGGAATAAAAGGGGTAAGTTCTTACCCTTGTTGACCCTCTTCAAAAATGATGGACTAGCGGCTTCTTTGGTTCAAACCAGCTCCAAAACTTCAAGAACAACCTCTTAGTACCTCAGTATCTAAAGGAAGGTGTGATGGTGGGTGTTTGTGCACAAAAGTAAGACAAAACACACACAAAACACAAGAGAGAGGGAGATATAGATATAGGATAGATACACAACTCAAACCCTAAAACCAGAGCCCTCTGAAAAAATGTTGTCCAACCCTAATAGAGGGAGAAGAGGCTCTCTCTTATAGAGCTCCCTCTTGCAAAGCTTCTTAAGTAAGCTAGTCAAGAGGGAAATACCTCCACACACGTGTATGGAGGGGAGCAAAGGTGTATGCCAGCTAGCACAGCTGGCATAAAAATATCTGCAAAAGCAGATGAACAGTGGTCGGCCAGCCAAAAATGCAATTTGACCAAAAAAGATGGCCGGTCGACCATCTATAGTGTCAGTCGTCCAAACATTTGGCCGATGGCAACAAAACACAGCCGGTGGCCTCAAGCCATGGCCGGTGGAGTGTGGGGATGCCCAACAAGCCATTCCCTGCCCTCCAAAGCAAAAACACAAGTGTTTGGTGTAAAACCAAATACAAAATAGTCGAGTCGAGAGATCCTGAGGCAAGGCACATAGCCGATACCTCCGGGAACTCAAGACGAACACAAACATGGATGATCACCGAGTGTTCAAATGGTGACGTCCAAGTCTTGAGGACGGTCAAAAATGGGGTGTCTACAACAGTGCAGTGTATGAATGCCGTGAGTAATGCTGTGAACAGTCTGTGGGTTACAGTGTATCAGATGCCGTGAGGGCCGTGTATCGAGTGTTGTGTTGACAGTTCGATGCATCAGATTATGTGAAATAGTTTATGTAGAGTTTGAGACTGTGGTCAGAAAAGCATACTGGAATACTGTAAACGGCCAGAAGGTCGAGGCTCCGCTGGAGCATCCCCATCACAAAGGCGGTCAACTCCAGGGACTGACGACTGTACTCGGAGGAAGCCTGCAAAAGTGTTAGAAACATCAGTATTCTGCGGGATGTCAAATGAAATGACAGTGCAAAATACAAAATGCAATAATAGATACCGGAGGCAAGTCGTAGAACCCGACTAGCTCGTGATCAGTCGGAGAGGGAGCGATGGGGATCTGGTAAGTCTCCCCACCCTGCCCTCTACATGTCATCATCGTGGGCAGTGTTGGCCAACTAGCCCCCCGTCCTCTCCAAGACCTAGCTCCCTGCTCTCCCCGAGACCCCTGGGACCCACTCCCGCCTCGGGCCTGAGGTGCCCGCGACGCTCCTGCCCTCGCTACCGGTGCCGCGGGCCTCTCTCGCTCAACTCGACGGCCACTGCTCAAAGGTCGCATGATGTAAGTCTGGATGTACTCAGCGTAATCGCCCTCGCCTCTGAAGCGATCACACTCCCAGCCGATGGTATACTCCGTCAGCTCCCGCAGAGTGTACCTCTCGGTATGCCTCACGTGAGTAGGGGGGACCCGGAACTGTCTGCTCTGGTAAACCTAAGGTCTGGCACAGGAAGCACTCGCCCAGGAACCATGCCCGACAGACCGGGCCCTCTAACAAAATCCTGAAATGGGAGGTCTCCTGAGCGCCCTTATACCGCTCCCGTACTGCGATGGGCAAGAAGGCCCACGGCTGCCAGGTGATCTGCAAACAAAATACAGTTTGTTATCTACTGCTATTGAAAATGTAATGCAAAGCAAAGCTTAAATGAAGTGTAATGTTTGACATACTGTAGACACCCCATTTTTGACCGTCCTCAAGACTTGGACGTCACCGTTCGAACACTCAGTGATCATCCATGTTTGTGTTCGCCTTGAGTTCCCCGAGGCCTCGGACACGGGCCTTGCCTCAAGATCTCTTAACTCAACTGTTTTGTGTTTGGTTTTGCACCAAACACTTGTGTTTTGCTTTTGAGGGGCAAGGAATGGCTTGTTGGCCATCCCCACACCTCACTGGCCATGGCTTGAGGCCACCGGCCACTGTTTTGCTGCCATCGGCCAAATGTTTGGCCGGCCGACCATTATTTTGGTCAATTTGGCATTTTTGGCTGGCCGACCACTGTGCATCTGCTTTTGCAGATATTTTCATGCCAGCTGTGCTAGCTGGCGTACACTTTGCTCCCCTCCATACACGTGTATGGAGGGATTTCACTCTTGCTTAGCTTGTTTTGTAAGCTTTGCAAGAGTGATCCTCTATAAAGGGAGGGCCTCTCCTCCTTCCTCAAAGGTTACAAAAAAACTAAGGGGAGTTCTAGTTCTAGGGTTAGCGTAGTGTATCTATTATATCTCTATTTCTCACTCTCTTTTGCTCTAAGTGTGTGTTTGTCCTTAGTTTTGCACTAGGACACCTACCATCACACCTTACCTTGGTTGCTGAGGCATTAGGAGGTTCTCCTTGAAGTTCTTGAGCTGGTTTGGAGCTAAGAAAGCTGCTGGAGTGATCCTTGTGAAGAAGGTCTTCAAGGGTAAGATTCTTGCCCTTTTTACCCCATTTTTGCATAGTCTTTTTGCCTACCTTGCTATCTGTTTTAAGCTTAGTGTATAACATATAAAAGTCTTGTTTTTACTTTCTTAAAATAGTTGTTTGAGGTTTCTTTGAGCTTTGGGGTTGTTTGACCCCTCATAGGCCCTGTTTGGCCCCCATTTTGTGCTATTTTGGTGAGCTCTGGGACCACCTTGTTTGGGCCTCCTCACCACTGAAATCTTGAGGGATTTCAATGGTGAGGATGGTGGTTTAAGGTCCCAAGAAGGAGAGGGCCATCTCCTCTCCTTGTTGTCTTCAAAAAGTGCCATTTTAGCCTCATGTGTGAGCACCATTCTTGAGTTCATGTTGGCCATGTCTTAAGTGTTATTTGTGCTTATTTTGCCATGATTTACCTCTATTTTTTACTTGGTTTAGACACACCATGCTTGCCTTGCATACTTGTCTTGTAATGCCATGAATTGCCTTAACATGCTTTGTGCTTTGAGCCTTGTGTCTAGCATGTTTTTGGCCTAGCTTTGTGAAGCTTTTATACTTGTTTTAGCATACTAAGGGTCTATTTTTGGTCCTTTGGGTAATCCATGCTTTGCTTTGCATAGCTACCATGTAATCCCCCTTGTATGCCTTGAGCATTGACCCCTCTAGCATGTCATCTTTGCTTTGTTTCAGTGGTTTGGAACCACTTGCCATGCCATTTCAGTCCTTGTGGTGTGCTTGTATTCTTGCATTTGATGCCCCTTTAATGTGTTAAAAGGTTGTTGTCTTGTGCTCCATGTTTGGACCCTTTTGTATGCTTGCATGTTTAGACCATTTAGATGCCATCTAGGTGTGTCTTTGGTCTTGTTTAGACCTGCATTGGGGCTGTTTGGAGTCCCCTTGGCCCTTTGAGGCTTGGTTGGGTATGGCCATGGTTTGAGCCCTTTGGTTGGTCTCAAGCTTTGGGCTTGTTAGCATGCTTTGATTGCTTGGTTTAGGTTGGTTTGGCATCATCCTTTGTGTGATTTCAAAGCTTTCTATGCATGCCATTTGTTCATGTTTATCCTCTTTTAAGTGTGCTTAAAAGTTGCTCTTCGGTGCCTTAGTGTTGGACCTTGTATGCATGCATGTTTGTATGCACATTAGCCTTCATTTTTGAGCATGTTGGCCACTATTTTGGGCTTGTTTAGGAGCTGTCCAAATTAGTTTAAGTCCCTCCCTTGCATGTGGTCGCATGCTTGCCTTGTGTGTTGTCGTATATTTGGCCAATCGCATGTTATGGCATGCTTGAAACACTTTGCATTTGACATGCATTTCCTTGGTCAAGTTGCTTAACATGTCATTTGTCTTGCATACTTGCATGTTCTAATTGCATCTTGTATACTTGTCATCAGCATAGTTATTCCATGCCTTGCATGCTTGTTTGCTTAGGTTGAGTGCCTAGTGCACAATGCTTGCTTGCATGCCCATGTTGCACATCTAGCTAGCATGCTTAGGTTGCATGTGGCATGCATGCCATGCCTCTTGATCAAGTGATAGAGGTTAGGCCTTATTTGTTTGTTTGGCTTGCACTTCATTTGAAATCAAGATGCACAACTTGCCTTCTTGGGCCATCACGCATTGAAATGCGCGATTGGTGGTCCGAGAATCAAGGAACATCCTCCTTTGAGTCATAAACATGAGAAGGGGTGTGTTGGTGCGCACATTTGCTTGAAATGCATTGCCATGCCTTGTTTTTCCCTCTGCTGCTGTCAAAACAGGTTCTGCAGGAAGCTTTAGCCGACCGACCACATCCAATGCCGGCCGGCCTTGAATTGGTGGCCAAGAGTTTAATTTGTGGTCGATGGCCACTTACCTTTGGCCGGTGGTGTTCCCCCTTGGCCGATGACCCCCCCAGTGTCCAAAGAGTGTACCTTGGGACTTTTGCAGTCTTCAGAGGAGCAGAGGAGGGAAAACAGAGGCAGCTTGTGCATGGCATTGGGTCTCCGGGCGAAGCCAATCCGAACACACGTGCATCCCTCTTCTTGAGACCCTTTACTGCTTTCAGTAGCTTAATTGATTCATTAATTAGTTAAGTGTTATATAATTTAATTAATTAGCTTGTAGGTTAATTAATTGGTATTATTCTTTTGGTCCCTCCGAGCGAGGGCGAATTTGTAATCAGTGTGGGTGCGTGTGTGCATGTCTCCCAACCCCCATTTCTTTCTCCCTTTTACTTACCTGCTTTGATGGTTAGTATTAGGGCATGTTCAATTTAGCATACCTTATGCTATGCATGCGTGCATTCATTCATCAGTCTTCCATGCACCGGGCTCGGCGCATCATGCCAACTGCATAGTATTTTAAATCTAACTTGAATACGTGTTATTTGTTGCATTCCATGTGCCATCCTAGGGTTAGCCGAGCTTATTCTAGTGACATTCTGTATGCGATGCATTAGCCACTTAACATGGACTTGGATCATACATTGATTGCTAACAAGTTCTTTGTTTTGGCTCGGAGTACTCGGTAAGCTTTTTATGCTTTAGCATCTCGTATGTGTGTGAATGTTAACATGACAGCATGCTTACCATGTTTCCATATGCTTATGTGACATAACTGCCTGAATGCCTATGGGTGAAGGTTGGATTGTTTGAGTTGGAACGACTCATTGAAATCCGTGTTTTAGCCTACTCGCGAGTAGCAAATTTCAAACCATTTTTCAAACAAGTGAATATGCAATGCTTTGTTCCAAATTAGGCGATCTAGTCTATACTTGTGTTGTGCGCATCACATAGTAAATTCTAGCTAATTAACCGGAACAATAGCGCACATGTTTTCAAAACAAGATATCATGGTTAGTAGAGGCCGATCTTTGATCAGGCGAGAGGGGGTGCTCATAGCTGACCTTCCCCAATCGTACCCAAGTTCCCGATCCGAGGTAACTTTGGTGATGACGAACACGTGGCCTTAGACAAATGAGTCAGGGTTTCCTAAATTTCCCAAAATAAAATATTTAGGTGGCGACTTTGTATTTGGCAAAGCACTCCATGTTTGGCATTTCTTTCTAAAAAATTATTTTCTCAAAACAATTTGTCGGATTTGGACTCTTTGGTTCAGCTTAAGGACCGACACAAATCGAGTCCAAACTGTAGCACGTGAGGCCCACGCAGGCGCGTCTACACATACCTCTGCAGCAGTAATAGTATCGAAATAACGACGAAAGAACATGAAAGACTCCCGAGGCCTCCGCTCGCACCTCACGTCGAAACGGTGAGAGAATGGGATCATGAGAGGCATCTCCTCCTCTGGTACCGGGGCAAGCCTCAGGAAGTAGGTGTATACCCACAATTGTACAGAGTGTAACAGAGCAGATATCAGTATGCTTATCAAATAAAGCAGAATGAAGAAGAAAGCAGACAAATCAGAAAATAGTGTGCGATGCGTCGTGTGCAGTGTGTGCAGTATACAGTCAGTGTAAAGCAGATTGCATGTTTGCAGTGTGTACAGTATACAGAGTATAGATAATGTAAAGCAGAAATGTAAAACAGAAGAAGAAGATGAACCTCCCAAGCCCGCCAGTAGCCTCCGAGCAGCTGTCCGCTGAGGCAAGAGGATGAGCTCATGTAGCCATAGAGTGCGGCCAAGCCTGCGCCACGCCAGTCATAGCGGTGAATCCGTGTGACGTCCACCAAAGCGCTTAGCAAACAGAGAGGCACGGTGTTTGCCCGGTCAGCGAAAAGGGTCGTCCCCAGCAAGAACATAAGGAAGCCGCGTGCATACTGCTCCTCCTCCTCCTGAGTGGTCGGTGCCTGAATCCTGAAGTGGTCCTCGAACCACGAGTATCTGACAAATCCTGGGTGCGCAAGAGGTGGCAGCTCGCCAAGCAAGTATATCTGGGCAGCCTCCCACTTATCCATGTCTGTGTCGAAGGGGATCGGATCACCCCTTACCCCGATGCCGGTGAGCATCGAGAAGTCGAAGGGAGTCATCGCCATGTCTCCCGTGGTAGAGAAGTGGAAGGAATCGGTGGTGTCCCACCACCTCTCCACCAAAGCGGCAAGAAGAGGTCTGCTCGCAGTATGGCACGAGAGCCCCATGCAGAAAGTGCCGAAGCCGGCTTGGTCAATGATACGGCAAACCGCCTCGGGAAGCTCCATATACCACCCCTAGGCCATGACATTCCCATACCCCCAGAAGGCATGGGAATCCCCCTGTGGTCAAAATGAACAATTGCAAAGCAGTGTTACAAATACAGTGTTGAATACACTCAGGATCAGTGAAAATGCAGTGCGTGTGTGCACGTTTCCAGTTAAACAGATATCGAGTGCGGGTGTCCTCGCAGTGAACTACAACATGTGATGTATCAGTGTGTTTGAGTGGTTCAGTGAAAATGTAGTGCGTGTGCGCACGTGTTTAGATTCAAACAGATATCGGGTGCAGGTGTCCTCGCAGTGAACTACAACATGTGATGTATCAGTGTGTTTGAGTGAGTCAGTGAAACGCAGCGTGTGCGCACGTGTTCAGATTCAAACAGATATTGGGTACCGGTGTGCTCACAGTGAACTACAACATGTGATGTGTCAATGTGTTTCGGTGGTTCAGTGAAAATACGGCGTCAGTACACATATTTAGATTCAAACAGATATCAGGTGCAAGCATGTTCACAATCAACTACAGCGTGTGGTATATAGGTGTATCCGAGTTAAACAGTTAAAAGGCAGAATCGACTATTACAGCTATACATTCTACTTTGCAGAAAATAAAACGGGGAAGAATGTACCTCGGAGGCGCCGAAGGACAGATGTCACTCTGGCTCGCGCAGTAGGAGCTCCGGTGCCACACCCCTCGCGAAACTCCTGAACTGGTGAAGCCCATCAGGAGGCAACACATGAATCGCCGGTCTGTAGGCCGCCGGATCGAACGGCCGGATATGAAGCAGCAAGAGCTCGGCCTCTGGGTCCATATCTATCTCCGGGGGAGCCCCACCGCCTGGAATGTCGTCTTCCATCTCGAGAATGGTGCGAAAATGGCCGGGAAGGTGAAAACCGGGCGAGAATATGAAAAGTCAACTAAAAAGTCAACCCCGGGAGGGTAAAAAATGGCCGAAAAGGTCGGGGTGCAAAAAAGGCACAGAGATCGAGATGAACTCGAGGGAAACAAACCCCGAGTGGCGGAAATCGAGAAAAGTGCACCGAATTTGAGATTTGTTCGGTTCAAAATGTTCGAAATGCGAAGGAGTTCGCGAATCGAACGACGAAACGGGCCCGAAAGCCAAAGAAATGCGGGGATCGGAAGGAGAAAAATCACCTAGAGGGAGAGGGCAAGAGTTTTGGAGCAAGTGGGAAGTGGACAAATAGGGCTTCAAGCCCTATATTTAAAGACCCACGGCCGAAAAGACAAAACTGCCCCGATTCAGGCATATTTGGCCGGTCGGCCACATTGTTGGCCGGTCGGCCACATTGTTGGCCGGTCGGCCAAATATTTAGCCGATGGACTTTTTTGATGGCCGGTGGATCCCCCGATGGCTGGTGAACCTCCTACACCTTTGTTTGGGTCTCTGATGTGGTTTGGGGCCTTCATTGCTCAAGACAGTGCAAGAAACTGCATTTTTTAAGCTTAACCGGTCTCCGTTTTGACCTCGGACCGTGTTTTCTATGTGCGATCCTTGAATACGTGCAAGGTGTATCCTTTTCGTATCCTTTTGTATCATCCGAAGTCCGGAAACTGCTTTAAATACGTTGCATTGTTATGCATATCTCGTATGCGTTACAGCGCGCATCGTACTCGCATCATTGTCATGCACATATGTTGTGCATTGTCACGCACGCCACACTTGCGTTGTTTTGCATCTTCATTAGGTCGCATTGTCATGCGTACCTCACATGCATCACATGCATTATCATGCATCTCAAGCGACGTGCGTTGTCGCGCATTCGAATTCACATGCATTGTCATGCATATCAAAAGACGTGCGTTGTCACGCATTCGTTTCATTTGCATCATCATGTGCATTGTCATGCATCTCAAAAGACGCACGTTGTTGCGCATTCAAGATCATGTGCATTGTCATGCATATCAAAAGACGTGCGTTGTCACGCATTCATTTCATTTACATCATCATGCACTTTTCATGCATTTCAAAAGACGCGCGTTCCCGCTCATTCAAGTTTACATGCATTGTCATGCATCTCAAAAGACACGCGTTGTCGTGCATTTCGAGTCCATTCGCATTGTCATTTGCATTTCAAACCAAAAAAAAAACAAAAAAACAAAGTGCATATGTCATGCATTTCATTGTAAATAGTGCATATGTCATGCATTTCATTGTAAATAGTGCATGTGTCATGCATTTCATTGTAAATAGTGCATATGTCATGCATTTATTGTCATGCATTTATTGTATATATTGCATTGTCATGCATACATTGTAAATATTACATTCCATTGCATATTGTATATATTGCATTGTCATGCATACATTGTAAATATTACATACATTGCATATTGTACATATTGGATTGTAGCTTGCATGCATTCACTGCATCACCCCCATCTACAGCTTGCGCCTTTCCATGTTGAGCTTGGTCTGGTATGTGCCCATACTTTTTCACGTTGAAGCACGGTTATGATATTATGTGTACGCACCTAGTGTTAAAGGTGACGGCACCGTTTCCATGTTAAACATGGTTTGTATGTGTCCATGCCTTTCCTAGGCAAGATGTGTTTTGGCCGTATGCCCTTTTCCACTGCATCCATTGCATTCTCCCCAGCAGGTTGCATTGTACATAACATTCATTGTATATAATGCATTGTATATAGTATCGATCTATTGCATATTGCATATATTGCATCGTAGCTTGCATGTATTCGTTGCATCACCTCCATCTACGGCTTGCGCCTTCCCTTGTTGAGCTTGGTCTGGTATGTGCCCGTACTCTTCGCGTTGAAGCACGGTTATGATATTATGTGTACGCACCTAGTGTTGTGGGTGACGGCACCGTTTCCGTGTTAAACATGGTTTGTATGTGTCCATGCCTTGCAAGATATGTTTTGGCCGCGTGCCTCATCCATTGTATATATTGCATTACAACAAACATTACGTGCATATTGTATATATCGCGCTGTAAATAAAGCATTGCATGCATTTACTGCATCACATCCATCTACGGCTTGCGCCTTTCCTTGTTGAGCTTGGTCTGGTATGTGCCCGTATTTTTCACGTTTAAGCACGGTTATGATATTATGTGTATGCACCTAGTGTTGTGGGTGACGGCACCGTTTCCGTGTTAAACATGGTTTGTATGTGTTCATGCCTTTCCTAGGCAAGATACGGTTTGGCTGCATGCCTTATCCATTGTATATATTACATTGTAGTGTAATTTGTTGCATCCAGCATTTAGGATCACGATCTTTCCTCAGCGGGTCTGTAGACACCCCATTTTTGACCGTCCTCGAGACTTGGACGTCACCGTTTGAACACTCGGTGATTTTCCATGTTCGTGTTCGTTTGGAGTTCCCGGAGTTCTCGGCTACGCGCCTTGCCTCAGGATCTCCGAACTCGATTGTTTTGTGTTTGGTTTTGCACCAAACACTTGTGTTCTGCCTTGGAGGGGCAGGGAGTGCCTTTTGAGGCATCCCTACACACCACCGGCAGTGGCTAGAGGCCACCGGCTGGTTGTTGTTGCCATCGGCACTATATTGTGCCGGTCGGCACTCTTTTGTGCCGGTCGGCAGTAAATTTTGTCAAAATGACATTTTTGCCCAGCCGGCTACTGTTCAGCTGCTTTTGGAGATATTTTCAGACAGCTGTATGGCTTTGGCTTCCCCTCCATACACGTGTATGGAGGGATGCACTTCTTGTTTTGCTTAGTGACTAAGCTTACAAGATTGCCTCTTCTATAAGAAGAGGCCTCCCCCCTTGGCTTTAGGGTTGGATTTTTGGAGAGAA
The DNA here is from genome assembly GCA_036172215.1 of Camellia granthamiana. NCBI lineage: Eukaryota > Viridiplantae > Streptophyta > Magnoliopsida > Ericales > Theaceae > Camellia > Camellia granthamiana. Next base: position 128,370,991 of record CM069903.1, read on the forward strand.
AACAACCCAGAGAGAGCTCTGGTTTTAGGTCTAGGATTGGTACATATCATATCTCTATACCTCTCTCTCTTAAGTGTTCTAGGTGCATTTGTCCATACTATTGCACATCAACACCTAGTGTTTCACCTTTTCTTGGTTTCTGAGGTTCCAAGAGGTTGTCTTGGAGGTTTTTGGCTGGATTTGAGCTCAAGGAAGCAACAACATCAACTCTTGTGAAGGTGGTCAACAAGGGTGAGAAACTTCCCCTTTTTACCCCATTTTTGCAATCCATTTTTGCATAGCTTAGAACTGTTTTTGTGCTTAGTGATTAACACATAAAAGTTCTGTTTTTTAGTCCTCTTTATTGTCTATTAAGAGTGTTTTGTGCTTTGGGGAGGTTTGACCACCCTTAGGCCTTGAAAAGGGCCTCATTTTGTGCTATTTTGTTGAGATCCGGGATTTTGGTGTTTGGGTCTCTTCACCAATGAAATCTTGAGGGATTTCAGTGGTGAAGATGATGCCTTAAAGTCCTAAGAAGGAGGGGGGCACCCCCTCTCCTTGATGTCCTTGAAAAGGGCAAGTTTTGCCTCTTGAGGGAGCATTGTGCTTGAGTGTGTGTTGAGCATATATGGACTGTTATTCATGCTTAGGATATCATGATTTAACATTGCTATGTATTGGTTTTGGTCCCTTATGCATGCTTAGCATAGTTGCCATGTAATGCCTTGTATTGCCTTAACATGCCTTAGGTCGTTAGCCCTAATTTGAGCATGTTTTAGGCTTAGATTTGTGAATGTTTTGTGCTTATTTTGACATGTTTTAGCTCTGTCCATAGTCATTTGGGTTGATCTTGGCATGCATTATATAGCCCATTTGCATTGTAGGCTTGCTAGCCTTTGAGCATGCATGTGTAGCATGTGTTGCTTACCTCACTTTGATGGTTTGGAACCATCTAGCATGTCATTTCAGTCCCTTTGGTGTGCTTGTATGCTTGCCTTAGTTGCCTCTTTAATGCTTTAAAAGCATGTATTGAATGCTCCATGTTTTGGTCATTGTGCATGCCTTTGGTTTCAAGCCTCTTAGATGCCATCTAAGTAGCCTTTTGGCTTTGTTTCAACATGCTAAAAACCTGTTTTTAGTTGTTTAATGCATGCCATAATTGTCTTGCATAAGTATAGTTCAATGCCTCATTGACTTGCTTTAAGTCTTGGACCATTTGCATGCCTTGTTTGGTCTATTTTGAGTTGGTTTAGCACCACACTTGACATGATTTTAGAGCTCATGTTGCATGCTAATCATCCATGTAATCTCCTTTCAAGTGTGCTTGAGAGTGGTTTGTTTAAATGCCTAAGTTGTGTGCCATAACATGTGTACATGTGCATGTGTGTTTAGCTCTCATAATTAGCATTTTGGCTACTGATTTTAGGCCTAGTTAGAGTTGCCTAGATCATGTTTAAGTCCACCTTCTATTTGGTTTGCATGCTTGCCTCACATGTTCGCTTGTATGCTTACATAAGCGCCTTGCATTGTCCATATGGCATGCTAGCCAACATGCTTAGGATTTCATTGCATTGACATGCATGCTAGGCCTCTTGAGATAAACATGATAGAGGTTCGGCACCCTTGCTTGTTTATATGGTTTGCATGCATTTGAAATTGAAAGTGCACATTTGGTTCTTTGGGCCATCATGCATGGAAATGCGTGATTGGTGGCCCGAGAATCGAGGCACATCCTCCTTTGAGTCATTAACATGATAAGGAATGTGTTTGATGCATAAATTGCTGGAATTACATTGCCATGCAAGTTTTTGCCCTCTGCTGCTGTGAGTTGCAGGTTCTGCAGACATTCAGTGCCGACCGGCAGCACTTAGTGCCAACCGGCAGTCAATAGATGGCCGGTGGATGAATTCAGTGCCGATGAGCTCATATTACTGCCGGTGGAAGTTCTACTCAGCCGATGATGTCCCTCAGTGTCCTGGGAGGCACTCCTGAGACTTTGGCAGTTTTCAGAGGAGTAGAGCAGGGAAAACAGAGGCAATCTAAGCATGGCAGTGCAATTCCGAGCAAGTCCCGAGCATGCGTTGCATCCGGCCCTCATCTCGAGGCGGTTTACTGCTTTAATTAGATTAATTAATTTATTTGGTTAATTTAGTTAATTTGTAATATTTAATTAGCTTGCGTAGTTAATTAACTTGTATATTCTTTTGGTCCCTCCGAGCGAGGGCAAGTCTGTAATAAGTGTGGGTGAGTGGTGTGTATGTCTTCCAACCCCCACTTCTTTCTCCCTTTTATTTACCTGCTTTGATGGTAGATTAGGGCACGTTTATTTTAGCATACCTTATGCTATGCATGCGTGCATCCATGCATTTGTTTACATGCACCGGGCTCGGTACATCATACAAACTGCATTGTATTTTCAATTTCCAAATTGAATACGTGCATCAACTGATTGCACCTTATATGCCATTTTAGGGTTAGCCGAGCCTACTCTAAATCACATCCTTGCTTGTGATGCATTAGTCATTCTAACATGAACTAGGTCATGCATGTTTGCTAACTGGTTTATCGTTTTGGCACGGAGTACGATGTAAGTCTTTATGCTTTAGTATCTCGCATGCGTGTGAATGTTGACATGACAATATGCTTACCATGCGGCTAAGTGCTTACATGAGATAAACTGTTTGAATGCCAGTGGGTGGAGGTTGGATTGCTTGAGTTGGAAAACTCATTGAAATCCGTATTTTAGCCTACTTGCGAGTAGCAAATTCCAAAGTGTTTTCGAAACAAACGGATATGCAATGCTTATTTCCAAATTAGGCAATCTAGTCTATACTTGTTTGCTGTGCGCATAACATAGTAATTCTAGGTTAATAATTGCAATAAGAATACATAACGTTTTCAAAATCAGATATCACGGTTAGTAGAGGCCAGTCTTCGGACCGGGCGAGAGGGGGTGCTCATAGCTGACCTTCCCCGATCGTACCCAAGCTCCCGAGCCAAGATCACTTTGGTGATGACGGACACGTGGCCTTCGGCACCGAGTCAGGGTTTCCTAAATTTCCCCATTTTAAAATATTTAGGTGGCGACTCTGTAATCTGGCAAAGCAGTCCATGTTTGGCACTTCTTTTCAAAAATCAGTTTTTCTTCAAAACGATTTGCCAGAGTTGGACTCTTTGGTTCAAGATTAAGAACCGTGACATTTGAGTCCTTTGAACTGTAGTAACCCAATATCGAACCAGAACGGGGGGGGAGTCACACCCTCCCCGGGATGCGTTCGGGGACGTCTACAGTTTCTGGCGACTCTGCTGGGGAATGTTAGAGAGCTTGACTCGAACTCGTGATATCCTGTTTTGATTTCATTTATGTGTTTCTTTGCATTGCATGTGCATTGGTGCGCCTAGGAACACAGTGTTTGCCATCTGCCATTCCTGAACGGTTTGCCGGAGGCTTGTCTTGTCAAGGCATGACCATATGGCTGACCGGTTATGGGCTCTGACAGCATGGGAACACAAACCCCGGTTTTACCGGGGCACCCTTTTTGACCATTCGACCTAGTGCATATTCGGATCCATAGTGACCATTCGAAACTAAGACAGGTTGCTTTCCCGATCATAGGTTGTTTGAAACCGCTGCGTGCGTAGTGAAACCCTAGCTCCTGACAAAATAGGACAGGGAAACCCTACCCCAACATAGGGGTGTATTGGCTCTCATTTGCTTGCTATATGCTTTTAGAGTGTATCTCTGCAGAGGAACGCATATATCATGTTTGCAAAGTTTGAGCATCAGGCCTGAGGGCACTAGTATCAGTGTTGTTGGGAATCGGTTATGTTTGCGGGTATCAGTTCAGATTTTGAACAGTGATTCTGGGAAACAGTGATCGGTGGTAGAGTGCAGTTGTTCGGCTACACCCGTGTTTGATCTGTTTGGGGCTGAAATACTGCTTGTTTTCCGTTTCAGTCCAGAGAATCAGAGAGTCGATCCAGGATAGCTAGTGTCTCAGCATGACGCAGAATTCAGAAGAGATCGTGGTCATGGCGGCCGCGTTAGATCAGGGAATCACCCTACACAGCGAAACCACTGTTGATATGCCGCATCCACCCAGATCGCCGGTTGCGCACCCGGTCTGGGCCCCTCAGCTATATCAGGCTCGTGAGCCTACTACTTTTGAACTAATGGGAATAATAGGAGATCTCAAGAGGTCTGTGGCGGATCTCGCCTATAGGATGTCAGCTTCACCGCCAGCTACACCATATGCCGGAGGCTTTATACCCCAGGAGCCCCCACTACTGGGACGAATTGTAATTGAACTCAACCAACCGGAGATGACCTCCAGCTATGGTAACGACGCAGCAAACCAAACTCTAGATCAGGCCGAGGCCAGAGATAAAGGCAAGACGAAGACAGATGCTGACCCCATCGAACAACTGCTGTGGGCAGTAGAGGCTTTGAAAGCCGGGGGAATGAACAAGCAACAGATATCCGCAGTTATGTCAAAAGTTGTGAAGGATGCTTTCCCCACTCCGCCCGAGGGCAATTCCAGTCAATCAGAGAATCGGGATAGGCCCCGTCATGCCAAAACAGTTCTTCCCACTCCCAACCTTGCATCCGGGAAGGATCAGAAACCCAAGGCCACGCCCGCCGATCCGTTCGCTAGTGCATCTAGCAAGAGTGCTCAGGCTCCGAAGTACCTGCCCCGAGGGCGCAGGGTCTTCCATCCCCTCTACATGCCTTTGTCTAGGGCACTCCTGATCATGGCCAAAAAGGGGCATCTTACGCCTCTCGATCCTAGGCCGCTCCCCAAACCCCTTCTAGCAAGCCATGATGCCACTCAGTACTGTGCGTACCATCAGCAGACTGGCCACCCCACTGATAATTGCTTCCACCTCCGTCATGAGGTACAAGATTTGATTGACAACAAGGTTATCCTCCCGCCTACCTCGGCCAAATCAGTCACTACAGAGTTCTTGGATTGTGAGGACACAGATACCGAGGACACAGATACCGCGAGTATGTAATTAGAAGGTGAACCGCCTGCGGGCAGTGTTTGGAGCATTTTTGGATGTAGCGTTTGGCACGCATTTTTGAGCATCGACCAATACTAGTTTTGTAAATTCTGACTTGGGTGTCGAGTCAGTCTGTTGCTTTTATTTTGAGTCTGTCTCTCTGTATTGAGTCAGTCTTTTTGCTTACAGGGTCTGTCCTGTTGTAATGAGTCAGTCCCTTTTGTATAGAATACCAGGTAATTCCGGGGTTGTTGCCTCGAGCATCGCTTTACCTTGTAATTACTTGCTTTGTTTTCCCTTTGAGTCTGTCTCAGTTAAGGAGCCGGTTGCAATCAGGGTTTTGGAATGAAACCGCTGCGGCTATCCCGTTTTCGTGCTTGCTTTCAGTTTGAGCTAATTGTGCCGGAAGATGTGAATGGAACGACAGTACATTCTACCTACTCTCTTGTGCCTTGAACTCGTTGTAGTGACCTAAGTTTTTCAAAACCTTCTTTGAACACTGCGGTGATAAAAACGAAGAGGAAGGAATTCCTCGGGTTTTGCAAAGCTTTGATCGAAATTGAGAGAAAGAGAAGCACGTTGAGCTTTTAATGAATGAAATCATGCCTGTCAGCGTGAGTACTGAGAAGGACCCTGGCTTGATCCAGACTGGTTCCACACTATCTTTAGCGCAGGCGATGTGTCGCTTTCCTTAAAAACTTTCAAAAACAAAATATTTTGCGCAGTCCTGTGAAGACCTGTGTGGAATCGCTCTTGAGATTGTGCAGCCTAGGATCGCTCTCAGCCTCAAGGTTCAATCTATCTGTTCCGAACCTGGAATCCGTTCAGAATATTCAAGCAGTCAGCCGCCATGTAATGCCCGTGTGGCCCAATTTGAAGTAGCCCTCGAGCAAGAGGCATCAAAGTCAGATCAAAAAGGTCAGATCCCACCAGGCAAGGCTCATGGAGTAGCCGTGATGGACTTTCCTGCAAATCAACACAACAGTCGCTCTCTTGGATACAGAGAGGCTTCAGTCTCAAAACCATTTGGCATGGATAAGGCTACACTTTTACCCTTTGAGAGGCTCGCTGGGCCGAAAACCCGGAAGGGCGGCCCAGGCAAAAGTTAGAGCAAAGAAAAAGAGAAAAGAAAAAAAAGAAAATACAAAAGAAGCAAAAAAGAAAAGAAAAGAAAGCAAAAAATACAAAATACAAAAAAATGCAAAAGAAAAAAGAAAAAATGCAAAAAGAAAAGAAAAATAAAAAAAAAATTGAAAAGAAAAGAAAACATAGCTCGCAAGGTCGAAAACCTGCAATAGGCGCCTTGGCAAAAATTAGAGCCTAAAAGGTGAAGGTTAAAATACCCGAGTGTACCTTAACCGGAACTACGTAAGGCTTGATTCCCATGTTTGGGATACGTAGGCAACTTCATCCTGAAGTCCAGCCCCCAACGCTTCCATAGCGTCTCAGTCCATGTCTTGGTTTTGATCACTTTTGCCTCCTCCGAATCCGATGTCTCGATTACAGCAACCTGGAAGTACGTGACCAACTTCCTCTTGAAGTCAAACCACCAACACCTTCCAGGCGACTGTGTCCATGTATTGGTTCAAACCGTCTTCGTCTCCTCCGCGTCCGAGGGTCCGATCGCCATCAACAAGGACTAGCTGGCAATATGCCGCGGCATTATCCAAACAAGGGGCAACTTTCCGTTGCCATACATTGCCACAAGTTGCCCTAAGTTACCGTCCAAACCAGGGGCAACTTTCCGTTGCCTTGCCCCTCCTTCAAGCAAGGGGCAATTTTCCATTGCCTCTGATCCGAGGTTGCGCATCTCGAGGGTGAGTTCGTGCTCGTTGGGCATTGATTGCTTGCAAAAATAGTTTTTTTTGAAAATTTTTACTGAGGTTGACTATTTTCTTGAAAACTATTTCATTTTCCAAAACTGGACCATTTTCTTGGACTCAAAAAAAAAAGGGAGAATTTTCAGTGCTCAAGGCCTGATTGGCATGATTTTCAAATCAAAAACTGAACAAGTGTGTTAATCCGACCCTTACTTTTGGTCAAAACTGTTTTAGGAAGAAAACAAAAAATGGTCAAAGTGACGAACTAGGGGCATAGTTGAGTCAGGTCTCCTGTCCTTCCCCTGCCAACACACTTGCCCGAGAGGCACCCTATCTACCAGAAGAAGTGGCTGCGAGCTAGCCGTATCGGGCGTGAACCCACAACCTCTCGTTTACCCACCAATCACTCTGGGGAGGGATGAAAAATGAGAGAACGAAGAATAGAGAGGAGTAAGTTGAGAGAAAAGTGAGCAAAAGGGTTTTTGTGAGAAAAACCGAGCCTGAGGGCCGAGTGATGTGAGTATCACAAATCAGAAAGGGTGGGAATAATACCCGGAGGAACTGGCTTCTCGAGATTTGAGGTCGTGTTGTAAACACGTCTGTGTGTCGTGTCTTTTGATTTGTCGACCTTAATTTTGGCTTTGAGTCTTTTCCGGACATGTCTCGTTATGTCAGGTCGTGTGCCTTTGTTTCTTTGTTCGAGTCTGTCTCGCCGTGTCCTGTGGTAGGCTCGATACCCCGGTCGTGAAACCCTTCCTTACTTCGAAAAGATCGTTTGTGCTCTGAATGCTGTGCCATTCTCCACATTCGTGTGAGGCAGGAGAAGGAAAGGGATGATTTGGGACATCCGGATGTGTTTCAACTATAACTGTTTCAGCTTCCGCGGTCCGTCTTGTCAGATTGGGCTGTTGATTCAGAATTTGTTGTATGCAGAATGGGCCGAATGCTGCGTTCCGGGTTGCGTACAGATCAATCCCCAGCAGATTAGTCCCCAGTGGAGCGTGGGCTGTGTGTCCAGTTTTAAGCAGTGATTCATATGTGTTGTGTTGCTGTTTAGTTGGTTGGTTATCTGATTATTACAGTGCAAGTGTTCAATTGTCAGACAACAAATCATTTTCATTTACATTTGAGGTGTAACATGATGCAATGCGGTGCAAAGTATGAAATATGCAGATATATACAAATGTAACACTTTTTCAGACAAAAAGTTTGTTCCATTTCATATCATCTCTTTCAAGTACATAGTGTTGGAAACAAAAATCTACTCGTGGCAGTACAAGGTAATCTAACTACCAAAAGAAAAGAGAAGAAAAGAAAAGCAGCAAAATAAAAAAATCTGCAACAGCATCGATGGCCTCACGCCTAAGGATCCGTCCTCGCCCTCTTCCTGGGCAGAAGCCTAGGAGCATCATCAGGAGCATCGCTGTCTAGGTCTGAGCCCGAGCTGTCCCCGGTCTCCTCCTCCGACGACCCCGCATCCGCCTCCGTCTCTGCCTCAGACTCATCATCTGGAACTGGAGCCTGTGAGCTGCTCCCGACGTAAGTGTGCCCCCCTTTGGTGCGGGGGAATACTCTGCCATCCCGAGTAGAAACGGGAGGTCCAGCTGGAGCACCACCTACTGGGGGAATCTGGAAGGAAGGCTGAAAAGTACAAAAGGCAAATACATCATGAATGCCGTGAGCAGTTTATCAGTGCAGAATGCAATGTATGAGTACAGTGTATGGGTGCCGTGAGCAGTGAATCAGTGCAGAATGCAGTGTATGAGTACAATATATGCGTGCCGTGAGCAGTGAATTAGTGCAGAATGCAGTGTATGAGTACAGTGTATGGGTGCCGTGAGCAGTTTATCAGTGCAGAAGGCAGTGTATGAGTACAGTATACGCATGCCATGAACAGTGTATCAGATGTGGTGTTGTGCATCGGATTATGTAAAGCAGATTGTGTATGGTTTGAGGCTACGATCAGAAAGAACATACCGGAATGCTGTAAAAGGCTAAGAGGTCGAAGGTCCGCTGCAGCATCCCCATCATGGAGGCATTCATCTCCAGTAACTGCCGGGTGTATCCAGAAGACGCCTGCAAGGGAATCAGATGCATCAGTATTCTGTGGAATATCAAATAAACTGAAATGAAATGACTGTACAGAAATGCAGTAATACATACCGGAGGCAAGTCGGGGACACCGACGAACTCATGATCAGCCGGCGGAGGGGCGAAGGGAATCTGATAGGTCGCCCCACCCTGCCCTTGGAAAGTCAATGAAGCGGGCAGAGCAGGCCAACATGTCCCTCGCCCCCGCTGAACTCCGCCCCTGCCGTGGACTCGAGCCCTCCTCGGCGCTCCTCCTTCTACTCCTGCTCCGGCCGCTGGCGCCGCAGGTCTCTCTCTCTCAGCTCGGCGACCACCGCTCAGAGGTCGCATGACGAGGGCCCAGACGTACTCCGAGTAATCCCCCTCGCCTCTATAGCCGTCCGCCTCCCAGCCAAAGGTGTAGTCCGCCATCTGATCGGCGGTGAATCTCTCGGTGTCCCGCATGTGCTCGGGAGGATGCACCGGGACTATCTGCTCAGGTAAGCCCAGGGTCTGACGCAAGAAGCGCTCGCCCAGGTACCAAGCCCGATAGACCGGGCCCTCCAGCAAAATCCGGTAGCGCGAGGTCTCCTCAGCACCGGCAAATCGATCCTGGATCGCCGCTGGCACTGCAGCCCATGGCCGCCAGGTAATCTGGATTTGGAATACAGTTGGTTATCTACTGTTATCAAAATATACAGTGCAAGACAAAGCTTAAATGAACTGCAAGTAAAACATACCTCGGCAGGGGTGATAGTGTCGAAGTAGCGGCGGAAGAAACTGAACGTCTCCCGCGGCCGCCGTGCGCACCTCCCGTCATAGCGGCGTGAAAATGGGATGACTAGAGGAGTCTCCGTCTCCGGCACTGGCTCCAGCCTGGGAAAGTAGGCATAGACCCACAACTGCAAGACAGATGTCAGTATGACTATCAGATAAAGCAGAATACAGAATAAAGCAGAAATAACAGAGCCGTGTGTTGTGTAGTGTATTGTGCGGAGTGTACAGTGTGAGTAGTATACAGTCAGTGTGAAGCAGAGTATGTGTGTGCCGTGTGTACAGTATACAGTCCGTGTGAAACAGACTACAGTGTGTGCAATGTGCAGAATACAGAAAGTATAGAGCAGAAATGTAAAGCAGAGGAGAAGACGTACCTCCCAAGCTCGTCAGTAGCCTCCGAGCAACTGCCCGCTGCCCCGGGAGACCGAGCTCATGTACCCATAAAGAGTGGCCAGAGCGGCGCCACCCCAGTCATAATGCAAGATGTGTCGGACGTCCACCAGTGCGCTGAGTAGGCAGAGAGGCACGGTGTTCGCCCGGTCGGCGAAGAGGGTGGTCCCTAGCAAAAACATCAAAAAAGCCGCGCGTGTACTGCTCTACGGCCGCCTCGGTCATCGGAGCCACCGCCACCAACGCAGGCTGCACTCTGAACTGCACCTCGAACCAGGAGTAGCGGACAAAGCCTGGACGAGCCAGAGGTGGCGCCTCGCCAAGCAAATAGACCTGAGCTGCGGTCCACTCGTCCATATCGGTGTCAAAGGGGATCGGATCACCCCCCACCCCGATGCCTGTGAGCATCGAGAAGTCGTAGGGAGTCATCGTCATGTCTCCCGCCACGGATAAGTGGAACGAATCGGTGGTGTCCCACCACCTCTCTGCCAGGGCAGCTAGAAGAGGCCTGCAGGCAGTAAGTCGGGTCAGCCCCCTGCAGAAAGCGCCGAAGCCGGCATGGTCCACGATACGTCGAACCCCCTTGGGAAGCTCTGCATACCAATCTCGAGCAGCGACGTTCCCATACCCGCGGATGGTATGGGAGTCTCCCTGTTTTCAAACAAATAGTTGCGAAGCAATATGAAATGTACAGTTCTGAGGAAACATGTTAAAGTCGATACAAATCTAGCATGCGTGCAAGTTTTTCAGATTCAAACACATACCGGGTGCCGGTGCGCCTACGGTGGACTACGATGTTTGATGCGTCAGCGTGTTTTGAGTAAGCGCAATGTAAACATGGTGCACGTGTGCACATTTTTCAGATCCAAGCAGATATCAGGTTTCAGTGTACTACGGTGGACTACGGCCTGTGATGTGTCAGTGTGTTTGTGAGGATCAGCATACAGATATGGTGCATGTGTGCACATATTTTAGATTCAAGCAGATATCGGGTTATAGTGTGCTAGTAGGTGAACTACAACGTATGATGCGTCAGCATGTTTTGTGTGGTTCAGTGTAAATACAGCATACAACATGTTTTCAGATTCAAATAAGTACCGGGTGTCGGTGAGTTCGCAGTAAAGTACAGGGTCTGCCGTGTGTTTGGGTGGTTAAGGCTAGTGCAGTGTGTGTGCATGTGTCCGTCTCAAACAGATATCAGTTGCAAGTATGATTGCGATCAACTACAGTGTACAGCATATCAGAGCTAAGCAGTTAAAGAACAGATTCAGCTATGGCAGTTAACAGTTCTACATTGCAGAAAGTAAAACAGAGAAAAAAATGTTACCTCGGAAGCGCCGAAGGATAGGTGAGAGGTCGGCTCGCGCAGGAGAAGCTCCGGGTCCAGTGCTCGGTCAAAGCCGCGGAAATGGCGAAGACCATCCCGAGGTAGGAAGTGAATCGCCGGGCGGTAAGTCGCCGGGTCGAAAGGACGCTCGCTCAGCGGGAGGAGCTCGACCCCAGGATCCATCTCGTGATCCGAGGGAGTCCCGCCGCGTGGAACGTCGTCGGCCATGTCAAGAATGATGGGAAAAATGGTCGAGGAATGAAAATAGGCTCGGAATGTGAAGGGTCAACCAAAAAGTCAACCCCGAGAGGGTCGGGAATGGCCGGAAGGGTCGAAATGTGAAAAGGCACGGGTATCGAGAAGAGATCGAGGGGAACAAGTCCCAAAAAGGTGAAAATGGCAAAGGATGTGCCGAAATGAAATTTTGATCGGTCGAAAGTGTGCGAAACGCGAAGGTATTCGCGAATCGAACGACGAAACCGAGCCTAAAACGCGAGAAAATGCGAGGATCGAAGGCCGAAAATACTCTAGAGAGAAGGGGGAGGGATTTTCGGCGCAAGGGAAGTGATAGAATAGGGTTTAAAACCCTATTTTAAAAGGCCCAAGGTGAAATGTCAAAACTGTCCCCGATCAGCAACTTTTGGCCGGTCGGCACTATCATGTGGCGGTCGGCACAATATTGTGCCGGTGGAGTAATTCTGTAGCCGGTGGCCAGCCGGTGGCCACCTAGTCCAGCCGGTGATGTTCCCACAGTCTTGTTTAGGCCATGTGGGCAGTTTCTGGTCTTCATAGCTCAAAAAAAGTGCAAGAAAGTGCATCTCCGATGCTCAACCGGCCTCCGTTTTGACCTCGGACCGTGTCTTCTGTGCGTGGCACTCAGATTCAAGCAAAGATTGTATCATTTTGTATCCTTTTGTCTTTTACAAGATTCAAAAGTTGCCCCGTGTGCGTTGCACGCATGCATCACATTGTCCGGCGTGTCGCATCGCGCCGTCTTGCACGTCCCTTGGGACTTGCACCGTTTTGCATTTTCGTGTGGCATGCGTGTCATACTTGCATTTCATTTTCCATTCAAATGAGGTATGCGTGCCTCATTTTGCATTTCATCGCATCTCGAGGTACGCGTGCCTCGTTTGGCATTTCATTTTCCATTCAAATGAGGTATGCGTGCCTCATTTTGCATTTCATCGCATCTCGAGGTACGCGTGCCTCGTTTTGCATTTCATTTTCCATTCAAATGAGGTATGCGTGCCTCATTTTGCATTTCATCGCATCTCGAGGTACGCGTGCCTCGTTTTGCATTTCATTTTCCATTCAAATGAGGTATGCGTGCCTCATTTTGCATTTCATCGCATTTCGAGGTACGCGTGCCTCGTTTTGCATTTCATTTTCCACTCAAATGAGGTATGCGTGCCTCATTTTGCATTTCATCGCATCTCGAGGTACGCGTGCCTCGTTTTGCATTTCATTTTCCATTCAAATGAGGTATGCGTGCCTCATTTTGCATTTCATCGCATCTCGAGGTACGCATGCCTCGTTTTGCATTTCATTTTGCATTTCATTGCATCTCGAGGTACGCTTGCCTCGTTTTGCATTTCATTTTGCATTTCATTGCATCCCGAGGTACGCGTGCCTCGTTTTGCATTTCGTTTTGCATTTCATTTTGCATTTCATTGCATCTCGAGGTACGCGTGCCTCGTTTTGCATTTCATTTCGCATTTCATTGCATCTCGAGGTACGCGTGCCTCGTTTTGCATTTCATTTCGCATTTCATTGCATCTCGAGGTATGCGTGCCTCGTTTTGCATTTCATTTTGCATTTCATTGCATCTCGAGGTACGCGTGCCTCGTTTTGCATTTCGTTTTGCATTTCATTTTGCATTTCATTGCATCTCGAGGTACGCGTGCCTCGTTTTGCATTTCATTTCGCATTTCATTGCATCTCGAGGTACGCGTGCCTCGTTTTGCATTTCATTTTACATTTCATTTTCCATTCAAATGAGGTATGCGTGCCTCATTTTGCATTTCATTGCATCTCGAGGTACGCGTGCCTCGTTTTGCATTTCATTTTGCATTTTGCATCCATGAGGTATGCGTGCCTCATCTTGCATCTCATTTTGGTACTTCATCGCGCTATTTTGCGCATCTCCTTGTTTCCAAACCCGGGTCTGGCGAGACCTTAAACACGCACGGTCTAGGAGACCTTAAAATCCTCGAGAGGTGCAAGACCTTCGGTGCATTAAGGTGCACACCTCACTGCATTTGGCATGCATTCCATCGCACTGTTTTGTGCACTCGCGTTGTCTAACACATCGCGCTATCTTGCGCATCGCACTGTTTTGTGCACTCGCGTTGTCTAACGCATCGCGCTGTCTTGTGCAGCGCACTGTCTTGTGCATTGCATGTCGTTCGCGCTATTTTGCGCATCGCGCCGTTTTGCGCACCGCACTTGCATTGTCATGCATACACTGAAAACACGCACGGTCTGGCGAGACCTTAAACACGCATGGTCTAGGAGACCTTAAATCCTCGGGAAGCGCAAGACCTTCGGTGCATTAAGGTGCACCTCATTGCATTTGGCATGCATTTCATCGTGCTATTTCGCGCACCTCGATGTCTTGTGCACCGCATCTCAATTCATGCATTGCCCCAAACCGGGTCTGGAGAGACCTTAAACACGCACGGTCTAGGAGACCTTAAATCCTTGGAGGGTGCGAAACCTTCACGTGCACATGTCATGCATTACATTGTAAATAGTGCATATGTCATGCATCATTTGTATATACTGCATATGTCATGCATTTCAAAACAAAAAAAAACGTGCATATGTCATGCATTCCATTGTAATATAGTGCATATATCATGCATTTATTTTCTGTAAACATCCATCTAGATTGCATTATAGTTCGCACGCACTCACCGCATTATCCACCTGCATTGTTGTGCATTCTTCACATGCGTTGATGCGCACATTCCGCTTCCACCCGCACTGTCGTGCATTCTTCACGTGCGTTGACGCGCACATTTCGCTTCCACCCGCACCGTCGTGCATTCTTCACTTGCGTCGATGCGCATGTTTCGCCTTCACTTATCCATTGCATATGCATCCCATTGCATTTTCCCCAGCAGATCGCATCACTTGCATCATTTATCCATTGTAAATATCCATTCCATTGCATATTGCATTTTAGTTGCATGCATCCACTGCATCACCTTCCATCCATGGCTTGCGCCTTTCCTTGTTGAGCTTGGTCTGGTATGTGCTCATACTTTTCACGTTGAAGCACAGTTCTGCATGTGTACGCGCCTATTCCACGTTGGTATGTTGGTTTGAGGGTTGCGGCACCTTTTCTGTGTTAGACATGGCTTGTACGTGTACATGCCTTTCCTAGGCAAGACTTGGTTTGGCCCGCGTGCCATATCCATTGTATCATTTATCCATTTCTATTACATTGTAGTGTAATTGTTGCATCCGGCATTAGGATCATTATTCTTTCCTCAGTGGGTCGTTACCCCACTTATGTCAATCCACCCAATACTTGTCCTTGTGTCCGTCTACATCACTCATAGTTCTGCATGTGTATCGCGCCTACTCCACGCTGGTATGTTGGTTTGAGGTTGCGACACCTTTTCTATGGTAGACGGACTTGTTACTTCCATCAACCTATTTGACATTTGTGTGGTTTCGAACCGCTCATGACTGAATCGTGATTCAATTGCTTTGCATGTAGTTTGCGTAGTTTCAATTGCATTGCATTATCATTTGCATTGTTCATACATCATTTTGTATATGTTGCATATCATCTTGCATTCATTTCACATTGTCATGCGTATTGCTAACAATATTGTACCTGTTAAGTTTACTTTCTTTGCAGGCACGATATTGTATGTACGGTTCATTTGAGGCCGGTGAAACCGGACGAGCCGCACAGGTATTGTATCCTTCGAGTGAGACGTATTGAGAATTGCATAATTCTCTTACATCCTTTTTGCATTGTAGTGTAATCTGGTGTATGCTAGCTTATAACCGTTGCATGCGTGCTTCGTTACAGCTTTCTTCGCATGATCATAAGTTATGCTCGGCTTCTTGCACTTGTCTTGCATTTTGCCCCTGCCTTCGGGCGCATACCTTGTTTGTCTTGCATGTTTGTCCAAGTCTTCGGCCTTGTCAAAAATGGGTCGTCTCTGGGCTTTGACATTCACTCCCGTCATTGTTATGACTTCCGAGTTCTGTCAAAGAGGGGCAACTGTAGACACCCCATTTTTGACCGTCCTCAAGACTTGGACGACACCGTTTGAACACTCGGTGATTTTCCATGTTCGTGTTCGTTTGGAGTTCCCGGAGTTCTCGGCTACGCGCCTTGCCTCAAGATCTCCGAACTCGATTGTTTTGTGTTTGGTTTTGCACCAAACACTTGTGTTCTGCCTTGGAGGGGCAGGGAGTGCCTTTTGAGGCATCCCCACACACCACCGGCAGTGGCTAGAGGCCACCGGCTGGTTGTTGTTGCCATCGGCACTATATTGTGCCAGTCGGCACTCTTTTGTGCCGGTCGGCAGTAAATTTTGTCAAAATGACATTTTTGCCCAGCCGGCTACTGTTCAGCTGCTTTTGGAGATATTTTCAAACAGCTGTATGGCTTTGGCTTCCCCTCCATACACGTATATGGAGGGATGCACTTCTTCTTTTGCTTAGTGACTAAGCTTACAAGATTGCCTCTTCTATAAGAAGAGGCCTCCCCCCTTGTCTTTAGGGTTGGATTTTTGGAGAGAAAACAACTCAGAGAGAGCTCTGGTTTTAGGTCTAGGATTGGTACATATCATATCTCTATACCTCTCTCTCTTAAGTGTTCTAGGTGCATTTGTCCATACTATTGCACATCAACACCTAGTGTTTCACATTTTCTTGGTTTCTGAGGTTCCAAGAGGTTGTCTTGGAGGTTTTTGGCTGGATTTGAGCTCAAGGAAGCAACAACATCAACTCTTGTGAAGGTGGTCAACAAGGGTGAGAAACTTCCCCTTTTTACCCCATTTTTGCACACCATTTTTTGCATAGCTTAGAACTGTTTTTGTGCTTAGTGATTAACACATAAAAGTTCTGTTTTTTAGTCCTCTTTATTGTCTATTAAGAGTGTTTTGTGCTTTGGGGAGGTTTGACCACCCTTAGGCCTTGAAAAGGGCCTCATTTTGTGCTATTTTGTTGAGATCCGGGATTTTGGTGTTTGGTTCTTTTCACCAATGAAATCTTGAGGGATTTCAGTGGTGAAGATGATGCCTTAAAGTCCTAAGAAGGAGGGGGGCACCCCCTCTCCTTGATGTCCTTGAAAAGGGCAAGTTTTGCCTCTTGAGGGAGCATTGTGCTTGAGTGTGTGTTGAGCATATATGCACTATTATTCATGCTTAGGATATCATGATTTAACATTGCTATGTATTGGTTTTGGTCCCTTATGCATGCTTAGCATAGTTGCCATGTAATGCCTTGTATTGCCTTAACATGCCTTAGGTCGTTAGCCCTAATTTGAGCATGTTTTAGGCTTAGATTTGTGAATGTTTTGTGCTTATTTTGACATGTTTTAGCTCTGTCCATAGTCATTTGGGTTGATCTTGGCATGCATTATATAGCCCATTTGCATTGTAGGCTTGCTAGCCTTTGAGCATGCATGTGTAGCATGTGTTGCTTACCTCACTTTGATGGTTTGGAACCATCTAGCATGTCATTTCAGTCCCTTTGGTGTGCTTGTATGCTTGCCTTAGTTGCCTCTTTAATGCTTTAAAAGCATGTATTGAATGCTCCATGTTTTGGTCATTGTGCATGCCTTTGGTTTCAAGCCTCTTAGATGCCATCTAAGTAGCCTTTTGGCTTTGTTTCAACATGCTAAAAACCTGTTTTTAGTTGTTTAATGCATGCCATAATTGTCTTGCATAAGTATAGTTCAATGCCTCATTGACTTGCTTTGAGTCTTGGACCATTTGCATGCCTTGTTTGGTCTATTTTGAGTTGGTTTAGCACCACACTTGACATGATTTTAGAGCTCATGTTGCATGCTAATCATCCATGTAATCTCCTTTCAAGTGTGCTTGAGAGTGGTTTGTTTAAATGCCTAAGTTGTGTGCCGTAACATGTGTACATGTGCATGTGTGTTTAGCTCTCATAATTAGCATTTTGGCTACTGATTTTAGGCCTAGTTAGAGTTGCCTAGATCATGTTTAAGTCCACCTTCTATTTGGTTTGCATGCTTGCCTCACATGTTCGCTTGTATGCTTACATAAGCGCCTTGCATTGTCCATATGGCATGCTAGCCAACATGCTTAGGATTTCATTGCATTGACATGCATGCTAGGCCTCTTGAGATAAACATGATAGAGGTTCGGCACCCTTGCTTGTTTATATGGTTTGCATGCATTTGAAATTGAAAGTGCACATTTGGTTCTTTGGGCCATCATGCATGGAAATGCGTGATTGGTGGCCCGAGAATCGAGGCACATCCTCCTTTGAGTCATTAACATGATAAGGAATGTGTTTGATGCATAAATTGCTGGAATTACATTGCCATGCAAGTTTTTGCCCTCTGCTGCTGTGAGTTGCAGGTTCTGCAGACATTCAGTGCCGACCGGCAGCACTTAGTGCCGACCGGCAGTCAATAGATGGCCGGTGGATGAATTCAGTGCCGATGAGCTCATATTACCGCCGGTGGAAGTTATACTCAGCCGATGATGTCCCTCAGTGTCCTGGGAGGCACTCCTGAGACTTTGGCAGTTTTCAGAGGAGTAGAGCAGGGAAAACAGAGGCAATCTAAGCATGGCAGTGCAATTCCGAGCAAGTCCCGAGCATGCGTTGCATCCGGCCCTCATCTCGAGGCGGTTTACTGCTTTAATTAGATTAATTAATTTATTTGGTTAATTTAGTTAATTTGTAATATTTAATTAGCTTGCGTAGTTAATTAACTTGTATATTCTTTTGGTCCCTCCGAGCGAGGGCAAGTCTGTAATAAGTGTGGGTGAGTGGTGTGTATGTCTTCCAACCCCCACTTCTTTCTCCCTTTTATTTACCTGCTTTGATGGTAGATTAGGGCACGTTTATTTTAGCATACCTTATGCTATGCATGCGTGCATCCATGCATTTGTTTACCTTTCACCGGGCTCGGTACATCATACAAACTGCATTGTATTTTCAATTTCCAAATTGAATACGTGCATCAACTGATTGCACCTTATATGCCATTTTAGGGTTAGCCGAGCCTACTCTAAATCACATCCTTGCTTGTGATGCATTAGTCATTCTAACATGAACTAGGTCATGCATGTTTGCTAACTGGTTTATCGTTTTGGCACGGAGTACGATGTAAGTCTTTATGCTTTAGCATCTCGCATGCGTGTGAATGTTGACATGACAGTATGCTTACCATGCGGCTAAGTGCTTACATGAGATAAACTGTTTGAATGCCAGTGGGTGGAGGTTGGATTGCTTGAGTTGGAAAACTCATTGAAATCCGTATTTTAGCCTACTTGCGAGTAGCAAATTCCAAAGTGTTTTCGAAACAAACGGATATGCAATGCTTATTTCCAAATTAGGCAATCTAGTCTATACTTGTTTGCTGTGCGCATAACATAGTAATTCTAGGTTAATAATTGGAATAAGAATACATAACGTTTTCAAAATCAGATATCACGGTTAGTAGAGGCCGGTCTTCGGACCGGGCGAGAGGGGGTGCTCATAGCTGACCTTCCCCGACCGTACCCAAGCTGCCGAGCCAAGATCACTTTGGTGATGACGGACAAGTGGCCTTCGGCACCAAGTCAGGGTTTCCTAAATTTCCTCATTTTAAAATATTTAGGTGGCGACTCTGTAATCTGGCAAAGCAGTCCATGTTTGGCACTTCTTTTCAAAAATCAGTTTTTCTTCAAAACGATTTGCCAGAGTTGGACTCTTTGGTTCAAGATTAAGAACTGTGACATTTGAGTCCTTTGAACTGTAGTAACCCAATATCGAACCAGAACGGGGGGGGGGAGTCGCACCCTCCCCGGGATGCGTTCGGGGACGTCTCATTTCTCCACTTATATCATCCCGCCCAATTACTTGTATCCTATGTTCCGTCTACACACTCATAGTTCTGCATGTGTACGCGCTTATTCCATTGCAGGTATTGTGGTTTGAGGGTGTCGGCACCTTTTCTATGGTAGACGGACTTTGCATCTCCATCTCTTTATGATATTTGTGTGGTTTTGAACTGCTTATGTTTTGATTATGTTTTAAATGCATTGCATATCGTTTGCATTGTTTATACATAGTTTTCTAAATATTGCATTATCATTTTGCATCTATTCCGCATTGTTACACGTTGTCATACATAGGTTGCATTGTCATGCACACCTTCACTTGCGTTGTTACGCAGTCTTAACTTGCATGTCATGCATGTTGCTAACGATATTGTACCTATTGAGTTTCTTTCTCTTTCAGGCACGATATTGTATGTACGGTTCATTTGAAGCTGGCGCAACCAGATGAGCCGGACAAGTATTGTATTCTCCGCGTGAAACGTTGCGAGAATTGCATAATTCTCTCACATCCTTTCTGCATTGTAATGTAGTTGGGTTTGTGTTTGATTGCTTAAAACTGTTGCATGTTTTGCTTCGTTACAGCTTTCTTTGCATGATCATAAGTTATGCTCAGCTTTGTGCATTGTTTTGCATTTTGCCCTTGCCTCCGGGTGCATATCTTTATCTGTAGCTTGTATGCTTTGTCTAAGCCTTCGGCCTTGTCAAAAATGGGTCGTCTCTGGGCTTTGATATTCACTCCCGTTATTGTTATGACTTTCGAGTTCTGTCAAAGAGGGGCAACTATAGACACCCCATTTTTGACTGCCCTCAAGACTTGGACGTCGCCGTTTAAACACTCGGTGCTCATCCTTGTTTGTGTTCGTCTTGAGTTCCCAGAGTTCTCGGCCATGCGCCTTGCCTCAAGACCTCTCAACTCGACTGTTTTGTGTTTGGTTTTGCACCAAACACTTGTGTTTTGCTTTTGAGGAGCAGGGAATGGCTTGTTGGCCATCCCCACACCTCACCGGCCATGGCTTGAGGCCACCGGCCATTGTTTTGTTGCCATCAGCCAAATGTTTGGCCGGCCGGCACTCTTTGTGGTCGACCGACCATTGTTTTGGCCAATTTGTCATTTTTGGCTAGCCGATCACTGTGCATCTGCTTTTGGCAGATATTTTATGCCAGCTGTGATAGCTGGCATACACTTTGCACCCCCTCCATATGTATGGAGGGATTTGTTTCCTTAACTTAGCTTCCCTTGGAAGCTTGGATTGGCCTTGCCTATAAGAGGAAGGCCTCCCCTCCCTTTCCAGAGGTTGGAACAACTCTGAGATTAGGGCATATATATATCTCTATATCTCTCTCTATATAGTTGTGTGTGTTTGGTGTTCCAAAAGGGTGTTTTGTTCTTAGTTTTGCACTAAGGCACCTAATATTACACCATACTCCGGTTGTGGAGGTGTTGAAGGACTGGTTTCGAGGTTTTTGAGCTGATTTTGATCCAAAGGGAGGTCTGAGGTTGCTGTTCTTGAAGTGTTTTTCAAGGGTAAGAATCTACCTCCTTTATTCCCCATTCTTGCATTAGCTTTTAACCTATCTTGCATCTGTTTTTGAGCTTAGTGTATAACATATAAAAGTTCTTATTTTGTTAGTTTTAGAGCTTTGTTTAAGGTCTCTTTGAGGTTTGGGGTCGTCTCCTCCCTCCAAGGCCTTATTAGGTCTTGTTTAAGGCCATCTATTTTGGCCATTGTTGTGGTCTTTGCATGACCTCTCTACCACTGAAATCCAGAGGATTTTCAGTGGTGGAGAGGTGGTTTTCAGGTCCTAAATGGGAGAGGGTCATCCCCTCTCCATATTGCCTTTGATGCTCACACAAATGGCTTGTGTTGTAGCTTGTATGCTTAGCTTTGTTTAGCTTCTTTTCAATGCATATTTGTGCTTATTTTTCCATGATATAGCACTGTTTTTAATTGGTTTAGGCACACCATGCTTGCTTTGTGTACTTATCTTGTAATGCCATGAATTTGCCTTAACATGTACTTAGCATTTAGACTACAATGCTTACTTGTTTTGGCCAAGCTTTGTGAAGCTTTTATGCATGTTTTAGTATGCTTAAGGTCTTTTTGTGGTTGTTTTGGCCATCCATGACATGTTTTGTATAGCCACCTTGCATTTTGGCTTGTTAGCCTTGGGTGTGTGGGTGATGAGCATGCAATACTTGGCTTGTTTCAGTGGTTTGGCACCCCTCATAACACCATTTCAATCCATATAGCATGCTTGTATACTTGCATTTTTGGCTCCTTTGATGTTTCAAAAGGTTGATGTCTTATGCTCCATGTTTGGGCCTTTGTGCGTGCCTTTAGACTTAGGCCATTTAGATGCCATCTAGGTGTGTCTTTGACCTTGTTTTGGTCTACCTTGGGACTGTTTTGAGTCCCTTTGGCCCTTTGAGGCTTGGTTGGCATGGTCTTGGTTTAAGCCCCTTTGATAGCTTCAAGCTTTGGGCTTGCTTGCATGCTTTGATTGCTTTGTTTAGTTGGTTTGGCAGCATCCTTAACATGATTTTCAGAGTTTATTATGCTTGCCATTAGTCCATGTTTATCATCTTTTAAGTGTGCTTAAAAGTCCCCTCTTTATGCTTAAGTGTTGGACCATGTTTGCATGCATGTTTGTATGTAAATTTGACCTCATTCCCATAGCGTTTGGCTACTAATTTGGACATGGTTGAGACTTGTCCATATTAGTCTAAGTCCGCCCTTTGCATGTTGCTCAAATGTTGTTACATTGCTTCATGTTTGCATGCTTTGGTTGCATAGTGTTTTGCATGCTCATTACTTGCATTGTTGACACATGCTTAACCATATTGCATTGAGTTGCATTGCTTGAGTTATATGACATGTTGTTGTATACTTAGGTTGTGATGCATTTTGTATGCATTGTACTTAACATGTTGTCCATGTTGCATCTTGCATGCTTGCATGGTTAAGTTACACTTTGCATGTTTGTTAGCTTGCATATTTGTTCACATGTTCATGTTACATACTTAGCCCGCATGCTAGGATTGCATTTGGCATACATGCCTTGCCTCTTGATTTGATCAAGTCATAGAGGTTGGGCCTATTGTTTGTTTATGTGCATTTCATTCCACATTGCAATGGCACACTTGGTTTCTTGGGCCATCACGCATCGAAATGCGCGATTGGTGGTCCGAGAATTGAGTACCATCCCCCTTTGAGTCATAAACATGATAAGGGGTATGGTGGTGCCAACATTTGCTTGAAATGCATTGCCATGCCATGTTTGTCCTCTGTTGCTGTCAAAACAAGATTCTGCAGGCATAGATGGCCGACCGACTACACTCAGTGCGGGCCGGCCATGAATTGGTGGCCGAGAGCTCAATAGATGGTCGATGACCACTTTACCATGGCCGGTGGTGTTTCTTCATGGTCGGTGGCACCCCACAGTGTTCAAAGAGTGCTTCCTGGGACTTGTGAAATTTTCAAAGGAGGAAAACAGTGAAAACAGAGGCAGCTTGTGCATGGCATTGGATTCCCGAGCGAAGCCGAGCATGCGTGCATTGGGCCCTCTTCTCGAGGCTATTTTATCACTTTATTAGCTTAGTTAATTTGCTTAACTAGTTAATTGGTTTGTAACTACTTAATTAGCTTGTCAGTTGATTAAATTGTATTATTCTTTTGGTCCCTCCGAGCGAGGGCGAATTTGTAATAAGTGTGCATGTGTGTGTGATTGTCTTCCCACCCCACGTCTTTCTCCCTTTTACTTACCTGCTTTTGATGGTTAGTATTAGGGCATATTTCAATTAGCATCCTTATGCTATGCATGCGTGCATCCATTCATTTGTATTGCATGCACCGGGCTCGGCGCATCATGCTAACTGCATAGTATTTCAAATCTAACTTGAATACGTGTTATTTGTTACATTCCACATGCCATCCTAGGATTAGCCGAGCCTATTCTAGTTGCATTATGTATGCGATACATTAGTCACTTAACATGGACTTGGATCATACATTGATTGCTAACAAGTTCTTTGTTTTGGCTCGGAGTACTTGGTAAGCTTTTTATGCTTTAACATCTTGCATGAGTGTGAATGTTAACATGACAGCATGCTTACCATGTGGCTATATGCTTATGTGATATAAACTGCCTGAATGCTTGTGGGTGAAGGTTGGATTGTTTGAGTTGGAACGACTCATTGAAATCCGTGTTTCAGCCTACTCGCGAGTAGCAAATTTCAAACCATTTTCCAAACGAGCGGATATGCAATGCTTTGTTCCAAATTAGGCGATCTAGTCTATACTTTTGTGTTGTGCGCATCACATAGTAAGCTTAGCTAATTAACCAGAATAAGAACGTATAATGTTTTCACAACTAGATATCATGGTTAGTAGAGGCCGATCTTTGATCGGGCGAGCGGGGGTGCTCACGAAGTGACCTTCCCTAATCGTACCCAAGTTCCCGAGCCGAGGCAACTTTGGTGATGACGGATACGTGGCCTTAGGCAACGAGTCACGGTTTCCTAAATTCCCCCATAAAAAATATTTAGGTGGCGACTCTGTATTTGGCAAAACAGTCCATGCTTTGCACTTCTTTCTAAAAATCTGTTTTGAAAACGATTTGTCTGATTTGGACTCTTTCGTGATTTATGAATCTTGCATTACACTGTGCGAGATCAGATTAAGAACCGTGACTTTGAGTCCTGAACTGTAGTGAGCCCAAATGAACGAAATCGGGGGGAGGGGGAGGGCTACCTTCCGGGACGTTCGGGGACGTCCACAGTTATGAACTACGTGTTTAAATTGAGCAGTGTGCTATGTTATGAAAAAGTATATCGTGTTATGAACTGCGTGTTCAGATTGAGCGGTGTGCTATGTTATGACAATAAACCGAATACTGCGCTATGGACTGCGTGTTCAGATTGAGCAGTGTGCTATGTTATAAAAAAGTATATCGTGTTATGAACTGCGGGTTCAGATTAAGCGGTGTCCTATGTTATGACAATAAACCGAATACTGCGCTATGGACTGCGTGTTCGGCTTGAGCAGTGTGCTATCTTATCAAAAAGTATATCGTGTTATGAAATGCGTGTTCAAATTGAGCGGTGTGCTATGTTATGACAGTAAACTGAATACTGCGCTATGGACTGCGTGATCAGAATGAGTAGTGTGCTATAAACCGAATATTGTGTTATGAACTACGTGTTAAGACTGAACAGTGTGGTATGTTATGAAAAAGTATATCGTGTTATGAACTGCGTGTTCAGATTGAGCGGTGTGCTATGTTATGACAATAAACCGAATACTGCGCTATGGACTGCGTGTTCAGATTGAGCACTGTGCTATAAACCGAATACTGCACTATGGCCTACGTGTTCAGATTAGGCATTGTGCTATAAACCGAATACTGTGTTATGCACAACGTGTTCAGATTGATCGGTTTGCTATGTTATGAAAAAGTATATCGTGTTATGAATTGAGAGTTCAGATTGAGCGGTGTGCTATGTTATGACAATAAACCGAATACCGTGTTATGGACTGCGTGTTCAGATTGAGCAGTGTCTTATAAACCGAATACTATGTTATGAACTATGTGTTCAGATTGAGCAGTGTGCTATGTTATGAAAAAGTATATCGCGTTATAAATTGCGTGTTCAGATTGAGCGGTGTACTATGTTACAACAATAAACCGAATACTGCGCTATGGACTGCGTGTTCAGATTGGGCAGTGTACTATGTTATAAAAATATATATCGTGTTATGAACTGCGTATTCAGATTGAGCAGTGTGCTATAAACCGAATATTGTGTTATGAACAGCGTGTTCAGATTGAGCAGTGTGCGATGTTATGAAAAAGTATATCGTCTTATAAACTGCATGTTCAGATTGAGCGGTGTGCTACGTTATGATAATAAATTGAATACCGCGCTATGGACTGCGTGTTCAGATTGAGCAGTGTCTTATAAATCGAATATTGTGTTATGAACTACGTGTTCAGATTGAGCAGTGTGCTATGTTATGAAAAAGTATATCGTGTTATGAACTGCGTTTTCAGATTGAGCGGTGTGCTATGCTATCACAATAAACTGAATACCGCACTGTGGACTGCGTGTTCAGATTGAGCAGTGTCTTATAAACCAAATACTGTGTTATGAACTCCAAGTTCAGATTTAGCAGTGTGCTATGTTATGAAAAAGTATATTGCATTACGAACTGCGTGTTCAGATTGGGCGGCGAGCTACGTTATGACAATAAACCGAATACTGCGCTATGGACTGCATGTTCAGATTGAGCAGTGTGCTAGGTTATAAAAAAGTATATCGCGTTATGAACTGCGGGTTCAGATTAAACGGTGTGCTATGTTATGACAATAAATCGAATACTGCGCTATGGACTGCGTGTTCGGATTGAGCAGTGTGCTATGTTATAAAAAAGTATATCGTGTTATGAACTGACTATTCAGATTGTGCGGTGTGCTATGTTATGACAATAAACCGAATACTGCGCTATGGACTGTGTGTTTAGATTCTGTAGTGTGCTATAAACCGAATACTGTGTTATGAACTGCGTGTTCACATTGAGCAGTGTGCTATGTTATGAAAAAGTATATCATGTTTTGAACTGCGTGTTCAGATTGAGTGGTGTGCTATGTTATGACAATAAACCGAATACTGCACTATGGATTGCGTGTTCAGATTGAACAGTGTGCTATGTTATAAAAAAGTGTATCGCGTTGTGAACTGCGTATTCAGATTAAGTGGTGTGCTTTGTTATGACAATAAACCGAATACTGCGCTATAGACTGCATGTTCAGATTGAGCAGTGTGCTATGTTATAAAAAAAGTATATCGCGTTATGAACTGCGGGTTCAGATTAAGCGGTGTGCTATATTATGACAAGAAACGGAATACTGCGCTATGTACTGCGTGTTCAGATTGAGCAGTGCGCTATGTTATCAAAAAGTATATCGTGTTATGAACTGCGTGTTCAGATTGAGCGGTGTGCTATGTTATGATGATAAAACGAATACTGGCTATGGACTGCCTGATCAGATTGAGTAGTGTGCTATAAATCGAATACTGTGTTATGAACTGCGTGTTCAGATTGAGTAGTGTGCTATGTAATGAAAAAGTATATCGTGTTATGAGCAGTGTGTTCAGATTGAGCGGTGTGCTACGTTATAACAATAAACCGAATACTGCGCTATGGACTGCGTGTTCGGATTGAGCAGTGTGCTATAAACCGAATACTGCGCTATGGACTGCGTGTTCAGATTGAGCAGTGTGCTATAAACCGAATACTGTGTTATGAACAGCGTGTTCAGATTGTGCAGTGTGCTATGTGATGAAAAAGTATATCGTGTTATGAACTACGTGTTCAGATTGAGCGGTATGCCATGTTATGACAATAAACCGAATACCGCGCTATGGACTGCGTGTTCAGATTGAGTATTGTCTTATATATCGAATACTGTGTTATGAACTACATGTTCAGATTGAGCAGTGTGCTATATTATGAAAAAGTATATCGCGTTATGAACTGCGTTTTCAGATTGGGCGGTGTGCTATGTTATGACAATAAACCGAATACTGCGCTATGGACTGTGTGTTCAGATTAAGCAGTGTGCTATGTAATAAAAAAGAACATCGCATTATGAACGGCGTGTTGAGATTGAGGGGTGTGCTATGTTATGAGAATAAACCTAATATTACGCTATGGACTGCGTGTTCAGATTGAGCAGTGTACTATGTTATAAAAAAGTATATCGCGTTATGAACTGCGTGTTCAGATTGAGCGATGTTCTATGTTATGACAATAAACCGAATACTGCGCTATGGACAGCGTGTTCAGATTGAGCAGTGTGCTATGTTATAAAAAAGTATATCGCGTTATGAACTGTGTGTTCAGATTGAGCGGTGTGCTATGTTATCACAATAAACTGAATACTGCGCTATGGACTGCGTGTTCAAATTGAGCTGTGTGCTATGTTATAAAAAAGTATATCGTGTTATGAACACCGTGTTCAGATTGAGCGGTATGCTATGTTATGACAATAAACCGAATACTGCGCTATGTACAATGTGTTCAGATTGAGTAGTGTGCTATAAACCGAATACTGTGTTATAAACTGCGTGTTCAGATTGAGCGGTGTGCTATGTTATGAAAATGCATATCGTGTTATGAACTGCGTCTTCAGATTGAGCTGTGTGCTATTTTATGACAATATACCGAATACTGCGCTATAGACTGCGTGTTCAGATTGGGCAGTGTGCTATAAACCGAACACTGTGTT
This sequence comes from Camellia granthamiana, assembly GCA_036172215.1. Taxonomy (NCBI): domain Eukaryota; kingdom Viridiplantae; phylum Streptophyta; class Magnoliopsida; order Ericales; family Theaceae; genus Camellia; species Camellia granthamiana. The sequence goes on from CM069903.1 coordinate 128,398,701, forward strand.
ATGAACTGCGTGTTCAGATTGAGCAGTGTGCTATGTAATAAAAAAGAATATCGCATTATAAACTGCGTGTTGAGATTGAGCGGTGTGCTATGTTATGAGAATAAACCGAATATTACGCTATGGACTGCGTGTTTTGATTGAGCAGTGTACTATGTTATAAAAAAGTATATCGCGTTATGAACTGCATGTTCAGATTGAGAGGTGTGCTATGTTATGACAATAAACCGAATACTGCGCTATGGACAACGTGTTCAGAATGAGCAGCGTGCTATGTTATAGAAAAGTATATCACGTTATGAACTGCGTGTTCAGAATGTGCGGTGTGCTATGTTATGACAATAAACCGAATACTGCGCTATGGACTGCGTGTTCAGATTGAGCTGTGTGCTATGTTATAAAAAAGTATATCGTGTTATGAACTGTGTGTTCAGATTGAACGGTATGCTATGTTATGATAATAAACCGAATATTGCGCTATGTACAGTGTGTTCAGATTGAGCTGTGTGCTATAAACCGAATACTGGGTTATGATCTGCGTGTTCAGATTGAGCAGTGTGCTATGTTATGAAACTGCATATCGTGTAATGTACTGCGTGCTCAGATTGAGCGGTGTGCTATTTTATGACAATAAACCGAATACTGCGCTATGGACTGCATGTTCAGATTGAGCAGTGTGCTATAAACCGAACACTGTGATATGAACTGCTTGTTCAGATTGAGCAGTGTGCTATGTTATGAAAAAGTATATCGTGTTATGAACTGCGTCTTCAGATTGAGCGGTGCGATATGTTATGACAATAAACCGAATAATGCGCTATGGACTGCGTGTTCGGATTGAGCAGTGTGCTATGTTATAAAAAGGTTTATCGCGTTATGAACTGTGTATTCAGATTTTGCGGTGTGCTATGTTATGAGAATAAACCGAATACTGCGCTATGGACTGCCTGTTCCGATTGAGCAGTGTGCTATAAACCGTATGCTGCGCTATGGACTGCATGCTCTGATTGTGCAGTGTGCTATAAACCGAATACTATGTTATGAACTACGTGTTCAGATTGGGCCGTGTGCTATGTTATGAAAAAGTATATCGTGTGATGAACTGCGTGTTCAAATTGAGTGGAGTGCCATATTATGACAATAAACTGAATACTTCGCTATGGACTGCGTGTTCAGATTGAGCAGTGTGCTATAAACCGAATACTGCGTTATGAACTGCGTGTTCAAATTGAGCAGTGTGCTATGTTATGAAAAAGTATATCACATTATGAACTGCGTGTTCAGATTGAGCGGTGTGCTATATTATGACAATAAACTGAATACTGCGCTATGGACTGCGTGTTCAGATTGAGCAGTGTGCTATGTTTTAAAAAAGTATATCGTGTTACGAACAGCATGTTCAGATTGAGCGGTATGCTATGCTATGACAATAAACCGAATACTGCACTATGGACTGCTTGTTCAGATTGAGCAGTGTGCTATGTTATAAAAAAAGTATATCGCGTTATGAACTACATGTTCAGATTGAGTGGTGTGCTATGTTATGACAATAAACCGAATACTGCGCTATGATCTGCTTGTTCAGATTGAGCAGTGTGCTATGTTATAAAAAAGTATATCATTTTATGAACTGCGTGTTCAGATTGAGCAGTGTGCTATGTTATGAACAAGTGCATCGCGTTATGAATTGCGTGTTCAGATTGAGCGGTTTGCTATGTTATGACAATAAACCGAATACTGTGCTATGGACTGCGTGTTCAGATTGAGCAGTGTGCTATGTTATAAAAAGGTATATCGTGTGACCAACTGTGTGTTCAGATTGAGCGGTGTGCTATGTTATGATAAGAAATCGAATACTGTGCTATGGACTGCGTGTTTAGATTTAGTAGTGTGCAATAAATCGAAAACTGCGTTATGGACTGCGTGTTCAGATCGAGCAGTGTGCTATGTTATGGAAAAGTATATCGCGTTATGAACTGCATGTTCAGATTCAGCGGTGTGCTATGTTATGATAATAAACCGAATGATGCGCTATGGATTGCGTGTTCAGATTGAGCAGTGTGCTATGTTATTAAAAAGTATATCGCGTTGTGAACTGCGTGTTCAGATTGAGCGGTGCGCTATGTTATGACAACAAACTGAATACTGCGCTATGGACTGCACGTTCAAATTGAGCAATGTTATGAAAAAGTATATCGCGTTATGAACTGCATGTTCAGATTCAACGGTGTGCTATGTTATGACAATAAACCGAATGCTGCGCTATGGATTGCGTGTTTAGATTGAGCGGTGCGCTATGTTATGACAATAAACTGAATACTACGCTATGGACTACATGTTCAGATTGAGCAGTGTGCTATGTTATAAAAAAGTATATCGTGTTATTAACTGCTTGTTCAGATTGGGCGGTGTGCTATGTTATGACAATAAACCGAATACTGCACTATGGACTGCGTGTATAGATTGAGCAGTGTGCTATGTTATAAAAAAGTATATCGCGTTATGAACTGCGTGTTCAGATTGAGCGGTGTGCTATGTTATGAGAATAATTCGAATACTGCGCTATGGACTGTGTGTTTAGATTGAGCAGTGTGCTATGTTATAAAAAAGTATATCATGTTATGAACTGCGTGTTCAGATTGAGCGGTGTGCTATGTTATGAAAAATAATACTGTACTATGGACTGCGTGTTCAAATTGTGCAGTATGCTATGTTATGAAAAAGTGTACTGTGCTATGGACTGCATGTTCAGATTGAGCATAATGCTATGTTATGAAAAAGTGTACTGCGTTATGAACTGTGTGTTTAGATTGAGCAGTGTGCTAAGTTATGAAAAAGTGTACTGTGTTATGAACTGCATGTTCAGATTGAGCAGTGTGCTAAGTTATGAAACAGAAAACTACGTTGTGGACTGTGTGTTCAGATTGAGCAAAAACTGCGTTATGGACTGCGTGTTTAGATTGAGCAAAAACTGCGTTATGGACTGCGTGTTCAGATTGAGCAGTGTTATGAGCTGTGTGCCAACTAAACAAAATGCTGTGTTATGGACTGAGTGTTTAGATTGAGCATTGTTATGAGCTGTGTGCCAACTAAACCAAATGTTGTGTTATGGACTGAGTGTTCAGATTGAGCAGTGTTATGAGCTATGTACCAACTAATCAGAATGTTGTGTTGTGGACTGAGTGTTCAGATTGTGCAGTGTTATGAGCTGTGTGCCAACTAAACAGAATGCTGTGTATAAACCGTTTGTTCAGAGTCAATGAAGTGCTGTGTGTGAATATGTTCAGAACAAGCAGATATGATATATAGTGAACACATGGAATGTGCGAGAAATACAAAAATGAAGTGCGCACCTCATGCCCGCGATGAGATAGATGGGACTCCGGCTCCCGTAGCAGCAGGTCTGCAGGCGCCTGACGCGCGAAGTCTGTGAAGTGATAGAAGGTGCTAGGAGGTAGAATGTGCTTCTGCGGGTCGTACTCCTCTAGGTCGAACAGTCGAATCCTCGAAGGCAATGGCATAATGTCGGGCTTATTCTCCACATATGGAGAACCTCCGCCATACGGAATATCATCGACCATCTGAAGAAATATTCAAAAATGAGCAAAAATGAGCAAAATGAGCCAAAATTGCAAAAAGTCAACAAAAGTCAACTCTCGGGAAGAGAAAAAGTCAACAAAAGTCAACACCCTAGAAAAGGTGCCAAAGTTCGAGACAAACTTACCACAAGTGGTGGAAATGGAGAAAGAAGCTCTAAAAACAAATTCTAATCGGTTCAAAACGAAGAGAATCGAAAGTTTTCGTGAAACAACTTCACGTGGGGTGTTGGAAAACGTGTATAAAGTGCAGATCTGAGAGAGAAAAGGGTCTAGGGAGGAAGAGAAGTTGATTTCGGCCTTGGAGGTGTGAGCAAAACTGATTTAGAGTGGTGTACTTAAAGATCCGAGCATTAAAAGATAAAACTGCCCATGTTTTCATAAACTGGTTGGCCAGCCAGTTTTTCTAGTCGGCCAACCACTTTGGTGGTCAACAAGTGGTCGGCCACTAGCCTAGGTGGTCGGCCATCCCTCCTGGGTGGTCTCCAAGGTCCCTTTGTTCTCCCTGTGTGTTTTGGTGATGATTGGAGCTCTTGTCTTTCCGGAAAGTGCAAGAAAAGTACACTTTTGGCATGAAATTGTCCCCGTGGGAACTTCAATTCAAGTCTTCGATGCATGGCTCATCGTCACTTATCAAAGAGTGAGGTGTATCCTTTTTTAAGTATGTTGTGACCCCTCCCCTGAAGGGGTAAATCGGAGGTTCCGGTTCTCGTTAAGGCTTATGTTTCTTTAACCAGCATTCTGTTTCGAACATGCTATTGAAGTTGTACTTCTCTCTCATTGTTATGCACACTTTCCTGTCTTGCTTTTGTTATGCACACCACTCGTTGCTTTGTTATGCGTTCACTACTTGTGTTGTCACGCTCGTTTTACTTATATTGCTATGTGTACTTCCGTTGCATTGTTATGCACCCGCACTTTTCACCTGCATTGTCATGCATTCTTCACTTGCGTTGTCACGCATATTTCGTCTGTTTGTTATGCACACTTCACTTGCATTGTTTTACTCGCATTGTCATGCTTGTTTTACTCGCATTGTCATGCGTCACACTTAGGTTGCATTGTTATGCACCCCTTCCGCATTGCTATGCGTCACACCTAGGTTGCATTGTCATGCATCCCTCGCATTGTTATGTGCACACTTAGGTTGCATTGTCATGCACCCCTCTACTTGCGTTGTCACGCACTTTTCACTTGCATTGCTATGCATGCTGCTGACTATATTGTACCTGTTGAGTTTCTTTCTTTTGTAGGCACGATATTATATGTACGGTTCATTTGAAGCTGGCGCGACCAGACGAACCGGACGGTATTGTATGTACTCCGTGTGAGAGGTAGCGGGAATTGTATAATTCTCTTACATACTTTCTGCTTGTAATGTAGTTTGATTTGTATTCGCTTGCTTAAACTGTTGCATTTATTGTGTATAAATGCTTCGTTACAGCTTTCTTTGCATGATCATAAGTTATGCTCGCCTTTTTGCATTGTCCTTTGCATCTCTCCCCAGCCTGCGGGCGCATCTCTTTGTCATCTTGCATGTTTGTCTAAGTCTTCGGCCTTGTCAAAAATGGGTCGTCTCTAGGCTTTGACACTCAATCCCGTCACTTATGACTTCCGAGTTTTGTCAAAGTGGGGCAACTATAGACACCTCATTTTTGACTGACCTTAAGACTCAGACGTCATTGATTGAGCGCTCGGTGATAGTGCATGTTGTGCTCATTCGAGGTTTCAGAGTTTTGGCTGAGTGCCTTGCCTCCGGGCCTCTGAACTCTTTGTGCTTCGGCTCGGTTTGTGGACCAAGCCTTGTTTCTCTTCCTTGGAGGGAGGGAGTGGTCTTGTAGACCATCTCTTTGTGGTCGTAGACCACTTTTTGTGATCGTAGGCCACTTTTCCCATTTGGAGACTAGTTTCCGGTTTTCGGCGTCTTCGGCCGTGCGCCTTGTCTCGGGACCGCTTAACGTTCTCCGTTTGGCGTGGTTTTTGAACCACACCTTGTTTCCTTGGCCTAGAGGGCCACTGTGGTTTGGGAGACTACTTTTGTGGTCGTAAGCCACTTTTGGTGCTTGTCAGCTAGTTTTCGAGGCTCCCGAACTTTCGCGCTTTGCCTCCCGAACTTTCGTCTTGCATCCGTTTTGGTTTTTTCTTGGTACAAACCTTGTTTTCCTTGTTTGGAAGGTGGTACAAGGGTGGGAGACCAGTATTTTCCCTTGGAGACCACTTTTCCTCCTGCCAGCCAATTTTCTGGTTTGACAACTGGTCTCCCTGATCTTTGAACCATCAAAAGTGGTCGGCCCCCACACCATTTGCTTGTTTTCATGATCTAGACCTTCTCCCACCATGGCCGACTAGTTGTTGTTCTGGGAGACCACTTAAAGTGGTCAGCCATTTTTTGTCTCCTTTTTGGAGATATTTTCCTCCAGCTGGCACAGTTGGAGGGCACCAGAGCCATCCTCTATACATGTGTATGGAGGAATAGTCTTGAACCTTAGCTTCTCCTAGAAGCTTCAGCTTTTGTTCTCTATAAGAGGGAGGCTCCTCCTCCCTCCTCTAGGTTCAGAAATTTGGGGTTTGAGTTATACATATAGCTTTGTCTCTATATTGCTCTTGTTCATCATTTTGTGCCTTAAAAGTGTAGTTTTACCACACTTTAACACACAAACACACACTCAAATACCATCCTTTTGTTGCTGAGGTGCTTAGGAGCTGATTTTGGTGTTCTTGGGTTGGTTTGAGCTTGAAAAACCTACTGGAGTTGCAGCTTTAAAGGCGGTCTTCAAGGGTGAGTTTCTAACCCTTAAATCCCCCATTCTTGCTTAAGCTTTTGGACCCTTTTGCATGCTATTTTAAGACTAACTTCCTACTGCAAAAAGTTCTGAATTTTGGTGCTTAAGACCTTTGTTTAAGGTCACTTTTGTGTTTGGGGTTGTTTACCCCCTCATAGGCCTTGTTTGGCCTTCCTTTTGTGCCTTCTTTTTAAACTTTTGGGACCACCTTGTTTTGACCTTCTCACCACTAAAATCTAGAGGAATTTTAGTGGTGGGAAGGGTGTTTTGAGGTCCCAAAAAGGAGAGGGTCATCCCCTCTCCTTGTGTCTTCAATACTTGCTTTATTAGCCTCATGTGTGAGCATGTTTGTTAAGCTTATGTTGGCCATATCTTAGCTTGCATTTGGGCTTATTTTGCTATGGCATGTCACTATTTTTACTTGGTTTTGTCACTCCATGCATGCCTATTACACTTGTTGTATAAATCTCTTAAACTAGCTTTGTATGCTTCATGAAGTAGCATGTCATTCTAGATTGATTTGAGTCTATCTCAGCATGTTTTTCGTGTTGTTTTACCATGTCATACCTCTGTTTTGGTTTGGTTTGGTTGGCCTTTGCATGCTCCATGCACTTGTAGTGCATTTCCATGAAATAGCCTAACATGCATCATGCTTTAACATGTCATTCTAGCATGCTTTAGGCTTAACTTCAAGAAGCTTTTGTCCATGTTTTAACATGCTTTAGCTTTGATTTTGATTTTTTTGGCCATGCACGACTTGCTTTGTATAGCTATAGTGCATTCTAGCTTGTTAGCTTTGTGTGTCAAGTCCACTAGCATGCTTTACTTGGCCTATTTTAATGATTTGGCATCATTTCATATGTGATTTCAGTCCATGTTTCATACTCATGCACTTGCACTTATCACTCATTCAATGCGTTGGAAGGTTTCCCCCTTTATGCCTTAACAGGAATCATTGCGTATGCCTTCATGCCTTAGCTTGTGAGCCATCATTTCAATGTGTTTTTGGGGTTATCTTGCCATGATATAACTCTGATTTTTGTTGGTTAAGTCATCCCATGCTTGGTCTTAATAGGTGTAGTGTAATCCACCTTATTTGCCTTGTATGCATCATGCCTTATGCCCTTCATGCTAGCTTGTTTTGGCTTCCTTCCATGCATGTTTTAGTATCATTTTGACATTTTCTAGGACTGTTTTGGGTTGCCTTTTCCATATCCTTCATGCTTTGTATAGCCATAGTGCAATTGGCCTTACCAGCTTTGTGTTTTGTTGACTCATGCATGCTGTCTTTGAGCTATTTAGATGATTTGGCATCATTTAATACTTCATTTCAGAGCATGTAGCGTTGCCATATTCCCACTTCATTCACCCTTCAAGTGCCTCTGAGGTTTGTGCATTTGTTGCCTTGTTTTGGCCTAGTGTGTATGCTTGCATGCCTAGGTCCTTGAGCCCTCATCTTAGCATGTTTTGGTCTTTGTTTAGACCTAATTAAGTGCTGTCCATGTTTGGTTCAATCATTTGTGCCATGTATTGCATGCCCTTTGTGTAGTCCCTTTAATGGCTTTGTGCCTTAGGCCCTCTCGCATGCTGTACTTGTGTTGGTTGGATGATTTGGCATCATTTCACACTTGATTTCAGAGCCTTTAGTGTTGTCACACTTACATATTTATCGCTTCTTCATCATGCTTAGGAGTTGTGCTCTTAGGCCTACTTGATGGGTCATTGCATTGTGCATGCTTGCTTTCCCTTTTTGTGCCTTAGTTTCATCCTTATGGCCACTAATTTGGGCATGGCTAAGGTCTATCCATTTTGGTTTAAGTCCATTGTGCATTGTGCATGCCATGAAGTTCATAGCATTGAGTATGCCATGTTGTTGCATGATTGATTTAACATTGTATATGCCATGTTGTTTGCATGCTTAGGTCACATTGCATGTTTGCATATGCCATATTGATCATTGCATTTGTGTATGCCATGTTCATTGCATTGTGTATGCTAGTTGCCATTTGCATTGTGTACGATAGTTGTCATGAGCATTGTGTATGTCATGTAGTTCATTCGCATTGTGTATGCTACTATGTTAATTGCATGTTTGCATGCTTGTCCCTTGCATGTTTGCATGCTTAAGTTATATTGCATTGAGTTGCATGTTTGAGTCGCATTGTGTATGCCATGCTTGTGTTGCATTGTGTTTGGAATAGGTGTTAGTCCAACCACAGGAAACGAGGGACGTTTCATACTTGAAGTGATGAAACGCGCCTCAATTCTTGGTCGCCGACGCTCTTGATCATACATGATAGAGTTTTAGGCCTTATGTGTTTACTTGTGCATTTATTTTCATATTAAATTGTGCAACTTCGCCTCTCGGCCATCATGCATTGAAATGTGCGATTGGGGGCCCGAGGGTCGAGAACCACACCCCCTTGAGCTTATGAAATGATAGGAGGGTGGTTGTGCACACATATCTTGCAAATACATTGCCATGCCCTTTCTTGCTCTCTGTTGCAGCAAATTGGCAGAATGCGGCAACAACTGGTCGGCCAGCCAGAAAAAACTAGTTGGCCGACCACTTTTTCTGGTTTGCAATAGCAAAAAGTGGTCGGTAGGTGGCTGGAGAGATCAACAACTGGTCGGCCACCCTCCCACAGGTTCCCAAGATGTGTTGGAAGCTATCTGGAGCTTGAAGCAAGTTTCTAAGAACAAATGAAAACAGAGGCAAATCGGGGCATCGCATTGGATTTTCGAACGAAGCGACTGAGCATGCATGAACTCCTCGCCTCGAGGCTCCTGCTTTATTGCTTTCCTTAGCTGCCATGCTTAGATAGCTAGCTTATGCTTTGGTTTGTACCTTTAATAGTTAATGCGTTTAGCTATTTCAATTTGTTTTGTAATAATTAGTTAATTAGGATTAGTTAATTAGTTTGTTGTGTAATAATTAGTTTAATTAGCTTAGATTAGCTAGTCAGCTTCTCATTCGGACTCTCCCTCGAGAGGGTCTACTGTTGTAATAAGCGTGCGTGTGTGTGATGTATGCCTTCCAACCTCCATTTTTTTCTCCCTTTTACTTAATCGTTTACGATGGTTAGTTTTAGGACATATTTCATTTAGCATACCTTATGCTCGCATGTGTGCATCCATTCATCTGTATTGCATGCACTGGGCTCGGCGCATCATACTAACTGCATTGTATTTCAATTCCAATTTGAATACATGTACCAAGTTGCATTTCACATGCCATCTTAGAATAGTCGAGCCTATTTTAATTGCATTCTTGCAGGTGTTGCATTAGCCATCTTAACATGAACTAGGATCATGCATGATTTCTAACTAGTTCTTTGTTTTGGCTCGGAGTACACTATGAGTGTTTACGCTTTAGCATACTGCATGTGTGTTAATGTTGCCATGAGGCTAACTGCTTATTTGATATAATTGCCTGAATGCCTGTGGGTGAAGGTTAGATTACTCGAATTGGAACAATTCATTGAATCCCAAATTTAGCCTACTTGCAAGTAGCAAACTTCAAAACATTTTTCAAACAAACGTGCAATGCTTTGTTCCAAATTAGGCGATCTAGTCTATACTTATATGTTGTGCTCATCACGTAGTAAGATTAGCTAATTAACCAGAATAAGAGCACATGTGTTTTCAAAAACAACATATCACGCTTAGTACAGGCCGATCTTTGATCGGGCGAGCGGGGGTGCTCATTGCATGACCTTCCCCTTTTGTACCCAAGTTCCTGAGCCGAGGCAACTTTGGTGATGACGGACACGTGGCCTTAGGCACGAGTCAGGGTTTCCTAAATTCCCCCAAAATAAAATATTTAGGTGGCGACTTTGTATCTGGCAAAACAGTCCATGTTTGGCACTTCTTTATAAGAACTCAGTTTTCCAAAACGATTTGCCGGATTTGGACTCTTTGGTGATTTATCGATCTTACATCGCACATTGTAAGATTAGATTCAGAACCGTGACATTGAGTCCGAACTGTAGTAGCTCAGAACAAGACGAGATTCGTGCCCCTCGCGAGCGTGGATATAGGGAAGTTTCCGGGAGTGTGTCTGCACACCTTAAAAATAATAATGCGTTCATTGCTTATGTCTTTTATGGATCCATTCTCAAATTAGATTCACGTTGTCTCTTGGTGCCTCGTTTTTCAGTTATTTCTCCACTAACAGTAAGACACTTGGATCCCTTGTTCAAATTTTGAGTTTTGCAATTGGAAATTGTGCAGATTAAGAGTGTGCTTGATCATTGTGAGGATGAAAATGATGACATTCAAAACGAAAATGTGAGCTTGGGAGCTGATTTTGTACCAAGGGATGAGCATTCTGAACCTGATAGTGAGGTGGTGTGTTAAGTTTACTGTTTGTTCTCAATGAGCTTCACTAACTGCTGAAAGCTTGATTTACCATATAGCACAAAGTGTTTAGTTAACTACTTGTCACTTTGTAACCCACTTCAGGCTAGCCATTTGCAAGATATATATATATATATATATGGGATGATTTAGAACTTTTTGGACTATTTTGAAGTTGAAGACAATTTTTGATGTTTAGAAACACAGTTTTTAGATGGTTTGTAATGTATAGACAATTTTTGGATGTTCAAAACTTATAAATAGTTTTTTTGATGTTTGAAACAATATTTTGGTGGTTGATTGATATATATATATGTTTGTAAAGCTTGTTTGCAATGTTTTCTTATACTGTATAGGTGAAATAAAACCTGCTAATTTTTTTATTTTATTTTTAAATATACATATTCTACGGCATGCAAAAAATGCTGTGAAACTTGGACTATCTACGGCAGAAAAAATAGGTCAATCTATTGAATATTCAACGACTAGCAATGAAGGTCATGGTATGTTCTACTTATCTACAGCAGGCTAGGCAAGTCGTTGTATTACATATTTTACAGCGTGCAAAAGTAGTCATAGAAAAAGTAAAAACGACGCACAAAATTTGTTGTTAAATAGTTTTTAACAGCGTACTATGGCATGCCATTGAAAGTGAATGACTTTCCATTACTGGTCATAATACGACGTTACGTTGCACGTCGTAGAAGGGTTTTTACGACGTGTATTTGGTGCCATAAAAACCCTTTTTTGTTGTAGAGTCTGTAAGTCTGAGAGTTCACCCAAACATACTAATCTTCAACAAAATCCATCATGACCAACTGAGCACGGGTATGGTATGAGATTTCTGAGTAATAGGTAGGAGTTGTCCGCACCTTTAATGTCACAACCCAAACCCACCCCTATAGGTTTAAGTCATGACCGGCCAGCAATCCCGGATGACTCGGCCTCAATAACAAATCAATTATAATACAAGAATGGGGCTTAGTAGAAGCAATAGTATAATATAACAACAGACCATTAAGCAGTGCATACATACCAAAAATTATAAACATTAAAAAATTTAACTCCATAGAACTTATGCATAATAGCCCAAAGTTAAACTCCTTACAAAACATCATCCACACAAGTCCAAAATATCCAAAAACATCATCCACACAAGTCCAAAATATCCAAAAACAAACAAAAGGAAACACAAAAGAGGGTTTACAAAGCTTGACTCCTCTCGAGTCCAAGCAAGGAGGCACTTTCCAAAATGTCTTCAAAGGGGTAGACACCAAGGTAGCCTTAAACTTGATGTTCCGCTTGCTCACCTACATATATATAAGGGTGAAGGGTGAGCTAAAGCCCAGCGAGTAATATCAACATAAAGGTTTTATATGAATGAAGTCTAACATGTTACAAAATATAACTTCCATCACCGAAACAATTCATGTCAAAAAATAATTCAATAGGAGACGATCATATCAACCTCTTCTATGCAATAACAATATTCAATCATTTAATTTTCGTGGTACATCCAATAAGTATCAAAGAGACAATGTGTCGAAGCCAATAGGACCACATGGATCAATCCAATTGGACCATAATAGGTCAATCAATAATTCAATGTGGACCATTAAGGTCTAACATCAGAGATCTATGTGTTTCAATTAATCAAATGGGCCATGATATTGTTTCCCCCAGGCGAGGGCCTATCAATCAGTGGGCCACGGATTGTTTCCGCTGGGTGAGGGCCTCACTAATGGATGCCATGATTACAATTTCAAATGAAACATTCATTCATAGATATCAAAATAGAATTCGCAATACCAATCTTGAACAAATTCCAAAATATGTTTCGAACATAGCTTCATAAAGATATTACTCACAGTGGGTTAAATCGATACTAGGCCTTGGACTTCCACCTACACAATACACATAACACAATGCACATTGAACACATGTTTGAAATAAGTAACGTATCTTAATTTAATTCTCTTACGTGTTCTTCTAGCTTATCTCATGATTAAGGATTTCCAAATGATACAAAAGAATGCCTAAAAGGGCACGAGGATGCAAATATTCACTTATAAGTGTTGGTTAAATTTTGCTGAAAATAGGGTTTTCACTCGAGCGCACACTTGGTGGTGTGGCTTGTCTGCAAAATTACTGGATGCTAAAATTTTACGCTCGATGGTCACTCTAGCCAGGAGCTGAACAAAAGTGGGTTCACTCGAGCACACACTTAGTCGCTCAAGCCAATGGCCAAATGTCTGTAAAACATACTGGATGCCTTTGATGTTCGCTCAAGCTAAGGATTCTTCGCTTAAGCGAATTGGATGAATTCTGGGTTTTCTAGATTTGTGTTTGAAGTTCAAAAACACTAATTTCAAGTTTAAAGCTTGCATGGTTGGTCTCATAGCTTAGAAACACTTTGTAAAACATGAATCTTTGGAAACTATGAAACCATGATCTCAAATTCTATTTCAATTTTTCAAAACAAAGCTCAAAACATCATGTTCTTAACATGTATTTAGCAAATCCAACACTTTTCTTTGCAAAACATGTATATATTTGGTGTTGTGTGCAAAACCATGAAGGATCTCAAGAAATGACTCATGTAAGTCCCATGCATGTATGAATTTGTAGAAAACCAAGTTCAAAAGTGAAGAATTATGCATGCATGTACACAATTCACTTACACTCATTCCATTCATAATGATTCATGCTCATTCCTTTCAAATAAATGCAAATGATCCTACAACTTGGTGAATTCATCTTCCTACATGAATTATCTTCAAGAATTATGGGTACAGATCATACCTAGAGCTTGATTTTGGCCTTAGTTAAGATTAGTCTCTTCAATCTCCCCTTAATTCTCTTGAATTCTTCTTTTCTCTCTCTACAATGTCAAACTCTCTTTTTCTCTCTCAAATTTCAGCTCAAAAGTTTGTTAAAATGAAGTCTTAAGTGTTTAACACATATATATAAGTTGATTAAGGCCTCACTAATTACATATGATTAAGACTAATCAATTGGGCTTAAGTCTAATTAAGTATGATTATTTTATTCTAATTATTTTGATTCGAATCAAATTTTAATCAAACTTACCATATGATTCTAAATATTCCTCCTAGCCTATTGAATTAATCAATTTTGGTTTCTGAATCCGTTTGATCCTTCAATTTTGAATTCTAAGTCGACAATTAAACAGATAATTCACAAATAAACACATATGTATCAAATAAACCCATAATTATGTAAATTATGCCAAATGAAATAATATGTAAAAATAATACGGAGGTTGGGGTCATCGCAAGCTTTCCCTTCTTAGGAAGTTTGGTCCTCCAAACTTGAGTTACCTCCATTTGGAAAGAAATATGGGTACCATTGTTGCATTTTTTCCTCTTTTTCCCATGCAGCCTATTTCCTATAATGTTCTCTCCACTCCACTTTCACCATTGGAATGGACTTGTTTCTTAGTTGTTTTACTTGTCAATTAATGATCTGTATTGGCCATTATTTGTATTTCATATCTTCATCTACAACTATTCGATGGTAACAATGACATGAAATGGATCTCTAAGATAACGATAGAGCATTGACACGTGAAACACATTATGCATTTGTTCCATCCCTGGTGGTAAAGCAATACGATAAACAATAGGACCAAGCCTGTCTAAAATCTAAAACGGCCCAATGTAATGCTGAGTCAACTTCCCTTTTATGCCAAACCTTGTTTTCCCTTTCATTGGTATTACCCTAATGAACACATGCTCTCCCACTTCATATTCTAAATCCCTCTTCTTTGATCAACATAGCTTTTCTGTCGACTCTGGGTAGTCTTGAGCCTCGTTGGGTGATATTTATCTTCCCGGTTGTTTCCTGCACAAGTTTAGACCCATATAATGCTCTATCACCAACCTCTGTCCAACAAAATCTACATTTTCTTATAATGCCTCATATGGTGCCATGCCAATACTAGCATGGAAACTGTTGTTATATGCAAATTCTGCCAATGGTAAGTAAGTTTCCCAACTGCCTTGAAATTCAAGAACACAAATACGAAGCATATCTTCTAGTGTTTGAATAGTCCTTTCGGTCTGTCCATCGGTTTCTAGATGAAAGGCGGTGCTGAATCTCAATTCTGTGCCCATTGCCTGTTGCAAACTTTTTCAAAATCTAGAAACGAATTTAGGATCTCTATCCAAAACTATAGACACTAAAACTCTATGTAATCGAATAATTTCATCAATATAGATTGTAGCAAGCCTACATGCATTGAAAGAAATTTTCACAGTAAGGAAGTGAGCAGACTTTGTCAATCTATCTACTATAACCCAAATAACATTCATGCCTCTAGACATTTGAGGTAGACCAACAGCGAAGTCCATGGTTATATGCTCCCACTTTCATTCTAGAATATGAAGGGATTGAAGTAGGCCTAATGGTTTATGGTGCTCAGTTTTTACTTGTTGACAATGGAGACATTTGGAGTTGTAGTTGGCAATTTCTTTCTTCAAGTTTGGCCACCAGTATACTTGCTTCAAATTATGGTACATTTTGGTATTTCATGGATGCATAGCGAACATTGACTTGTGTGCTTCTTCTAGAATTTTCATTTTCAATTCTGCATCATTAGGTACAGAAAGCCTTCCCTGAAATTTCAATACTTGATTCTCAATCGAAAATCCGGTCTAGGCCTAGTTTCAAACTCATCACAAATCTTCTTAAAGAAATCATCATTCACTTGGTTCTGTTTAATCTCTTCTATGATTGTTGGTTATCCTGAAATTGTAGCTAGTATATAGTCATGCTCATAAGGTACCACTTCCAATTCAAGCCTTTTAGATTCGTGAAGAAGCTCTTTTCGATCTGTAAGCAAACAAGCTAAATTCCTCACATTCTTTCTACTAAGTGCATCAGCTACAGTATTAGCCTTACTTGGGTAATAATGGATTTGCAGGTCATAATCTTTCATTAATTTAAGCTATCTCCTTTGTCACGTATTCAACTCTTTCTAGGTAAAGAAATACTTCAAACACTTGTGATCTGTGTGTACTTCACATTTTGCCCCATACAAATAGTGGCACCATATTTTCAATGCAAAGACAACAGCGGAAAGTTCTAGATCATGTGTCGGGTGGTTCTTTTCATGTGGTTTCAACTATCAGGATGCATAAGCAATCACTTTACCATTCTACATTAAAACACAACGCAACCCTCTGTAACAAGCATCACTAAAAATTACAAATCCCTCGGTACCTGACAGTAGAGTAAGATATGGAGCTGTAGTAAGCCTTGCCTTCAACTCTTGGAATGTAGATTCCCTTTGGTTTGTCCACGCAAATGGTTCTCCGTTTCAGGTCAATTGTGTTAACAGCACATCAATCTTTGAAAAATCTTTGACAAATCTCTGATAGTAACATGTCAATCCCATAAAACTTCTAACCTCTGTTATGTTAGTCGGAGTAGGCCAATCTATAATTGTTTCAATTTTCTGCAGGTTAACTGAAATACTATCTCTGTTAACAACATGCCCCAGAAATACAATCTTATTTAACCATAATTCACACTTTTTGAGTTTCCCATACAATTGTTTCCCTCTAAGTGTCTGTAAAATTATTCTCAAGTGTTATTCATGGCCATCTTTACTTTTTGAATATATCAAAATGTTGCCAATAAATACAACAACAAAATCATTTAAGAAAGGTTTAAAGGCTCTATTCATTAAGTCCTTAAATGCTACTGGTGCATTAATAACTCCAAAAGCCGTGACTAAGAATTCATAGTGTCCATACCTAGTTCGAAAGACAGTTTTCTCAATATCTTCAGCTTTAACCTTCAACTGATGATATCCTGATCTCAAATCAATCTTTGAAAATACCTGAGCCCCTTGTAACTAGTCAAACAAATCATCAATCTGAGGCAAAGGATATTTATTGTTGATAGTTACCTTGTTGAGTTCCTGGTAATCAATACACAATCGGAGTGTGCCATATTTATTCTTCACAACAATACAGGTGCACCCAATAGCGATGTACTTGGCTGAATAAACCCCTTATCAAGTAATTCTTGCAACTGAACTTTCAATTCTTTCATTTCAATAGTAGACATATGATATGGACTTTTGGATATAGGTTGAGTACCCGGCACTACATCAATTAGAAATTCAATTTCTCTATCAATTAGTTGTCCTGGTAACTCTTTCAGAAACACATCAGGGAAATCCCTTACTACAAAAATACTATCCAACGTGATGTTCATGGTTCGATCATTTATCACACTGCACAAGTTCCCTTGAAATCCCTTACTAATCAGTTTACAGGCTTTCATTGCAAATATTAAATATGGTGGAGGAATTACACCCTTACCTCAAAATAAAATTCATCCTGACCTAGAGGTTGAAATATCACTCGCTTAGATGCATAAGCAATAGTTGCATAATATTTAGATAGCCATTCCATATCCAAAATTACATCAAAATGTCTCATAGCAAGGGGTAGCAAATCAGTATATAAGGTGGCATTTCCCCATGTTGGTGATGTAACACATAATATGTATCTTAAGGATTCCATAGGTCTATTCAATTTATCAGCAAATATCATAGAAACGAAAGAATGAGTGGAACTCGAATCAATCAAATCATATGCAGCTTGGCCATAAACAGAAAGTGTACCTAAAACTGCAGCCTATGTGTTTTGTGTATCCCTTGGAAAAGTGCAAACACTCTTTCTTGCCTTACATCATTTCGTGTTATAGCTAGTGTTGCATTTGGTCATGCTATTGGGAATGACCAGGTCAAACTTGTAGCACTTCAGTTACCATTCCGTCGTGGTTATGCACAATCTCTTGCCATGTGACCAATTTTCCAACACTGATAGCAAGCTCCTGTAGTACGATAACAAACACCCTGATGCTTCTTTCCACATATAGCTAATTACGTTCTGAGTTGCCACTTTAATTTGAACCTGAGTTACTAGATTTCGATTTCTTGCTCGTTGATGACATTGCTCCCTTACTGAAATTCTGGCTCGTTCCTTTCCATTTGAAATTCCGGTTACGAGCAGCCAGGTTTGCCTCTAACATAAGAGCCCTGTCCAACACATCAACGTATTTGGGCAGCTTTAAAACATTGATCCTATCAAGGATGGAATCACGAAGACCTTCTTCAAATTTTTTTGGCTTTTTTGTAGTTTGTGTCAACCATATGCAGTGCAAACCGTGCTAGTTCAATAAACTGGCCTTTATATTCTGCCACTGACTTATTTCCCTATTTTAGCTACTCAAATTTTGTTACTCTCCTATCTCGAACACATTGTAGGAAGTATTTCTTGTAGAAGATTTCTAAAAACTGAGCCCAATTGATCTCCCTGTTAGTATCTCTCACTAACATCCACCACCTTCTTGTCTCATTTTCTATGGTAAAGGCGGCCAATAGAACTTTTTGTGTCTCTGTGCATGGAAACACTTCGAATAATTTCTCAATTCCCAACACCTAGGCCTCTGCCTTTAATGGATCAACTCCCCCATGAAAGGTGACTTCATCTTTTTAAATTCCTTAGTGAGAGTAATGGTTCAATCCTCTGTTTGGTGGTCCTGTTTTGGTGTTACGGTGATAGGAGGTGGAGGCAGTGGTTGCTGTTGTTGCCATTGTTGTTATTGCCTTAGGCTTTCAGCCACATTGCGCATTATTCTTTCCATCCGGTCAAGTCGGTTGGAGGTAGACTCCTCCAATTCATCCCCCCATCTTCTTACCATTATTTATATGAAACTTGTATTATTACAAATACATCATGTGCACACATTTACATGTACACATTTTGAAAAGTTACCTCATTCCGATATTCAAATTTAAATGAATGCAATCCTTAAGCCTTTTTTAGACACCTTATTGCTCAATGGACTAGTGAGTGAGGTATAGCTCGTGCTTTGAGACCACTCTGTCACGGCCCAAACTCGCCCCTATAGGTTTAAATGATCATCGGCCAGTAATCCTGGATTACCTTCGACCTCAATAACAAATCAATCATAATATAAGAATGGGGCTTAGTGGAAGCAATAGTATAATATGACAACAGACCATTGAACAGTGTATACATGCCAAAAATTATAAATATTAAATACTTTAACTCCATAGAACTTATATACAATAGCCCAAAGTTAAACTCCTCACAAAACATCATCCACACAAGTCCAAAATATCAAAAAATAAATAAAAATAAAAATAAAAATAAAACAAAACAAAACAAAACAAAACAAAAGCAAAACAAAAGAGGGTTTACAAAGCTTGACTCCTCTCGATTCCAAGCATGCCCCTTTACAGAGGCACTTTCCAAAACACCTTCAAAGGGGTAGACATCGGGGTGGCCTTCAACTTGATGTTTCGCTTGCTCACCTACATATATATAAGGGAGAGGGGTGAGTTGAAGCCCAGTGAGTAATATCAGTATAAAGGTTTTATGAATGAAGTCCAACATGTTACAAAATATAAATTCCATTTATGAAACAATTCATGTCAATAAACAATTCAATAGAAGACAACCATATCAATCTCTTCTTTGCAATAACAATATTCAATCATTCAATTTATGTGGTACATCCAATAGGTATCAAAGAGACAATGTGCCAAAGCCAATAGGACCACATGGGTCAATCCAATAGGACCATAATAGGTCAATCAATAATTCAATGTGGACCATTAAGGTCTAACATCAGATCTTTGTGTTTCAATTAATCCAATGGACCATGGCACTATTTCCCTTCGGCGAGGGCCCATTAATCAATGGGCCGCAGTATTGTTTCCTCCAAGCGAGGGCCTCACTAATGGATGACACGATTACAATTTAAAAGAAGACATTCAATCATAGATATCAAAATAAAATTCACAATAACAATCCTGAACAAATTCCAAAATATGTTTCGAACATAGCTTTAATCGATACTAGGCCTCAGACGTCCATCTACACAATACACATTGAACACATGTTCGAAACAAATAACATATCTTAATTTGATTCTCTTACGCGTGTTCGAATGACGCAAAAGAATGCCTACAAGAGTATGAGGATGCAAATATGCACTTATAAGTGTCAGTGAAATTTTGCTGAAAACAGGGTCTTCGCTCGAGCGTACACTTGGTTGCTCAAGCGGTGTGGCCTATCTGTAAAAGTACTGGATGCCTTCGATGTTCGCTTGAGCCAAGGATTCTTGGCTCAAGCGAACTGGACGAATTCTTGATTTTCCAGATTTGTGTTTGAAGCTCAAACACACTCCTTTCAAGTTCAAAGCTTGCATGGTTAGTCTCAAAAGCTTGGAAACACTTTATAAAACATGAATCTTTGGAAATTATGAAACCATGATCTCAAATTCTCTTTCAATTCTTCAAAACAAAGCTCGAAACATCATGTTCTTACTATGCATTTAGCAAATCCAACTCTTTTCTCTGCAAAACATGTTTATATTAGGTGTTGAGTACAAAACCATGAAGGACCTTAAGAAATAACTCATGTAAGTCCCATGCATGTATGAATTTGTAGAAAACCAAGTTCAAAAGTGAAAAATTATGCATGCATGTACACAATTCACTCAAACTCATTCCATTCATGATGATTCATGCTCATTCCTTTCAAATACATGCAAATGATCCTACAACTTGGTGAATTCATCTTCCTACATGAATTATCTTCAAGAATTATCGGTAGGGATCATACCTAGAGCTTGATTTTGGTCTTAGTTAAGCTTAATCTCTTCAATCTCCCCTTAATTCTCTTGAATTCTTCTTCTTTCTCTCCACAATGTTGAACTCTCTTCTTCTCTTTCAAGTTTCAGCGCGAAAGTCTGTTGAAATGAAGTCTTTAGTGTTTAACACATGTATATAAGTTGATTAAGGCCTCACTAATCACATATGATTAAGACTAACCAATTGGGCTGAAGTCTAATTAAGTATGATTATTTTATTCTAATTATTTTGATCCGAATCAAATTTTAATCAAACTTACCATATGGTTCTAAATATTCCAACTACCCTATTGAATTAATCAACTTTGGTTTCTGAATTCGCTTGGGCTGTCAATTTCGAATTCTAAGTCCACAATTAAATAGATAATTCACAAATAAACAAATAAGTATCAAATAAACACATAATTATGCAAATTATGCCCAATGAAATAATATGTAAAAATAATACGGAGGTTCGGGTCGTCACTTTTAATTTGTCCATCAGCCATATCTGGGGAAATGAGAGAAAAAGAAAAGAGAGACAAAAAGATTAGAGAGATGTGAAATGAGAGGAAAAGGTGAGTTGGGGAGCTAAAAACAGAAAATAAGACAAAAGAATAGAGAGGTGAAAGATGAGCCAAGTGAGATGGGTGGTACTTTAAGTAATAATGGACTCCCGCCAAATTCTGTGGCCTTACCAGCATAATTCTCATCCAAACCCATTAGGGTTTCTACCAAGACCAACCCAATGAAGCTTTTTCCTTAACCTGCTTGGCCACATCAACAAAGATAGGACCAGCTACCCCATTACTCGACTCCACTAAGAATCGGGCAAGTAAGCAGATACATAGAGCAATCCACCTATGCTCTTGAAATTTTCAATCCCTCGGATCCCTCCTACCAATGAACTTATTGATCAAAGTAATGTTTCATAGCTCACCATTCTTAACACAAGCCTTGGCTTCACTTGAAGGAAACCCACAGATCTCACCAAGCAACTTGGGATAGCCTATTGATGGGGTTGGCCACACCAAATCAACCCTTAGAGGGCGCTCCAGCAAAGCCTAAAATTCTTCGAAAGTGAGGCAGAGTTCTTGATGTCCAAACCAGAAAACATGCACGTTAGGTCCCAAAACTAAGTCGCAGCACTAAGGACAAGCAAGTCAATGTTCAAATGGCTCAGGGAAAACATAGAGTTCAGTCTATGACTATGAAAGTTAACTCGTTCGGCAGTATCCAGACTGTCCATGCATATGGACCAACCATCCCGAGAAGACATGACTACGAGTTAAAGAGGAAGAATGAAGCCTAGGGTCAAAGGTTGATTGGGAAGGGGTTGTGTGAATAAACCTTCATGCAAGGTGGACTATTTATAAGCCAAAATAAAGTAACAGTGGCTCAAGAGGCAAAACCCTAAAACTTGAATATTGCAGAAGGACATGCGTGCGCACGTCTAAAGTGCGTGCGCACATCCATGGTGCGAACACACCTCATGCGTTGACAGAAAAGTTTGGCTTATTCAGGGACATGACACACGATGTTCTAGAGATAGTGGGGGCATTTGAGCATCATTGTTTGAGTTATGTTAGGTTGGTAGGTTATTTGTTCAGAGTTTTTGAGTTATAATTTTGGTTTTATTACTTATTTTTTGTTTTGTTCAAAAAGTCGTTACCAAATCTTCGTAATAAACACAAAAGGCCAAGTATTTGAGAGAAATACTCAAAATTTTGACAAAAGGGAAATTGGAGTTCATTGCATACACTATAGATTTTCAAACTACATAAAAGCTTTTTTTACAAAAAATGGGGTATCCCCCAAATGGCATCCTAGATAATGTTACCAAAAAAGAAAAAGAAAACACAAAAAGTGAAAAACAAAAGAATCATAAGGCTATAGTGCATGGACCTAGGCAACCTTCTCGAGGGTGCTTCGAAGCACACTAAGATGGATCCTCATCTCTATCATCATCATCGTCGTCAATGTTGAGCTCAAAGTCATCATCATAATCGCTCACTTCCATAGCAGAGGTACCTCTTGCATGCCTAGATTGGCCGACATCCGGGAATAATTAGGATCCTAGAATAGTTGGAATCACCAGCAAGGATGGAAAGTGAGATACCTCAATCGGGCCCATGCACCTATGGCAAACTCTTGGATTAGTACTACCATGCATGTCATCATCCTATAGCAGTCATCAACATGTGCACGAGGAACCTGTAAAGGGGGGAGACCAAAGATCGGTATGAAACATAGACAAGATACTGGGGCAAATATGGTAAAAACTAAAAGATACCTACTCGACTATAGTAAGAATATGATAGAGCATTATGGCTAGCTCTGAGATGGGTACTGTCATTGTCCCATGCCTCACTATCACTGATACGACAAGAGGGATCACTGGCAAGCCCTCTGCTATTGCAGCAACACCCAATAAACTCTCATGCCTCAGTGATGCAAGCATGGAATGACACTCAATAAACCGCTATGTGTCATTGATACGAGCATGGAAAGACACCCAATAAACCTTCATGCCTCACCGATACGAGTATGGAATGACACTCAATAAACCCCTATGTTTCATCGATATGAGCATGAAAAGGCATCTAATAAACCTCCATGTGTCGTTGGTAATAGCACCTGATAAACCCCCATGTCTCGTCGATACGAGCATGGAATGACACCTAATTAAACCCTTAAGCCTCGTTGATATGAGCATGGAATGACACCCAATAAACTCCCATGTCTCGTCAATATAAGCATGGAAAGGCATTTAGTAAACCTCCATGCTTCATCAATACAAGCATGGAATAACACCTAATAAAGCCCCATGTCTTGTCGATACATGGAAAGGCATTTAGTAAACCCCCATACCTCGTTAATGCGAGCATGGAATGACACTCAATAAACCCTCATGCCTTGTCAATATGAGCATGGAATAGCACCTAATAAATCCCCATGTCTCGCCGATACAAGCATGGAATGGCACCTAATTAAACCCACATGCCTCATTGATATGAGTATAGAAAGGCACCCAATAAACCCCCATGTCTTATTGATATGAGCATGGAAAGGCATTTAGTAAACACCCATGCCTTGTCTATACGAGCATGGAATGACACCTAATAAGCCCTCATGCCTAGTCGATACGAGCATGAAATAGCACCCAAGAAACTTCCATATCTCATCGATACGAGCATATAATGGCAGCCCATAAACCTCTATGTATCATCGATATGAGCATGGAATGGCACAAATTCGTAAATCACCATCCCTCGTCAATATGAACATGGAAAGGCACCTATTAAACCCCCATGTCTCGTCTGACACGAGCATGGAATGGTACTAATTTATAAATCCCCATGCCTCATTTGACACGAGCACATGGAATGGCATACATTGGCATCATAGTGGCATCATTCTAACCATATTGTGGTGTATATTATTTTGAATGACTTTCTTTGGAAAAATTTACAAGACTGGCACAAACTAGAAATAAATGGAAAGAAGCAAGGCATAGGCTTTGGCATAACAAGGTGAATGTGGCAGGTGTCACCCGCGCTCCTCTTTTTAGATTGCATGCTTGGATGAATGCTTGAGTTCTTGTTGCACACACTCACTCACTTATGAATTGTCGTACAACCGCCATCTAATTCTTTGCATTAAGGATATGTAGGCAACCTGCAGGTTTGATCACTTGCATGAATGTTTGGTATTGATTTAAGCCTTAGGGTCATGTCAACTAGGATAGTCTCAGATCTTTGGCATTGACTCTACATCATTTCATGATTACTTGAGTTTTGTCAAAGAGGGCCAACCGTAGACAGCCCATTTTGACTAACCTTCAGACTTCAGGCACTTGGAAGCTTCCAATTAATGAAACGGCAATTAATTCATCCTTGAAATATTGAAAGTTGTTTAGAGTTACTATATAAACCGGTTTTAGCCAAAAATCAATTTTTTTGCAAAAATGACCATTTTACCCCTGGACCCGTTTTTAGCCAAAAACTAACCTCTTAAACCTCAGAAAGAAAAACAGGCCCATTTGTACTTTGATCGAACATATTAGTGATCGATTTTATTAAAAAATTAATCAAAAAGCAATTTAGGTTTACTTGTAAGCCAAGGGCATAGGACCCCACGGTTGTGCATGCATGCATGGCACATATACAAAGGCAAAATGTGTGTGCACACATTAGTTGTGAGTGCGCACAAGGTTTGTACGTGCGCACATCCAAGCGTGACAGAGTTATTTTGGTAACTCAACCTTGGTACATTTTCTGGTGGGAGGTGGAAAAGAAAGCAATGGAGGTTTCCTTATCATTACATAAGCACCCTATCCCTCTCCCTCTCCCTCTCCCTTTCAAGGGGTTAAGAAATTGAACCCTTTTGTGAGCATCTGAGAGCCAAACACCCTTTCGCCCCTATCCTTGCCTTAACTCCAAAATACATACCCTCACAGCAACTCAAAACTTCTAAAAACATCTTAAGGCTTGAAGAACTCGACCCTAACTTGGAACCTGAGCTTGTATTTTATGGATAATCATCATATTAGTAGCCTCAAACCTGGTCTAGGATCATTCTTGTATGTTTAGTTGTATATATAGGTTCATGTTCATTTTATGCATGGATGAAAGATACTAAAAGTGGGCAAGCAAGTAAGTTCTCTCATCCTCTTTGTCATGTGCTTGCTCCTTATATTGTCTTTCAATAATCCAAGTCTATATGTTCATTATATGAGAAATTGTGTATTTTGTATGTTTTCATGAATATTGTGTATTTTAGTTTATGTTTAAGGTCATGGATTGTCAAAAATCCACTTTTAATGAAAAATCACTTTTTTTGAAAATATGTCTTTATTCATTTAATCTAAAATATATGATATTCACTTTTACTCCAATCACATAGTTTTAGGCTATTTATATGTTTTAAAGCTTAAAATGAATTTATGTGAATAATTTACCACTAAATTATAAAATAGAAAGTGGGTAGAGACCAATTTTTAGGTTGGGCAAGAGGAAGTGCTATCATTTAATGACATTTCCCTCTTGTACCTATGTTTCTGAACCCAGAATTTTCTGGGTTGTGATGGATTGATCCTTAATTTAGTTTTCATTGTTAAAAGTTTCTTAATCCCCTTAAAAAAATTAAGTGGTGATTCTTTGTTGGTCAAAGCAAGTCGGTGTGGGATGGATGCCTTGGACTCGAAAAAGGCACGACACCATAGTTGGTGACTCCGTTAGGGAATTAGGTTGGCTTGACTTGAAAATTTGGTTAACTCATTGAGTTGAGAAAGTTTTTTATTTTTTTTATTCTTTTTATTTTGCTCCTAAAAGTATGACACATGCCATATATTTGCTTATTTCGCATAAGAAACTGCTACAAGTTACAATTAATTGGATCAAATTTAGATAACGTCATAAATTCATGATCAAATCTAACCAATTAGAATTGCAAGTATCAAAATAATAAAAGGGCTAAAATATAAAGACCACTTGCGTAATTTTTCCTATTTGTTATGTGGTATTCTTGTCAAATAAAAACTTGTAACACATAATAAGTGAGTTATTATTTATTTCTTGACTATCTTAAGAAGATAAATCACCATGTCCCACTTATAAAGTTTTTTACTTAATGATTATTTTGGAGCACATCATACTTCATTTTATAACACAGTGTTCTAAGACTGCTCAATAAATATCCTATGGCTAGCCAAGACCTTTGACTTAGTTGTTGTGCAGTACCCACCTTGTGCTGTAAGTGTGACAACCCCATCACGTATTATGCTTTTAATCATTTAAGTATGAATGTGCTTATGTGTTTAGTGTAAATTTGAGTGCTAATTATGTGTTTAATATGATTCTTCGATTCATATCTGCTAGCCGTAGGAATGTTTGTTGTGGTTTATGTTATAATCTAAAATTGAAGGCCTTAATGGTATCAGAAACCGAAATTAGTTAGTTCATTGAGATTGGCATAGTTTTTAGAGCCTAATGGGAAAATTGATCAAATTCTAATTTAGATTAAATTAATTAGATTAAACTAATTAGAATTAAGTAGGATTAATTAATGCTTAAATCTAATTAACACCCTAATCTAATTACATGTATATATGTCATGACCCGAACCCGCCCCTATGAATTAGAGTCATAACCGGCCAGTAATCGTGAGATTACCTACGACCTTAGTCAGAAAACAAGTCATATTTAATAATAGGGGGTCAAAATTGCGGAAGTAGAATTTGCAAAGATTGTCCAATGAGCTGTGCATACATGGCTTAACCAAAAAATTTCCTCATACATGTAATAACTCACACCATACAAACATCTATAGCATGTATTATATAAGTCCAGGATCTTTAAGAAGTCAGTGTTAACAATAACCAAGGTTACACACAAATTTGGTCACACATGACCACAAAAGGAAAAAAAGAAAAGCAAAACAAACATAAGGCCTCTTGCATGAGGCGACCTTGGTTGACTCCTCAAAACTCGATTTCTCATAGCTCACTGGGGTTGGGACTGGACATCCAGCTGCTCACCTGCATACATATAAATAAAGAGTGAGCTAACGACCAGTGAATAATACCAAAGTAAAGGAGTTCATGAATGAGATTCATTTAATCCAAATTCATAACTAAACTTGTTGATCGATATCAATGCAAAACAACCTCAGGTCCAACATATCATATATCGTATTCGCATATAAATTGTATCCATATACAAAATGACCTCGGGTCCAATTATCATTTACAAAATGACCTTTGGTCCATTATATGCAAAACGACCTTCCGTCTATTACTCATGAAATGACCTTGGGTCCAATTTATATTCAAAATGACCTTAGGTCAATTTCATATTCAAAATGACATTGGGTCCAATCAATTCATATTCACATTTGTGCACACTTTTAGATCCATGATCATGTTCACATTGGCCTCCATATTCAAAATGACCTTAGGTCCAATCAATTCCTTACGCAAAATGGGTTTTGGCCCATTTAACAGTTATACAAAATGGCCTTAGGTCCATTATATCCTCTTCAAGTAAACCGAATGGCCTTGGGCCCATTTCATATTCATACATCCATCACTTCACATACTTCATTGCGAATCAAGCGAATGGAATACTCATTCATAGTATCAATTCGGAAGTTTAAAAACTTACCACGCATGTAACATTTAGAAAATAATGCATACACAAAAAAAATATCTCTACTAAGACATTACTCACAGTGTTCTGGTGCTTGACTCGTCCTTGTACTTGACCCTACACAATTCATAACACATTGGGTCATAATGCAATTCAATCCGTTCTTTAGTTTGCTTAATGTTCTTAGGCTTCTTTCGTGTCCTTTAATTCATTTGGGATGCTCATTGTGTACTTAAGAATACTTAGAAATGAAAGAGAATGGAAATTGGAACATGAAACGCCTTTTCAAAAATTTTTGAAACAGGGCACTTCGCTTGGCGTAACTTTTGTCACTCGAGCGGTGTGCAAAACTCTGTAAAAGTGCTAGTTGCATGAATTTTACGCTTGAGCAAGATTTTCGTCGCTTGAGCTGTGAGTCTCGTAAAACAAGGCTCACTCAAGCATAGCTTTGGACGCTCGAGCCACCGTGCAATTTTCTATAAAACTCCTGGGAGCTCGATTTTTGTGCTCGAGCGACACTTTCTTCTATCTAGCGGACAGACCGAATTCTGGAATTTCTAAAACTGCGTTTGAAGTTCAAAACATGATTCCAACTGGTTTTTCTTGCATGCTAAGTCCCATATCTTGGCCAATTAACTTCTAACATCAAATAAAAGTTAATTTTACAAAAATTGAAGTTCAATTCTCCATGAATTCTTCATACAAGCTCAAATCATTTCAATTTCATGTTCATGACCTTAAGTCTCATGCATTTAAGTTCTATATCTACATGGATTGAGCATGCATGTGGGATATAGCTTCTTTCCTCACTTCAAATGCTACTAACAATGCTCAATTTCATGAGATTGCTCAAAATTATGCATTTGGTACCATATTCCTCATGAATTTGTCAAAATGATATTCAAAACTCTCATGCATGTATGATCTAGCATGAATTCTTGTTCTATCATCTTCAAAACATGTATTTAAGCCTCATTACCTCATTATTCATGGATGCATGTCTCAAATGACTATTAATTCAACTTGTTTGACATGCCTTATGCTCAAATATGATGATTCATAGCATTTTGTTACATGTATATTCATGTTGATTACATTTCATCCATTTTTCAACTCAAATCTTATTCTTAACTTCATATAATCTATGAATTCACTTTGTTATGGATTCAAACCTATGGATTGAGTTCAATTGCTTACCTAAAAGCTTCAATTTTCCAAATTCTAGCTAGTTCTTGAGTTAATCCTCTCGATTCTTGAATTCTCTTGCAAAATCTTCAAGGATGCTCTCTTCCTCTCTCTAGAATCGGCTCACTCTCTCTCCAGAGTGTATATTTTCAGATTTTTGAGCTCATGAAGGGAGCTTAAGCACATTTAACTTCTATATATATGCTTCCCTAATCACACTTAATTAGAACTAATTAATTATGCCCAATTTAATCTAATTATTTTGATTCGAATATTGTTTTAATTGAATTTCACTGTAGGCTCTAAAAATCATGCCAATCACAATAATACAGTCAATTTTAGTTTTTGTAGCCTCTACAGTCTTTAATTTCAAATTATAGCACAAGTGTAAATAGATTTTCCTACGGTGGATAGATATAAGTTCAAATTCACATCTAATCACGTAATTAGCATTCAAATTCACATCAAACACATAATCACAAGTATAATTGATGATTAACAATATATCACAGAGCAAGGTTGTCACATTCTTCCCCCCTTTAGGAAGTTTGGTCCCCAAAACTTATGTTACCTTTCGTCGAAAAGAAATGTGGATAGTGTTGACGCATCTCTTCTTCTTTCTACCATGTGGAATCCTTCCCATAATGTTCTTTCCATTCCACTTTCACCATTGGAATGGATTTGTTCCTCAGTTGCTTTACTTGTCAGTCAATGATCCATTCTGGCATTCTCTGTACTCCATATTTTCGTCAAGTGCTATTCAGTGATAGTCAATCGCATGGAACAGGTTTCGGAGATAGCCCCTCAACATTGATACGTGGAATATGTTGTGCATTTGTTCCATCCCCAGCAGTAAAGCAACTCTATAAGCGTCTGGACCAACCCTTTCTAAAATTTGAAACGGCCTAATGTAACGAGGTGATAATTTACCCTTTTTACTGAACCTTAATTGACCTTTCATTGGATTCACACGAATAAATACATGATCACCAACCTCATACTTAAGGGGCCTTCTTCTAACATCTGTATAACTCTTTTGTCGGCTCTATGTTGTCTTAAGCCTTTGTTGAATGACTTTGATTTTATCGGTGGTTGTTTGCACAAATTCAGGTCCAAGCAAGACTCCATTCCCAACTTCAGTCCAGCGGATCAGAGATCTACATTTTCTGACATACAAGGCTTCATAGGGTGCCAAGCCAATACTGAAATGGAAACTGTTATTATATGCAAATTCAACCAGCGATAGATAAATCTCCTAACTCCCTTGAAAATCCAAAGCCCACATCCTAAGCATATCTTCTAGAGTCTCTATAGTCCGTTCTGATTGTCCGTCAGTTTGTGGATGGAATGTTGTACTAAATCTCAGTTCTGTTCCCATTGCTGCTTGAAGACTTTTCTAAAATCTAGATACAAATTTCAAATCTCTATCCAACACGATAGACACCAGAACTCCATGCAAACAAAAAATTTCATCAACATAAACAGTGGCTAATTAGTATGCATCATATATAGTTTTCACAGGCAGAAAGTGTGCAAATTTAGTTAGTCTATCCACTATAACCCAAACAGAATCCATACCTCTAGCAGTTCGAGGTAGGCCAACAACAAAGTCCATGGTTATGTGTTCTTACTTCCATTTCGGAATAGGGAGAGATTGAAGTAGACCTGCCAGCTTCTGGTGTTTAGCCTTAACTTGCTGACACAGAAGACATTTACACACATATTCTGCAATTTCACGTTTCATATATGGCCACCAATAACTCTGCTTTAAGTCCTGATACATCTTGTTGTTACCTAGATGCATAGCAAACATTGATTTATGGGCTTCATCGAGAATTCTCCTCTTTAGCTTGGGGAAATTCAGAACGCACAATCTGTCTTGGAATTTCAACACTTCATTTACAACACCATATCCTGATTTCAAATTTGCCTCAAATTCATCAATTATCTTCTTAAGGAATTCATTCTTCTTTTGTCTCTGCTTCTCATCGATAATTACTGGTTCGACTGAAATGACGGCTATCAATCCGCCTTGCTCATGTAATACCACTTCAATCTCAGATTTCTCAAAATCTAGTAAGATTTCCTTCTGTTCAGTTAGTAGGAGAGCTAAACCCCCCTTGATTTTCTGCTCAAGGCGTTAGCAACTGTATTGGCTTTCCCAAGATGATACTGAATCTGAAGATCATAATCTTTTAGTAGTTCAAGCCATCTTCTCTGTCGCATATTCAACTCTTTTTTAGTAAAGAAGTACTTCAAACTTTTGGGATCCATGTAAACTTCTTATTTTTCCCCATACAAGTAATGCCACCAAATTTTCAAAGCAAACTGTAGACATCCCATTTTTGACCATCCTCAAGACTTGGATGTTCTTACAGGTCTATCCGGTGGCAAGCTCGATTGCTCGTCCAGTACTCGAATTTCGCGGTGGAACGTCACAGGTGTGAGCTTTCCAAACCTTGTATCTTTTCTGCCCCATTTTTGGACAATGTGTTGGTCCTTTCAGCAAGCTTCTTGTGAGGCACTGCGGGCCACCTTTTGGAACTGGCGACCTTGAGTTTAGTTCTGCCTTCCATTGATGAAGCCTGACGGCCATCAATAAGGCACTGCAGACCACCACTGATGGCCGGCAGGACACCTTTTTTCAGCTGATTTCATGCTAGATCTTTTGAGCCAGTTGGTTTTCACTGAGCCATCCTCCATGTGTATGAAGGGATGGAGGCCAGTTCCAGCTTGTTTAACAAGCTTTTCATTGCATTGCTCTATATAAGGGGAGGCTCCTCTCCCCTTACAGAGGTTCAACAATTTTAGGGCTAAACATATCCCTCTCTCTCTCTATATTGTTGTGCCTTATAGTGCTTAGAATTGCATTTTCTTCACACTTTTGCACTAAAGCACCTAGTGAAACACCTTCAATCTTGAACTGAGGTTCTTGGAGGTTGCATTTGAGTGGTTTTAGCTTGGTTTTGCCTCAGAAACTTGTTGTTATTGCTGAGCTTCAAGGGTGAGTCTCATATCCTCTTTAAAGCTTTATTTTCATTGCTTATTTGGCCATCCTTGCATATTGTTTTAGGCCTTGCTTTCAACTACAAAAAGCTTTGTTTTCAAGTGTTTAAGATGGTTGTTTGAGGCCTCTTTGGTACTGGGGGTGTTTCACCCCCTTGTGTGCCTTTTTTGTTAAGCTTTTGAGTCATCCTTTGAAGGTTTTGTATTAGTCTTTGTTTGGTCTTTTAGCCACTGAAATCTAATGGATTTTCAGTGGTAGAAATGTGGTTTTGAGGTCCAAAATGGGAGGGGGTGGTCCCCTCTCCTCTTGTCTTGCATGCATGCGTTGATGGCTCACCAAATGAGCATGTGTTTATACTCCTTTGTGGCTATGCTCAAGCTTGTTTTTGTGACTTTTTGGACCTACCATAACTCTGTTTTTGGCTGGTTTGGTCATTGTTTGCTTGCATCTCATACTTGTAGTGCAATCCTCTTAGTTAGCCTAACATGCTCTATGCTTTGGACCACCATTTTAGCATGCTTTTGGCTCTGCTCTAGCGAGCTTTTACTCATGTTTTGCCATGCTTAAGCTCTATTTTAAGTGTTTTTGGTCATGCATGCCTTGCTTTGTATAGCCATAGTGCAATCTTGCTCACTAACTTTGAGTTTCAAAGTGTCTAGCATGGTTTATTTCAGTTGTTTGCATGCCTTAGCCTCATTTCTACCATGATTTCAGTATGTGTAGTGTGGTCATACTCTCTTATGCTTCACTCTTTCAATGCTTTTGGAGAGTTATGCTTTATGCCTTGATCATGGCCTAGCTTTTATGCATGCATGCCTAAGCTTTTGGGCTACCATCTCAGCATGTTTTTGGTGTTATTTTACCATGTTACAACTCTGATTTTCGTTGGTGAAGTCACCTCATGCTTGGTTTTGGTATGTGTAGTGTAACCCCTTTCATTGGCCTAGCTTACTTGGTGTCTTGGCCTTTTATTCTAACATGTGTTAGCTCTGCTCCATTTGTGTTTTGGCATTGTTTTGACCTGCCTTGGGACTATTTTGGGTCATCTTGGCCCTTTGGGGCTTACTTGATATGGCTATGGTGTAAGCACCTTAGCTAGTCTTGAGTTTTGAGCCCTCTTTGATGCCTTATTTGCGATGTTTGGATGATTTGGCATCATCTAACACTTCATTTCAGAGCATATAGCATTGCCCTATTCTCATGCATATCACTCTTTGCTTGTGTTTGAAAGTTAAGCATTGTGCCTTGTTTGTGGCCCAATATGTATGCATGCTTGTCTAGTCCTTTGAGCTTTAATTCCAACATGTCTAGGCCTTTGTTTTGACATGCATGAGGTCTGTTTGGAGTTGGTTTAGTCCATCGAGCATTGCTTTTCATGATTCTAGTGTTGTGTCCTTCACTAGCTTTTAATGCTTAAGTGTCCTTAGCATTGTTCGATGAGAATGTTGCATGCTTTGCATTGTGTTCAATCGGATGTCGTATTGAACACGAGGAAGATTGGTTCATTTCATACTTGAAGTGATGAAATGAGCCAATCTCCCTTTGGTCTCCATTGCCTTTGATCTCTCATGATAAGGAAATGGTCTAAGTGTCTTGTTTGTCATGCATTTATTGAGTTTGTACAAATTGGATCTTTGGCCATTACGTATTTCGATGCTTGATTGACGGTCTTGGATCCGATTATGCCTCTCCCTTGATGTTTCGAGATGATTTGGAGGGGCATAGTGCATATATATTCTAGAGAGACCCTCCATTTTCTCTATTTTGTGCTCTGCTGCAGCTTGGTGTCACAGCACACCAATGGCCGGCAACCTCTTCATTGTTGGCCGGCACCCTCTCATATGTGGTCAGCAACATGCATCATTAGTCGGCAGGGGGGTCGGTAGCAAGACTCCATGGCCGGCAGGCCACTGGTGCACTCCTTAGCACTGTTTTGGTGAGATCCAGCAACAAGTTCTTAAGGACACCCTATAGACTGAGCCTCTAAAGTGCATTTGCAGAGCTTTTTGGGACGGGAACTGAGTATGCATCTTTAATTCAAGGCAGAGCTGGGGCAGCCTAGTTTACATACTTTAATGCTTAGCATGAATTTGTAATTTAATTAGCTAATTTGTCAATTAGTTAAGTGATGTAATAATTAGTAAGTAGATTACTTATTATTCAATTGTGTTTGTAATAATTAGTCTAATTAGATTATTAGATTAGTTAGCTAGCTTAGCTTAGATGTAGCTTAGCGAAATTCATTTGGACCCTCCGTCGAGAGGGCAAATTTTGTAATAAGTGTCCATGTGTGTGTGAATGTCTTCTAGCGCCACGTCTTTCTCCTTTTATTTACCAGCTTTTGATGGTTAGTTTTAGGGCATGTTTCAATTAGCATACTTATGTTTGCATGCGTCCACCATTCATTTTGTCTTGCATGCACCGGGCTCGGTGCATCATACAAATTGCATTGTACTTTAATACACTTTCTTGAATACATATTTCAAAGCATGTTATCGAGTGTTGCATTCATATGCCATTCTAGATAGCCGAGCCTATTATAGTTGCATTTTGCATGTGTTGCATTAGGCATTGTTGACATAGCTAGGATCATGCATTGATTTCTAACTAGCTTCTGTTTTGGCTTGGAGTACACTGTAAGTATTTATGCTTTAGCATCCTTGCATGTGTGTAAGTGACTACCATGATAGCATGCTTTCCATGAGGCTAACTGCTTAAGTGTTTAACTGCATGAATGCCTGTGGATGAAGGCTTCATTGCTTGAATTAGAATAATTCATCAAAATGTGCGTTTTTAAGCCCACTTTGCGGAGTGGCAAAATCATGTTTTTCTAAGCCCACTTGAGGGTGGCAAATCCGCGTCTTAGCCTACTTGAGGGTAGCATCTTTCAAACCATTTTCGAAAAACAAACATGAGATGTTTTGTTCTAATTCTTGCGATTGAGTCTATACTTGTATGCCGTGCGTATCATGTAGTAAGTTAGGTTAATAAACCGGAATAAGAACACATGTGTTTTCAAAAACAACATATCATGTTAGTAGAGGCTGATCTTTGATCGGGCGAGCAGGGCTGCTCATTTCATGACCGTCC
Organism: Camellia granthamiana; assembly: GCA_036172215.1. NCBI lineage: Eukaryota > Viridiplantae > Streptophyta > Magnoliopsida > Ericales > Theaceae > Camellia > Camellia granthamiana. The sequence goes on from CM069903.1 coordinate 128,433,565, forward strand.
CCCTTCGTACCCAAGTTCCTAAGCTGAGGCAACTTTAGTGATAACGGACACGTGGCCTTAGGCACGAGTCAGGGTTTCCTAAATTTCCCAAAATAAAATATTTAGGTGGCTACTTTGAAATCTGGCAAAGCAGTCCATGTTTGGCGCTTTTTGATTAAAATCGATTTTCCAAAACGATTTGCCAAATTTGGACTCTTTGGTGACTTATCAGTCTTGCATTGTACTTTGTAAGATTAGATTCTGAACCGTGACAAGAGTCTGAACTGTAGTAGCTAGAACTACAATTTGCGCCCTCTCCGAAAGGGGGGCGCACGAAGCGAGTTCGGGCTGTCTACAACAACTGCGTCCAATTCCAGGTCATATGTTGGGTAGTTCTTTTCATGTGATCCTAGTTGTCGGGTAGGCATAAGTAATTACCCGTCCCTCCTGCATTAACACATAACCTAAACCCTTGTAAGATGCATCACTATAAATCACAAATTTTTTCGTACCTGAGGGTAATGTTAACATTGGTGCAGTAGTCAATCTCATTTTCAATTCTTGGAAGGAAGATTCCCTTTCATCATTCCATTCAAATCGTTGTCCTTTGCGTGTCCGTTGAGTAAGAGGTACAAATATTTTTGAAAAATCTTCCACAAATCTTCTGTAGTACCCAACTAAGCCCATGAAACTGCGGATTTCTGTTACATTAATTGGTATAGGCCAGTTTACAATTTCCTTTATCTTCTGTCGGTCTAAAAATCCCATCTCTGTTAATGACGTACCCTAAAAAAACAACCTCATCCAACCAAAATTCATATTTCGTAAGTTTAGCGAATAATTTATTTTCTCTAAGCATTTGCAAGACGGTTTTCAAATGTTGTTCGTGTTCAAGTCTACTCTTTGAATATATCAGAATATCATCAATGAAAACCATAACAAATCTATTAAGATAATTTTTGAAAATCCAGTTCATAAGGTCTATAAATGTTACAGGTGCATTAGTCACTCCAAACGGCATAACCAGAAATTCGTAGTGACCATACCTCGTTCTAAATGTGGTTTTCTCAACATCTTCTGCCTTCACCTTCAACTGGTTGTATCTAGATCTCAAATCAATTTTCGAAAACACTTGTGAACCCTGTAATTGATCAAATAAATCGTTAATTCGAGCAATGTATATTTATTTTTTACCATTACCTTGTTTAGTTCCTGGTAGTCAATGCACAAACGTAAGATTCAGTCTTTCTTCTCTACAAACAACATTAGAGCACCTCATGGCAAAGTGCTTGGTCGGATAAACCCTTTGTCTAGTAAGTCTTGCAATTGTTCTTTCAGTTCTTTCATTTTGGCAGCAGACATTCTACAAGGAGTTTTTGAGATAGGCTGGGTGCCTGGGACAACATCAATGCTAAACTCTATTTTTTTATCAACCAATCCCCCTGACAATTCATCAGGAAATACATTCAAAAATTCTCTAACAACAGAAATGCTATTCAATTCAACATTCACAGACTGTTCAATTAAGATACTGCATAAATAACCTTGACACCCCTTTCTAAGCAGTTGTAGCTTTCTTTTCGTGCTTCTTTCGGATCCGCCTAGCCCTACAGTTCGAACTCCTATGGTTCTGAATCTGATTTCACAAATGCAATGTAAAATAGGGAAAACACAAAAAGAGTCGGGAACTTAAGTACGAGAGGGAAAGGTCATTTTTGGAAAATCGATGTTTGAATCAAAAGCCAAAAATGAATTGCTTTGCTAGATAACAGAGTTGCCACCTAAATATTTTTTGAAAATTTAGGAAACCCGTGACTCGTGCCAAAGGCCATTAGTCTGTCATCACCAAAGTGTCTCAGCTTGACAACTTAAGTACGAGAGGGGAAGGTCATGAATTGAGCACCCCACTCGCCCGATCAAAGATCGGCCTCTATTAATCAGGATGTGATTTTTAATTATATTATATGTTCTTGTTCTAATTTATTAGGCTATCTTACTATGTGTTGCACACGAGTATAAACTAACTTGCAAGATTGGAATACTTTGATTTCATGTTTGTTCGAAAATTGTTTTGGATATGCGTCACTTAAAAAAAAAAAGTGAGTTGGTACATTAGTCAATTTTATCCCAATTTTAGCAATTAACCTTCATCCACCGGCATTCAAACAAGTATATCAATTAAGCAATTAGCCTCATGGAAATATGTTTGATATTATAACACTAACGCGTAATGCATTATGCTAAAACTTAAAAATGCCCACCTAGTACTCCAAGGCAAGCCAAGCAAAGCAAAATGATTAGCAAAACATGCTTGCGCCTAACTTGATGCAAAAATGGTTAATGCGACACATACAAGCATGAAATTAATAGGCTCGGCTATGAGCATGGTATATGATACAATTCAAGACATGCGATAAGCACATATTCAAGCAATGAATTTGAATTTTGACATTGGGTTAGTATGATGAGCCGAACCCTAATGCGTGCGTCTCGATGGGTGCAAATCATAAAAATGCTAATTTGAAAAATGATGTTGTATACTAACCATCGTAAGCAAATAAGTAAAAAGGAGAAAGACGTGGGGTTGGAAGATATATGCATTATTACATATTTTCCCTCACACAAGAGGGTGCGAGTGAATGTCCGAGAATTCGAAATAAACTAACTATTACAAAATCGAATGAATGAATAAATAACTAACTAGCTAAGCTATAATTAACGAAGTAGCAAATTTATTACAACAAAATAAACTAACCATCTAACGAATCATTGTTACAACAATACTAATTACAATGATAAAATTACAACAATATTCAAATCATTAATTTATAATTTACAACGGAAGCACAAGGATGGCATGATCATAGCGGTTTCAGAAGTAATTTTGTCTGTCTTCCTTGGAATCTATCCTATTTTACCTCCAGTCACTACCATCTGCTTCTACAAAAACACATTGCCTTACCAAACATTGATGGCCGACTGACCCCCAATGAAGCCTGGCCGGGCCCAAATAGGGCCGACGGTGCCCTAATTTTATGCAAAACTCTATTTTTGTGCTCTGAAGTGAAAACAGTGCAAACAGAATTTTCTAAGCTCGGTTTGTCCCTCTCACACTTCTCTGTCATGGAAAGCCTCAAGATAAGGATGGAGTTGTTTCCAAAATCATCAATTAGCAATTTGCTTGCTTGATGATTTCGGCCACAATTTGGACAAAGATCAATGAATGCAATGAATAACAACCATCCCTCCCCCTTTATCATGGAGTGAGCTTAAAGGGGGGCGTAAAGACACTTCAAGGGTCATCAAAACACCATGAATTGACATGTGATAACTTTTAAAAAAATAGACTCGGCATAACATCCGGCCAAGCCCAAGCAATATAACTCATGTTCTTTATGTTGGTTGGTTCATTTTAAGCCAAATTCATTAGTCTTTGCCATTCTATAGTCCATTTGTCCAAGGTAGTGATTATGTCCACTAAAGATTATGTCCTCTAAATGAGAAGCATGTCAAATGGGAAGTGATTCTTAACATAAAAAAGAGACCATGCCGTTAATGATGAACCTCCATAGAGATTAAGCCATTAAGCATAGATCTCTAGTTCATGTTTTGAATAACCCTCAACCGGTTGAAACAACTCTCAAATGAAAGAAATGGATGGTAGGTTGCTTGTTAAAATGAGGTTCTAAACATGGAAGTTAATTAAAGAAAAGCTAAGAACAACATGAAATAAGCTATGTATAAGGACTTACGATACAATAAACGAACTAATGAAAGCTTGTACCAATTAAACAACCTACGACAGCCCTAAAATAGCCTGTAATAGGTGAAAAACAGTGGCTCAAAGTGCATGAAAAGAGCCCAAAAAGCTAAACAATAAGAAAGAAAATAAGGCTAGTAAGCAAGAATAAAGAGGGGTGGCTAACCCCTCCACCTTTGAAACCTGAAAGCATGATTTTTAGCCTCTTTTTAAATTCTGAAAATCAATTTGGAAAGCAATGAAAATGGTGTAAAACAAGCGTTTGAGCTATAGGTGAAGATGCAAGAAAGAGTGTTAACTCTCTCTACCCTTTGGTAGCTATCCAAACCCAAGCTTAGACACTTGAAATAGGCTCAAGACAATATGTAAAAGGAAGAAATGGATAGCTAAAGAGAGCAAGAGAAGAGGTAGTAAGCTTATACCTCTCAAAGAAGGTAAACTCTTTGTTGTGAATCAAACTAAGTCCAAACACACTCTCAAGCTTGAATTGTGATGCTCAAGGCTCAACTAAGGTTCCAAGACCAAGGTGTGTAGGTGTATATGGTGTATGGATATAGGTTAAAGGTGGTAAGCTTGCTCAAAGGTTGCTTGCACAAGAAAAAGAAGCTCTCAAGATGGTGCATAAGCTTTTTAGAAATTGTTCAACCCTCAAAACAGAGATACAACTTTGTTTTTATAGAATTTGAGTAAAAGAGGTCATAAATATCTTCAAAAATACACAGCTGGCGGGCTCCCACCCAGAACAATGTTTCTCATTACTAAGGCACGTCCGGCTCCTAATGGGGCACGGCCGGGCCTCAAGGCGTTGCCCTGTCTATCTATTTCAGGCTTAGTATAAGGTGACACAATGTGTTAAAAATGGATTTATGAGGTACAAATAGTAGGAATATGGAAACTTGGGATTGTTTCGGAGCTTGAACTTGGATCCTTCGTTGAGACCTCGAACCACGCACAACATCACTTTCATCATCGAGTGTGCCGGACTAAGTGTTCAAGCCTTGCGGGCGGTCAAAAATGGGGTGTCTACAGTGGCCTCTCTTTGACCAAACTCGAAGTCATAAAGTGACATGAGTGAATATCAAAGCTCAGAGATGACCCATTTGATGAGGCCACACGGCTTGGGTAAGAAATCAAGACATAAATGCAAAGAGTGAACTCAAGGGCAAAGTGCAAAATGATATGCAAAAAATAACTTATGATCATAGAATGAAACAATGCAATAAAACATTTGAATGCAAATTTTGCAATGAAACAACGCTATAATCTAAACAAGAATGCAACGTTTGAACGAAAACATAAATCAGAGCAAAACGAATCCCGCCGTGTCTCACACTGAAAGAAGTGAATAAACAGACATCTCACATGGAAAGGATAACGGAAGCGCAAACCAAACTACATCTCACGTAGAAAGGATGTAAGAAAATTTAGACCTAACTACGCCTCACGTATGAAGGATGAAAAACTCCAAGGGTGATGTGAACAAACAGGCGCACCTGATGTTTTTAATAGAGGAAAACAATCCTAACGCGTCTCACGTGATAAGAGGAAAGGTGGTGTGAACACCGGGCATACCCGATGTTTTTAACTGAGACAAACAATCCTAATGCGTCTCACGTGATAGGAGGAGAGGTGGTGTGAACAAACAGGTGCACATGATGTTTTTAGCTAATGAAAACAATCCTAACACGTCTCATGTGAGAGGAGGAGGATGGTGTGAACATCGGGCACAATCAATGTTTTTAACCGCTTTAGACAATCCTAACACATCTTACGCGAGAAGAGGAGAATGGTGTGAACATCGGGCACTATAGCTCAACATTCTGTGCCCTCTTTCTGAAGATGAATATGCCATACAGTTCAGACTCTCACAGTTCTAAATTTGATTTCATAGGTGCAATGTGAAATAGATAAACACCAAATAGTCCAAATCCAGCAAATCTTTTGGAAAATGGATTTTGAATCAAATTTCCAAAAATGGACTATTTTGCCAGATACAGAGTCGCCACCTAAATATTTTTCAAAAATTTAGAAAACCCATGACTCATGCCAAAGGCCACGTGTTCGTCATCACCAAGATTGTCTTGGCTTGAGAACTTAGGTACAAGAGGGGAATGTCATGAATTGAGCACCCTCGCTCGCATGATCAAAGATCGGCCTTTACTAATCATGATATAAATTTTATCTACATTATATGCTCTTGTTCTGATTTATTAGGCTAGCATTACTATGTGATGCGCACCCACACAAGTATAGACTAACTTGCAAAAATTGGAACACTTAATTTCATGTTATTTTTTGAAAAGAGTTTGTGAATGTGCCACTTGAAAAAGTGGGCTTAAATGTGCATGAACCAAACTATCCCAATTCAAGCAACTAACCTTCATTCACAGGAATTCAAACAGTTTATCAGATAAGCACCTAGCCTCATGGTGAACATGCTTTGACATGCCAACAATCACACTCATGCAATTATGCTAAAACGAAAATGCTCACCTAGTACTCCGTGGTGAACCAAAAGAAACAAGAGTTAGAAAAATGCATGATCCTAATTATGTAATATGATTAATGCAACACATGCGATATGCAATTACTAGGCTTGGCTACAAATATAGCATATGAATCAATTTGATACCATGCAGTCTAAGCACATATTCAAAGAAGTATTTAACTATAATGCAAGTTAGAATGTTGAACCGAGCCTCAATGTATGCAATACAAGTGGATGCAAACATGGAGAATGCTAAACAAAACATGATGCCCTAATCTAACCATCATAAGCTAGTAAATAAAAGGAAGAAAGATGTGGGCTTGGAAGACATACACATTATTACAACATTGCGCCCTCACACAGGAAGGTCCAAATGAACTAACTACCTAACTAATTGAAGCTAAACTATTTAATTGACTATTACAAATCCAAATGAATAAATTAGCTAAGCTACTTAACTAATTATTACAAATCGAATCAATTAACTATTCTAACTAACTAATTATTATAACAAATCAAAATGAACTAATTATTTACATGAATATAACATGAAAAGGGTGCTAAACTAGCTATTCTATTTACTCCGCCTCGGGGAACGAAGAATGCTCATGCATGCATGAACTTTCCACCCAAAAAAGCCACTGTTTCTGCTGCCAAATGCCTTTGTTGCACAATAGTACACTTGGATGGATTTCCACCTCAGAACCAACTCTATTCTTCTTCAAAAGTACACTGTTGGATTTTGCACTGGTGGACGGCATATGGCCTACTGTCCACTGATGATAGCCTGCTGGCCATAGAAGGTGGCCTGCCAGCCACTGATGACTAAATTGTCCTGCTGCAATAGAGAGCAAACAGAGCAAGGACAGGGCATTCTTAAGGGTTTGTTTGCACAACTCATCCCTCCTTATCATAAAACAGCGCAAAAGAAGTAGTAAGTTTGATTCAAAAACCACCAATGGATTCAATTTCATTGCATGATGGCTTATGTACCAAGTGTGCAAGTTCAATAAATACAACAAACAAAACTCTCAGAACCACCTCCCTATCATGAAAGATGGAGGGAACTAGTTGACAATGAATCTTGAACCGTTTTCATCACTCATAAGTATGAAACAATTCAAGACTCAAGGGTTCAATTAACGTCCAATTGAACCCTAACCAAATTATTATCTTGCACCCTTTTATTCACCAATTTTATTACTCCATTTTAGTTAGCTTTCAATTCTTTAATCAATTAAGTCAACAAGCAAGTTGAAGTCCTCTAATGGAAAGAGGGCTCAAACCAAGTGTTGTTTTGGACATGAAAGAGACATCATACCGTTGGTAATGAACCCCCAAAGGGATTAAACCATTAAGCATGACACCTCAATCTTATGCTTCAACAAACAAATAATTTGAAATCATTTTCAAAGAAAAGAAAAAGCCAAGAAATGAGGGAGGTTGCAGAGGTGATTAAAGGCAAAAACAAGAGAAACACTAAATAAATGCAATCAACTCAAATAAGGTGGTGTCTAAGGCCTAAAACACCAAACTTATGAGGACAATTACACTACAAGCATGCAATATAAGGCTCAAATGCAATGAACACTAAAAAACAAGTCCTAAAACAATGCTAATAGGTCCTAAAACATGCTGGAATTAAGACAAAAATAGCTAGAATCATAAGCTAAAACATAGATCATGCTAGGCTAGGAAGCAAAACACAAGGAGGGGAGGCTAACCCCTCCAATTTCAGACTTCAAAACAACATTTTAGCCACTGAAATAACTGTGAAAATCAGTGTTTAAAAGCTCAAAAAAACATAGTGTAAAGGTGGGAAACACAAGGGTAAAGGCCTTGAGGGCAAGGTGCAAAGAAGGGTGAACCACCCCTCAACCTTCATTGACCTTAAAACCTAGGCTTCAGTCCAAAAAATACAAAGTTTATACAACCCAAAAATAGTTGGAAAACAGTAGGAAAAAGAGTAAATAAAGCAAGTAGAGAAGCAAAGTTTTATACCTTTTGACGAAAAGAACCAATTCTAGGCAACAAAACAAGGTAAACACATCCTCAAGAGCTTAAACAAGGCTCAAAGGTACCTTAGCTCAAAGATGGAGATGATTGATTAAGAGTGTACAGGCAAAAGCTTGCAAAAGGCTAAGAAATTTCAAGAGAGAGAGAATTGTAGAGAGAGAGAGAGAGAGAGAGAGAGAGAGAGAATTTTGCTCTAAAAAAATTCCAACCTTAAAAATGGAAATGGAGACCTCCTATATATAGAAAACCAAGCAACTCCTTCAGAAATATCAAGACATATACGTGTAGGAAGGTGCATATATCTGTGCCAACAGCTGACACAGTTAGCAGAAAAATATCTGCAAAATACATTGGTGGCCAGCAGGCCACATCAGTGGCCGGTAACCGGAAGTAATGGCCGATAGCCCAAATCAGTGACCGGCAGGCCAAAAAAGGTTGCAGGCTTGAAAATCTCTGGTTTTGGTCCAAAAATAAGGCAATAGGGGTGCATGGTCTGAAGGCTTCAAAGCTGTGGCATTTCGCGGAGGACTTTGAGCACTTGACAAGCATATACACTCATCATTTGGTGTGCAAGCGATGACGTCCAAGTCGTAATGGCGGTCAAAAATGAGGTGTCTACAGTTGCCCTTCTTTGACAGAACTCAAAGTCACAAAATGACATGAGTGAATGTCAAAGCCTGAAGATGACCCATTTTGACAAGGCCGTAAGACTTGGACAAACAATCAAGATAGAAATAAATGGTTGCACCTGCAGACTGCCTACGTATCCCTTTGTAAGGAATCAAACCAGCATAATTCTGGGGCAAGATGGAAATGATATGCACAAAGATACTTTGAAGCTGGACTCACATGTTTCGCAAAGCCGGCTATTTTGAAAACCCATGCTCATGCAAGATGATGCAATAAACAATAAGAAATACAACAAGCAAGAACAAGATAACAACATATGAATGAGCAGCTTCAAGCATAAAAGGAACATAAGTTCTCTGCAAAAAGATCTAAAACACACTCTAACCACGCCAAAACATGAGACAAGGAAAGAAAACATCGCTCAGGGTTTGCGTTTCATGCGTCCTGAGAAACTGAGAAACTAAAACTGCTCGGGGGTCGCGTTTCAAGCGTCCCGATACAAAAAAGAAACCGCTCGGGCTCGCGTTTCACGCGTCCTGAGATAGGAGAAAAATCGCTCGAGCTCACACTTCACACGTCTCGAGATAAAACAAGCCCAGGGTCGTGCTTCACGTGTCTTGAGATATAACAGAAATCGCTCAGGATCGTGCTTTACGCGTCCTGAGATAAAACACACAAAGGGCCGCGCTTCACGCGTCCTGAGAAACAAGAGAAACCGTTCGGGCTTGCGCTGCATGCGTCCCAAGATAAAACACACCCAAGGCCGTGCTTCATGCGTCTTGAGAAATAAGAGAAACTGCTCGGGCTCCCAAGATAAAACATGCCTAGGGCTACGCTTCATGCGTCCTGAGAAACAAGAGAAATCGCTTGGGCTCGCGTTTCACGTGTCCCAAGATAAAATAAAGAGGTGCACGATAGATGCACAAAATGAATGTTTGCGATATATGCACAAAATAAACAAGTGCGGTAGATGCACGAAGTGAACGTCTGCAATAGATGTACAAAGTGAACATGTGCGATAGATGCACAAAGTGAATAAGTCAATACAGTGATAACGCATATTCCATGGAAGATAGACAACCGTTGTATGATGTTAATTGAATGCATGTTCCATGCAAGAGACAAAAACATATTCTATGCTTGAAACAAGAGCATATTCTATGCGAAATTGACAACATTTTCCATGTACGAATCATAAATGATGCAAGACAAGCGTGTAACATACGTATATGTGAAATGCACATTCTATGCAACGGAAGAGAACAAAGACGTAACTTGACAAAACGAATAAAACAATATTCGATGACAAACTCTGATTTACCTCTCGGAAGAATTACAGCATGTTCAAAAAGGATACACCTCGTTCACAGTGGCTAGTGGGGGACGTTCACACACTAGAACGCAATCGCAAGCTCCCAAAATAGAACCTTCCATACACTACTTAGGAAGTAGAAGCACAGAACAGCACCAGGACTCAACTGAGAACCACCGGCCACCTCAGGAAGGCATCGGCCATATGCCGACCACAAGAAAACCTTGCTAGCCACCAATGTGGCATGTCGGCCACCCGTGGCAGTTTCAGGGGCAAATGAGTCTTTTTGCTTTGGGTCTTTAAATATACACCTCAAGGCTTCATTTTCTCACACCCACAAGGCCGAAATAGCTCTCCCTCTCGCTCTAGGTACTTTCTCTGTCTAGATCCATTCCTTATATGCATTTTTCAACGCCCCGCGCGAACGTTTTTCGTAGAACCCTCTTGTTCGCAACACTTTGAACCGATCAAAATTTGATTTCGCCGCTTTTACTCAGATTTTCACCACTTTAGGCTTGTTCCCCTCAAGTTTCTCTCAGGTTTCATGAACTTTCCCGAGTTTTGACTTTTTCTCCCAATATCTCTCTCCTAGGGTTGACTTTTTCCAAGGTTATCCTTTTTTTCTCCCTTTTTCTTCACTTTTTGCCTACTTTTCACCCATTTTCCAAATGGCAGATGATATGCCTCACGACAGAGCCCCTCCCGAGGTTCCATCTGTGTTTCCATCCATTGTTGAGGTAGTGGAGCCAGCAGTTGCCGAGGCTGGCGGGGCGGCAGAGGACATTGAGGCTGACCTTGAGGCAGAGTTTGCACCAGAGTTCGAGCCAAAGCCGTTACCACTAAGAGTACGACACTTTGATCCGGCGACATATCATCCTCGCACACACATATTATCATCTGGAGGCATTAGGCATTTCAGCAATTTTGCTCGTGGCGTACCAGAGGACCTCTTGTTGAGAGAGCCAGCCACCCACCTTTCTTCCAGCGCTACTGAGGTATGAACTTTGTTTTCATGCATTCCTGCCTTTCCTTTAACTGCATTTCTTGCACTACCTTTCATCTGACTGTTCTTTCATGACTGCTTGATTCACTCTTTTTCTCTGCCACAGGGTGACTCTCATGCCTACAAGGGTACGGAGCGATGACGGTGAGGGACTGGTATGACAAGCTTCCTGCCAGGGTCTGTGACATCATTGATGAGGCTAGCTTTGGCCTTTTCTACTCCGGACTGACACCCGTCATAATGAGCCGCCTCCTTCTAGGAGCGCTAGTGGAGAGGTGGTGGGACACCACCAACTTCTTCCACCTCTTTACTATCGGGAAGATGACGATGACTCCCTATGACTTCGCCATGATCACAGGCTGAGGAGTAGGGGGCGATCCAATCCCTTTTGACACAGACATAAGAGAGTGGGAGGCTGCTTAGATTGACCTATTGAGAGCGCGCCCACTTCTGTACCGGCCGACTATGGTGAGATACAGTTGGTTCGCCGAGTAGTTCCGCGGTAGTGAGCCTAAGACACTGGAGGAGATGGAGTAGTATGCCCGAGGCTTCTTGATGTTTGCTCTCTGTACCACCTTGTTTTCGAACAGGTGAAACACCGTGGGTTTATATTTGTTGAGTGCCCTAGTGACCCTTCCCCGGGTACGATTCTATTACTGGGGCAGAGCTAGCCTCACCACCCTTTACAGCTATATGAGCTCCACCTCCCGCATGAGGAGAGAGCTGATCGGAGGCTACTGGCGAGCTTGAGAGGTATGCATTTCAGTTCCCTCTTCGCACTTATACTTTCTACTTCACATTTTCTATTTTATATCTGTTCAATACTTGTGCTTTCTGCTTTGCACTCTCTATATCTATTCATGCTCTGTGCTTTCTGTTTTGCACTTTTTATATCTGTTCATACTGTGTTTTCTACTCTACATGTTCTATATCTATTCATGTTGTGCTTTCCTTGCAGCTATGTGTTTATGCATATTTTTTTGCCCTCGCTCCAGAGCCTATGGAGGAGCCCTCCCATGTTGTCCCTTAATTACGATGGTACGATGGTCGGTGTCAGCGACAAAGTCGTGAGACCTTCGCTTTCTTCCGTCATTACTTTGATATAATGGCTGCCCATGAGGTAACCCAAAACTCACAGTCATTTTTGCTTTACTACTATTCTGATGCATACTTTGGCAACTGACGGCAACTAACAATCTGTGCATTCGCTATTTGCAGATCACGTGGCAACCTTGGGCGATGATGCCGGCCGGGGTGAGAGACCAGTATGCTGGAGCTTGGGGTACATCGCACTTCCAGATTCTGCTAGAGGGCCCAATTTGCCGGGCGTGGTTTTTGAGTGAGAGGTTTGTACGCCAGACTGTAGGCTTACCTAATCCGATCGTTCCGATGCCACTCCCAGAGTCTATGAGGACAACGGATAGCCTATTAGTTGACGCAGTCATACAGTTCATGGTAGGCCTAGATGCTGACTTCTTCAGAGAAGAGTGCGATTACACGACATTTATTCAGACCCACCTTATGCCTCCTCTGACAGGCGCTCACGCAAGCGAGGAAGTAGGGGCTCCTGTGGTAGGCGAGGTGACTCAAGCGACCAGGGCCCATACTAAAGGGGCTCCCACCGTTGAGCAGACTATCTGTTGGCCAGAGCTTCCCATTGCACTCACATGCTAGTGGCCGACTGGGGCTGCCTACCGGATTCCGATCGAGCCGGCAGAGGCTGGGCATGAGTATGTCGGAGTTCGAGGCACATCTTAGTTATGGACCACACTTCACAACTTGCACTCTCATACTTCCATTTTAGATATGTTTATCCCAGACATTGATTATCCAAATGCACTTGCAAGCATCTATAGAGTATACAGGGAGCCTCCTCAAGCTGGTGGCTTCTCTGATGGGCATGGTGTAGACGAGGGAGATGTTGCTTGGTCTCCACGATATCCAGGTGATTTCCTTCAGTTCAGCATGCATTTCATTACTAACTCTGTTTGTGCATCATACTATCATATTTCCATTGATACACCGGCATTTCAACCGTAGTCTTTCCCAAACTACACTGATACACTACACTGATACACTGTACTCACACACTGTACTCATACTATATCTGATTCTTATATGATACTTATTCTACATACTATGCCTGCATCTGATACACATACTGTAGCTAATATGTTGACAACTTTTTTTTTTTTCCAGATTCCATCTATACTGATGGCATTAGTGGCAACAGCAGCACCAACACCAGCACCAGTAGCACTTCCTCTAGCAGCAGATAGTAGAGAGAGACAGGCCCTAGCTCGTGGCCTAGATATGAGTCATGGACGAGGCGAGGATAGGGGCACCCGAGGCTAGAGCAGTCCTTCAAAGCCCATTTTGAGCGATGATGATACTCAGACTAGTGACCCCGAGGAGGCAGTAAGTTGGCATTCTGACTCATCCGGAAGTGGAGATGATGATGTTGGCTCAGGGTCCGAGAGCGGAGGTGATGCCGAGGCAGGGAGTGGAGATGATACTAGCTCTGGTTCAGAGTCTAATTTTGACAGTAGTGTCGATGGAGATAGTGCTCCCGAGTCCCCTCCGAGGAAGAGGATGAAGAGGGCCTCTCGAGCTTGAGATGACTGGCGCTGATGCTTTTGTACTTTTTTGCTTAGTTTCTTCTTGTTTGGTAGCATTAGCCCATGTATAGTTTCAGATTGGTTTTATTTTTCTTTTGAAACTTGTACGCCTCTTTTGTAAAAACCATGATCAGAATAAAACCTCGTAGTTTTTTTGAAATGTGTTGTCATTTTTGCATCATGAGCACCATATTTGCATGAAATGGAAATGGAATTAAATTTTCGAAGAGAGTTCTTGATTGAAACAATGTTCTTAATTGGGTAATGAGCCAACCAACAACCAAAATACAAAATACAACTCGATAAACAAAGCAAAAACAGCTCAAATACAAATAAACACACTTGCAAAAACCAAAACACTCAAAACAAGACCTCAAAACACAAAGATCAAGACAAAACGCATGCTGCCAACACTGCCCAGCACACAAGTGGATAGCAGGCTAGAGATGGGAGCTATCAGCCAAAGGAAGTGATTTGTCGTCTAGAGGAAGTGGCCTGCTGGCCACCAGTGTGAGTAACCTCCAGATTGTTGACAACTGGCATCCACTCACAGCTTTATCTTCTACAAACGATTCTGCTTTATGATTTTCTCTCCAGAACCTCATTTCAGTTGCAATTTTTTCACAAATGGAGATATTCCTTGTTGAGAAGCTCACGGATTGGATAGCTGCTTTAAACGGCACAGAAAAGGTAAATTTTTGGGGTTTTGGCGTAATTGCACTTTTTTCGTTGAGCCGTACTCCACTTTGTTTTCTGTTCCTCCATGTCGCGGCTCGATGCTAGGACCCAATTACACATGTCTTTCACTTTGGAGCAGAAGAAATGTGCCTGATAGTTGAAGAATTTCAGGCATTGATGGAAACCCAGTACGATAAGGAAATCATGCCTCAGCCCCGTTTCGGCCACGCCCAAGCTTTGGGACGGATGTGTGGGCTCACTTTGCACGAGTCTCAACCTTTGGCCCATAATGGAGAGCTACAGATACCCAGCTTGATTCATTGATTTCCTGACATCGGTGACAGAGGCGACCTTCTCTGGCGAGATTTTTGGCAACATGCCCTCTGCTTACGTATGCTTGCTCATTTCCTTCTTGTCCCTAGCTTTGGCGGATCTAGCATTCGACTGATCGAAGTAGCCCAAGGTCTGTAAAAAGGTAAGAGTTGCATTGGTTTGGTGCTGGCCAAGACCTTCATGGGCTTAGATGACTTTCATCGGCGAGAGACGACTAGGTTCGCGGGGAGTCCACTACTTCTTTAGGTATTATTTCCCACCCTTTCTCATATGTGTTTCTTACATCAGTCGCCAACTTATGCTCTATTTTTCTCTTAATGCCCTTTTTCTTACTTTTCTCTCAACATACATCTCTCTATTCTTTAATCTCTCTTCTTTTTTTCATCCCTTCCCAAGTATGGCTTATAGATAAGTTGAAGGTAGTGGACTCTTGCCCTGAGTACTCAGCCCGAGGTTATTTCTTCCTCCACCGAATAGTGGATTTCCCCAACGAGGGATGGTGGTGCAACTGGATGTGCAGCAAGTCTGCTACTGACATAGCTTGGCATTGCCCCTAGTTTAATCTGACCGAGATGAGTTGTAACATGGCTCAGCAACCTGGCATACAGTTGATCGGCCTCACGCACTGTGTGTTCTGCTTTCCCTTCCGGTTCAAACGTTAGTTTGGGCATGATCAGACCCGCCAAAAGGAGGGCGTAGAATATCCAATTTCATTTCCGATTCGTGGTTCACACTTGGCTAGGTACCTCACTGCTTGGAGGACGAGGGAACTTCTGGCCCCTACCCCTAGTTCAGTTTTGCCCTTTTTGGCGAATGTTTGGCTTGGCTCGAGGATGAAGCACAAACTGGGCCCACTTTGGCTTCAGAAGCTTCCGTAAGGACAAGCGGAGGACGCAGGAGCACCTGACTTGCCTATGTCCCTAGTTTATTGCTTTGACGTTTCTTTTCAAGTTTTATGATGTAATAAAAGCAACTTTGATTTGTATCAGAGAGTTGGAGAACTTTATGTTAAAATCAATGAAATTAAAGTTGTGAGCACAAAATTTTTTCCTTTTGGTCCAAAAATGGTCTAAGTTGTAAAAGGTAAAATTTTGAACAAAATTAACTTTTATTAAAACTTTCCAAAACCATTTTTGAAAAGGATCACTACCTGGCACGCACGAAATCAATCCTCAAGTTGTACAACCCCGAATTAGAAGATCGTAAATACCTCTGCTTGAACACCACTACTTTGCATTGTAACCAGCTCTTTTTCCCAGAATGAAGATCACAATCGAACTCTCAGATGAAGAACAGACATAGATGACTTGATTAGACACATGGATAGGACAATTGACTTGGAGAGGATTACGGCTGAATTTCAGGATGAAGTTGCCTACGTATCCTGAAGATGGGAATCAGGCCATACGTAGTTCGGTTCAGGTTCACTTGAGTATTAACTCTCTCCTTTTGCGCTCTAACTTTTGCAAAGTCGCCCTTTAGGGTTTTCAACCTTGCAAGCTGAGTTTTTCTTTATTTCTAATTTTACATGCTCTAACTTTTGCCTAGGTCGCCCTTTCGGGTTTTCTGCTTAGCGAGCCTTTCAAGGATAGTATTTTTTCAACTTGTCCATGTTAATCGGTTGGGAAAATTCCAAGCCATCTAAGTCCATGAGAATAATAGCTCCACCCCAACCAGATAGCTTTAATGATGCAAGGACTAATCAAATTGGGTCTGAACTTGCCTTTAGCGTCATGAGTGGGAGCTCGGTTGTCTTTCAGCACAAAGTCTCTCTCCTTGAGATTCTAGGACTTAACTTTCTTGTTCAAAGCCCTGGCAATTCTGCGTTAGTAACCCTGAACATGATACAATGCTTTCAGCATTCTCTCATCAAATAACATTAACTCCTCAAATCTGCTCCGTTGTTAGTCCGCCTTTGCAATCTGACACTCAGCCATAACTCGCAGGGATGGGACTTATATTTCAATTGGCAAAAACGACTTCCATCCCGTAGACGAGAGAATAAGGAGTCGCCCCTGTAGACGTCTGGATTGAAGTTCTGTAGTCCCAGAGTGCGAATGGCAATTTATCTGGCCAGTCCCTGTAGGTCTCAACCATCTTCTGCAAGATGTTCTTGATGTTCTTGTTGGCGGCTTCAACAGCTCCATTAGTTTGTGGCCTGTATGTAGATGATTTATGAAAAGCCACATTGTATTTCTCTAACAAGTTTGTCACCTCTTTCTTGAAGTGAGAGCCATTATCTGATATGATCTTATTTGAGACTCCATACTGGCAAATGATATTGTTTCTGATGAACTTAGCCACATGCAATGCTTTCAACACTGCATAGGACTGAGCTTCCACTTAATTTGTAAAGTAATCAATTGCCACCAAGATATATTCATGCCTATTCGATCCTTTTGGCGTGACTACACCGATGACGTCAATTCCCCAGACTGAGAAAGGCCATAGTGAAGTCATGTTGTACAGTTTTGACGGCGAGATATTCATGCAATTGGCATAAATTTGGCATTTGGGGCATCGCCGAGCAAAACTAATGCAATCCTCCTCTATGGTGGACCAGTAGTAGCCTTGTTTGAGAATCTTCCGGGCTAGCATCACTCCATTCATATGTGCCCCGCACTCTCCTCCATGGATGGCCTCCATTAAGTGCTTTGATTCGTCTTTTTCGACACACAACTTGTGCATTCCCAGATGACCTCTTTTATACAGTTTACCACCGCAGATGATAAGTTGGATGGCCATTCACCGTATTCTCCTTTTGTCCTTGGCATTTGCTCCTGGTGGATATGTCTCATTTTCCAAGAATTTCCAAATATCGTAGTACCATGGGTTTTTGTCTTGCGCTTCATCTATTGTGGTGATAGTTTCATAAGCTGGCATGTATTTCTGCTCAATGATAATCGGACGCATCCGGACTCCACGTGGGAAGTCTACCATAGAAGATAGAGTTGCTAAAGCATTAGTGAACCTGTTATTCTCTCTTAATAGATGCATGAAAGTCAGCTTTCCAAACCTAGGAATCATAACATCCAAGGCCTGGTGGTAAACCTTCATCTTTTCTTCTTTGACTTTCCAATCTCCATTTGCTTGAGAAACAACTAAGTTCGAGTCCCCGATAACATCTAATCTTTTTGCCCCTAGTTCCAGGGAGGCTTCTAAACCAGCAATACATGCTTCACACTCTGCTTTATTATTGGACACCTTGAACTGGAGTTTAAAAGCTAAAGGTATATGGGAGTTGTCGGGTGCTATCAGCAACACACCTATCCCATAACCATACTGATTCGACGCTCTATCAAAGTACATCGTCCAAGTTTCCCCCTCAACTTGCAGAATGGCTTCATTTGGGAACAAGTATTCCACCACCTCATCTCCTTCTATGGGGTGGTCTACCATGAACTCTGCTACAGCTTTTCACTTGTGCAACTTGCGGTGACATATTTGAGATCGAATTCAGAGAGAAGAAGCAACCAATTGGCTAGCCTACCCGTAAGCGCTGGTTTCTCAAAAATATATTTGATGGGATCTAATCTCGAAACCAGGATTACAGAGTGAGCTAACAAGTAGTGTCTCAACTTCCTGGTAGCCCATACCATGGCTAGGCAAGCTTTCTCCAATGGAGTACAGCGGGTCTTATAATCCAGCATTTTCTTGCTCAAGTAGTAGATGGCTTTCTCCACCTTATCTTCAGATTCCTAAGCGAGCATGCACCCCATAGTCGTGTTGGTCATTGACAAGTACAGAATCAAAGGCTTCCCCGGCTTTGGCGACGACAACACAGGCGGATTCTGGAGGTATAGTTTAACCTGCTCAAAGGCGAACTGACAGCGGTCATCCCATCGAAATTTCTTCCCTTTCTTTAGGAGACCAACTAGTGGTTCACAAGTCAAGTTTAATTTGGAAATAAATCGTCTTATGAATTGCCTTTTACACAGAAAGCCTCGCGTCTCCTTTTCAGTCCTTACTGTTGGCATTTCTACGATGACCTTAATTTTGGAAGGATCTACTTCAATGCCCCTTTGTGTGATCAAAAAGCCCAACATTTTCCCTACTGTCACACCGGATGTGCATTTTTGCGGCTTTAACCTCAACTTGTATTCTCTGATCCGTTGAAAGAGTTTCTTCCAGGCGGTGTAGTGGCCCTCTCTTTCTTTGAACTTGACAATCATGTCGTCCACATACACCTCGACCTCTTTGTGGATCATGTCATGCCGAATGGTGGTCACAGCCCCTCTGATAGGTAGCCCCAGCATTCTTCAGCCCAAACGGCATAACCCCGTAGCAGTAGGTACCCCATGGGGTAGTGAATGCGGTCTTCTCCCTGTCCTTGGGCGCCATCAGAATCTGGTTGTACCCGGAAAACCCATCCATAAAGGATAGTAATGCATGACCCGCAGTGAAGTCCATTAACAGATGAATGTGCGGCAGAGGGAAGTCATCCTTCGGACTGGCTCTATTCAAGTCCCGGAAGTCCACACACACTCGGATTCTACCATCCTTTTTCGGCACTAGAACGATGTTGGCCAACCAAGTCGGATACTCAAATACTAACAAGAAACCTACCTCGATCTGCTTGGAGAACTCTTCCTTAATTTTCAATGCTCAATCTAGACGAATTCTACGCAACTTTTGCTTGATTGGTCAGGCCTCGGGGTTAAGAGGGATCCAATGCTGTGCAATCACAGGATCGATTCCAGGCATGTCTTCGTAGGACCACGGGAAAACATCTTTGAAATCTTTTAACAAAACGACTAAGCGCTCGTGCTCATCCGAAGACAACGTAGACCCGATCTGGACCAGCAGCGGATCCTTCTTAGTGCCCACATTAATGGAAATGATTTCATCAGCACAAGGTTTAGCAAACCTCTCCTCCTCTCGATTAATCAAGTTTTCCAAAACCAGAGGAATTCCTTCCTCTTCGTTTTCATTAAAATTCTGAAAATCTTAGCCAATACAATAAATCAACGGCATAGAGAAGCACACAGAATTCGCAGAGTTCTCATTCAAAAGGTCATGATCTTCAGTAACAGACTCTAAAGAAAAGTTAAATGAAGACCTAGACAGGACTTTGGTATCCAGGTTATCACACCCAGCAATACCAGACTCAGACTCAGAGGAACTGGAATCTAATTCCGACTCCACAGACTTAGTGGAATCAGATTCTAGCTCATCACCCAACTCAGAACTAGACAGATAGCCTTCCTTCAGTTACCAGATAAGAGATGGTGCCTCTGATGCATCCAAAATTTTGCTGATTGGTTTCGCACCTGGTTCTTCCCCGATCATGGAGATGGTAAGGTTATCCTCCAAGTTCTCTGAGTTGGCCGCAACATCTATCAAGAGACAAGCCAGTGCTACCCTTACTCCAAGTTCGCTACTGTCTGAGTCACTTTCCATGCTCTGCTCAACTTCAGTACTTCGTTTAGCCTTTTTCTCAGTATCACTGTTCTGCAGCTGCAAGTCAAAAAAGATCTCGAACCCAGGGACACGCTGATTCGAGGAATTCATCCAGGGCTTGGGAAAGTCACAAAAGGGGAAATCTTCTCCCTTCCAAACAAAGTGGCCATTTAGGATTCCCTGGATTAGCCTATGGATGAGCTCATAGTGTTTCCCAGCTTACTTGGCCCTAGCCCTGCCTTTCATCTCTTCTCTCTTCCTAATCTAGTCCTCTTTGGTGGGCACATAGCCCAGACAAAAGGCATGTGTATTGTGCAGCCTATCTGTTAGTGCAGTAATGCCTTTTTGGCTGCTTCTTCCAAGTCCCATTCCTGGCACATGCTGTAGTTTTTTCATGAAATAGATAGATTGGGCGTTGACATATATTCTCTCACCAGTGACCAGAATGATTTGCACTACCCGGGCTTCAGTCAGAGTGAACCCTGAGATGAATACATCTTCCTCGCCATGAGCAATCTCCAGCACTGGTGTAGTTACCTCCGGTGACGGATGGATGGATGAATTCCCAAAAATAATCGCCGCTCCTTTCCCGTGAGGGTATTTCAACATTTGGTGGAGGGTGGAGGAGACAGCTTTCACATGATGCAACTAGGGCCACCCTAGCAGTAAATTGAAGGTAGCTGACACATCCAGGACATGGAACTCGACATCTTGCGCAGTTAGGCCCACCTGGACTCTAATTTTCAATGTGCCCATGACCTCCTTGCTCGTATTATCATATACCCAAATTACTTGGACTATGGGCACAAATTCTGCTAGTCTAAAGTCGATTGCATAAGCTATGCGGGAAGGACAGACATTAATGCCGAATCGGTGTCTATTAACACCACCGGCACCTATTTCTCCCTACACTCAACAGATATGTACAAGGGTTTGTTATGAGCTGAGCCTTCCGGCGACAGTTCTTTGTCAGAAAAGGTTAGGGTTGGACTGGCACCACCTAGAAGACCAATCCCACAAGCTGTTCAAGGGTAGTGTCAATGGACAATTTGGCCGTGTCAATGGACAATTTAGCCTTGTCCATTGCTGACAGTACTGCTTGTCGGGAGGCCAAGAGAAGACCCCAGATTAAGATGTCAGCTTGGATTTTCTTAAGCTATTTCAACACTGCCTCTTCTTCTACCTGTTTCTCTTTCTATTTCTTGACCTCTCTGTCTTTTCCAGATGCCTCAGCTTGATCTAAGTGCGGTGGCTTAAAATACTGCCCACTTTTTGTCATGTGATTTATTTCTTCCGCATACCATGTGTTATTTGGAAGGCACTTATCCTAGTTTTCGTTAGTGTGGGCCAGATGTAGATCATCATCATCCCACCATTCACCTTCGGCAGCAGACAAACAGTTGTCTGGCATTGTTTGTATTACCCTCACATCACAGGTATCCCCCACAGGGTGTTGGGCCAGTACTTTTTTTTGGTTGCCTTCAACCCTCTCTCATTCGAACTATTTCAGTGCAGCTTCCTGTTTTGTGTCCACAGAGCTTACAGCTCCCAGTTCCTAAACTGAATTTTCCATGCTAGTGTTCTCTGGCAACTTTCCCTTCTCATCGGACCTTCCGGACACTACATCAATTCCTGCTTTCTTTTCCTCCAATTTCATTTCAATTTCTCCCTCCTTATCCGGCTCGTCACTTACCCACCCAAAGTTGTCAATTGATCCATTCAAATTGAACCAGCAAATCTGCATATCTCCTTGATCCTATTCATCAAAGAACTACAGGCTGCCTAAATCCTCCTTTAGCTCTACCAAATCATCTAACCCTTGGCTCGGGCCTTCTTCCCTAACCACATTAACCTCCACTACAATTGGCAACACCAATTCTGACTTAATTTGACCAGTCAGCACAATGTAACAGCTTGGATCGTACACCCTTTTAAGTAAGTCCTATGAACTCTCCAGCAACAGACTCCTACCTTCCTCTAAGGTCAATCTCCTTTCCATTGTAATTGTCACCACCACAAGTTTAGGTTGAAGTGCGGAAGTGTCCACCATGCACAGATCTGTGCTTTTAGAAATGAACGTCGGTCTTGGTAGCTGGAAAGAGGTAATATATACGTTGGGGTCATAGGGGATGGCCAGTGTATGGATCAGGTTTAGATTTTGAGGTAGGGGAACTTGATTGTGGGCTGGGAGAGCGTTTGTGGTTACATTTGGTTTCTGGGGTGGTGCGATCACCTTGTTGTCAATGAGGTCTTGAATCTCATGATGTAGTTGAAAGCATTGGTCGGTATCGTGACCATGCTGTTGGTGAAATGCGCAGTATTTTGAGGGGTTATGTTTGGGTGGAAGAGGATCAGGCAATGGGTGGGGTTCTAATGGTTTGAGGTGCCCTTTTTTAACTAGCGCCTTCATGGCTTGGGACAGGGTTATGTAGAGTTGGGCAAAGGTCTTCTGGGATCGGATAGGGTTGGCTGAAGTTTGTGGAGCTGTGTTAGCAAAGGGATTGGCAGTCTTGGTTATGATGGTGACAACGCTCACATCTGATGGCCTCGCAGTTGTGCTACCACTAGAGGTAGCATTGGAATTGCACACAAAAGACCTTTTTGCCTACTCCTTTTTATCTGTAATCAGCCCTTGTTTCATAGCGTCTTCAATCTACACCCCCATCTCATATAGCTCGGTAAATGTGAATAGAGGTAGGACAATCATCTTCTATAACAACTTCCCCGTTCAGGTTGCGGGCTACCATCCTTATCTAATCCTTCTCCGAAGGCCTTGTGGTCATGATTGAGGCCTTAGCTCTCCACCTCATCACAAATTCAAAAAAGCCCCCCTTCGGCTCATGGCATGTTGCTTCAAGATCACGAGTTGTGACTTCGATCTGCGTGTTATACGAGTACTAAGCAATAAAGGCCTCGGCCATCTCCTCCCGATTCTGTTTAACAAAATCCTCCAACTTCGCTTACCATATGGCCACTATACC
This sequence comes from Camellia granthamiana, assembly GCA_036172215.1. NCBI lineage: Eukaryota > Viridiplantae > Streptophyta > Magnoliopsida > Ericales > Theaceae > Camellia > Camellia granthamiana. The sequence goes on from CM069903.1 coordinate 128,456,763, forward strand.
AGACGTGGTATGGCCAAAGAAAGATTGCTTTTACAATCTGGTTAGGCCCATCGGCTGCAAGATGTCCGAAAACAGCCGTAGATGAACCATGGAAACTCCAGAGCTGTCGAATCCATCAATGTGCGACATTTTAAACCAATCTGGCAATGTCACTGCAGAATCGGTATAACCGTCCCCTATGTCCGGGATAGAGTTAACACCTTCTACTCTCTTGAATAGCTTCTCCAGCTTATTGAGCTTGAGTACAGTTGGGTCAACCTCAAACTCAAACGGAGCCTCAATTTGATACACAGGTGCTTTGGAGACTTGTGCTGGATTGCCCTGATTCTCTTAGACATTGGCAGTATGGGCAGTAGCTCCAGGTGCTGGGATACCCATGGGAGGTGCATGTATACAGAGGTTGCTGCCAGCTGTGGTTGTTGTTGTTGTAACTCGTTTATTATCTCAGTCTGACTGGCTATGACTTCGGCCTGACGAGCAACATCTTGCTGTAGGGTTTCAACTATTTGCTGAAGATGATCCATCAATTCCTCCATACTAACCAGGGATACTGTGTCATCAGAATAGGCGACTAATCGCGTGCTAGACTAAAAGTAGAGGACTGTCCCTGAACTTGACTAGATGAAGGTGACTTGAGGGGTGACTGCTGTAAAAATTGAACCGGTGAATTCTGCCTGACTCTCCTCCGTCTTGTAACCGGTGAGAGTGAAGTAAACACGGGCTATCCCCAAACAAGATCCCCGGCTTTTGCAAAGCATTCTGACTCGGGTCCAGAGTACTTGGGGGATATCCGAACTTTCTAAAGTAATGGTATTAAACTACCTAATAAAAAGAAATAAAGAAAAAAGAAAGCAGTAATCAGAAACCAAACAACACCTCAGTTGATGATGTTACCAACACGGATGTAATCAAAGCTATAGGACTGCACTCAACACTGAATTCTACCCTCAAAACGGACACCAAACTTGCAACTGATACGCACATTCCTGTACTGTTTCATTGTAAAGCACATACCAGTTTAGTGAGAGCCAAAACACCCCTATGAGGGAGTAGGGTTACCCCATCCTAGTTTCATTCGAAACTAGGGTTTGCTATTCACACAAAGTAGTTTCACGCAATCCTGTATTCGGGTGAGCATCTTGTTGTAGACACCCCATTTTTGACTGCCCTTAAGACTTGGGCGCCACTGATTGGATCATTTGATGGTGCATGCTATGCTATGCAAAGGTTCGATTTCTTCGGCAAGGGAAGCGTCAAATCCCAACCTCACACCCCTTTTTGGTCCAAAATGATTTTGATCAAAATATTTTAGACCTTAAAACCCTCTCTTTCAAAATATTTTTACAAAAGTTTCTACACTATTTCGAGGCTCACATTTCGTTAAATGTTGCGCTTTTCGGTAAATCGAGCAAGGACAGAGCGGGAATGCATGAAAGAGAGGTAAAATCTTTGAAAATATTTCAAAACACCTTGGTTAGAGGTTTGGATTTGAAAAAAGTTGGAGGAGAGGGAAGAAACCAAGTTGGGGGAGAAGACGGGCATGAATCGTTAAAAGATAGTCGAGCAGCCCTCGCTAAATCAGGCCTATCCATTTTTACACTTGGATTTTAGCTATGAGGCCACCACCTCTGGAAATAAGACTTCTAGGGCTTCATTTTGCACTTAAGAATCTCCTAAAGCCGAGTCCAGATGAGGGAGATATGGCTGGTTGAAGTAAGGCATCAATCTAGTTCGACCGAAACTAAGCAATCTTTACTAAAAGAGGGACATCTCTTAGCACACTTGGAATTTTGATATGAGGCTGTTATAATTGCAAACAAGACTTCCAAGGCTTCAGTTTAGGCTCAAGAATGATCTGAAAAGGAGTCCAGATGAAGGAGTTATGCTTGTTTGAAGTCGGGGCCAGAACCAGTTTTTTCTGTCAGCCACTAGTGGAGTATGCTGGTCACAAATGGAGCTTGCCTACCATAGGCCAGCCAGAAGTGACCCTAGTTGGCCACCATTAGTGGTTAGTTGGCCAAAAATGTGTACGGTCGGCCACAAATGTCCAGAAAGCTCAGAATTTGCAGATATTTTGCTCCAGCTGTCTACCAAATCCTCAAGTTGTCTCTAAATCAGATATTTTCGACCAAGGCTTGTATTTTTCTATATATAGAGGCCATATCTCTCATATTTCAAGGTTAGCAAATTTTGGGAGCCTCTCTCTCTAAAAAATCTATCTCTCTAGATTTCTCTCTCTCTAGACTTCTCTCTCTCTTTTGCCCTTTTGTGCATAGAAGTAAAGATACACCTCTCCTTTGCCTAGACATCCTTAACCAAAGTTGCATATCTTTGGGCTGAGGTCCCTTGGAACCTATTTTGGATTGTTGAAAGGCTGGTTTTAGCTCAGATAGTGGTTGTTTTGTTGCTGTGCTTCAAAGGTATAGGCTTGACCCCTTTTTCAACTTATTTTTGCACACTTGTTTGGCCACCTTTGCATGCTATTTTTGGCCTACTCTTCAACTACAAAAACCTCTATTTTTAAGGTTTAAAAATGCTGGTTTAAGGTCTTTTTGGAGTTAGGGGTTGTCCACCCTCTTTTGTAGCTTGTTTGCTAAGTGTTGTGCCTTTTTTCAAAGCTTTCAAAACAACTCCTTTTTTGGGCTTTTAACCATTGAATTCCAGGGGAATTTCAATGGCAAAAACCTGGTTTTGAGGTCCAAAATAGAAGGGGTTGGCCTCCCCTCCTTCTGTCTTGTTTGCCAGTGTAGATGGCCTAACATGTGAGCATGTTTTTCTACCTTTTTGTGGCTCTATCTCGGCATGTTTTGGCTACTAATTTGCCATGATTTAACTCTGTTTTAGGCTGCTTTGATCATATGAGCCACGTTTTGTATAGCTATAGTGCAAGTTCCTTCACTAGCCTTGTGTTTCAAGGCCTCTAACATGCTTTGCTTGTGTTGATTGAATGATATAGCATCATTTTATATATGATTTCAATGTGTATAGCCTTTTCACACACTCACATACTTCACTCTTTCATTGCTTTTGAGAGTTGTGTTTTGAGCCTAGCTTGCGAGCCAACACATGAGCATGTTTTTATAGCTTTTTGTGCTTCAATTCCAACATGATTTAGCCACTGTTTTGGCATGCTTAAGCTTTGTCCAGAGCTAGTTTGGTCATTTAAGCTTGATATTGCATGCCTCTAGTGTAGTGCTCTTCACTAGCTTTGATGTTTTTGGCTTTGAACATGTTGTGCATGTGTTGCTTGCATGTTGTAGCACTATTTTTCATGCCCTTTCAGCATTGAAATTCTGCAACCTCCCTCATTTCTTCATTTTTCCGTTTGTTTTGAGGGTTGGTTAACCTTAAGGTTGTGTTTAAGCTTGAGATAGAGCTTGTGCTCAATGGCTTTAACCCACTTATGAGAGTTCCTCCTAGCCAAAGACATGATCTCTCTCATGTCTTAAACCATCCTTTGGTTGACCCATCTCTTATTAGAGGACAATCACATTGGACTTAATTGACAAAAGAATGGCTTGGTAATGCTAAAATGTGTAAATAAAATGAGCAAAGTAAAACTTGTGCAAGATAAGCATTTCTGTTGCATTGCATGTGTTTGGATCGGACGTTAATCCAAACACAAAAAATGTGGGACGTTTTATACTCAAAGTGGTGAAACATGCCACATTTCTTGGTCGCCAACACCCTTGATCATGCATGATAGGGTGGTGGCCATTTGAGTCTTATGTACGCATTCATTAAGCTTGTGCAAGCTTGACTCTTTGGCCATCATGCATGAAAATGTTTGATTGGTGGCTTGAGGGCCAAGTGCCATACTCCTTTGAGTTTGAGACATGATAAGGAGTGTGGCAGTACACACATTCCTTGAAGAATACATTGCTTTGCCTTTGTTTGCTCTCCATTGCAGCAAAAAGAAGAAACCCAGGGAAAGGGTGGTCGACAGCCACAAATAGTGGCCGACCGGCTAGTGGTAGTGGCCGACAGCCACCTATGGTAGCCGACCGGCCACCAGTTGAAAAGTTGTTCAAAGTGCTCCTGTTTTGGAGCAAAAGCAGTCTAATTGGTGTAAGGTTCAGAGATCAAAGCAAAGTGCAAACAGAGGCGTCCAAAGGCAAGGCGATGGATTTTTAGAAGAAAGCCAATTGAGCATGCATATCTCTCTTGCCTGCGAGGCCACTTCATTGCTTTATTAGCTAGTTGTAGTTAATCAATACATGTGTTGTAATTAATTAGTTTAATCTATTTTGTAATATTTTAATTAGCTTAGCATAGCTAGTTAGTTTGTGTTGTAATAACTAATTAGCTAGACTAGTTAATTAGTCGTTTTGTAATAATTAGCTTAGCTTAGTGTAGCTTAGCTTATTTATTCGGACCCTCCTTTGAGAGGGCGTATTGTTGTAATAAGCGTGCGTGTGAGTGTGCATGTCTTCCGACCCCACTTCTTTCTCCCTTTTACTTAACCGCTTTTGATGGTTACTCTAGGGCACGTTTTGATTAGCATACCTTATACTCGCATGTTTGTATCCATTCATTTGTATTACATGCACCAGGCTCGGCGCATTATTCAAACTGCATCGTATTTCAATACTTATTTGAATACATGTATCAAGTTGCATTTATATGCCATCTTAGATAGTCGAGCCTATTAGTTACATTATTGCATGTGTTGCATTAGGCATCTTCTATAGTTAGGATCATGCATATTTCTAACTAGCTTTTGTTTTGGCTCAGAGTACACTGTAAGTGTTACGCTTTAGCATACTTGCATGAGTGTGAGTGTCGCCATGTTTAGCATGATTGCCATGAGGCTATGTGCTTATTTGCTAAACTGCATGAGTGCCTATGGGTAAAGGCTTGGTCACTTGAATGGGGACAATTTGATGATTGTGAGTTTTAAGCCCACTTTGTGAAGTGGCAAATCATGTTTTAAGCCCACTTGAGGGTGGCACTTTCAAACCATTTTTGAAAATAAACATGAGTCGATTTGTTCCAAGTCTTGCGACTTAGTCTATACTTGTATGTGTGCGCCACATAGTAAAGTTAGCTAATAATCAGAATAAGAACACATGAGGTTTATAAAACAACATATCATGCTTAGTAAAGGCTGATCCTTTGATCGTGCGAGCGAGGGTGTTCATTTCAGGACCTTCCCCTCTCGTACCCAAGTTCCCGAGCTGAGGCAACTTTGGTGATGACGGACACGTGGCCTTTGGCACATGTCAGGGTTTCCTAAATTTCCCAAAAATGAAATATTTAGGTGGCGACTCTATAATCTGGCAAAGCAGTCCAGTTTTGGCATTATTTGATTCAAAATCGATTTTCCAAAATGATTTGTCGGATTGGACTCTTTGGTGTTTATCAATCTCACATTGCACTTTGTGAGATTAGATTCAAAACCGTGACAGGAGTCCAAACCGTAGGAGACCAATTCGTGTCTCTCCGAAAGGGGGGCACGCGAAGAAAGTTGGGTCTACACTTGTTCTAGTTTGGAACAGTCTCTATGGCTTTTCGATATGCAACTAGGCCGAATAGTCAAAAGGGTATCTCAGCAAGACTACCTAATATACCTCTCACACCTAATACTGAGAAGTGAAAGGAGGATCAAATAGTACAGCAGTAGTCCAGATTCAAGGGTTGTGTTCCCATCATGGCAGAGCCCGTGACCGGTCAGCCTTTTGGCAAGATTTTGGGCTTGGTATAAAGTTACACAATGTGTAAAAAATGGATTTCTAAGGTACAAATAATGGGAATATAGAAGACTTGGGCTTGTTTCGGAGGTTGAACTCGAATCCTTTGTTAAGACCTCGAACCACGCACAACATCACTTTCATCATTGAGTTTACCACACTAAGTGCTCAAGCCTTGCAGACGGTCAAAAATTGGGTGTCTACAATTGCCCCTCTTTGACCGAACTCAAAGTCATAAAATGACGTGAGTGAATCTCAAAGCCCAAAGACGACCCATTTGACGAGGTCACAAGGCTTGGGCAAAAATGAAGAAATAAATGCAAAGAGTATACTCGAGGGCAAAGTACAAAATGATATGCAGAAAATAACTTATGATCATGTAAGGAAACAATGCAATAAAACAACACTACAATCTAAACAAGAATGCAACGTTTGAACGAAAACGAAAATCAGAGCAAAACAAATCCTGACGTATCTCATACGAAAAGAAGTGAATAAACAAACAAGTCTCACATGGAAAGGACAAAGAAAGCACAAACCAAACTACGTCTCATATAGAAACGATGTAAGAAAATGTAGACCTAACTACGCCTCATGTAGGAAGGATGAAAAACTCCAAGGGTGATATGAACAAACAGGCGCACCTGATGTTTTTAACCGAGGAAAACAATCCTAACGCGTCTCACGCGATAGGAGGAAAGGTGGTGTGAACACCAAGACCACCCGATGTTTTTAACCAAGACAAACAATCCTAATGCGTCTCATACAATAGGAGGAGAGGTGGTGCAAACAAACAGGCGCACATGATTTTTTTAATCGATGAAAACAATCCTAACGCGTCTGTTTATATTAGGTGGTCTTGCTGAGGCACCCTTTTCTACCAATTGACCTAGTTGCATATCGGAAGCCATAGAGACTGTTCCAAACTAGGACAGGTTGCTGACCCGAATACAGGATTGTTTGAAACTGCATGAGTGCATAGCAAAACCCTAGCTCCTGACAAAACTAGGATAGGGTAACCCTACCCCCCTCACAGGGGTGTTTTGGCTCTCACTTAACTGGTATGTGTTTTACAGTGAAACTGTACAGGGATATGCATATTAGTTACCAGGTTAGTATCTGTTTTGGGGCAGAATTCAGTAGAGAGCACAATCATTCAGTTATGCTCATATCTGTTCTAGTGAAATAAGGTTGAGATGCTGTCTATTTTCTTTTTTGCAAGGTAGTCCTGGAACCATAGCTTCAGAAGGCTCCAATATCCCCCGGGTACTCTGCACTTGGATCAATAGACTTTGTCAAGTTGGAATCGGTTCAGAAGCAACCTGTGTTTACCTCACCCCCACCGGTTACAAAACGGGCAGAATTCACCAATGCAGCTTCTACAGCAGTCACCCCTCAGTTCACCCAGGTCTAGTCTAGTCTGGGAACAGTTGTCTGCATTCAGCTCAACGCGAGATCAATCACCCATTCCCATGGCTCAGTATCCCCCAGCCAGTGTGGAAGAATAGATATAGCACCTACAACAGACAATCGAGGCACTGCAGCAAGACGTAGTCCGTCAAGTTGAAGTCATGGCTCATCAGGCTGAAGTGACAACCCAGCTACAACAACAACAGCCACAACCGGCTGCGGTTTTTGTATCTCATCCACCTCCCCCCGGGTAACCCGACACCCGGAGCCACTGCCCATGCTGCTAATGTCCAAGAGACTCAAGGTAATCCGGCAGAGCCAATCCCAGAGCAAGCCTCTAAAGCTCTTGTCTATCAAGCTGAAGCTCTATTTGAATTTGAGGTTGACCCAACTGCACTTAAGGTCAATAAACTAGAGAAGCTATTCAAACGAGCACAAGGAGTGAACTCCATCCCGGATTTAGAGGACGGGTATACTGAATCTGCAGTTAACTTACCAGAACGGTTTAAAATTCCACATATCGACCGCTTCGATGGCTCTGGAGACCCAATGGTGCATCTCCGCCTGTTTTCTGATATCCTAAGGCCAATGGGTTTGACCTTAGCCCAGAAGTGGTCTCTCTTCGACCGAACCATGTCTGGGATAGCAGTAATCTGGTATGCTAAATTGGAGGACTCTGTGAAACATAACTAGGAAGAGCTGGCTGAGGCCTTTATTGCTCAATACTCCTATAACACAGATCGAGGTCACAACTCGTGATCTCGAAGTCACTCACCAAGAGCTAAAGGAGGGTTTCTCAGAGTTTGTGACAAGATGGAGAGCAAAGGCCCTGATGGTGACTACAAGGCCTTCTGACAAAGATCAGATCAGGATGATTGTTTGGAATCTTCATGGCAAGTTGCTACAGAGGATGATCGTTCTACCTATGTTACTTTTTCAAACCTTCATGAAATGGGGGTTCAAATCGAGGATACAATTAGACAAGGGATCTTTGCGGAAGATAATGAACCTTTGAAGAAGAACGTTGTTCGCAGTTCCAATGCTACTACTGATGGTAGCACAACTACAAAATGCTCAGAAGTAGACACTATCACCACTTTCCTCAATGGCCAAAAACCAACCACTTCAACTCAGCCCCAATCCTGAAATTTCCATCCTCTTTACATGAGTCTCTCTCAAGCTTTGAAAATGCTACGAGAAGAAGGGTACCTAGAGCTCCTAGAACCTCAACCCCTTCCAAATCCTCTTCCACCAAGATATGACCCAGCTAAATATTGTGCCTATCACCAACAACACAGTCATAATACGAACCGTTGCATCGGCCTCCGTCATAAGATTCAGGATCTTATTGATGAAGAGACCATAGCTCCACCAAAAGGACCTCGGGCTAGTACTAACCCGTCACCTTTACATCTCAATCTAATCCATACACTCCCATCCACCTACAACCCCAGCATATACATCAACCCGGCCCATCTACCAAAGCCTGAGGTGTTTATTCTAGAAAGCATGGACTTGTGCATGATGGATACACTTGAACCCCAATCATCTCAAACCCGTGAACCCACTACTTCTGAGCTGATGAGAATGATTGAAGATCTTCAAAGAAATGTGGCAGATCTGGCCTTTGGGATATTGGCTCCATCATCGACCACAACACATGCCAGAAATTTCATGCCAAAAGGCTCTCCAATCTTGGGGCAAGCTGCAATTGAAAATGACCAACCTAAAGCCATTCCAGGTCTAGGCAATGACTTGTCGACAACAACTGGGCTCCGCTCTGATATAGCGACCCGATCCCTTAACAAAGTGGGGGCAAGTGGTAAGAACAAGGTCGGGGCAAGCATTGGTCCCTATAAACATCTTCAGTGGGCTGTTGAGGTTTTGAAGGCTGAAGGATTGAACAAACAGCAAGTACTCGTAGTTGTTGCAAAGACTGTGGATGACACTTTTGTCGCTCAGAATGAGAGCAGTCTGAATCAATGGGCAAGTCGGGAAAAGAGATGTTGTACCAGATACATTCCTTTTAGCTCCAATCCTACACTCGGAAGAGATCATCAAACCCAGTCAGCACCTGCCAATCCCTTTACTGGTACATCCAATATAACTCCACAAACCTCGAAGTATCCACCCCGAGGCTAGAGGGTCTTCAATCCCCTCTACATGACTTTGTCTAAAGCTCTCCAAATCCTTATAGGACAAGGCCATCTCAAACCCCTTAAGCCTCGGCCTCTCCCAAATCCCCTTTCGGCTAAGCATGATGCTGCTAAGTACTGTGCCTTCCATCAACAAGCCAGCCATGACACTAACATTTGTTTTCATCTTCGCCACGAAGTACAAGATCTGATTGATAACGAGGTCATCGTCACACCAAGTCTTGCAAAGTCTATCGGCACTGGATCGGTGAACTTGGGGGATAATGTAACTCTATGATCGGGGGATGAACCACCTACTGATGGCGCTCATTTTTACTCCAAATATAGTGGATGGCATGCACTGTTTTGGGCAATTTGTAAATGCTATTTATTTTACTTTCTGACTTGGGTATTGGGTCAGTCTTGTTGTGTTGTATTGAGTCAATCTTTTTGTACTGAGTCAGTTGAGTCTGTCTTGTTATATGGAGTATGTCTCATTGTGTTAGAGTCGGGTGACTTCGGGGGTGTTACCTCGGGCATCGCTATCTTGTTTTGTGTTTGTCTTTTACACCCTTTCTTTTGAGTCTGTTTCTGCCATAAAGCCAGTTGTGCCACGAAGCCAGTTGTGTCAGAAGATTTGAATGAAATGGCAGTTCTTTTCACCTACTTTTTTGTGCCTCGAAATCATTGCATTGACCTAAGTTTTGCAAAACTTTTTTAACACTGTGATGAAAACAAAGAGGAAGAAATTCCTCGGGATTTGCAAAAATTTGATCAATTAAGAGAAAGAGAGGCATGCTAAGCCCTTAATGAAAGAGATCATGCTTGTTAATGTGAGTATTGAGAAGGATCCTAGCTTGATCCAGAAAGGTTCTACATTGTCTTCAGCGCGAGCGACTAGTCGCTTTCTTAAAAGATTTCAAAAAAATGTTTTGCCTGGTCCTGCAAAGACATGTATGGAATTGATCTTGAGATTGTGGAGCATAGGATCACTCTCGGCCACGAGACTCGACCCTTTTTGCTTTCAAACCTTGTACTTGGATTCATCATTTTCAACAGTCAACCACAATGTGAGGCTTGCATGGCCAGATTTGAAGCAGCCCATGAACTAGGGGCAATAAGGTCGTATGACATCAAAGGAGGCCTGCCAGGCCAGATTTGAAGCAGCCCTCAACCTAGGGGCAAGAAAGTCAAATCAAGAAGATCAGATGTTATCAAAGAAAGCTTGCGAAGCTAGATCAGAAGCATCCCTTGAACTAGGGGCGAAAATGTCAGATGTGCTCGAAGAGTGAAAGATAAGTCATTTCTCAAGCTAATGAAGACTGGCTAAAAAGCCAAATCCGAGAAATGAAGAGAAGAAAATTTATTGTAAATTTATTATTGAAGGACAATCGAGTTCCTATCCATAACACTAGGGGCAATTTCAAACCTCGATTGGATAGGCTCCTACATCATCAACGAACAACAGCCATTCTCCTAGATTCAGATGGCTTCGAGATCTCAAAATCAATCAACATGGACAAGTTAACCCTTTTTATCCTTAAGAGGCTCATTGGGCTGAAACCAAGCAGGGCAACTCAGGCAAAAGTTAGAGCAAGAGAAAAAAAGAAAGAACAAAAATGAAAAAAATGAAAAAAAAATAAGAAAAGAATAAAAGAAATGAAAAGAAAAGAAAAGAAAAACAGAGCTCGCAAGGTTGAAAACCCGAAAGGGCGGCTTTGGCAAAAGTTAGCGCGTAAAAGGAAAGTGTTAACACCCGAGTGAACCTCAACTCAGAACTACGTCAGGCCTGATTACCATGTTTGGGATACGTAGTCAACTTCATCTTGAAGTCCGGCCCCAAACATTTTTAGCCTACTTGGCTCATCCATGTTGATTGGTTTATCCTTGTTCAAACTCGGCTATCTTGTCCATGTGAAGTGGCTCATCTTCATGATCATCTTTGTTCAAACTCAGTTATTCTACTCTGTTAGAAGATTCAGCTACAAGATAAATCAAGTTCAGATCTGAGGTTGTGCATCTCAAGATTAGATTCTGTGTTGGTTGAGCAACGGCTATTTGCAAAAACAATTTTGAGGATTTTTATGAGGTTGACTAATTCTCTCAAAAATTATTCCATTTTTCCAAAACTGGACCATTTCCTGGACCCAAAAAAGGAAAATTTTCAGTGCTCACAATATGATTTGCATGATTTCAAATCAGAAAGTTGAACAAGTATGCTAATCTAACTCTCATTTTAGTCAAAATTGTTTTAGTAGAAAGCCAAAAACAAAAAATGGTCAAAATTATGAACTAAGGGCACAGTTGAGTCAGGTTTTCTATCGTTTCCCCGTTGTCAACATACTTGCCTGAAAAGGGCAACATACTTGCCGGAAAGGGCACTGTACTCGCCAAAAAAGGCACAACTGAAGCTAACAGCAAAGGGCAGAAAGCTCTCACATCCTCCAAGCAGCGAGGTATCAAGTCAAGTGCGAAGCACGAACTAGAAATGGAGCGGGATATTCGATTCCCTCATCTGGATGATTACACCCAAATTGGCATCTGACCCGGAATGGGGATGCAGAAAACGCAATGTGTGGAACTAATCAATTGTATACCTGGCTGGTGAGACGCATTGTAGTTCATCTCAATCAAGCTAAGCCAAGGGCATCGTCAACCGATGTCAGTTGCAGATCTGCTGCAAATCCAGTCACATCACAATCCCTCTGTTCACTCGTTGTGAGTGAAAGAATGAGAATCTAGCAAAATACTAGGAGCAAGAGCCCACAACTTCCTACTTATCCGTCAACCACCTAGGGAAGGGATAAAAAATAAGAGATTGAAGAATAAAGAGATGTGCGTTGAGAGAAAAAGTGAGGAAAAGGGCTTTTTCAAAAAACTGGAGATTGAGTGCCAAAGTGATGTGAGAATCACAAATGAGAAAGGGTGGAAAACAATACCTGGAGAAGCTGTGGGCTCCCCGTGAACTGAGAAGTCTCTCACCACTGGAACATTTTTGAGTTTGTGTTTGTGTGTTTTTGGTTTGTCTCAATTCTTGTTTTGAGTCGTTTTGAGTGTCAATAGATGTGTTTAGGTTGTTTTACCTTTGTTGAGTCATTTTGACTGTGGTCAGTCGTAGGCTCAATACCCGGTTAAGAATTGATTTCAATTTCAAAAAAAATCGTTTTGTGCCTGGAGTACTGTGCCATTCTCCACATTTGTGCAAAGCAGGATCGTTTCTTTCATAAAACTGTAGGGTTCAACCCAGGTCATATGAGAACAATAAAACCAGGACCTATCTGAAGCTACATAGGTTCCAGATTGCAAAGCAAAAGAAAAGAGGGAAAATTTGGAGCATCTTACTGTGTTTCAACTTTGGCAAATTCCAAGATTGCATTCCAGGTGCATCTTCTTAGGCCTCACTATTTCTCTAGAGTATGAGTGTATCTCAACGCCAAATGTAAGCCTGCTTCAAGTCAGAATGGCAATTAAAGCAGCATGCAAATATTACCACTCGCCAATATGAACCGGTGTGTCCTTTTTGAGCTGAGCATGTTGCAAAGTTCTCCGATAGGTAAATTGGAGGCACCAAAGTACATATTTGGTGCCCCTATATTGCATAGAATGTGCACTTTCATATACACTTCTATTGCATGCCTGTCGCGCATCGTTATGATTCATGCATAGAATATGCTTGCTTTCGATTTCGCATAGAATATGCTTTACTTTCAATCATGCATAGAATATGCTTTTAGTGTTGCATAGAATATGCTTTTGTCTCTTGCATAGAATATCCTTGTTTCATGCATCGAGCATGCTTTCAATTAACATTGTGCATCTATCGCACAATAATCTTACTCAATGCATCTATTTCACAATTTCATATCACTCACACTGTCTTGTGCACTTTGTGGCTTTGTGCCACTCGTACTGTCTTGTGCACTTTGTGGTTGTGTATCACTAGCACTGTCTTGTGCACCTTGTGGTTGTGTATCACTTGCACTGTCTTATGCACCTTGTGGTTGTGTCTCACTCGTACTGTCTTGTGCATTTACACTTTATGTCTCAATCGCACTGTCTTGCGCACTCACCTAGTCTAGGAGACCTTAAAATCCAACATTTACACTGGCGCTTTCTTGCGCATCGCACTTTTTTGTGCTGTTTACACTCGCGCTTTCTTACGCATCGCACTTTCTTGTGCAATTTACACTTGCGCTTTCTTACACATCGTACTTTCTTGTGCATTGGAATTTACACTCGCGCTTTCTTACGCATTTATTCAATGTACTTGCACTTGTTAGTGCATTGCTCACGCAGTTTTGCGCACCTTACCGACACTTGTTAGTGCATTGATTGCGCTGGTTTGCACACCTTACTTGCACTTGTTAGTGCATTGCTCTTGCTGTTTTCCGCGCCTTACCTACAATTGTTAGTGCATTGCTCGCGCTGTTTTGTGCACCTTACCTGCACTTGTTAGTGCATTGCATCGCACTGTTTTGTGCACTTTGCATATAGCACTGTTTTAGTGCATTCACTCTGCATCGCACTATTTTGTGCACCTGTATAGCAGTATTTTGTGCATTCATTCACCCTGCATCGCACTGTCTTGTGCACTCTCTAGTCTAGGAGACCTGAAATCCTCTAAAGGTGCAATTCCTTTGGTGTTTGTCGTGCCCGAACGACTTCTAGTGGTCTGGTATAGCCGTCTACCTGTGTTTGTGGTGAGTTCCTAGGAGATCAACTGAGACGGTAAAAATTAGAGTTCGAATGGCCGATGCCTAGAACACAAAGGTTTGGGATTTCCGAGATTAAAGTCTGGTTTAAATACCCAGGGGTGTATTCCCAACTTGAAATCTGTATGGCAGCCCCATAGGTTGAAGTAGCATGTATGCGCCTCAATTCTGGATACTGAACCAACCTAGTCTATCACCATGTTGCAGAATAGGGAAAGTTGCGAATAGAGCCAGGAAGAAAAGTATTACTATGGTTTGGAAGCACAACCACGAAGAGGAAAATCCCCAGCAGCATAAGGTGAGTCATCACCAATTGCCCTTATAAGGTACTTTCACTTCCTAGCTGTATCATCATATCTATCATCATCTATTACTTCTATTGCATTGCATATAGCATTTACTGCATGCATCTACTGCATTGTTTTATCATACTGTCCTTTCCATGTTAAGCCTAGTCTGGCATGTGCTCATACATTTCCTTCGTTGAAGTATGGTTCTGTGATAATGTGTACGCGCCTATTCCACTAAGGGAATTGTGGTTTGAGGGTGTCGGCACCTTTTCTGTATTAGACGTGGTTTGTTTTGTGTCCATGCCTTTTCTAAGCAAGATGTGGTTTGGCCGTGCGCCTTATTCATTACATCCATCATCCATTGCATCTATTGCATTGTACTTTGTTTTGTTGCATTCAGCATATAGGATGACGATCTTTCCTCAGCAGATCATTCCTCACTTATATCATCCCACCCAATTACTTGTATTCTTTCTGCGAAACACACAGTTCTCCAAGTGCACGCGCCTATTCCACTAAGAGAATTGTGGTTTGAGGATTCCGCCACCTTTTCTGTTAAACGTAGTTTAATTTTGCATCTCCATCCCTTTATGATATTTGTGTGGTTTGCACTGCTTGTGGCTTGATTATTTCAATTACATTACACGTCATTTGCATTGTAAATCATTTACATTTTTTTGTTGTATTGTGTATCATTTTGCATCCTGCCCCTGAACTACGCTGGTTTGATTCCTTGCAAAGGGATACGTAGGCAACCTTCGAGTTCAACCAACTACATTTACATTTTGTTTATTTGTCCAAGTCTTATGGCCTTGTCAAAATGGGTCATCTCTGCGCTTTGACATTCACTCACGTCACTTCATGACTCTAAGCTCTGTCCAAGAGAGGCAACTATAGACACACACTGATTGGATCATTTCATGGTGCAGGCTATGCTATGCAAAGTTTCGATTTCTTCGGCAAGGGGAGCGTCAAATCCCAACCTCACACCCTTTTTCGGACCAAAACAATTTTGACCAAAAGATTTTAGACCTTAAAACCCTCTCTTTCAAAATATTTTTGACAAAAGTTTCTACATTGTTCCAAGGCTCGTATTTCGTTAAATGTTGCGCTTTTCGATAAACCGAGCAAGGACAAAGTGGGAATGCATGAAAGAGATGTAAAATCTTTGAAAATATTTCATAACACCTTGGTTAAAGGTTTGGATTTGAAGAAATTTGGAGGAGAGGGAAGAAACCAAGTTGGGGGAGAAGACGGGCATGAATCGTTAAGAGAAAGTCGAGCAGCTCTCGCTAAATCAGGCCTATCGATTTTTACACTTGGATTTCAACTATGAGGCCACCACCACTGGAAAAAAGACTTCCAGAGCTTCATTTTTCACTCAAGAATCTCCTAAAGCCGAGTCTGGAAGAGGGAGATATGGCTGGTTGAAGTTGGGCATCAATCCGGTTGGACCGAAACTAAGCAGTCTTCACTAAAAGAGGGACATCTCTTAGCACACTTGGAATTTTGATACAAGGCTATATCATTGCAAAGAGGACTTCAGGGGCTTCAGTTTAAGCTCAAGAATGATATGAAAAGGAGTCCAGATGAAGGAGTTATGCTTGTTTGAATTCGGGGCCAGAGCCAGTTTTTTCTGTCGGCCACTGGTGGAGTGTGCCAGCCACAAATGGAGCTTGTCGGCCATTGATCGGCCAGAAGTGACCCTAGTTAGCGACCATTAGTGGCTAGTCGGCCAAAAATGTGTACGGTCGGCCACGGATGTGGCCGATCGGCCACAAATGTCCAGAAAGCTTAGAATTTGTAGATATTTTGCTGTAGCTGTCTTCCAAATGCTCCATCTGTCTCTAAATCAGATATTTTCGACCAGGGCTTGTATTTTTCTATATATAGAGGCCATATCTCTCATATTGCAAGGTTAGCAAATTTTGGAAGCCTCTCTTTCTAAAAAATCTATCTCTCTAGATTTCTCTCTCTCTAGACTTCTCTCTCTCTCTTGCCCTTTTGTGCACAGAAGTAGAGATACACCTCTTCTTTGCCTAGACATCCTTAACCAAAGCTGTATATCTTTGGGCTGAGGTCCCTTGGAACCTATTTTGGACTGTTGAAAGGCTGGTTTTAGCTCAGATAGTGGCTGTTTTGTTGCTGTGCTTCAAAGGTATAGGCTCGACCCCTTTTCAGCTTATTTTTGCACACTTGTTTGGCCACCTTTGCATGTTGTTTTTGGCTTACTCTTCAACTACAAAAATCTCTATTTTTAAGGTTTAAAAATGGTGGTTTAAGGCCTTATTGGAGTTAGGGGTGGTCCACCCTCTTTTGTAGCTTGTTTGCGAAGTGTTGTGCCTTTTTTCAAAGCTTTCAAAACAACTCTTTTTTTGGGCTTTTCACCACTGAATTCCAGGGGAGTTTCAGTGGCAAAAACCTGGTTTTGTGGTCCAAAATAGAAGGGGGTGGCCTCTCCTCCTTGTGTCTTGTTTGCAAGTGTAGATGGCCTGACATGTGAGCATGTTCTTCTACCTTTTTGTGGCTCTATCTTGGCATGTTTTGGCTACTAATTTGCCATGATTTAACTCTGTTTTGGGCTTCTTTGATCATATGAGTCATGTTTGTATAGCTATAGTGCAAGTGCCTTCACTCGCATTGTGTTTCAAGGCCTCTAACATGCTTTGCTTGTGCTGATTGCACGATATAGCATCCATTTATATATGATTTCAGTGTGTATAACCTTGTCACACTCTCACATACTTCACTCTTTCATTGCTTTTGAGAGTTGTGTTTTGATCCTAGCTTGCAATGCAAAACATGAGCATGTTTTTATAGCTTTTTGTGCTTCAATTCCAACACGATTTAGCCACTATTTTGGCATGTTTAAGCTTTGTCCAGAGCTGGTTTGGTCATTTAAGCTTGATATTGCATGCCTCTAGTGTAGTGCTCTTAACTAGCTTTGATGTTTTTGGCTTTGAACATGTCGTGCATGTGTTGCTTGCATGTTGTAGCACTATTTTTCATGCCATTTCAGCACTAAAATTCTGCAAACTCCCCGATTTCTTCTTTTTTCCATTTGTTTTGAGGGTTGGTTAACCTTAAGGTTGTGTTTAAGCTTGAGATAGAGCTTGTGCTCAATGGCTTTAACCCTCTTATGAGGGTTACTCCTAGCCAAAGGCATGATCTCTCTCATGTGTTAAACCATCGTTCGGTTGACCCCTCTCTTATTGGAGGACAATCACATTGGACTTAATTGACTAAAGAATGGCTTGGCAATGCTAAAATGTGTAAATAAAATGAGCAAAGTAAAACTTGTGCAAGATAAGCATTTGGGTTACATTGCATGTGTTTGGATCGAACGTTAATCCAAACACAAGAAATGCGGGACGTTTCATACTCAAAGTGGTGAAACATGTCACATTTCTTGGTCGCCAACACCCTTGATCATGCATGATACAGTGGTGGCCATTTGAGTCTTATGTACACATTCATTAAGCTTGTGCAAGCTTGACTTTTTGGCCATCATGCATGAAAATGTTTGATTGGTGGCATAAGGACCAAGTGCCATACTCCTTTGAGATTGAGACATGATAAGGAGTATGGCAGTACACACATTCCTTGAAGAATACACTGCTTTGCCTTTGTTTGCTCTCCACTACAGCAAAAAGGAGAAACCCAGGGAAAGGGTGGCCGACCGGCCACCAGTGGTAGTCAACAGCCACAAATAGTGGCCTACCAGCCAATGGTAGTGGCCGACAGCCACCTTGGTTGCTTGAATTGGGACAATTCGATGATTGTGAGTTTTACGCCCACTTTGCGAAGTGACAAATCATGTTTTAAGCCCACTTGAGAGTGGCAAATCCGCGCTTTAGCCCACTTGAGGGTGGCACTTTTAAACCATTTTCGAAAATAAACATGAGTTTATTTGTTCCAAGTCTTGCGACTTAGTCTATACTTGTATGTGTGTCCCACATAGTAAAGTTAGCTAATAATCAGAATAAAAACACATGAGGTTTATAAAACAACATATCATGCTTAGTAGAGGCCGATCCTTTGATCGGGCGAGTGGGGGTGCTCATTTCAAGACCTTTTCCTCTCGTACCCAAGTTCCCGAGCCGAGGCAACTTTGGTGATGACAGACACATGGCCATTGGCACGTGTCAGGGTTTCCTAAATTTTCCAAAAATAAAATATTTAGGTAGCGACTCTGTAATCTGGCAAAGCAGTCCAGTTTTGGCATGATTTGATTCAAAATCAATTTTCCAAAATGATTTGCCGGATTGGACTCTTTGGTGTTTATCAGTCTCACATTGCACTTTGTGAGATTAGAGTCAGAACCGTGACAGGAGTCCGAACCGTAGGAGACCAATTCGTGCCTCTCTGAAAAAGGGGCACACGAAGAAAATTGGGTCTACACTTGTTCTAGTTTGGAACAGTCTCTATAGCTTTTCGATATGCAACTAGGCTGAATAGTCAAAAGGCTACCTCAATAAGACTACCTAATATACCTCTCACACCTAATACCGAGAAGTGAAAAGAGGATCAAACGGTACAGCGGTAGTTCAGATCCAAGGGTTGTATTCCCATCATGGCAGAGCCCATGACCGGTTAGCCTTTTGGCAAGATTTTGGGCTTGGTATAAAGTGACACAATGTGTAAAAAATGGATTTCTAAGGTACAAAGAGTGGGAATATAGAAGACTTGGGCTTATTTCAGAGCTTGAACTCGGATTCTTTGTTAAGACCTCGAACCACGCACAACATCACTTTCATCATTGAGTGTACCGCACTAAGTGCTCAAGCCTTGCGGATGGTCAAAAATGGGGTGTCTATAATTGCCCCTCTTTGACCGAACTCGAAGTCATAAAGTGACGTGAGTGAATCTCAAAGCCCAGAGACAACCCATTTGACGAGGTCACAAGGATTGGGCAAAAATCAAGACATAAATGCAAAGAGTAAACTCGAGGGCAAAGTACAAAATGATATGCAGAAAATAACTTATGATCATGCAATGGAACAATGCAATAAAACATTTGAATGAAAATAAAGCAATGAAACAACACTACAATCTAAACAAGAATGCAACGTTTGAACAAAAACGTAAATCAGAGCAAAACAAATCCCGGCGTATCTCATACAGAAATAAGTGAATAAACAGACACGTCTCGCATGGAAAGGACAAAGAAAGCACAAACCAAACTACATCTCACATAGAAAGGATGTAAGAAAATGTAGACCTAACTACGCCTCACGTAGGAAGGATGAAAAGCTCCAAGGGTTATATGAACAAACAGGCGCACCTGATGTTTTTAACCGAGGAAAACAATCCTAACGCGTCTCACGCGATAGGAGGAAAGGTGGTGTGAACACCGAGCACACCTGATGTTTTTAACCGAGACAAACAATCCTAATGCGTCTCACGCAATAGGAGGAGAGGTGATGCAAATAAACAGGCGCACATGATTTTTTTAATCGATGAAAACAATCCTAACGCGTCTCACGCGAGAGGAGGAGGATGCTATGAACATCGGGCAACCCCGATATTTCTAACTGCTTTAAACAATCGTAATGCATCTCACGCGAGAGGAGGAGAATGGTGTGAACATCGCACTATAGCTTAACTTTTCGTGCCCCCTTTCGGAAGATGAATAAGCCCTACAGTTCGAACTCCCACGGTTCTGAATCTGATTTCACAAGTGCAATGTGAAATAGATAAACACCAAAGAGTCCAAATCTGACAAATCCTTTGGAAAATCAATTTAAATGGACTGTTTTGCCAGATACAGAGTCACCAAAGGCCACATGTTCGTCATCACCAAGATTGTCTTGGCTCGGGAACTTAGGTACAAGAGGGGAAGGTCATGAATTGATCACCCTCGCTCGCATGACCAAAGATCGGCCTCTACTAATCATGATATGAATTTTATCTACATTATATGCTCTTGTTCTGATTTATTAGGCTAGTATTACTATGTGATGCGCGCACACACAAGTATAGACTAACTTGCAAAAATTGGAACACTTAATTTCATGTTATTTTTTGAAAAGAGTTTGTGAATGTGCCACTTGAAAAAGTGGGCTTAAATGTGCATGAACCAAACTATCCCAATTCAAGCAACTAACCTTCATTCACAGGAATTCAAATAGTTTATCAGATAAGCACCTAGCCTCATGGTGGACATGCTTTGACATGCCAATAATCACACTCATGCAATTATGCTAAAGCGAAAATACTCACCTAGTACTCCGTGGTGAACCAAAAGAAACAAGAGTTAGAAAAATACCTGATCCTAGTTATGTAATATGACTAATGCGACACATGCGATATGCAATTACTAGGCTCGGCTACTAATATAGCATATGAATCAATTTGATACCATGCAGTCTAAGCACATATTCAAAGAAGTATTTAACTATAATGCAAGTTAGAATGATGAATCGAGCCTCAATGTATGCAATACAAGTGGATGCAAACATGGAGAATGCTAAACAAAACATGATGCCCTAATCTAACCATCATAAGCTAGTAAATAAAAGGAAGAAAGATGCGGGATTGGAAGACATACACATTATTACAACATTGCGCCCTCACACAGGAGGGTCCAAATGAACTAACTACCTAACTAATTGAAGCTAAACTATTTAATTAACTATTACAAATCCAAATGAATAAATTAGCTAAGCTACTTAACTAATTATTACAAATCGAATTAATTAACTATTCTAGCTAACTAATTATTATAAGAAATCAAAATGAACTAATTATTTACATGAATATAACATGAAAAGGGTGCTAAACTAGCTATTCTAATTACTCTGCCTCGGGAAACGAGGAATAATCATGCATACACGGACTTTCCACCTAAAAAAGCCATTGCTTCTGCTACCAAATGCCTCTGTTGTGCAGTAGTACACTTGTACTGATTTCCACCTTAGAACCAACTCTATTCTTCTTCAAAAGTACACTGCATGATTTCCACCTCAATTCTTTAATAAATTAAGTCCACAAGTGAGTTTAAGTCCTCTAATGGAAAGAGGGCTCAAACCAAGTGTTGCTTTGGGCATGAAAGAGACATCATACCGTTGGTAATGAACCTCCAAAAGGATTAAACCATTAAGGATAACACCTCAATCTCATGCTTAAACAAACAAATAATTTGAAACCACTTTCAAAGCAAAGAAAAAGCCAAGAAATGAGGGAGGTTGCAAAGGTGATTAAAGGCGAAAACAAGAAAAGCACTAAATAAATGCAATCAACTCAAATAAGGTGGTGTCTAAGGCCTAAAACACCAAATTTATGAGGACAATTACACTACAAGCATGCAATATAAGGCTCAAATGCAATGAACACTTAAAAAAAGTCCTAAAACAGTGCTAAATAAGTCCTAAAACATGCTGGAATTATGACAAAAATAGCTAGAATGATAAGCTAAAACATAGATCATGCTAGGCTAGGAAGCAAAACACAAGGTGGGGAGGCTAAACCCTCCAATTTTAGACTTCAAAACAACATTTTCGCCGTTGAAATAACTGTGAAAATTAGTGTTTAAAAGATCAAAAAAAGATAATGTAATGGTGGGAAACACAAAGGTAAAGGCCTTGAGGGCAAGGTGCAAAAAAGGGTGAACCACCCCTCAACCTTTATTGGCCTTAAAACCTAAGTTTCAGCCAAAAAATACAATTTATACAACTCAAAAATAGTTGGAAAATAGTAGAAAAAAGTGTAAATAAAGCAAGTTGAGAAGCAAAGCTTTATACCTCTTGAAGAGAAGAATCAATTCTAGGCAAGAAAACAAGGTAAACACCCTCAAGAGCTTAAACAAGGCTCAAAGGTACCTCAGCTAAAAGATGGAGAGGTTTGGTTAAGAGTGTACAGGCAAAAGCTTGCAAAAGGCTAAGAAATTTCAAGAGAGAGAGAATTTTTTCTCTAAAAAAATTCCAACCTTAAAAATGGAAGGGGAGACCTCCTATATATAGAAAACCAAGCCACTCCTTCAGAAATATCAAGACATATACATGTAGGAAGGTGCATATATCTGTGCCAACAGCTGACACAGTTGGCAGAAAAATATCTGCAAAAAACAGTGGTGGCCAGCAGGCCACATCAGTGGCCGGTAACTAGAAGTAATGGCCGGCAGCCCAAATCAGTGGTCGGCAGGCCACAAAAGGTTGCAGGCTTGAAAATCTCTGGTTTTGGTCTACAAATAAGGCAACAAGGGTGTAAGGTTTGAAGGCTTTAAAGCTGTGGCATTCCGCTGAGGACTTCGAGCACTTGACAAGCATATACACTCATCATTGGGTGTGCAAGTGATGATGTCCAAGTCGTAAGGGCAGTCAAAAATGGGGTGTCTACAGGCACAACCGATGTTTTTAACCGATTTAGACAATCCTAACGCGTCTCACACGAGAGGAGGAGAATGGTGTGAACATCGGGCACAACCGATGTTTTTAACCGATTAGACAATCCTAATGCATCTCACGCGAGAAGGGGAGAATGGTGTGAACATCGGGCACAACCTATGTTTTTAACTGATTTAGACAATCTTAACGCGTCTCACGTGAGAAGAGGAGATTGGATCAATAAAAGAGCAAACAAATTTTCATAATTTGTAATTTGGTAAAGCGAAATTATCTCCTCCCAGGAAGACCTTGGAAAATGCATTCCATGGAGATAACTCAAATTAAGACACAACGCATAAACGTGAATTAGCGAAGTGACAAAAGAAGTGAACACAGATTCTACACAAAGACACGTAAAATCAAAACAATCAAAGCGATGTAGTAAAATAATCAAAACAATCAAAACGATGTAGTAAAGTGAAAACCAATTTGCCAATGTGTAAGGGACTTTAATTTGAATACAACACACCATGTTTTAATTTTGATTGTAAAATGGATGATGATTTTACTGTGGCACAAATGATTTTATCTAGAACTTCTCTAAATGAACTGTACACACAATATCATGTGCTACGAAAGGACGAGATAAATTAAAGCAACAAACCATGAATTCACATAGTAAAACAAAACATAATGAACAAAATTCCTCTCTTTTCCTTTCCTTCTCCTTTTTATATTTTTTTGCTCACTTTTTTCTTTTTTTCTTTTTTCTTTTCTTCTCTTCTCTTCTCTTCTCTTTACTTCTTTTTTCATTTTTCTTTGTCCTTTCTTCTCTTTACTATTTTTTTCCTCTCATTTTATTATTATTTTTCTTCACTGTTTTTTTTTTCTTTTTTTTTTCATTGTTTTTTCTCTCTTTTTTTTTTTTCTTCTCTTCTTCACTTTTTTTATGTTTGCTTTTGGTTATTTGTTTTTTTTTTAAGACCCAAATTAAAACTCCATAATACAACAAATAAAGTAAAATAAAAACTAACTAAATTCATACTGAGAGTTGGCCGGGCCTCGATAGCGGCAGGGGCAGTTTCGGGCATTCCGCGAGCCTCGGTTGTTTTAAACAAACTCAACCCTTATTTTCTCACACACTTCCATCTGAAACTCCCTCTCCTCTCTCTCTAACCTCCCCCTCTCTCTAGATTTCCCTTTTCCTTGAGTTACCCAACAACCCTTGCAATTTTTCCTTTGAAACCCTTTCCCTCCTTTATATTTTGAACCGAACAAAACTTGATTTAGTGAAGTTTGAGCTTTTCTTTTGATTTTTCTTACATTTTCCCACACTTTCCTTTTTTCCCCCTTTGATTTTTCACCCCCTCTTTACTTTGTCTCTTCTAGGATTTGGATTTTGGGGTTTTTTTTTCCATTTTCACTCATCCCCTCACTTTTTATTCACTCTTTCCACTTTCTCTCTATGGCTAGTGATGAGGTTCCCATCCTGGACCCTACCATTGGTATTGGGGTCATCTTAGGTGCGGATATAGAGGCCAAGGACCATCCCGCGTTTCCTCTCCTCATCGATAGGCCATTTGATGCAGCTACTGGCCACACACACATGCTCTGCCCCCAGGCAGTATTTTTAGATTTGAGGACCTCATCCCAGGGATAGATAAGGACATCCTGTTGCGAGAGCCCGCGGAGCACTTGTCTGCTGATGCCTCCATGGTAAGCAATCTTCCCTTTGTTTTGTACATATGTCGAATCTCATAAACAAACCATTCATCAGTGCTATACGCATATTGATAATACTCCCAATTTACAGGTGATAGCTAGGAGGATTGGCAGTTACGGATCCATATCCGGCCCTCGGTGCAAGTGTGAGAGGCTTCCCGCAGAGGTCCGCACACTGGTTGATGCTACCGGCCTTGAGCCCTTTTGTTCAAGGCTCATGTAGATGAGGGCTGAGTCACTGCTCTATGGAGCCCAGGTAGAGAGATGGTGGGACACTACAGATTTGTTCCACTTCTTATCGATCGGGGAGCTGACTCTGACCCCATACGATTTCACGATACTCACTGGCTTGTGGGTCGGGGTTGACGGCCCAATCCCATTTGATTCGAATATGACACAGTGGAGAGCCACACAACGTCAGCTTGTCGGAGCTATCCCGGACATTACCAGCCATGGGATGGTGAGGTACAGTTGGTTTTTGGAGCACTTCACTAACCTTCAGCCAGCTACTCCAAAAGAGGTCACCTAGTACACCCGCGACTTCTTCATCTATCTCCTCGGTACTACCCTATTTGCCAACAGCGAAAACACCGTGGGGTTATATCTCCTGGGAGCACTGGTGCACCTGTAGGTGGCAAAGTATGACTGGGGTGGCGCCAATCTGGCCACCTTATACTGCTATATGACCTCCGTATCCCATGGCAAGGCGGATTCACTAGGTGGCTACTGAAGAGTTTGGAAAGTACACCTCACACTTATTTTTCTGTTTAGCTTTACATTCTGTTCAATTTTGCATTTCCTGTTTATCTTTGCTTTGCATTCCCTGTTTATTTTCTCACTTACTTTATCCATCTCTTCCTGCTTGTAACTATGGGTTTAAACATATTTCACCTCTCTGGCTTCAGTCCCGGTGAGGCTGATTGAGTTGTCAGTACCCTACTCCTGGTACTACAACTCTCGATTTGGGCGACGCTGTCGCGTAGACCGAGACTTCCCTTACTTCCGCTATTTCTTTGATACCATCACTACGGATAGGTAACAAAATACTAGTCTTTACATTTCCATGATACTTTTGCTGTTGTTTCCATATTGTTGATTACATACTGCACCACTCTTCTCATACTATACTGCTATTATCATACTCTTTAACCTTTGATGTTGATTTTTTTGCTTTGCACATTTTGTCCATAGGTTGACTGGCACCCCTGGGCGGGTATCCCTCAAGCAACGAGAGTGACTTATGCTGCTACATGGGAGGCCTCCACCATGCAAATTCTCTTTGAGGGCCAGGGCATACTACTTAGGGGAGAGGTTTCCCCGCCAGACCTGGGGTGGAGTTGATCCTGACATGCTACATCCTCCTCCTTCTGGCATGAGGGTAGTTGACGACCTCCATAACGGGCCCTCGATTGATCATCTTATGCGGAGAGAGGACATTGACCGATACCATGAGCTCGGTGACTTCACTATATTCTTGCACACTCGGGTGATGGCGCCTCTTACCCTGGGCGTGGTCCATGTTGTTCCTGAGGTTGCTACTACTACTGCTGCCACTAGAGGGGTTCTTGCTATAGTTCTCGTCATTGGGCTTCCGACGATTCCTACGAAGGTCGTATATATGCAACCAGACGGGGTGAATGAGCAGATTCCCCTTAAGCACATTGAGGAGAGGAAACGCCAGTTGGTGATGGCTCCCGATTTTGAGCAGATATACACTTCTTCCTATTTCTGCCCACTGTGTTACTTTATGTTTTCACTGCCCTCTGTTATTTATTTGCATTGTTCTCAAATCCTCTTCCCTTTTGCAAGTACCTGCGACATATGCTAATGACCTCCTCCAGACAATTGACCGATTGCTTCTAATGGTGCAGATGAGGCAAACTGCTCTGGCCACTCATGTGATTAAGGTATGTTTTTGCCCCTAGTTTACAGTCAAGACAGTCTCGCTCATAACTTTATTGGTCTCTTCTGATGTCTGTACTCTCTCTCTCTCTCTCTCTCTCTCTCTCTCTCTCTCTCTTTAGCTTGAGCCAGCACCAGTTGCACCTACAGGACCTCCTCTAGCTAGGAGATGGAGATTGGGCCCAGTGAGGGACAAGGGAGAAGCTGACCCGAGGAGAGGCAGAGTGAGGCAACGCTTAGCTCCTGATGAGTCCTTTGAAGAGTACACCACCTCTAAGGAGAAGGGGGAGCCGATTGACATGCAGTCTAGCAGCCTTAGTGATGACAACGATGCGCCTCCTCCGCAGCCGAGGAAGAAGACAGCAAGGACAAAGTGTTGCTGATGATGATGATGATTTTTGTTTTTGTTTTGCTTTGTAGTTAAAGATTAGCTTCAAGTAGACCCTTTTGTTTTTGAAGACTTTTCTTTTGTTTTATTGTTTTGTAAAACAATGATCGGGTTAGACCTGCTAGTTTATAAAAGAACAAGTTTTTTTGGAAATGATCTCCTTCCATAATATGTCATGAATGGTGCAACTATTGCATGGTAACATTGTACAAGACTTAAAAATGGCGAATACCTGCTCTTACATTCATTCTTGAATTGGATAACAACCCACAACCGGACAAAATGTAAAATACAACTTGATAATAGGAAAACGAAATGAAAACAACTCGAAAATACTAAAAGACACTTGGTACAAACAAAACAGGACTCAAAACACAACCGCAGTACACTAGGACAAAGGCCAGCCTTTTCTAAAATTGCTCTGATCTGGACCACCACTTAGACCCGGCCGGGTCCAAATTGGCACGGTCGGGCCTAAATATGAGGTCGGTCAGTGCTATCTAGTTGTCATGCATGCTCCTTCTCAACCTCTATAAATGGTGCTCCTATGCTATTTTTCTAGCAAAATAGCAAGTCTTTGGTATTTTGCTCTCAAGATGTAAACATTGCTCAACAATAGGCTCTGAAACTAGATAGCCACTTTGGACGGCTCGAAAAAGGTGAACTTTCATGGTTTTGGCCTAAACGCCCTTTTTTCCTTTGAGTCACACTTCTCTTTGTTTTCCATTCCTCCACACCACAGTTCGATGTTGGAACCCGGTCACATATATATTTCACTTCGAATCACAAGAGATGTGTCCAATGCCCAAAGAATTTTAAGCATTGATGGAATCCCAGCACGATGAATAAATCATGCCTTAGCCCCATTTTGGCCATGCCTAGGCTTTGGGACGGATGTGTGGATTATCATTACACGAAGCTCAGCCTTTGGCTCATGACAGGGAGCTGAACATCCCAGGTTTAGTTCATCAATTTTCCGCTATTGGAGATAGGAGCGATTCTCTGGTGCAGCCACAGGCAACATGCTCTCTATTTATGCTTACTTGCGCAATTCCTAATTGCCCCTAGTTTTGGCAAAGCGAACATCTGGTTGATTGAAGTGGCCCAATGTCTGAAAGAGGGAAAAAGTTGTATTGGTTTAGCACTGGCTGAGACCTTGATGGGCCTAGACGCTTTCCGTCGATGAGAGACTACCTGGTTGGCAGGAAGTCCACTACTTCTCTAGGTATTATTTCCCCTCCTCCTTATTTATGATTCTCAAATCACTCAACACTCAATCTCTGTTTTTCTCTCAAAACCATTTTCTCACTTTTCTCTCAACGTACACCTCTCTATTCTTTAATCTCTTTTACTTTTTATCTCTTCCTAGGTATAGCTTATGGATAAACTGAAAGTAATGGACACTTACCCTGAGTACATAGCCCGAGCTTACTTCTTTCGCCAACGGTTAATCGATTTCCCTTCAGAAGGGTTGTGGTGTGACTGGATGTGTAACCGGTCTGCAGCTGACATAGCTTGGCGTTGCCCCTGGCTTGATATGACTGAGGTGAACTACAACATGTCTCGCCAGCTAGGTATACAGTTGATTGGCCTCACACACTGCGTGTTCTATTTCCCTTTTCTTATTCAGACGTCAGTTTGGGAATGATCAGACACGTCCATATTAAGGGGTGAAATACCTAGCTTCATTTTCCATTCACGGTTCACACTTGCCTCAGTACCTCAGTACTTGGGGATGAGAGAACTTCTGGCCCCTGCTTTTAGCTTCAATTGCAACCTGTCTGATGAGTGCTTCGCTTAGCTCGAAGAGTAGGAACAAATCAGGCCATCTTTGGCAGTAGAATCCTCCACAAGGGCGAGTAGAAGGCATAAAGCCACCTAACTTAGCTATGCCCCTAGTTTTACTGCTTTGTTCTTTTCTTTTCAAGTTTTAATGATGTAAAAGCAACTTTGATTGAATCAGAAGTTGGAATGTGTACTTGTGTTGAAATCAATGTAATTAAAGTTGCAATCACTAAAATTTTTCCTTTTGGTCTAAAAATGGTCGGAGTTGTAAAAAGATAAAATTTTGAACAAAATTAACTTTTATTAAAACTCTTCAAAACAATTTTCAAAAATGGTCACCACCTGACACACACGGAATCAGTCCTCAAGATGTACAGTCCTGAAGCAAAAGATCATAATTGCCCATTACTGCATTGGCCACACCAGCCCTTCTGCCTACATGAAGACCACGCAACCAAGCTAACCGATAATGGAAAAAGATGACCTGATCAAATACAAACGAATAGGATAGTTGAGTTGGAAATGTTTACAGCCGAACTTTAGGATGGAGTTGCCTACGTATCCCAAAGGTAGGAATCAGGCCTTATGTAGTTCGGTTAGGGTTCACTCGGGTATTTATTCTCTCCTTTTGCGCTCTAACTTTTGCCAAAGCCGCGCTTTCGGGTTTTCGGCCTTGCAAGCTTATTTTTTCTTTATTTCTATTTTTTCCATGTTCTAACTTTTGCCTAGTTCGCCGTTTCGGGTTTTTGGCCTAGCGAGTCTTTCAAGGGTAATATTTCTTCAACTTATCCATGTTGATCGGTTGCGAGAACTCTAGGCCATCTAGATCCATAAGAATAACTGCTCCCCCAGACCAGAGTGATTTGATGATGTAAAGACCAGTCCAGTTAGGTCGAAACTTTCCCCTAGGGTCGTGGATGGGGGCTCAATTGTCCTTCAGCACCACGTCCCCTTCTTTGAGGTTTCTGGACTTAACTTTCTTCTTAAAAGCGTTGGCAATTCTGCGTTGGTAGCCTTGGAAGTGATACAACGCCTTCAGCCTTCTCTCATCACATAACATTAATTCCTCAAATCTATTTTGTTGCCAGTCCGCCTCTGCTATCTAACATTCAGCCATAACTTGCAGCGACGGTACTTTAATTTCAGGTGGTAGAATAGCCTCCATCCCATAGACGAGAGAATAAGGGGTTGCCCCTATAAATGTCTGAATCGCCGTTCTGTAGCCCCAAAGTGCAAACAGCAGTTTCTCCGGCCAGTTCCTATAAGTCTCCACTATCTTCTGCAGAATTCTCTTGATATTTTTGTTGGCAGCCTCGATAGCTCCATTGGTTTATGGCTTGTAGGTTGATGACTTATGGAAAGCTACGTTATATTTCTCTAACAAATCTATCACCTCTTTCTTGAAGTACGAGCCATTATCTGAGATGATCTCGTTGGGCACCCCATACCTACAGATGATGTTGTTCTTGATAAACTTAGCCACATGCGACGCCTTTACCACAGAGTAGACTGGGCCTCCACCTACTTAGTGAAGTAGTTGATCGCTACCACGATGAATTCATGTCCGTTTGACCCCTTTGGCATGACTGCCCCGATAACATTTATCCCCAAACAGAGAACGACCATGGTGAAGTCATGTTGTATAGCTTCAACGACAGAATGTTCATGTGATTGGCATGAATCTGACATTTGTGGCATCACCGTACAAAGCTAATACAATCCTCTGCCATGGTTGAGTGCTAGTAGCCTTGTCTAAGGATTTTCTGAGCGAGCATCACACCATTCATGTGTGCTCCACATTCTCCCCTGTGAATGGCCTCCATAAGGCGCTTTGATTCCTCTTCCTTAACACACAGCTTATGCATTCCCAGATGGCCTCTCTTGTATAACTTTCTCTCGCAGATAATATATTGGACGGCTAGACGCCGTATTACCCTTTTATCCTTCGCATTTGTTCCTGGTGGATACTCCTCTTTTTCCAGGAATTCCAAATATCGTAGTACCAGGGGTTCTTGTCTAAAGCCACATCTATCGCAGCAATGGTTTCATAAACTGGTATGTACTTCTGTTCAATAATGATTGGACGCATCCTGACTCCCAATGGAATATCTACCATAGAAGATAGAGTTGCTAGTGCATCAGTAAACCGGTTGTTCTCCTTTAACAGGTGGGTAAATGTTAGCTTTTTAGGCCTTGGAATTAGCATGTCCAAGGCCTGATGGTAAACCTTCATTTTTTCCTCTTTAACCCACCAATCTCCGTTGTCTTGAGACACAACCAAATTCGAATCTTCGATGACGTCCAACCTTATTGCCCTTAGTTCTAGGGCAGCTTCCAAACCAACAATACACGCCTCATACTTCGCTTTATTATTGGACACTTTGAACCGAAGTTTGAAGGGTAAAGGTATATGAGAATCATCAGGTGCTATCAGTAACACACCGATCCCATAACCGTATTGATTAGACGCTCCATCAAAGTACATCGTCCAAATTTCCTCCTCTATTTGCAGAATATCTTCATCTGGGAACAAGTAATACACCGCCTTATCTCCCTTTATTGAGTGGGCCGCCAAAAATTCCGCTATAGCTCTGCCTTTAACCAACTTGCGTGTGACATATTTGAGATCAAATTCAGAGAGAAGAAGCAACCAATGAGCTAGCCTACTCGTAAGCTGTAGAAACCCCATTTTTGACCGACCTTAAGACTCAGACATCATCGTCTGTGCACTTGGTGATTGTGCATGTTTGTGCTCGTTTTGAGTTTCCAGAGCCTTTGGTAGAGCGCCTTGTCTCAGGACCTCTTAACTTTCTCTTCTTGGCCTGGTTTTTGGACCATGCCTTGTTGCCTTTGCCTAGAGGGAAACAAATGCCTGTAGGCCACTTTTTATAGCCGTAGACTACCTTCCCTCTCGTAGGCCACTTGTGGTGGCCCGTAGACTAGTTTTCGGGGCTTCCGGCTGAGTGCCTTGTCTTGCGAACTCTTGTCTTTCTTCCTTTTTGGTTTGTTTTTTAACCAAACCTTGTTACCCCTTGCCTGGAGGGTGGAACAGGGGTGTAGACCAGTTTTCTCCCCTGTAGACCACTTTTAGTGGTCAGTTAGCTAGGGTGGGTGGTCTGTAGACCACCTAAGGTGGTCGGCAGCATGCCACCACCTTCTCCTCTCTTTGTAGACCCCTTTTCTCCCTTGCCGACCAGTTTTCTTCCCTGTAGACCACTTGAGGTGGTCGGTCGACTAGGAGGGGTGGTCGGTCGACCACTTTAATTGGTCGGCGGCCTTTCTGCACTTTCTGCAGATATTTTCCTTGCCAGCTGTGCCAGCTGTTGGGCACAGAAGGCATCCTCCATACACATGGAGGGATTGCACCAAGCCTCTAGCTTGTCTAACAAGCTTGAGGCATGAAATTGTAGACTGCCCCAAGAACTCTTCGGCTCCGCGCCTGCGAGGGCGCAAATTCATTTTGTTCTCTAGCTACTACAAGTTCGGACTCGTGACATGGTTCTGAATCTAATCTCACAAAGTACAATGCGAGACCGATAAATCACCAAAGAGTCCAAATCCGGTAAATCATTTTGGAAAACTAATTTTAATAAAGAAGTGCCAAACATGGACTGCTTTGCCAGATATAGAGCCGCCACCTAAACATTTTAATTTGGAGGAATTTAGGAAACCCTGACTCATGCCTAAGGCCACGTGTCTGTCATCACCAAAGTTGCCTCGGCTCGGGAACTTGGGTACGAGAGGGGAAGGTCATGCAATGAGCACCCCCACTCGCCCGATCAGAGATCGGCCTTTACTAAGCATGATATGTTATTTTTTGAAGACACATGCGTTCTTATTCCGGTTATTAACCTAGAATTACTATGTGATGCGCACAACATACAAGTATAGACTAGATGTCCTAAGTTGGAACAAAATATTGCATGTTCGTTTGTTTTGAAAACGGTTTAGAGGTGCTACTCGTAAGTAGGCTAAATCGCGGATTTTGATGAATTGTTCCAATTCAAATAATCCAACCTTCGCCCACAGGCATTCAAGCAGTTAATCACATAAGCAGTTAGCCTTATGGCAAGCATGCTTTCATGGCAATCAATAACATACATGCAGTATGCTAAAGCGTAAACACTCACAGTGTACTCCGAGCCAAAACAGAGAACTAGTTAGAAATCATGCATGATCCTAGTTCATGCTAAGATGGCTAATGCAACACATGCAAAAATGCAACTCAAATAGGCTCGGCTATTCTAAGATGGCAAGTGAAATGTGACAATTCGATACATGTATTCAAATAGGTATTAAAATACAATGCAGTTAGTATGATGCGCCAAGCCCAGTGCATTGATGGATGCACGCATGCAAGCATAAGGTATGCTAATCAAAATATGCCCTAAAACTAACCATCGTAAGCGGTTAAGTAAAAGGGAAAAAGAAATGGGGGTTGGAAGACATGCATCGCACACACGCACGCTTATTACAACAATTGGCCCTCTCGACGGAGGGTCCGAATAAGAAGCTAACTAGCTAATCTAAGCTAATTAAACAAATTATTACAAGCCAACTAATTAACTAACAAGCTAACTAATTATTACAAATCAAATAAGTAGCTAAACGCATTAACTACTTAAATACAGAACCAAAGCATAAACTAGCTAAGCAAATTATCTAAGTAAAGCGATAAATCAATGTCCTCAGAGGGAGAAGAATGCACGCATGCTCAGTCGCCTCGTTCGGAAATCCGTCGCAATGCCCCAATTTGCCTCTATTTGTAACTGTTCTCAGAACCTTGCACCAAGCTCCACAAAGCTTCAACTCCACCATGGGAACCTGTAGGAGCTTGGCCGACCACCTAGGGGTGTTGACATGTTTTCATTGCTAAGATTAAATAGGGTGGAGGCATTACCCCATTACCCACAAATTAAAATTCAACATGCCCTGGCGGTTTAAAGACAACTCATTTTGTTACACAGTTGATGGTGGCACATTATTTAGACAACCAATCCATACCCAAAATTACATCAAAGTGCCAAATGTCCAAGGGTAGTAAATCATATACAAGATAGTATTGCCAATTCGCATATCACAAACACAATACACAGATGCACACAATATAGATTCCCCAGATGGAGCAGACACATATAGCAAATATGGCAATGATTGTAGGGTGCAAAGACTTTCCCTTGTCGCATTGAGTCTCTAGTAGGAGTAGGCCTTGTGGCGTTTCCCGATTTTGAAATGGACCTGGTCGAACTAGCAATTGGTTTCCCACTTCTTGCTCAGTTTGGGTGCAATCCCTTGCCATATGTCCCATTTCACCACATCTATAGCACGCCCCGAAAATACAGTAACAAACCCCGCGATGCTTCAATGGAGCTCGAGGTGCTTGAGGATCCCGTGTTTTGTTTCTTTGATAATTTCTTCCTTGAGAAAAAGCCTCCCTCTTAGCCTTCCAGTCAGTCGGTGGTTTACCTAGTTAGCCATGTTAGTTTCTGACATTAAAGCTCAATCTAGCACATCAACATAAGTGGGCAATTTTAACACGTTCACGTTTTCCAAGATGTCATTGCGAAGACCATTTTTAAACTTTCTCACCTTTTTATAGTCGGTATCAACCATATGTGGAGCAAATCTAGCCAATTCAGTGAATTTGGCCTCATACTCAGCCACAATCATATTGCCTTGCTTCAGTCCCTCGAATTCTGACACCTTTCTATCGCAGACACATTGTGGAAAGTATTTTTCATAAAAGAGTGCAAGAAACCGTACCCAGTTGATGCCCTTCTTATCATCACAAATTAGCATCCACTACCTTCTTGCTTTATCTTCTAGTGTAAACGTGGCCAATTACACTTTCTATGTCTCAAGGCATGGGAATACTTCGAATAACTTCTCAATGCCAAGAACCCAAGCCTTGCCTTCAATGGATATACACCCCCGTGAAACAGTGGTGGCTTTATTTTCTTGAATTCTTTAGTGAGGGCTATTGTTCGGTCATCGTTTTGCAAATCCGGTATAGGTTATACTGAAGGTGGGGGTTGCAGGTGTTGCCATTGCTATTGCCACTGCTGTTATTGCCTCAATGTTTCTGCCATGTCTTGCATCATTCTCTCTATTCGGTCTAGCCAGGCGGTGGAGGATTCTTCTAGTTCATCGGTTCTTGTTCTCACCATTATTTAACGAGACTTGAATTATAATTCATATAAAAGTATACACAATGTTCATATATAGAAAGAGCACGTACAGACATTTAAGCAACAATTATATATATCATGAAGTTGCATGTTCTGAATCACTTAGCAAATTCTCAATCCATTCAAACATATATTCATCCTATGAATGCAACTTTGATCCTTTTTAGACACTCTATTACTCATTTGGACAAGTGTATGAGTTATTACTCATGCTCTGATACCACTTTGTCATGAACCGAATCCTCCCCTATGGACTAGAGTCATAACCGGCCAGTAATTGTGAGATTACCTACGGCCTTAGTCAGAAAGCAAGTCATATTTAATAATAGGAGGCCAAAATTGCGAAAATAGAATTTGCAAAGATTGTTCAATGAGCTGTTCATACATGGCTTAACCAAAAACTTTCCTCGTATATGTAATAACTCACACTATACAAACATCCATATCATGTATTATATAAGTCCAAATGTCATTCAGAAGTCAGTGTTAACAAAAACCAAGGTTACGCACAAATTTGGTCACACATGACCACTGTAGACACCCCATTTTTGACCGTCCTCAAGACTTGGACGTCACCGCTTGAACACCCGGTGATTATCCATGTTTGTGTTTGTTTTGAGTTCCCGGAGGCCCCGGCTGCGCGCCGTGCCTCAGGATCTCTCAACCGGCTTGTTTTGTGCTTGGTTGTGCACCAAGTACTTGTGTGTTTTTGCATTTGAGGGTAGGGGAAGGCTTGTTAGCCATCCCTAAAGCCCACCGGCTGCCCCACACCTCCACCGGCACTCCCTAGTGGCCATCGGCACTCTTTTATCCAAATCCTTGGCCGGTCGGCACTATATGTTGCCGACCGGCAGTGTTTTGTGCCGGTGACTGTTTTGGCTGGCCGGTTTGACCTTTTTGCACCCCTGGGTCGTGGTGCATTCCAGCTGTGCCAGCTGGTGTGCACTATCACTCATCCCCGTGCATGGGATTGACCCCCTTGCCCTTTGAACCCCCTCAAGCTTCTAGAAGCTTGACCCCTTTTGGCCAAGCTTCTTGGAGAAGCTTGGCCAGCTGTTTTGGCTTCTCCAAGAAGCCTTGCACCCCCTTGGTCCCTTGACCCCTTTCCTCTTGCTTAGCCATTAAGCTTAGAGCCTTTTGTTGCCTATATAAGCAAGCCTTCTCTCCCTTTGATGGAGGTTAGACATTTAAGGGCAAAACCAGAGCTTATACATATATTTCTCTGATATACATCCATATATATCTATATCTCCCTCTCTCTCCTCTTGTGTGTGTGCTTTTGGACCAAAAAGTGTGATTTCACCTTACTTTTGCACCATTACACACACTACTACACCTTAATCCGAGATTGGGAGGCTTGGAGGTTTGTTTTGTGTGATCTTGGACTGGTTTTGATCACTAGAGGAGGGCTGCTCCACCTGTTCTTCATTGGATCTTCAAGGGTAAACTTTTTGCTTTAGTTTCCCCATTCTTGCAACTAGTTTCTACCCCTCTTGTCTTGTGTTTTGAGCTTTGTGTTTAACATAAAAAAACCTTGTTTTTACTTGCTCAAGAACATTCATTAAGGTCACTTTTCTATTTGAGTGAAGCCTCACTCTTTTAGGCCTTGTTTTGGTCCTTTTGTGCCTTTTTTTGGAGCATTGTCTAACTTCAGTGTTTTTGGTCTTCTCTTTCAGTGGTGAGGGAGGTGTTTTGAAGTCTCATGTTGGGGAGGGACACCCCTCTCCCCTTTGTCCATCTTTGGCTTTCATTCTTGGCTCATGAGGTAGCATGTGTGCATGCTTGCATTTGGCTTCATTTCAGAACTTTTTGGGGTGTTTTAAGTCATGTTATACCTCTGTCTAAGGTTGGTTTCGTGGCCCTTAACATGCTTCCCATACTTGCTTTGTAATGTTCCATTTTGCTTAGAGACATGCCATGTGTTTAGCCTCATGTATCTCCATGTTTTTAGCTTAGCATCTTGAAGATGTTGGTCTTGATTTGCCATGTTTTAGGGCTGTGAGCCACTAATTTTGCCATGTATAGTGTGCTTGACATGGTTGTTTTGTATTCTAGGCTTGTAAGCCTCATGCATTTTGGTTCCTAGCATGTTCAACATTGATCATCCTCATGATTTGGCATCATTTGTGACCCTATTTCAGTCCATAAATCATGTGTGTATGTTTACATATGTGACCATTTTCATGCTTCAAGGGTGTCCCCTTTTATGTCTAGGAATTGGCATTGTGTATGCTTGCATGATTATTACATTTTGGGGCTGCCATATGTGGGTTTTGGGTGTCATTTTGCATGATAGAAGTCTGTTTTTGGTTGTTAGATGCATGCCATGAGTGGCCTTGATAATGGTAGTAAGGCGCTCTCTTTGGTGCCCTTGGTTTTGGGCCTATTGCCTTGCATGCTTGCATGAGTTTTGGTCATCATTTTGGGCATGTTTTGCCACTGTTTTAGGGAGGTTTGAGGGCTGTCCCATTGTAGCTTAGTCTACCATTGCATGTTTAGTATATGTGTGTTGCATGCTTAGTCAACATGGTCTTGACATAAGACAATCCTATTGCCTTAGGTGTTCGTGTTTGTATCACACTTTGCATTGTGCATGCTTAGTATTGTATACTTCCCATGATGTGTTACATAGCATTTGGCATGCCTTACACTTTTGTGACATGTTGCATTGTTGATGCATGTTTGCATGGATTGCATTTCATTACTCGGTTTGGGGTGTCAAACCAAGTGTGGGAAATGAGGGGTGTTTGTACTCCAAGTGACAAAACACACCTCAATTCCCATGTCACTAAGGCCCTTGACTTTGGCATGATAGGGACTTAGTTATCATTGTTGTGTTGCATGCATTTTTACATTGAAATACAACCTTGGTATCTTAGGCTATCATGCACCAAGGTGCACAATTGATAGCCCTAGAACCAAGAGCCATGTTTCCTTGAGTCCCATTCATGATAGGAAGCATTGGCCATGCATAAATATGCTCAAAAATCCAATACCATGCACTGCTGCCTGCTGTTGCTGTCAAACTGTCTTCTGCAGGAATTTTGTGCCGACCGGCAGGAAAGAGTGCCGACCGGCGCTGTATTGCTGGCCGATAGACTATTTTGCAGCCGGTGGCCACCACAAGCAGCCGGTGGTAGTTTCCTCCAGCCGGTGGCACTCAGCAGAACACAAGGAAGGTTTCCTGGGACTTTGGTATTTTTTGGAGAGACGGGGCAGTAAAAACAGAGGTGGCAGTGGCACGGTGTAGGCTTTTCCGGGCAAGTGGCAACGAGCATGCATCATTCGCGCATCCCGAGGCAGGGCTGAGGCCCCCTTTCTTTTATTTACTTGATTTAATTTTAGTAATTAGAATTTTGTAATAATTTATTCATTTATTCTTTGGACTGTATTATTCTTTTGGTCCCTCCGAGTGAGGGCGCATTTGTAATAAGTGTGTGTGAGTGGGTGTATGTCTTCCAACCCCCACTTCTTTCTCCCTTTTATTTACCTGCTTTGATGGTTAGTATTAGGGCACGTTTATTTTAGCATACCTTATGCAATGCATGCGTGCATCCATATATTTGTTACACATGCATCGGGCTCGGCACATCATACAAACTGCATTGTATTTCAATTCCAAATTGAATACGTGTTATTTGTAGCATTCCACGTGCCATGTTTAGGATAGCCGAGCCTGTCTAGATTGCATCTTTGCATGTGTTGCATTAGCCACTTAACATGAACTAGGATCATGCATATGATTACTAACTGGTTTGTGTTTTGGCTCGGAGTACTAGGTGAGCTTTTATGCTTTAGCATATCACATGTGTGTGATTGTTGCCATGATAGCATGATCACCATGAGGCTAGCTGCTTATGTGATATAACTGCTTGAATGCCTGTGGATGGAGGTTGAATTACCTAAATTGGGACAATGCATTAAAAACTGTGAGTTTTAAGCCCGCCATTTAGTGGCAAAACCATCTTTTCTAAAGCCCACTTGAGGGTGGCAAAACCTGCATTTTAGCCTACCTGCGAGTAGCAAACCGTTTTCAAAACAAACATGTAGTGTTTTGTTCCAACTTAGGCGATTTGGTCTATACTTGTTTGCTGTGCGCATAACATAGTAATTCTAGGCTAATAACTGGAATAAGAACATGTAATGTTTTCAAAATCGAATATCACGGTTAGTAGAGGCCGGTCTTCGGACCGGGCGAAAGGGGGTGCTCATAGCTGACCTTCCCCGATCGTACCCAAGCTCCCGAGCCAAGACAACTTTGGTGATGACGGACACGTGGCCTTTGGCACCGAGTCAGGGTTTCCTAAATTCCCCCATTAAAAAATATTTAGGTGGCGACTCTGTATCTAGCAAAGCAGTCCATGTTTGGCACTACTTTTCAAAAAATCTGTTTTTCTCAAAACGATTTGCCGGATTTGGACTCTTTGGTTCAGATTAAGAACCGTGACACGAATCGAGTCCGAACTGTAGTGGAGCCCAAGGGCGCGTCTACAACCACAAAAAGACAAAAGGAAAAGCAAAACAAAAGTAAGGCATCTTGCGTGAGGCGACCTTGGTTAACTCCTTAAAACTCGATTTCTCATAGCTCACTTGGGCTGGGGTTGGACATCTCGCAGCACACCTACATACATATAAATAAAGAGTGACCTAACGCCTAGTAAATAATACCAAAGTAAAGGAGTTCATGAATGAGATTCATTTAATCCAAATTCATAACTAAACTTGTTGATCGATATTAATGCAAAATGACCTCAGGTCCAACATATCATATATCGTATTCACATATAAATCGTATCCATATACAAAATGACCTCGGATCCAATTCTCATTTACAAAACGACCTTTGGTCCATTATATGCAAAACGACCTTAGGTCCAATCCTTCGACAAAACAACCTTCGGTCCATCACATGCGAAACGACATTGGGTCCAATTCATATTCAAAATGACCTTCAGCCCATTTCATATTCAAAACGACCTTGGGTCCATTGTATGCAAAACAACCTTGGGTCCAATCAATTCATATTCACATTTGTGCATACTTTTAGATCCATGATCATGTTCACATTTGCCTTCGTATTCAAAATGACCTTAGGTCCAATCAATTCCTTATGCAAAATGGCCTTTGGCCCATTTCAAAGTTCTACAAAATGGCCTTAGGTCCATTATATCCTCTTCAAGTAAACCGAACGGCCTTGGGCCCATTTCATATTCATACATCCATCACTTGACATACTTTATTGCGAATTAAGCGAATGGAATACTCATTCATGGTATCAATTCAGAAGTTTAGAAACTTACCACACATGTAACATTTAGAAAATAATGCATACACAAAATATATATATCTTTACTAAGATATTACTCACAGTGTTCTAGCGCTTGACTCGTCCTTGAACTTGACCCTACATAATTCATAACACAGTGGGTCTTAATGCAATTCAATCCATTCTTTAGTTTGCTTAATGTTCTTAGTCTTCTTTCGTGTCCTTTAATTCATTTAGGATGCTCATTGTGTGCCTAAGAATACTCAGAAATGAAAGAGAACGGAAATTGGAACATGAAACACCTTTTCAAAAATTTCTAAAATAGGGCACTTCGCTTGAGCGTAGCTGTTGTAGCTCAAGCAGTATGCAAAACTCTATAAAAGTACTGGTTGCATGAATTTTACGCTCAAGCGAGATTTCTGTTGCGCGAGCGGTGAGTCTCGCAAAACAGGGCTCCGTTAGGCGTAGCTTTGGACGCTCGAGCCATCATTTAATTTTCTATAAAACTTCTAGGAGATCGATTTTTATGCTCGAGCGACACTTTCCTCGCTCGAGCGGACAAGCTGAATTCAAGAATTTCTAGAACTATGTTGGAAGTTTAAAACATGATTCCAACTGGTTTTTCTTGTATGTTAAGTCCCATATCTTGGCCAATTAACTTCTACCATGAAAATAAAAGTTGATTTCACAAAAATTGAAGTTTAATTCTCTATGAATTCTTCATACAAGCTCAAATCATTTCAATTTCATGTTCATGACCTTAAGGCTCATGCATTCGCGTTCTATATCTACATGGATTGACCATGCATGTGGGATATAGCTTCTTTCCTCACTTCAAATGCTACTAACCATGCTTAATCACATGAGATTGCTCAAAATTATGCATTTGGTACCATATTCCTCTTGAATTTGTCAAAATGATATTCAAAACTCTCATGCATGTGTGATCTTACATGAATTCTTGTTCTATCATCTTCAAAACATGTATTTAAGCCTCATAACCTCATTATTCATGGATGCATGTCTCAAATGACTATTAATTCAACTTGTTTAACATGCCTTACGCTCAAATATGATGATTCATAGCATTTTGTTACATTCATATAAATGTTGATTACATTTCATCCATTTTTCAACTCAAATCTTATTCTTAACTTCATATCATCTATGAATTCACTTAGTTATGGATTCAAACACGTGAATTGAGTTCAATTACTCACCTAGAAGCTTCAATTTTCCAAATTCTAGCTAGTTCTTGAGTTAATCCTCCCAGTTCTTGGATTCTCTTGCAAAATCTTCAAGGATGTTCTCTTCCTCTCTCTAGAATCGACTCTCTCTCTATCTCTCTCTCTCTCTCTCTCTCTCTCTCTCTCTCTCTCTCTCTCTCTCTCTCTCTCTTTAGAGTGTATATTTTTAGATTTTTGAGCTCATGAAGGGAGCTTAAGCACATTTAACTTCTACATATATGTTTTCCTAATCACAATTAATTAAAACTAATTAATTGTGCTCAATTTAATCTAATTAATTTGATCCGAATCAATTTTTAATTGAATTTCACCGTAGGCTCTAAAAATAATGCCAATCACAATAATACAGTCAATTTCAGTTTCTGTAGCTTCTACGGTCATCAATTTCAAATTATAGCAAAAGAGTAAATAGATTTTCCTACGGTGGACAGATATAAGATCAAATTCACATCTAATCACATAATTAGCATTCAAATTCACATCAAACACATAATCACAAGTATAATTGGTGATTAACAATATATCACAGAGCAGGGTTGTCACAATATATATATATATATATATTTGGGGTTAACTAAAGAGAATTAGCTCATTTTAAGCTCAAGAATTTTGTTGAAAGTTTACATGGAGAGAGATAAGCTTCATTCTATGGAGAGATAGGGCTAGAGAACATGGAATTTGACAAGGAAATTGGAGAATTGGCTAATACAAGTGTAATTGCAGACCTTAGGTAAGCTTTTTAACCTTAATTTATGAGTTTAAGTTAATGATTATGTGAATGCTAAGAGATTATGTGATTGATTACAAGAATTGAGCTTAGAATGAAGAATTGGAGGTTAATTCATACATGCATACATAGTTTAGTAGAGTTTCATGATTTTGAGCATGATTCATGTCATCCATGTTGAAATTAGAAGTTATATCATACATGCACTCATGATTCATACGAGGTTGAAGTTGGATTTCATGTTTTTGAAATCTTGGAAAAGAATTTGAAGACTATTGATACATGCATGAGAATTTGAGGTTCATTTTGAAGAATTCTTGAAGTTTTGAGCTAAGGGTTTGAAATTGAGTACATGATTATGTTTTTGAACGAGTTTCTAAGTGTTCTTTTAAGTTGTCATGAGCCAAGTGTAGACACCCCATTTTTTACGGCCCTTCAAGACTTGGATGTTCTTGCAGGTACTTCCAATGACGAGTCTGTTTGCTCGCCGAGCACTTGAAGTCCTCAGCGGAACGTCACAGCTTTGAGCCTTTCAAACCCTATATCCATTTTGTCTCATTTTTGGACTAGGCCTTTATCTTTCCAACCTGCAATCTCTGTTGGCCTGCCAGCCATCCTTGGAG
This sequence comes from Camellia granthamiana, assembly GCA_036172215.1. Lineage (NCBI taxonomy): Eukaryota > Viridiplantae > Streptophyta > Magnoliopsida > Ericales > Theaceae > Camellia > Camellia granthamiana. The sequence goes on from CM069903.1 coordinate 128,499,172, forward strand.
TCTGTCGGCCAGCACTTCATGTCTACCGGCCATTGATGTGCCTTGCCGGCCATCAATGATGCCTTGCCGGCCACCAGTGTTTTCTGCAAATATTTTATGTCAGCTGTGCCAATTGTTTGCACAGATGCTTGCATCTGTTCACACTTGGGCTGGATCTCCTTGTATAGATTTTATGTTTTCTATATATATGGGGTGTCCTCCCCCATTTTGGAGGGTTAGACAATTTGGGACCAAAATCTCTCTCTCTCTCTCTCTCTCTCTCTCTCTCTCTCTCTCTCTCTTGCAATTTTGTGCACACTTGCCTAATTACATCACTCTTTTGCATACACATCCTTAACCAAAATTGATCACCTTTGAGCTGAGGTCCCTTAAGGTATTGTTGGAGCTTTTGAAAGTGGTTTTGACTTGTATTTGTGCCTAAAGTTGTGCTTGGCTTCAAGAGGTATAACACTTGTCTTTTAAACTTGTTTTAGTACACTTGACTCTCTATCTTTTCCCACTGTTTTTGGGCCATTTTTGAGCTATAAAAATCTCTATTTTAATGGGATGGAATTGGCATTTTAAGCCATTTAAGGTTACAGGGGTATCTCACCCTTCTTTATTCCTTGCTTCTAAGGCTTTTGCACCTTTGTTTCCCACTTTCAAACCAACCTTTTTTGGGTTTTAACCACTGAATTTCAAAGTATTTTCAGTAGCAAAAAACATGTTTTGAAGTCCAAATTTAGAGGAGTTAGCCTCCCCTCCTGGTGTCTTGTTTGCTAGCCTAGTTGATGCCATACTTTAGCTTATTTTTCTAGCTTGTTGTAGCTATATTCCAGCATGTTTTTACCTTTGTTTTAGACTATTTTAGCTCTGTTTTGGGTTTTTTGGCTCAGTTAAGTATTGTTTTGCATGGTTGTAGTATAAAGGTTCTCACAAGCTCAGTGTTTTAGGCCATTAGACACCCCTTGTTTAAGTTGATTGTATGTTTTGGTGTTGTTTTGCACTTCATTTCAGCACTTAAAGCTCTGCAACCTCCCTCATTTCTTAACTTTTTTAAATTTGCTTTGAGGGTTGTTTCAAACTTGGTATTCTTTAAGCTTGAGATTGAGGTTCATGCTTAATGGTTTAATCCTCTTTTGAGGGTTCATTACCAATGGCATGAAACTTCTCTCACGCCTTAAACTACTCTTTGTTTGACACTTCCTTCCCTTTAGAAGACTTTAACTCACCTTTTGGACTTAACTGAATTAAGGAATGGTTGGTAAAGTAAAATGAGTAATTAAAACTTGGAACTAAAGTGAGCCAAGATAAGAATTTAGTTGGGTTTTTTTTTTTTTTTTTTTTTTTTTTTGGATGTGTTCAATCGGATGTTAATTGAACACATGGAACTTGGACCATTTCATACTTGCTAGTAATGAAATGATCCAAGTCGCCAAGGTCAACTTCTTCCCTTGATTTTTTATGAAAGGGAGGAGGTTTGTGTCTCATTTTGCATTTATTAAAGTTGCACTTCTTGAATCACAAGGCATTGTGCAATGAAATTACTTGAGTTGGTGGTTTGCGGCTTAAGTTCACAACTCCTTAGATTTGTCCACGAAAAGGAGGGGTGAATTGTGCAGACAATCCTTGGAAATACCCTTTCTTTGCTTTGTTTGTCCTCTGTTGCAACATGATGATCCAGTACATCAGAGGCCAGTAGATGGCCGGCAGTGCACCATAGATGGCCGGCAGACCATTTCCATGGCCAGCAGGTGGCTGGCAGCCTTTACCAGTGGCCAACAGGCCACTAATGCAAACCTCAATAGAATGTTGGTAAGGTGGAGCAAAATGGTTCTGGAAGTGTTCAACTCTGCAAACAGAGGCTTTCGAAAGCAAAGCGGAGGTCTTTTCGGGTGATATCCGAGCATGTGCATCTTCCATTTCTTGAGTCGGAGTAGTGGCAACGTAGTTAGAGACTTTAATTACTTAGTTTGCTTACATTTGTGTTGTAACTTAATTAGTTAGCTTACTAGTTAGTTCATTCAAGCGCTGTAATAATTAGTTAATTAGTTTAACTATTTATTTCATTTGGTTTGTGTGGAGAAGTGGTTTGGAAATACTCTTCAGATCCTGGGAGACGCTGCTTATCCTCAGCTAGTCACCTGAAAAGATGGAAACACTCCGGTTGGGGGTGCCGAAATTACCACTCCGACGGACAAGTTAGTTCAGACACTCAAGATAGCTTCTTGTCTAAGTTCAGTGGAGTGATTCTTACATACCTACTAAATATCTTGTTCCTGTATTTATACCTGTTTCCCTCGATCCTCGGGGCCTGGGCCTACTTTTTTATCACTATCCTTTACATTATCCGGCTCCAATGCTATACACTTATTCGGCCCAAATATTGTATTCGGACACGGCCGATTATTATCAGTCCTGAATTGCGCGCCTTCTGCCTTTGTCAATTATTCGGCTCCCACAATTGCCCCCCGAACTCCCTATTGACAGTAGTTAATCGGCATGTTTCGTCTTGAATTGGAAAAGTTAAAACTGGTCAGGCGACTTCGCGTATCCCAATATAGATGTCAGGACGCGCACACATTTTCGTTCATCATTACGCTTTCCCGCCTCAATCGTGCGTTTCGCATTTATTATGATTCGAAATTCCAGTCTTTTCGAATACACAGTTCTTCGAGTATTCAAGACTCTTAGACCGCCAGTAGATATCCCTTCTCTGACTCACATGCTCTACAAACCTCGCCTCCGTTTGATCTTCGTAAGTCTTCTTCTCCCTTCTTTACGATCCTATTTTCTGTTTGTCGTTTTGATTCCAGCGAAAACTTGAATCCCTGCGAACATGGCTAAACACTTGAAAGAACTCCTTTCCGAGGGTCGTATTTCCGGATTCCGGAGACATTTTTCCATTCCCGACGACGTCCACTTATCTCTTGTAACGAACAGTACCCTTGATATGGAGAGAGAGGATCAGAATACGATCGTCTTCCCTCTTTTACGCATAGCGGAGGGCGGAGTCCGTTTTCCCCTACACCCACTGCTTAGGGCTGTCCTTCACTATTGGAGTCTGATTCCTTCTCAACCTAACGTCAATTTCTTTCGAATCATCATGGGGGTGATTGAGTTGAATCGGCGTCTTAGGATCAACCTTGGCATTTCGGCGATTCGGCACTGCTACGCTTTGGCCAAATCTTCCAGTCGGCTGGGGCGATACTTTCTCAGGGCCAAGGACACTGACCATCACTTGATAACCATGCTTGCCAGTTCTGGTAAGAGGGTTGACGACGTAATGGTCAATGTCCAAGGTAACTGGGAGTTCGGTGAAGGTGAAGACCGCCTAGATCCTATTCCCAGACGAAAGGGTGATCCAGGTTGCTGCGCGACGCCTTGTTGTTTGTTGACTTACCCTTCACTCAGCTTTTCTCCCTTTAATCGCCCCTTGTTCCTTGCAGGTAACAGATTGAAGAAAATTCTTCCAGCAACCGACGGGGCGGTTCTTGAGGAGATCAAGTCTGCGCTCAGATACTTCGGCCGTCCAAATGTACAAAAGCAAGGGAGAGCGGCTCACATACTCCTCTGATACGAACCGACTTACACTACATTCTCGGCTGCGGAAGGCATTCCAATTCCATCCGGCAATCAACACCTTTCGGCTCTTATCTTTCCCAGCTTCAAGAACCTTAGGCAAATTGGCCTCGAAGATTCGGATCCAAGGGCAGAGGCTAATCCGGTGGTAGAGGTAGTTGTCGAACCAACCAGGGAGGTTGCTGAGGGGGCCGAAGAGGTCGACGAAGCGATATGCTCGGCGTTTGAGGCTGCGAGACTTAACCGGCCTTCACTGTCCACTTCAGGTCGGGCAGAGTTTTCATCCGAAGATATTTTTACAAATTTGGGGGACCTACCCGGCGATATTTTTGAAGTTATGGCTGGGGAAAGCCTTACGCAGATGGCCCGAAGGAAAAATGCCGACTGAATGGCTGCTCGAAAGAAGGCCGAGGCCGCCCATTCTGAGCCCACCTTGATTAAAAATTTCGTACCCGTTATTGAAAAGACGATTCAGGTCGCTGAGACCAAAACTTGGGAAGAGATTGAGGAACAGGTCATTGATGAACGGCTGATTCCGGAGGAGCGGGGCGAAAAGCGTAACGCCGAGGGAGAGGCTGAGTCGGAAATTAGCCTTGCTTCCAAACGGCCTCGTTTAGAAGAGTCGGGTGTGGCTGCGCCTTTTATCGTTCGACCTAAGATCAAAGATACGCCGATCTCTTCCGATGCCACAGCCATTGAGGATCCAGCCGTGGCGTTGAGCCTCACGGCGTCAATTTCCTTGCCGGCTGACGTCGCAGCCTTTCGCGTCGTGCCGAATGTTATGGCCGTAGCCCTATCTGCGCAGTTAGTGTTCCTGGTTAGTGGCCATCTCAAATTCTCTTGACCTTGTTTTCGTTAAAGATATCTGACAATCCCAACTTGTTTTGCAGACTATTGGCAGGATCGCGGACCTAGGCCGCCGCCTCCATGATGCCCTCGGCAGAGTTGATCGTTTGCAAACGGAGGCGGACGGTCAAAAGAGTAGGGCCGAATTTGAAAGTATGAGAGTCGCGATGGAGGGTGCGTAAGCTAAAGTAGAGAAAGAGATGGCTCACTCAGCTGAACAACTCCGCTCTGACGCTGAGAGTAGGGCAAATGCGAGCGAAGAATCGCTCAAGTTAGCCAAGGGGGCGCTTGCCAAGGCAGAGGTTCAGTTAGCGGAGCTCAAGGCCACCAAGGAGAAAGCCGATTCTGAAGCTTCTACAGCATTTGAGGCAGGAAAAAGCGCCGCCTTCACCGAATATGTAGATGAAGTCCCTAAATTCGAGAATCGGGGGTTCAAACATGGATGGCTCAAAGCCCTTGCTGCCACTGGAGTTACATTGGCCTTGCCAATTCCCTACGAGCAAGTGGACGTTGAGCCACTTGAGTCTGACCCCGAGGACTGATTTGGGAGTCATCTCGTTTGATTTTGATTTAAGTTTTTGTTTGGTAGACTTTTGATTTTGATGTAAGTTTTTGTTTGGTAGACTTTTGTTTGCTCAGGCTAGTTTTCATGTATAAATTGGTTACTATTTGCGCTCAATTTATTAATGAAAACGGCCCTGGTATTTCTCCACTACTTGTTCATGGTTTGTGAAGTTATGTTAATGAAGAATACTTTGTCTTTCATGAATTTGGATAGAATCGTTGCGGTTTTAGCTTTCAGAAATTGAATATCCAATGACAATATTGAATTATCATTCATGTGCTGCGTATTGTGGGTACTAGGCCGAATCGATTGATGAGTCTACCCTTGCCGAATAGATTGATGAATCTTCCCTTGCCCCAGGCGGTGTGTGATCGTTCTGGCACCGTATGGAACGACCTTAAGATTTGTGAAGGGTCGATCCATGGGCCGGCTGGGGTACATAAGCCGAATAGGTTGATGAATCTGCCCTTGCCCCAGGCGGTGCGTGATCGTTTTGGCGCCGTATGGAATGACCTTAAGATTTGTGAAGGGTCGATCCATGGGCCGGCTGGGGTACATAAGCCGAATAGATTGATGAATCTGCCCTTGCCCCAGGCGGTGCGTGATCGTTCTGGCGCTGTATGAAACGACCTTAAGATTTGTGAATGGTGTAGACACCCCATTTTTGACCGCCCTTAAGACTTGGGTGTTACTAATGGTTTACTTGGTGGTAAAAGGTATGCAGGGCAAAGGTTCAATTTCTTCGGCAAGGAGAGGAGAAAACTAGTTTGGGAGAAGTTCGGCGTGAATCCGGGTAGAAGAGGGTCGAGCAGCCCTCGCTGAATCGGGCTTATGCATCTGCATACTTAGATTTTAGCTATGAGGCCACCACCGTTGGAAAGCTTACTTCCGGGGCTTCATTTTGCACTCAAGAATCTTCCAAAGCCAAATCCGGGAGCGGGAGATATGATTGGTTGAAGTTGGGCATCATCCCGGTTGGATCGAATCTGCGCGGCTTCACCAAAAAGGGCATAACTTTTTGCACAGGAGGAATTTTAATGCAAGGTTTGCGGCATTGGAAATCTAACTTCCGGGGCTTCAATCTAGACACCCACCAGCCACTTTTTGACCTTACCGGCCACCTACTGGCCAAACATTTAGCCGACCGGCCAGAGAAAATAGCAGGTCGGCCAAATATTGTGCCGACCGGCCATTTATTTGGCCGATGACCTCCTTTCATGGCCGGTATGACCCTTTTACACCCTTCAGGCATGGTGCGTGCCAGCTGTGCCAGCTGGAGTGCACAGACCCGACCCCCCATATATTTGTGTGGTTGTTTTGCACCTTTGACCACCTTTGACCCCTCTTTTTGCACCCTTTGCTCAAGGCTTCTTGAGGAAGCCTTGACCCCTTGTCTTGGCTTCCCCAAGAAGCTTGCACCCTTAGCTCAGCTTCTCTTGGAAGCCTTGACCCCCTTGACCCTTCCTTTAGCTTCTCTGTCACACCCCAAACCCGCCCCTAAAAGTTTGGGCATGACCCATTCGAAAACAGACACTAATCCTGTTATATATATCATACGGGGCCTGAACGGAAGCATTCAATAATATAAACTACATAGAATAACATCCATTGAGCTATTCCTAACATGTCAGGATCTCAACATCACACTAAGTAAATATTATACAGAAAGTTTACACACATATGCCTCGACTCATCCCCACAAATAGGCGTATAACAAAAATATTAATGAAGAAGGAATTATATACAATCAACCATAAATAGACGTCCTAAGTATAAATAAAAACTCAGCAAAACTTTACATAATGTACGGCTTCAGGTGGTGCCTAGACGCATCAAAGTTGACAAGAGAAATACAGGCCTTAAAGTTAGGACTGAACTCCTGGTTGGTTACCTACAGAAATAGACAGACAAAATACAGAATGAGCGAACTCAGTGAATAATAGTACATAAATAATGCAACGTTTAACCTGAATAGTCAGACATATAACTACAGATACAGATGATTAACTACATTCCGTGATTATTTCCAAAACAGCCATGGGTCCACTCTCCGTAACAGAATGGCTTTAAGCCCAGTATATACAGAACAGCCATAGGCCTACAGATGCAGAACGACCATAGGTCCAGAAATATCAGAAGTAACAGAAATAACAGAAATAATAGAATTAACAGAAATAACAGAAATAACAGAACTAACAGAAATAGCAGAATTAACAGAAATAACAGAATTAACAGAAATAACAGAACGCATCAGCTTGGGGTAACAGAACGCATCAGCCTGGGGTAACAGAACGCATAAGCGTGGTAACATAATGCATAAAGCGTAGGTAACAGAACGCATAAAGCGTGGGTAACAGAACGCATAAAGCGGGGGTAACAGAACGCATAAGCGTGGTAACAGAACGCATAAAGCGTGGTAACGGAACGCATAAAGCGTGGGTAACAGAACGCATAAACGTGGTAACAGAACGCATAAAGCGTGGGTAACAGAACGCATAAGCGTGGTAACAGAACTAACAGATGTATGGACTCAAGAGGTGGCTCGTACGGATTCTAGAGGTGGCTCCCACCAAGGTGTAACACTTAGTTCCGTACAGCACTTTGCTCCATACCAGAAACATCATAATAGATTAATACAGATAAACATATTCTTCCCATTAATCACATAAATAAACAGATGTATTATAAGTTTAGCAGAACGTTGCTGATATTTGTTAGCAAAAGGTGAACACATTTCACAGATTGAACACTTTCAGAAATACGTAGATACCATGATTCCATACCATAAATTAATAGATCTCGGAACAAGCCACAAAGCAGAATAACTTCAGATATCATCAGAACTGACTAGTCCCAAGTTAGACAAAGGCATACAGATTCTTTCATATCATTTACATGAGTTAACATAATTAGTTTACGTTTAACAGAATACCAATGGTAATCATTAGCAATACCTATAAGGTATCTCACAATTGTACATGTGCCATCGCAATGCTATTTGTATGGACAAAATAATTATCTTATAACAGTCTTAAACCATCCTTGATAAAACTAAATAGTTCGGGATACATAAGCATAATTGTTCCATTTGTTCACCATGAATTATTAAGGTTAATCTACGGATAACAGAATATTAATAACATCTTTTAACAGTAAATTAAACACAATACTATATAGGTTATGGCACATTACCGATAACCATTAATCGTAGGCGGAATACATAATAGTTTCAGAGTCATATCAATGGATGCCAAATCCTTCTATGTTCACACCAATTCTTAATTACAAACATGTTAGCATAATTGCCATGGAACAACAGAATGTAAATAGTAACAATAATTATTAACGGTAATTGATGTACATTTATAGTACTATTACTCACAGTGTTCAGGTGCTTGGTCCGCCCCTGTAGCTGACCCTATACAATTCACGTAATTCAAACATAATTCATCATAGTCTATTCAATTCAATATTAGTTAACACAATATAATCCAACAAAGTCAACACCACTTAGTTCATTAACACCATTTGCAATTCAACATAATGCAAAATAAATCCTTGAATCATATTCCAACATTCTAAAACCAAGTTCATATCATCTATATCATTAATAGATTATTTCCCAATTTTCCCCTTCACATTACCGCATGAATTACAATGTTTATACCATAGTTCATTCGCAGATTTTAAACATAATTTTCAAGTATCACCAAATTCCAATTAAACTTGCACATATGTAATTCAACCTACTAATTTCATGATTCTACTTCCAATTTGGGCCAAATCATCGATTAACATCATTACCCAACCTAGGGTTTCAAGAAAACATTGAAATTCAAGAAAAATTCAAACTTATTAACCCATCACTTTTCATTCCAATTTTTCCAATGATTATACACCTAGGATACATGGTCCATCATTTTAACCCATCAATTTAACTCTCAAGATTCCTTACCTCAAGAATTAAGCAAGCCTTGGTGAGATTCCTCCATAATTTTGGAATTCCAATCGGTTGCAAATGTTGATCTTCATGCCTTCTTCATTCCTTGGTGGAAAATCTTGATCAAAACTTAGAGAAATGGTGAGGATTTGGGATCAAAACCCTAGGGTTTTCGGACCTAGGGAGAGAGGAGAGAAGAGGGGAAAAGAAAATGTGGAAAAAGATAACAAAAACCCGTTTTTAAGTTGCTGTCCCGCTATTCCCGCTCGAGCGTCCCTATTCCCGCTCGAGCGGACCTGCTCCCAGCACAGATTCCGAAATTTCAAACATGCATAACTCTCCCATCCGGACTCCGTTTTAGGTCGTTCTTGTGTCCAAATTGAAGCCCCGGAAATAAGCTTGCCAATGGTTCTAACCTCACATCCAAATTCAAAGTGTGGAAAAATAAAAGGACAAAAGAGTGACGGCTGGTCGCAGACAAATTATTCTAATTAAAGCTTTTGGTCCAATCTTACTTTACTATCATATTACCACCTCAACCAATACTCCAAAATAAAATAAGAAAGTTCCAAATATACTAATAAAAATGTCCAAAAACAAACCCATGTGCCTCAGAAATACAACTCAACCAGGAGACCCGCTCGAGCGCCCAACCTTGCGCTCGAGCGTGCAGACTAACAAAGCTGTCCGCTCGAGCGTAAACTCCCCCGCTCGAGCGGAGAATCACAACTCCTAGAATCTCAGGCCGTCTGCAAAATTGCTAGAAACCCCAAAAGTCCGCTTGAGCGTTAACTCCTCCGCTCGAGCGGAGGGAAAAATTCTGGGTCGTTACATTCTCTTGTAAGCTTTAAGCCCTTTCATTGTCTATATAAGAGACCTCCCTTCTCCTTTGATTTGGTTCAGCAAAAAGCAGACCTAGGGCATATATATCTGATATATATACACCCTCTCTCTCATCCTTGGTGTGTGTTTAAGAGCCTTAAAGTGTGTTTTGACCATAGTATTGCACCAACACACACACCATTACACCACACTTCGACTTGAGAGGCCTTGAGGGTTTGTTCTTGGAGTTTTAAGCTGATTTTGGTCACAAGAAGAGGTCTGACCTTGCTGTTCATCAAAGGTTCTTCAAGGGTAACTTCTTTGCTTTAGTTTCCCCAATCTTGCATTAGCTTTTGACCTATCTTGCATGATGATTTAAGCTTTGTGCATAACTTAAAAAAGTCTTGTTTTTAGTTCCTTTTTAAGTTTGTTCAAGAACACTTTTGTGTTTGGGGTTGTCTACCCCCTCTTAGGCCTTGTTTGGCCTCATTTTTGTGCATTTTTAGTGAGCTCCGGGACCATCTTGTTTGGGCCTCCTCACCACTGAAATCTTGAGGGATTTCAGTGGTGAGGATGGTGGTTTAAGGTCCTAAGAAGGAGAGGGCCATCCCCTCTCCTTGTTGTCTTGCTTGATGCCCTTTTTGGCTTTACAAAGGGGCCTATATTTGCACACTTCTTGAGCTCAGTTCAGGCATTTTTCAGTGGGTTTTAGGACCCCTATAGGCCATTTCCAGAGTTGGTTTGGCTTTGTTGAGTGTCCATCTTGTATATGCTTAATAACCCCTTGTATAGCCCTCTAAAGGAGCTCATCATTTTTGCATGTGTTGGCTTCATTTCAGAGGTTATTTGGGCATATTTTCACATATTTAGTTCACTGAGTTTTGCTAGTTTGATGAGTTCTCACTTGCTTCATACACTTGCCATGTAAACCATGTTTACTAGTCAAATTTGTATGCTATTTTAATCCATCTTGCTAGCACTTTTTGGCCACACTTTGAACTAGAAATGTGCATATTTTGGGACTGCCTTAGTTCTGTCTTCATGCTTCATGATCAAAAAATGCATGCTTTGTATAGCTATAGGTCAATACATGTGCCTAGTTTTATGTTTCGGGATTCATCTCATGCATCGGGTGCCATGTTTCCATGCTTCGGGGCTGTTTAGCATCATGATTTAGTACTGAAGTTTGCATGTTTGCATACCATGTTCCATGCCTTGCCATGCTTTAGTAGAGTGGCATTTGATGCCTTAGGTTCGGTCCTCGGTTTGCGTGCACGTGTGCACGTATTTCGAGTGTCTCATTTTCATCTAATGGCCACTGATTTTGGCATACTTGCAAGCTATCAATGTTAGTTTAAGACCATCATCGCATGTTATTGCATTCCATGTTTGCTTACATATTTAGGTTGCGTGCCTAGTATACATTGCTCATTTGAATGTTCATGTTGCATACTTAGCCTCCATGCCTAGGTTGCATTTCATTGAGCATGCATCCCTTGCCTCTTGATCAATCATGATAGGGGTTGGGGCCCTTTGATGTGTTTTGTGCTTGCATTTCATTTGATATTGAAGTTGCACACTTGGCTTTTGGGCCATCATGCATTGAAATGCGTGATTGATGGCCCGAGAGTCGAGGGCCACACTCCCTTGAGTCCATTACATGATAGGGAGTGTGTCCGTGCATACATTTGCCTGAAAATTCCATGCCATACACTGCTTGCCCTCTGCTGCTGTCAATTGCAGGTTTTGCAGAAAGCTTTGGCCGGTCGGCTAAATACAGTGCCGATCGGCCAGTAATCTGTGGCCGATAGATTAAAAAGTGGCCGATGATCATCCCATTTGGCCGGTGGTGTTTTTACTTGGTCGGTGGTACTCCTCAACATCCAGAGAGCATACCCTTGGACTTTGGCAGTCCTCAGAGGAGCAGGGCAGTGTAAACAGAGGCAACAGTGCTATGGCAGCGAGTTTCCGGGCGAGACGAGGCAAGCATGCATCATTCGCGTATTCCGAGGCGGGGCTGTGGCCACCTTATTTCTGCATTTAATTTGTTAATTAATTAGAAATTCTGTAATAGTTAATTTAGTATTATTTATTCGGACTGTAATATTTATTCGGACCCTCCGAGCGAGGGCAATTGTGTAATAAGTGTGTGTGAGTGTGTGTATGTCTTCCAACCCCACGTCTTTCTTCCCTTTTATTTACTAGCTTTCGATGGTTAGTTTAGGGCATATTCAAATTAGCATACAGTATGATAGCATGTTTGCATTCATTCATCTGTTTTGCATGCACTGGGCTCGGCGCATCATTCTAACCGCATCTGTATTTCAATTCCAAATCGAATACGTGTTAGTTGTAGCATTTCACATGTCATTGTAGATTAGCCGAGCCTATTTTAGTTGCATTTTTCATGTGTTGCATTAGCCATCTTAAACATGAACTAGGATCATGCATATGATTACTAACTAGTTTCTGTTTTGGCTTGGAGTACTCTGTAAGTTCTTTTGCTTTAGCATACCGCATGCGTGCGAATGTTGCCATAATAGCATGATTACCATGAGGCTAGCTGCTTATGTGATATAACTGCTTGAATGCCTGTGGATGGAGGTTGAATTACCTAAATTGGAATAAATGCATTGAAACTGTGAGTTTTAAGCCCACTAAATAGTGGCGAAACCATCTTTTCTAAAGCCCACTTGAGGGTGGCAAAATCTGTATTTTTAGCCTACTTGCGAGTAGCAAACCATTTTCAAAACAAACATGAAATGTTTTGTTCCAATTTAGGCGATTTGGTCTATATTTGTTTGCTGCGCACATAGCATAGTAATTCTAGGCTAATAAGCGGAATAAGAGCATATAATGTTTTCAAAACAAGATATCACGGTTAGTAGAGGTCGATCTTTGATCGAGCGAGAGGGGGTGCTCATAGCTGACCTTCCCCAATCGTACCCAAGTTCCCGAGCCAAGGCAACTTTGGTGATGATGGACATGTGGCCTTTGGCACCGAGTCAGGGTTTCCTAAATTCCCCCATTAAAAAATATTTAGGTGGCGACTCTGTATCTGGCAAAGCAGTCCATGTTTGGCACTTCTTTTCTAAAAATCTGTTTTCTCAAAACGATTTGCCGGATTTGGACTCTTTGGTTCAAATTAAGAACCGTGACAAATTGAGTCCTGAACTGTAGTAGACCCAAAAGCCAACAGAACGGGACTCATCCTCCCGGGGCGTTCAGGGACGTCTACAAAGGGTCGATCCATGGGCCGGCTGGGGTACATAAGCCGAATAGATTGATGAATCTGCCCTTTCCCCAGGCAGTGCGTGATTGTTCGGGCGCCGTATGAAACGACCTTAAGATTTGTGAAGGGTCGATCCATGGGCCGGCTGGGGTACATAAGCCAAATAGATTGATGAATCTACCCCAGCTGGGTTACATAAGCCGAATAGATTGATGAATCTGCCCTTGCCCCAGGCGGTGCGTGATCATTCTGGCACCGTATGAAACGACCTTAAGATTTGTGAAGGGTCAATCTATGGGCCGGCTGGGGTAAATAAGCCAAATAGATTGATGAATCTGCCCTTGCCCCAGGCGGTGCGTAATCGTTCGGGCACCGTATGAAATGACCTTAAGATTTGTGAAGGATCGGTCTGCCCTGGCCCCAAGTGGGTCGGCGCCGAGCGTGTGAGGTTTTTACAATTAATGAGATGGCCTCGAGGGTGCTGCCTCTTTACAGGATAAATGATTAAAGGTAAAACTTTTATGAGCATAGCAGACAATTGACTCCATCGTTTGAGGGTATCGAGTGAATGTCGAACAGACTCTTCTTTAACAGCAGAGGGGAAGCAAAGACGCTGGCTGAGCTGGGTGGAGACATGAATCGAAGTAGTGACCCTCCGCGCACAGGGAGCAGGAGTTCCAAGGATCGAGAGCGGCGTCAGTCTCCTCGACGTCGAAGCAGGTCGCCCAGGCGGGACAACCAGTCGCAAGGCAGAACTTCCCAACCTCAAGTCGAGAGGGCACCTGAGGCGAATCCGTGCCCATTAAGCTTCGCGGTATTTGTGGGGAATAGACCCATGACGGAGGCGGACTCGATCGTTCGAGACCCAAATGTAGCGGTCAAGTTTTCTCGACAAATTTTCCCGCCTGAGGTTAAACAATCGATGGTAGGTCGCCAGGACTACGAAGTGTTTTGCGAAGGCGTTCATGGGGCGGTGAAGGGGCTGTACACTGCCTATGAAATCGGCATGCGGTTGCGCGCTGCCCGCCGAGAAATGGAGAGGAAGGATGAGCGTATTCGAAGTTTGGAGGCCCGCGCGGAGGCGGCTGAGCGCGAGTTGAGGAAGACCAAGGCGGCCCAGGCATAACCTGCCGAGCAGGGAAACCCAATCGTGGAAGAGAGGGTTACCAGCCGGCTCATCAGCTCTGCACTTGCCGATCGTGAGACGACGAGTATGTTCGCAATGGAGAGCGCAAAGGGAAGGTCCTATGAGAAAGGTTTCCATGAAGGCCGAAGAGTCAGAATCGAGAAGACCAAGGAAAAACTGGCCGAAGAAGTTTGCCGATGTGAGAATCGTGGATTTAGGCACGGTTGGATCAAGGCATGTCAAGCCGCAGAAACTCTTCGAGCGGCAGGCATTGAGTCGGCATCACCACTCTATCACAGCAAACATTTTCTGTTTTCTGCTTTTGAAGTCGAGAAGAGTGATGATGAGGGTGACGCTGCATAGTTATATTTATTGTAAGGCTGAAACGCGGATCACATTCAAAACTATGTAATTTATCGCTTGTTTTGTTGAATAAATATGAAAAACGTTCTGTCACAAATATTTTATTACAGTTCGTATTCGGCATGTATGTGTTTTGTTTTATTGTGTTTGAATGAATTTATAAGCGTTGACCGGCAGGGTCAATCCATACGTGATAGTCGTTTATTGCTGACAGGCTATTGTAACCTGAAGCCAAAAGCCGGTAGGCAGAGTGGCTCTGGCAAGTTCAACTCGGCCCGGGGCCTAGATTTTTGGCCAATGCACGTGCTTCAAAAAGTCGTTTGGATAACTTACGCCGTGGCGAATGTCAACCGACGTTTTGCTTATGGAATTTAGCGTTAGTGAAATCCCCTCGGGATTGGGGTCTCGAGATCGCTGCCAGTATTGAAAATAAAAGGAGTGGGCGCTTTGTGCAAATAAACAATCGCTTATGTAAGGTGGGTTACGTGGGGATGTTAGTTAGAGGCTGGAGTTTAGCCGACCTTGGTGTCGCCATGGATCGTGGCGGAGGGGCCATCCGTATGGGAAGTAGGGTGTCCGAAAGTTGCCATGAACCTTCAAGTCGTCGAAGCAGATCACCCCGAAAGGAGAGGCAACGACCGTTAGATTTATCCCTCCTTGTCCTGGATCTTTGCCTTGACATTGTCAATGGTATCAAGGGAGGACTTGGGCACAGTTGGCTCGAGGCATTGCAAACCGCGGAGGACTTCTGGGTGACGGGAGTTGATTCGGCACTGCCGCTTTACCAATGCGTCTTCTCCCATTTTTGGCGTTTCAAATTGGAAATGAGTATTGTAGTGCTCAAATACGAGTTGCGTTTATATAACAAGTGTCTGATTAAATAAAAATTGTAATGCTCAAATGCAAATTGCGTTTATGTAACAACTGTTTGCTCGAATAAAAAGTTGTATTTCAAACATTTGTGTCTTATGCTGAAATTTTTTTTTTTTTTTTTATTTGCGTCTTGCCTTGACACTGTCACTGATTGACAAGTTTTGTTTTGTTCGTGCCAAAGGGTATTCCGAATCAGGAGGCTTAATCGGGCCTAAGGTGTCATGCACCAAGGGGGGCTCCGAATTCGGAGACTTAATCGGCCCTAAGGTGTCATGCACCAAAGGGGGCTCCGAATCCGAAGACTTAATCGGCCCTAAGGTGTCATGCACTGAAGGGGGCTCCGAATTCGGAGACTTAATGTGGCCAATCGTGATATCCACGAAGGGCGCTCCGAATTCGGAGACTTAATCAGCCCTAAGGTGTCATGCACCAAAGGGGGCTCCGAATCCGGAGACTTAATCGGCCCTAAGGTGTCATGCACCGAAGGGGGCTCCGAATTCGGAGACTTAATGTGGCCAATCGTGATATCCACGAAGGGCGCTCTGAATCCAGAGACTTAATCGGCCCTAAGGTGTCATGCACCAAAGGGGGCTCCGAATCCGGAGACTTAATCGGCCCTAAGGTGTCATGCACTGAAGGGGGCTCCGAATTCGGAGACTTAATGTGGCCAATCGTGATATCCACGAAGGGCGCTCCGAATTCGGAGACTTAATCAGCCCTAAGGTGTCATGCACCAAAGGGGGCTCCGAATCCGGAGACTTAATCGGCCCTAAGGTGTCATGCACCGAAGGGGCTCCGAATCCGGAGACTTAATGTGGCCAATCGTGATATCCACGAAGGGCGCTCCGAATTCGGAGACTTAATCGGCCCTAAGGTGTCATGCGCCAAAGGGGGCTCTGAATCCGGAGACTTAATCGGCCCTAAGGTCTCACACACCGAAGAGGGCTCCGAATTCGGAGACTTAATGTGGCCAATCATAATATCCACGAAGGGCGCTCCGAATCCGGAGACTTAATCGGCCCTAAGGTGTCATGCACCGAAGGGGGCTCCGAATTCGGAGACTTAATGTGGCCAATCGTGATATCCACAAAGGGCGCTCCGAATCCGGAGACTTAATCGGCCCTAAGGTGTCATGCACCGAAGGGGGCTCCGAATTCGGAGACTTAATGTGGCCAATCGTGATATCCACAAAGGGCGCTCCGAATCCGGAGGGAGACTTAATGTGGCCAATCGTGATATCCACGAAGGGCGCTCCGAATCCAGAGACTTAATTGGCCCTAAGGTGTCATGCACCAAAGGGGGCTCCGAATCCGGACACTTAATCGGCCCTAAGGTGTCATGCACCAAAGGGGGCTCCGAATCCAGACACTTAACCGGCCCTAAGGTGTCATGTACCGAAGGGGGCTCCGAATCCGGACACTTAATGTGGCCAATCGGGATATCGACGAAGGGCGCTCCGAATTCGGAGACTTAATCGACCCTAAGGTGTCATGCACCAAAGGGAGCTCCGAATCTGGAGACTTAATCGGCCCTAAGGTGTCATACACCGAAGGGGGCTCCGAATTCGGAGACTTAATGTGGCCAATCGTGATATCCACGAAGGGCGCTCCGAATCCGGAGACTTAATCGGCGCTAAGGTGTCATGCACCGAAGGGGGCTCCAAATTCGGAGACTTAATGTGTCCAATCGTGATATCCACGAAGGGCGCTCCGAATCCAGAGACTTAATCGGCCCTAAGGTGTCATCCACTGAAGGGGGCTCCGAATTCGGAGACTTAAATGTGGCCAATCGTGATATCCATGAAGGGCGCTCCGAATCCGGAGACTTAATCGTGAGATGAAGTTGAACGACAAAGAAAGATGGTTTGCATTGCAGAAGTGAAATATATACAAGTATCAAAGCCTACAGATCAGGTCAGTGACATGGTTTTCATAAAATCGCCGCTTGTGCCGATTGAGGGGAGCCACGGATCTCTTCAATGCCATGGGCTGTCGGGAAGCACATGAGCTGATGATAAGTGCTTGGAACGGCCTTCATAATATGTATCCAGGTTCGCCCCATGATGACATTATACGGCAAAGGGAGCTTTACAACCAGGAATTCTACTTCGACCGTTCTGGAGCCCGCTCGGACAGGTAGTATGATCTTCCCTAACGGGTATTCGGGATTCATATTAAAGCCAAACAATGGACGAGGCGCCAGACACAGATCCGACTCGTTGAGGCCGAGTTTGATGAAAGTTTGGTAATACATAACCACTGAAGTACTCCCTGGGTCTATGAGAATTCGTTCAATGGTGAACCGGTTTATGCGTAATCGAATGACCAATGGATCAATGTGGGGAGCTGTTGTGGCAATAAGGTCGGCGTCATGGAAAGCAATTGTCGGAGTTTCTTTGGGCCATTCAGTCAAAATACGTTGCCCCTGAGGGATTGGACGCGATTGAATCGTGTGCACGGTTGGGGGTGCAGGCAGGCTATAGATTTCATGGATCACGCCAAGTGGAGGAGAGTCCTGCCGTAAGGCTAGTGCCTTCGTTGGCTTGCCCTGTCTCACATACTGTTGCAGTCGGCCGTCTTGCACCAGTTCTTCCAGGTGATCTTTTAATGCGTAGCAACTCTCTGTTTCGTGGCCGTGATCTTTGTGATATTCACACCGCCGATCCCTTCTTCGCGTGTCGGGCGGTCCCACCATCTTTGACGGCCATTTGAAGAATGGAAGGTGTTGGATTTTGGTCATTATTGCAGCGATTGGTTCTGACAACTCTGTGTACTTTTTGTCAGCACGTCTTGAGCGTCTGCTGTCGACTTGCAGTTGCTCATTCGTCCGGTGGGGACATTGATCGCTTGATCGGCGGGTATCCCGCCTTTTGTCTCATTTAGTGCGTTGCCGAGGCTCTGGGCTAGGAGGTGGCGCGGAACTTATTGGTTGGGCAATTTCAGGGGGGGCTGTTTTGTTGGACATTTGGCCGGCCTTTATTCTCAAGGTATCGTCTTCCACTTTGCAATACTCTTCAACTTTCTTCATCAATGCCCAGACCGTTTTGGGGGGCCTTCTGGTCAGAGAACTGCGAAGAGGACTATCACAATGTAGTCCCATTTTGAAGGCAGTGATGGCCATGGAGTCATTACAAGCGTCGTCGACGAGGTTGAAGCACTCCCAATATCGCGCCGAGTACGCTCTGAGCGTTTCTCCTGACTGAATCTGCATAGCCCAGAGAGAGTCGGCCTGTTTCGGCTGTACCTCGTTGGTGATGAACCTGGCCCTGAAGAATTTCTGTAATTAATAAAAGCTTTTGATGGAGGCCAGCTCCAGCTTATAATACCACCTGACAGCTAATGGCCCCAGGCTGCTGGGGAATATGCGGCACATGAGGGCTTCGTTGTCTGCATGCAATGTCATGGCCTACTTGTAATGACGGATATGATCAGTGGGGTCTGATTTTCCATTGTAAAGAGTGAATGACGGAGCTTTGAACTTCTTGGGCAAGGCCGCCCTTGCAATTCATCGGACAAAAGGATCGTGCTGGTCATCTTCGTCTGAACTGCTCCTCATGCGCTTGTTCCTTGTATGTAGACTCTTTTCGGAGGAGCTGGAAGTTTCGGATCGTCCCTTCTTGGTGAGCTCCGTGGATAATGAATTGGAGTCGCTACTGGTATCCTTGGGCCGGGCTCGAGGTCGTTGTCCACCGGCCCTCGAAGGTCGTTCGGGATCTTGGCGCATGGCTTCTCTCGATTTTGCGACTTCGAGGGCCAAATCTTGACGGAGACGTTCATTATCAGCGATCATGTTCTCCAGCCTTTGTTCATTCTGCTTTGCTTGTTCCATGATCGCCTGCATTGTCTCTTGCGCTGAAGTCGTTGGTGAATCGAAGTTCAAGGCGCATCTTGTAGCGATGGTTTCTTTCCCGAGCATATTTGCTGGAGTGAGGTCATCTCCTTGTGTGGTCTCGTCAATGGCTACTGGAGGATCTTCAATCACACCTACCATGGATGTATTTGAGTATTCCCACAGACGGCGCCAATTGTGGAGAAGTGGTTTGGAAATACTCTTCAGATCCTGGGAGACGCTGCTTATCCTCAGCTAGTCACCTGAAAAAATGGAAACACTCCGGTCGGGGGTGCCGGAATCAGCACTCCAACGGACAAGTTAGTTCAGACACTCAAGATAGCTTCTTGTCTAAGTTCAGTGGAGTGATTCTTACATACCTACTAAATATGTTGTTCCTGTATTTATACCTATTTCCCTCGATCCTCGGGGCCAGGGCCTACTTTTTTATCACTATCCTTTACATTATCCGGCTCCAATGCTATACACTTATTCAGCCCAAATATTGTATTCGGACACAGCCGATTATTATCAGCCCTGAATTGTGCGCCTTCTGCCTTTGTCAATTATTCGGCTCCCACAGTTTGTAATAATTAGCTTAATTAGCTTAGCCTAGTTAGTTTTGCTTTATTCATTCAGACTCTCCTTCGTGAGAGCGTAATGTAATAATGTGTATGTCTTCTAACCCCACGTCTTTCTGCCTTTTATTTATCCGCTTTTGATGGTTAGATTAAGGACATGTTTCAATTAGCATGCCTTATGCTTTATGCTTGTATCCATTCATTCGTATTGCATGCACCGAGGCTCGGCGCATCATTCAAACTACATTGTCATTTCAATACTTTCTTTGAATACGTGCTTAGATTGCATGTTATCGAATTGATTCATATGCCATGCTTAGTAGCCGAGCCTAGTAATTGAATGTGTTGCATTAGACATCTTGGGTAGTTAGGAATCATGCATATTTTTCTAACTCATATCTTCTTAGCTTGGAGTACTAGGTGAGTTTTTAGTGTTTTAGCATACTTGCATGAGCGTGAGTGATTGCCATGACTAGCTGCTTACCATGAGGCTAAATGCTTAGTTGCTAAATTGTTTGAATGCCTATGGATAAAGGCTTGTACTTGAATTGGAACGATTCAATAAATGTACGTTTAAGCCCACTATGTCTAATGGCAAATTCACACTTTTAAACCCACTTTGTTTGGTGGCAAATTCGCAAACTCTAAGCTCACTTGAAGTGACAAATTCTAACCCTTTTTCCCAAAACAAACATGAAATTGAATTGTTCCAATTTGGGCAAACTAGTCTATACTTGCTTGTGCGCATCACGTAGTAAAGCTAGCTTAATAACTGGAACAAGAGCACATAATGTTCATAAAATAATATCATGATTAGTAGAGGCCGATCTTTGATCGGGTGATCCGGGGTGCTCAATCCATGACCTTCCCCTCTCATACCTAAGTTCCCGAGCCGAGGCAACTTTGCTGATGACAGACACGTGGCCTTTGGAACGAGTCATGGGTTTCCTAAATTTCCCCAAAATAAAATATTTTTGTGGTAACTCTATATCTGGCAAAACAGTTCAATTTTGGCATTTTTGATCCTGAAATCAATTTTCCAAATGACTTGCCGGATTTGGACTCTTTTGTGTTTATCAATTTCACATTGCACTTGTGAGACTAGATTCAGAATCGCAAGAGTCTAAACTATAAGGCTTATTTCCGAGCTTCCGAAAGGGGACGCAAAAAAGTCGAGCTACAGTTTCTAGCAACTCTGTTGGGGATTTAGAGAACTTGACTCGAACTCATGATATGATATTTTATTTACACTTATGTGTTTCTTTGCATTTGCATTTGCATTTGTGCACTTAAGTCACTGTGTTTTCTATCTACTATTCCTGAATGATTTGACGGAGGTTTGCTTGGACAAGCTTGCCAAAAGGCTGACCAGTTGTGGGCTCTGCCACGATGGGAACATAACCCTTGGATCTGGACTACCGCTGTACCGTTTGATCCTCCTTTCACTTCTCGGTGTTAGGTGCGAGAGGTATATTAGGTAGTCTTGCTGAGGTACCCTTTTTGACCAATCAGCCTAGTTGCATATTGAAAGCCATAGAGAATGTTCCAAACTAGGACAAGTTGCTTACCCAAATGCAAGATTGTGTGAAACCACTTTGCTTGAATAACTAACCCTAGTTCCTGACGAAACTAGGACAGGGTAACCCTATCCCATCATAGGGGTGTTTTGGCTCTCACTTAACTGGTATGTGCTTTTAGAGTGAAACTCTACAAGAATGTATCTATCAGTTGCAAGTTTGGGTATCAGAATTGGGGGTAGAAATCAGTGTTGAGTACAGTTCTACAGCTTATGATTACAACTGTGTCTTGTTCACATATGAGCTGAGGTGTTGTGCTGTCACGACCCGAACCTGCCCCCGTGGGTTAAGGACGTAACCGGCCAGTAATCATGAGATTACCTACGGCCTCAGACTAAAACAAACATAACTCGACAGAGTAAAGGGGCCAAACGGAAGCAAAAATTTAAAACTTTGTCCATAGAGCCGTGCTTATATGCGCATCAAACAAAACATACTCATATACGTTAATAACCCACGTCAAAAGTATAGTAGCATAAACTTCCTCACAACCAAGATCATCTAAACTGAGCCAACCCAAGACAGACTATATACAAATGTACACAAAGTCCTTGCCGAATATACAAAATATGATTACATAACAAAATGGCAAGGATGGGTCTCGCACGTGAGACACAAGGCTGACTCTCCAAACTCATGTTGTTTCTGGCAACTTCACTGGGGCTGGGTTTGTGCATCTCTTGGCTCACCTACAAACACATGAATGAGCGTGAGCGATGGCCCAGTGAATAATATCAATTACAGAAGTCATATACCCAACATGTAGAACAACATAATCCAAACGGCCTTGGGCCCAATTCATTTTCCTACTTAACATATGTACATTATACAAAGTTTAGGTCAAGTAACTGTAGTTCCAAACATACTGGCCTTTGGCCCATTCAAATTTCCATTTATGTCTAAACGGCCTTCGGCCCATTCATTTATGTCAAAACGGCCTTCGGCCCGATCATTCATGTCAAAACGGCCTTCGGCCCACTCATTCATATCAAAACGGCCTTCGGCCCACTCATTCGTATCGAAACGGCCTTCCGCCCACTCATTCGTATCGAAACGGCCTTCGGCCCATACATTCGTATCGAAACGGCCTTTGGCCCATTCAAACTTATCAAAACGACCTTTGGTCCATTTGTGTTCAACTTACATCCACAATCCCAATTAGCAGTTCACAAGCTTAAGGGAATAAACAATTGAACATTCATAAGCATTCAAATATCGATATTACTCACAGTGATCAGCTTGTGGATTTGCCCTGGAGCTTGACCCTACACATTCCATGAACACAAAAAAGGGTCATTAACAATTCAATCCGTTCCTAAATTCACATATTCCTCTTTAGGCTTTATTCTTATCTTATTAACTCATTTACAAAGCTTAACATATGCCTAAGAGTGCTTATAAGTGAAAGAGAACGGAAAACAGAACACAGAATGCAAAAACAGAATTTCAGAAAACAGGGTCCCCGCTCGAGCGTAGACTTCCCCGCTCGAGCGGACCCTTAAGGCCTGCAAAATTACTGGTTGCATCAAATCCCCGCTCGAGCGCGAACTACTCCGCTCGAGCGGACGTCCTGTCTACATAGCTCCCCGCTCGAGCGTCAACTTCCCCGCTCGAGCGGGAATCATGTCTGCAGAAAAAAAATACTGGGAGCTCGATTTCTCCGCTCGAGCGTCACTTCCCCCGCTCGAGCGGAAGTCAGAATCCTGGAAATTCCAGATTGTGTTCTTGAGCTTCATCTCGACATTCAAAGGCTCTAAATGCATGATTTCGGTCCAAACTTCATGTCACACCCCGAACCCGCCCCTAAAAGTTCGGGCATGACCCATACAGAAAACGGATAAATACCCTGGTATATACATCGTATGGGGCCTTGACGGAAGCAAAATGCATACGAAAATACAGATCAAACAATT
Organism: Camellia granthamiana; assembly: GCA_036172215.1. Taxonomy (NCBI): domain Eukaryota; kingdom Viridiplantae; phylum Streptophyta; class Magnoliopsida; order Ericales; family Theaceae; genus Camellia; species Camellia granthamiana. Next base: position 128,522,399 of record CM069903.1, read on the forward strand.
CCATTGAGCAAATTCTAACATGCCAGGATCTCCAACAACTCATGCGTTACCATAACCATAGGCTACATTCCAAAAAGAAATATGATTATAAACAGATAGAGACAAAACTAATATCCCTGGGTGACGTTAATGTACAAACATATCTACAGTCCCAGCCCTGACATTGGGCATAATCAAAAACATGAAAGTCATGTACACCAATCATAGATGGCACTCAAAACAAGCCGTCATCTTCACTAAACTTAACCAATAATTGGCCCGGTGTAGTGCCTGGACATGTAGGCTAACAAAAGGGAATCGGCGTCAAGGACTAGGGCTGACCACCTGATTGGTTACCTACAGAAACAGACATAACTGAAAGTGAGCCAAGCTCAGTGAATAGCAATACATAATTGAAACCATACTTAACTTAAACATAAACTCGTCATTGCTTATAAAGATGCAAAGTTCATAAGGTTAGTCTGATTCTGATCTGTATAAAGATATAACGGCCTTAGGCCCAAACTTGTAACATAAACATGGTGGCTAAAAGCCCTTGGTTCGTATGGCACAACGGCCCTTAGTTCATGTGGCACATCGGCCCTTAGTTCATGTGGCACAGCGGCCCTTAGTTCATGTGGCACAACGGCCCTTAGTTGAATTCAAGAGGTGGCTCGTACGGATTCTAGAGGTGTCTCACACTGTAGCACTTAGTTCCGTGCCTTACTTCGCACGGATCCTAGAGGTGGCTCCCAATGTAGCACTTAGTGCCGTACAGCACTTTGTTTCATGTCATATGATCGTATTGTCATTCTTTTTATCATTTCGTACATTCATAAATGCTGTACTATCATAGAATAAAATGCTAAAAGCATTCATTATCTGCAGTAAAGAGTACTACTACTCACAGTGTTGGGATGATGTGCTAATTCCTCCTGGAGTGTGTCCTACACACAATCATAACTTATACATTAGTTCTTTTTCTTTCATGGATTATGGTGACACCATTTCTTGAGTCATTACACTTTATATGAGATTATAATCATTTTAAAATCATTAGAAAAAGATTCTAACATTACTAGAGGGTCAAGCACGCAAGACCGAGCAGCACACTTTTTCCTGAAAACGACCTCCCTGCTCGAGCGCAACATTGTCCGCTCGAGCGGACTGAAAATTTCACAAAACTGCTGGGAGGTGGTTTTTCCCGCTCGAGCGGGCCTTCCTCCGCTCGAGCGGAGCAAGCGAATTCCTGAAATTCTGTTCTTCCCCAATCCGAAACCCTACTCCATTTCCTTGCCATTTTTATGCAATTCAAGCTTAAATTAATGCAATATTCATCAACATAACATGGATTCTTAATTAATTCAACAAATGAGAAGCTTAAACAAGCCATCTCTCTCTCTCTCTCTATTCCATTTGTGGGTTTGGATTCAAGCTCTTGAAACATAACATGATATTAACATAGCATAATTCCATGAAATGATGATCCTAACTAAAGATTGAAGTATAAATTCAATACAACACTTAAATTAGTTTCAAAACAACTAATGAATGAGAAATCCTCATAATCAAGCATAAGACAAACATGAATCCTCCATAAACATCCATTACAAGCTCTAAGTTGCCATACAAGAGGGGCTTGATCTTACCTTGAGTTAGAATCCACAACAACTCTAACAATTCCAAGCTCCTTGTTGGATTTCTTCTCCCCTAATTCTTCTTCTCAATTCTCTCTTATGTCTCTCCAAGGAAAGAACCCACGTTTTTTTCCTCAAGACCACACAAGACTTAGAGATATATATAGAATAGCAAAGAGCATATAAGACGAAAACGAATCGCTTTATCATTCCGAAATTGAAATTTCGTAAACACGCTTAATATTACCAGATAATTATGCTGAACACAGATATATAATCAATTTCAGTTAATTAAGCCATTAAGGCCTCCAACTTAGGACCCGAACGTTCTAATGGAACAGATACATTACTTGCTCAACAGATAGTCTTTCATAACATGGCATTATAAGCATATATTTGTACATATTAAGGAACTAAAAATGTACCAAAAATGTACCATAACACATATACGAGGGTCGGGTTGTTACACTTCACATAGTCATGTACTAACATGGTACAAACATAGAATTATAACATATTGAAGCTCAATTTCATAATTTATCTACATGCATGGCTCATTTTCCACCAAACTCATTACCAATGTAACCATTTCATGCATTCAAAGCTTCTACTTCCATGGATTGTACATGCATGTGACTTATAACCTTCATTCTCATCCCAAAATGATGAAAAGATGGTCAAATGCATGGATTTCAACCAAAATTGCAACATGAGTCATGTGATTCAAGCTCAAATATGCAAATTCAAAACAGTACATGCATGCATATATATATAGTCTTCAAATTCATCAAAACCAACTCCTTTCATGTTCTAGATCACAAATTAATCTTCAATTCACAAAATCACAACTCAAATTCATGAGTTACGGGTTGGTTACTCACCTAGGAGCTTTAATCTTCCAAACTCTAGTCAATTCTTGAGTTAAATCTTCAAATTCCCAAGCTAGAGCCAAAAATTGCCCAAGTCTCTTCCTCTCTCTCTCTATGGCCGGCCTCTTCCTCACTCTCAATTGTCTACTCAGATTTTTTTGAGTTTAAGAGAGCCAAATGAGGGTGAAATACAATTGTACAACAAGCCCCACTAACAATTATTTTAATATAAAATAATAGGGCACTTTTAATTCATCAATTTAATCAGTTTAAATCGACCAGAATCAATTTTCAATTAAATTTCACCATAAGCTCTAAAAATTATGCCGATCACAATAGCTTAATCAATTTCGGGTTCCGTGGCCGATAAGGCCCTCAATTTCATTCCCGAAACGGATTATTCAAACAGATATTCCTACGGTGAACAGATACGAATTCAAAATCACATATCATCACATAATGGCACACAAAATCATGCTAAACACATAACCATAAACAAATTAAGGGCCAATTTAGCATAATACAGAACAGGGGTATCACAGTCTTCCCCCTTTTAGGAAGTTTGGTCCTCCAAACTTAAGTTACCTTCGTCAGGAAACAAATGTGGGTAGCGTAATCGCATTTCCTCTTCTTTTTCCCACGTGGCATCCATCCCATAGTGCTCTTTCCATTCCACTTTCACCATTGGGATGGACTTGTTTCTCAATTCTCTCACTTGTCAGTCGACAATTCTTTCTGGCCATTCCGCATATTCCATATTTTCATCAATAGCAACCCGGTGATAATCAATCACATGGAACGGGTCTCGGAGGTAACCTCTCAACATCGACACGTGAAATACATTATGGATTTGTTCAAATCCCGGTGGCAAAGCAACTCTATAAGCAACTGGACCAAGTCTCTCCAGAATCTGGAACGGCCCGATGTAACGGGGCGACAACTTGCCCTTTTTCCCAAATCTGACTTGGCCTTTCATCGGAGAAACACGGATGAACACATGGTCACCAACCTCATACTCAAGAGGTCTTCTCCGAACGTCTGCATAATTCTTTTGTCGGTCCTGAGCTGTTTTGAGCCTTTGACGAATAGTCTTGATTTTTTCAGAAGTGTCTTGCACAATTTCTGGCCCAAGCAAAGCTCTATCCCCGACCTCTGTCCAACAAATAGGTGATCTACACCTCCTACCATACAAAGCCTCGTATGGTGCCATACCGATGCTGGAGTGGAAGCTGTTGTTATAGGCAAATTCTGCAAGCGGCAAATAATCTTCCCAACTCCCCTGAAAATCCAAAACACACATGCGAAGCATATCTTCCAAAGTTTGTATCGTTCTTTCTGACTGCCCGTCTGTCTGTGGATGGAATGCAGTACTGAACCTTAGTTCTGTTCCCATGGCTTCCTGCAAACTCTTCCACAATCTAGACACAAATTTCGGATCTCTATCCGATACAATAGATACTGGAACACCATGTAAACGGACAATCTCATCAACGTAAATGGTAGCCAATCTATAAGCGGTAAATGTAGTTTTAACAGGCAGAAAATGTGCAGATTTAGTCAGTCTATCAACTACAACCCAAACAGAATCCATACCTCGAGAAGTCCGAGGTAAGCCAACAACGAAATCCATAGTCACATGTTCCCACTTCCATTCCGGAATAGGGAGAGGTTGAAGTAGACCGCCTGGTTTCTGATGTTCAGCCTTAACTTGCTGACACTGAAGGCACTTGGACACATATTCTGCAATCTCTTTCTTCATTTTAGGCCACCAATAGGTCTGTTTCAAATCCCGATACATTTTGTTATTACCCGGATGCATAGCAAATGCGGACCTGTGGGCTTCGTCTAAAACCTTCTTCTTTAGTTCCGGGATATCAGGGACACATATTCGGTTCCGGAATTTCAACATTCCATTCTCAATACTGAATTCTGCTTTCGGGCTTATCTCAAATTCGTCAATCACCTTCTTGAGGAACTCATCCTCTTTCTGTTTCTGCTTAACTTCATCAATGATTGCCGGTTCGGCGGTAATAGCTGCTATTAATCCGCCCCGTTCACACATTACCACCTCAATTTCTGACTTCTCAAAGTCTTGCAAAATCTCCCTTTGTTCTGTAAGCAACCAAGCCACACTCCCCGTTGATTTTCTGCTCAAGGCATCAGCAACTGTATTAGCTTTCCCGGGGTGGTACTGAATCTCTAGGTCGTAATCTTTTATCAGTTCTAGCCATCTTCTCTGGCGCATATTCAACTCTTTCTGCGTGAAGAAGTATTTCAGGCTCTTATGATCCGTGTAGACTTCACACTTTGCTCCATACAAGTAATGCCGCCAGATTTTCAAAGCAAAAACAACCGCGGCCAATTCTAGGTCATGTGTTGGGTAATTCTTCTCGTGTGGCCTCAACTGTCGAGAGGCGTAAGCAATAACCTTCCCGTTCTGCATTAGCACACAACCCAAACCCTTATAAGATGCATCGCTAAAAATTACAAAATTTTCCGTACCTGAAGGTAATGTCAAAATTGGTGCGGTAGTCAATCTTTCCTTCAGTTCTTGGAAAGCAGATTCTCTTTCATCATTCCATTCAAACGGTTGCCCTTTACGTGTCAATTGGGTAAGAGGCACAGCTAACTTCGAAAAGCCCTTCACAAACCTTCGATAGTACCCAGCCAAGCCCATGAAACTGCGAACTTCTGTTACGTTGGTCGGTGTAGGCCAATTCACAACTGCCTCTATTTTCTGCGGGTCCACAGAAATTCCTTCCTTGTTGATCACATGCCCTAAGAAAACAACTTCATCCAACCAAAACTCACATTTCTTTAGTTTAGCAAATAATTTTCTTTCCCGAAGTATCTGTAAAACAGTTCTCAAATGACGTTCATGTTCGAGTCTGTCCTTAGAGTATATTAAAATATCATCAATGAAGACTACAACAAACTCGTCAAGGTAGGTTTTAAAAATTCTATTCATCAGGTCCATAAATGCTGCCGGAGCGTTGGTCACTCCAAATGGCATGACAAGAAACTCAAAATGACCATACCTCGTTCTGAATGCTGTTTTCTCAACATCCTCTGTCTTAACTTTCAGCTGATGATACCCGGATCTCAAATCGATCTTAGAAAACACCTGTGATCCCTGCAACTGGTCAAATAAATCATCAATACGGGGAAGAGGGTATTTGTTCTTTACTGTTACCTTGTTCAGTTCCCGATAGTCGATGCACAGGCGCAAAGTACCATCCTTCTTTTTCACAAACAACACCGGTGCGCCCCAAGGCGAAGTGCTAGGTCGAATAAACCCCTTATCAAGTAGGTCCTGCAACTGTTCTTTCAATTCTTTCATTTCAGCAGTAGCCATTCTGTAGGGAGCCTTAGAAATAGGCTGGGTGCCTGGCACAGTCTCAATAGTAAACTCTATCTCCCTGTCTACTAATTCCCCTGGTAATTCATTTGGAAACACGTTTGGAAATTCTCTAACAATGGGAATATCATTCAATTCAACATTCATGGATTGTTCAGTCAGTACATAACACAAATAACCCTGGCACCCCTTCCTAATCAACTTACATGCTTTCATTGCAGATATCAAATATGGTGGAGGCACTACCCCATTTCCCACAAACACAATCTCTTTCTGTTCTGGTGGTTTAAACACAACTCTCTTTGTCACACAATCTATGGTGGCACAATATTTGGTCAACCAATCCATGCCCAAAATTACATCAAAGTGTCTAAAGTTTAAGGGCAACAAGTCTACATATAGGGTAGCATCCTCAATATGCATGTCACAAAACCGATATATATAGTCACATAACACAGATTCCCCCGATGGAGCAGACACACATAACAAATATGGCAACAATTCTAGGGGTCTTTTTAGTCTAGATGCAAATGTATATGCCACAAATGAGTGTGTTGATCCAGAATCAATTAATACAAAGGCATCCTGATTACATATTGAAATAGTACCTGAGACAACGGCATTGGCATTCCGTGTGTCGCCCGGAACAAGCGCAAAAACTCTCCCCTGTCTCACTGTATCCCCGGTAATAGCGGATCTCGCAGTATTTCCCGGCTTTGGAACTGATGCAGTGGAACTAGCTGCTATCTTCCCACCGTTCTGATTACACTCTCGGGCTATATGCCCTTGTTTCCCACACTTGAAACAGGCTCCTGATGTACGGTAACAGACTCCACGGTGCTTTTTGCTACAAATATTGCACATGGGAGCTGTGTCTCGGGAAGAATTTGAAGTAGTGGAGGAGCCCGTGTTTTGCTTTTTCAAAAATTTCTTCTTCGAAAAGAAGCCTTGCCTTTTATTACCCTTCCATTCTGTTACTGGCTTAGCTTGTCTAGCTATATTAGTTTCGAATATGATGGCCCTGTCAAGTACCCCAATATAGGTTTCCAACTTTAGAACATTCACCCTCTCTAGGATGTCACTGCGGAGTCCACCTTCAAAGTGTCTTGCCTTTTTATAATCGGTGTCAATCACGTGTGGTGCAAACCTGGCCAATTCAGTGAACTTGGCCTCATACTCAGCCACTGTCATGCTATCTTGCTTGAGTTCCATGAACTCTGCCACTTTCCTATCCCGAACACACTGTGGGAAGTACTTGTCATAGAAGATTTCTAAAAATTTCACCCAGTCAACATCTTTGTGGTTTTCTCCCATCAACATCCACCATCTCCTTGCTTCGTCTTCTAGCATAAAAGTGGCTAGAAGCACTTTCTGAGTCTCTGAACAGGGGAACACTTCGAATAATTTTTCAATGCCGAGGACCCACGCTTCGGCTTTCAACGGATCTAGTCCCCCGTGGAACTGTGGTGGTTTCATTTTCTTGAATTCCTTGGTGAGAGCTATTATCCGGTCATCATTTTGATTATCTGGCGCAGGTGGTGCCGGAGGTGGAGGTGGCGGGTGTGGTTGCTGCCATTGTTGTTGCCACTCCTGTTGCTGTCTCAAAGCCTCTGCCATTTCCTGAATCAGTCTTTCCATTCTGTCCAGTCTGGCAGTAGAAGACTCCTCTATCTCATCACCTCTAGTTCTCACCATCTAATTAAACTTGCATTATATTCATACAAAAGGTACACAAGTATGCACACACTAAAAGCATACATATACAGGTAATTTGCAATGCAAGTAATTCACAATTACAACATATAATTGCTCACATCAAGACAATTAAACACATAACCAATGCTTCCAAATTCATATCTATTACATGAATGCATCGTAGGTCTTATCTAGATGCTTATTGCTCCCTTTGGACAAGTGTGTGAGTTATTAACTCGTGCTCTGATACCACTCTGTCACGACCCGAACCCGCCCCCGTGGGTTAAGGACGTAACCGGCCAGTAATCATGAGATTACCTACGGCCTCAGACTAAAACAAACATAACTCGACAGAGTAAAGGGGCCAAACGGAAGCAAAAATTTAAAACTTTGTCCATAGAGTCGTGCTTATATGCGCATCAAACAAAACATACTCATATACGTTAATAACCCACGTCAAAAGTATAGTAGCATAAACTTCCTCACAACCAAGATCATCTAAACTGAGCCAACCCAAGACAGACTATATAAAAATGTACACAAAGTCCTTGCCGAAAATACAAAATATGATTACATAACAAAATGGCAAGGATGGGTCTCGCACGTGAGACACAAGGCTGACTCTCCAAACTCATGTTGTTTCTGGCAACTTCACTGGGGCTGGGTTTGTGCATCTCTTGGCTCACCTACAAACACATGAATGAGCGTGAGCGATGGCCCAGTGAATAATATCAATTACAGAAGTCATATACCCAACATGTAGAACAACATAATCCAAACGGCCTTGGGCCCAATTCATTTTCCTACTTAACATATGTACATTATACAAAGTTTAGGTCAAGTAACTGTAGTTCCAAACATACTGGCCTTTGGCCCATTCAAATTTCCATTTATGTCTAAACGGCCTTCGGCCCATTCATTTATGTCAAAACGGCCTTCGGCCCGATCATTCATGTCAAAACGGCCTTCGGCCCACTCATTCGTATCGAAACGGCCTTCGGCCCACTCATTCGTATCGAAACGGCCTTCGGCCCACTCATTCGTATCGAAACGGCCTTTGGCCCATACACTCATATCAAAACGGCCTTTGGCCCATTTAAACTTATCAAAACGACCTTTGGTCCATTCGTGTTCAACTTATATCCACAATCCCAATTAGCAGTTCACAAGCTTAAGGGAATAAGCAATTGAACATTCATAAGCATTCAAATATCGATATTACTCACAGTGATCGGCTTGTGAATTTGCCCTGGAGCTTGACCCTACACATTCCATGAACACAAAAAAGGGTCATTAACAATTCAATCCGTTCCTAAATTCACATATTCCTCTTTAGGCTTTATTCTTATCTTATTAACTCATTTACAAAGCTTAACATATGCCTAAGAGTGCTTATAAGTGAAAGAGAACGGAAAACAGAACACAGAATGCAAAAACAGAATTTCAGAAAACAGGGTCCCCGCTCGAGCGTAGACTTCCCCGCTCGAGCGGACCCTTAAGGCCTGCAAAATTACTGGTTGCATCAAATCCCCGCTCGAGCGCGAACTACTCCGCTCGAGCGGACGTCCTGTCTACATAGCTCCCCGCTCGAGCGTCAACTTCCCCGCTCGAGCGGGAATCATGTCTGCAGAAAAAAAATACTGGGAGCTCGATTTCTCCGCTCGAGCGTCACTTCCCCCACTCGAGCGGAAGTCAGAATTCTGGAAATTCCAGATTGTGTTCTTGAGCTTCATCTCGACATTCAAAGGCTCTAAATGCATGATTTCGGTCCAAACTTCACATAGTCATGTACTAACATGGTACAAACATAGAATTATAACATATTGAAGCTCAATTTCATAATTTATCTACATGCATGGCTCATTTTCCACCAAACTCATTACCAATGTAACCATTTCATGCATTCAAAGCTTCTACTTCCATGGATTGTACATGCATGTGACTTATAACCTTCATTCTCATCCCAAAATGATGAAAAGATGGTCAAATGCATGGATTTCAACCAAAATTGCAACATGAGTCATGTGATTCAAGCTCAAATATGCAAATTCAAAACAATACATGCATGCATATATATATAGTCTTCAAATTCATCAAAACCAACTCCTTTCATGTTCTAGATCACAAATTAATCTTCAATTCACAAAATCACAACTCAAATTCATGAGTTACGGGTTGGTTACTCACCTAGGAGCTTTAATCTTCCAAACTCTAGTCAATTCTTGAGTTAAATCTTCAAATTCCCAAGCTAGAGCCAAAAATTGCCCAAGTCTCTTCCTCTCTCTCTCTCTATGGCCGGCCTCTCCATCGCTCTCAATTGTCTACTCAGATTTTTTTGAGTTTAAGAGAGCCAAATGAGGGTGAAATACAATTGTACAACAAGCCCCACTAACAATTATTTTAATATAAAATAATAGGGCACTTTTAATTCATCAATTTAATCAGTTTAAATCGACCAGAGTCAATTTTCAATTAAATTTCACCATAGGCTCTAAAAATTATGCCGATCACAATAGCTTAATCAATTTCGGGTTCCGTGGCCGATAAGGCCCTCAATTTCATTCCCGAAACGGATTATTCAAACAGATATTCCTACGGTGAACAGATACGAATTCAAAATCACATATCATCACATAATGGCACACAAAATCATGCTAAACACATAACCATAAACAAATTAAGGGCCAATTTAGCATAATACAGAACAGGGGTATCACATGTGCGGTTTCTGATTTTCGCTTTCTTTTGCTTTATTTCTTTTTGCAAGGTAGTTTATCACAATTGCTTCGGACGATTTTGTTAGCCCCCAAGCACCCTAGACCCGTGTAAGGAGACTTTACAGATCTGGGGATCTTGTTAGGGGACAACCAGTGTTTGCTTCGCTCCCACCGGTTACGAGACAGAGGAGGGTTAGGCATAATGCACCAGTGCGGCAGTCACCTTTTACTTCACCTACACCCAGTCAGGCTTAGTCTTCTACTTCCACTCCAGTAAGAATTATTTGCCAGTTCTGATGGCTCAACATCCCTCGGTTAGCATAGAAGACATGTTTTGTCATCTCCAGCAAACCATTGAAACCATGCAGCTAGATGCTGCCCGTCAAGCTGAAGTTACAGCCCATCAAGCGGAAGTGATAAATAGGCTCCAGCAACAGCAACCTCCGCAAGCAGCGGCTTCTGCTTCCCATGCACCTCCAGTGGGTATTCCAGCACCCGGAGTCACTGTCAATGTCCAAAAGAATCTGGGCATTCCAGTTGATCTGATCCCACCGCAAACCTCCACGGCACCAGTGTACCAAACTGAGGTGCCATTTGAATTTGATGTTGGCCCCACTGCACTGAAGGTCAACAAGCTAGAAAAGCTTTTCAAACGGGCACAAGGCGTGAACTCAATCCCTGACAATGAGGATGGATACACAGACTCCGCAATAACTCTGCCGGACAAATTCAAGATGCCACACATAGACCGGTTCAACGGTTCCGGGGATCCCATGGTCCATTTGCAGTTATTCTTTGATATTCTGTGGCCAATGGGCCTCACCAGACTTCAAAAGTTGTCGCTTTTCGACCGGACCTTGTCAGGGATAGCAGCTATCTGGTATGCAAAACTCGACGACTCTCTAAAACGAAGTTGGGAGGAAATGGCTGAGGGCTTCATAGCATAGTACTCCTATAATACCCAGATCGAGGTCACAACCTCTTATCTTGAAGCAACCCGTTAGGAGCCAAAGGAGGGCTTCTCGGACTTTGTGACCCAATAGAGGTCTAAGGCCTCGATGATGACTATCAAGCCATTCGAGAAGGATCAAATCAGAATGGTGGTCTGCAACCTGCAAGGAAAACAAATTTACAACTTATTTTAAACATTTCAAACTAATAATCTAAAAAATTACAATTACACAAAAATAGCTTACAAATTATTTCAAATGGGGCACTATGTGTCAATTGATATTGAATAATGACAAATATATATATATATATATGATATTTGAGTTGGTTTGATGAATTTACTTTTAGCAAAATTTTAATCCTTTTTTTTTAAACTTTTTTTGACAAGTTTATTGCTAAAAACAGAAATAAAAAAAAAGAAAAAAAAAATCTCAAATATTCTTAGTTAAGTTTGGACAGAATAATACCAAATGTTCTGTAAGTAAATAAGAATTTTATTGGATTGGTTATAGATTAAAAATCTCAACTATGCTTACTTAAGTAGCAATCTAAAAAATGATATATTGGTTGAAGATCCTATTAGGCCTCTTCAGATTATTTTCCTTATTTATTCAACAGTAAAAATAATTAAATATTTTTATTGCATCTTAATTAAACACTATATAATAACAAGATCTAACCCTGTTATCTAATAGTAATGATATACAAATAGAACTTTATAAAAAGTTTCTACCGAATAATATAACTTCTTTTGATTCCTTCATTTTCAATCAAAATACAATCTATCATTGTCGTCATAATTTTGAAATTGCCATTGACACTTCATTATGAATATTTGTTTTCTATATATACTTTTTGTTTGTAAATAAGTTTATTTTATATAATTTTTATCTCAACTATTTCCATTCAATTTCACCAGAGAATAATCTCGTTTTTAAAAAATAATTTTAACTAATGTATCATCTATTCCATTGTATTTTACCAAAGAATAATCTTATTTTTTAAAAACAATTTAAGTAGTATTTGACTTAGTGAAATAAAAGTGAAATGTAATATAATAATATTATTTAGTTTCCTTTAGAACAATCTTATCTGTATTGTAGCAAATCAAATACTATCAAATCCTAAAAGCAATTTCTGAAATTTAAATTTACCACAAAAGTTATTATATTTGTGAATTCTAAACTTATTGACATCTGCCTTGCACATACATTTTTTTGCTAGTATATATATATATATTAGTCGATATGTATTAAAATTCTAGACATTTGATGACGATATTTGTCTATGCTAATAGATATTCAAATACTAATATTTAAAAGCATATTCAGGCAGAAGAATGTAAGAAAATGAGACAATCCTTTTAGATGCCAACTTTTTCAAAAAAATGAGAAGTGTGGGGATGTATTTTGTGAAAGATAACACGTCGCTAAGGTGATTCCGAAGTATCAGCTGAGGTGCCACGTGGCATCGTCATGTTGCCGAGATGATCTCGGCTAGGCCGAGGTTATCTATGGAGATGCCGAAATCAGAGATAAACGGATAAGGGACAAGAGTCCTAGAATAGGGGAGGATCTCAGTCTAGATAAGGATAAGGCTCAAGAAGAGTTTATCTCTATCAATCTGAGGACCCAGGATGAGCATTGAGCCTGAGTCTTCTGAAGCTAGGCTTCTAAAGGGATCAAGTCAGTGCTAGCTACAAAAGCAGAGCACCCCCATGGGTCTCAGGTATGTGTGACAGACTGTAAGCAGTAAATTGTGAGTTTAAGTAATATTTGATATCTTTGAGTAGGGATGTAATCGGTTCGGTATGGCCAATATGTAGGTAAAAAATTACACCGAACTGATAATGTCAGTTTTATTATTTTGAATACTGATACAGACCGTTTCTCTTATCAAACCGCACCGAACCGAACCAATTGAAACGGTTCGATTTGGTACCATTCAAGATTTTTCGAACTTGAGCCACTTTTAAACATAATCATTAATCTATATAAAAACATTAAATTAGTTGTTTGTCTACCATTTCAAATATATCCAATCCATTCATTTCAAATATATCCAATCCATCCATTTAATACATAATTTTTAATTCCTAAATTAACAAAAATAAAACAAAAAAAAAAGTTTAAAAATACTAAGGTTTCAAGAATAATGAGTTGGAGTTAAGATTATATATAATAAGAGTTTACAAACTTAGGTTATAAAGATGATAAGGTTAATTAATTAAAGTTAATAATTTATTATACTTATTAATATCATTATATTATTAGATTATATATATATATTATAAATATAATATATGTCGAAACAGCCGGTTTCGGTTTAGATCGGTGCACGAGGTACTTAAACCGATACCGAACCGAAAATCGAAAAAATTCAAATTAAAAAGTTGTACAGACCGATTCTTGTTAAAAAACAGACCAAATATAGTCGGTTTGGTCCGGTTTAATCGGTTTGGTCAATTTTTTCGATTTTTCTTACATCCCTATCTTTGAGAGATTACTGACTTGATCGTCGGAGTACCCCCGGGTGGACGAAGCACCGTTGGATTCTTATCTTTTTGTGACACGTTGTTCGGGCTCAATTTATTCTGCTAGTGCTCTCCAGCTGAGTTCTCCATTTCGTTGTGTGGTCAAAAGTCAACACTCACAATTTGGCACTGTTTGTGGGAACATAAGGAGAATAAATAGCCACCAATGGGCAGGAAGAACAGATTTGGGACGACATCCCTAGTGGTGGTGGTAAACATGCAGATCCTAACGTCGGGGAGGAAAATCGTAATGAAGGAGCACAAGATCCCAATCCTGGGGAAAAGGACGTCGACAAAGAGGATAATGCTCCGAAGAAAGCAGGTCGAGATAAGTACTACAACGAAAGCAACCTCTAGGTATGGAAAGATATATGCTTGAGGAGGGACGACAAGATGAAGAGGATGGCAAACAAGTTGGCAGACCTACAATCAGTTGTCAACTTCATGATGTAGAACAACGTAATACAACCATCATACCCATTGCAGGACACGCCGATACCAACGGCCAAAATCGACGCCCAGAAAGGAAGGCAGAAAGCAATCCCAGTAGTCCCTCAACATAGCAAGGAGAAGAAAGGTTCACATCGGCCTTCACAGGATGTCTGGCGAGTGGAGTCAGTAAGAGGTGAGTCGCAGATGACACCACGAACAAAAGGGACCTATACCAAAGAACCTTGACATATCCAGAGGAAGGGCCTTTGCTTTGATACAGTGAATGAGGAGAAGTCCAAGAGGACGCACAATGACGCTGAGAGTAACGCATCAAAAAGGCTGAAATCTGTTGATAGCCGAGCTCCCGGTCGAACGAAGGAGGATTTTAGAGACTACCTCCAGAAGAAGCGACTCAACGCCGAGGTCATGTCCACCGTCAAGTTGAGAATGTCGTTCTCAGTGGAGCTGGATAGGTTTGAGGCCACTAAGAGGTTCCACATGCCGAGGTTTCAGATCTATGACGATAAGTCTGACTCGAACTTTCATGTCTACTTGTACTTAAATTCAATGGCTTTCTATAGCAGGAATGAGCAGTTGGTGTGCAAGGTATTCCTCTCATCCTTTGGGGAGATTGCATCAAATTGGTTTCATAAGTTACCAAAAGAAACTGTGAAAAATTGGGAAGGCCTGGCCAAGATGTTTGTGGCCAGGTTTGTTACAAATAAGTTGCAGCGACTGAGGGTAGACTCCCTGCTGGCTCTGAACATTAGTGAGGGAGAAAGCCTCAGGGCTTATGCCAAAAGGTATTATGAGGTATTCAACCGAATACCAGCATGCAACCAGGAGTTAGCGGTCGTGTCATTCAAAAACGGCCTGGAAGATGAATTCCCGCTTCGGCATTCACTGGCAAAAGCTCTACCAAAAAGTATGGAGGAGCTCATGGCACAAATTGAGAAGTATGGAAGAGCAGAAGAGGATACACCAAAAACAAAGACACTAAAGCAAGAGAAAATACACCTAGATATGGTGCAGTATCCGCAAAACGATGCCCTGGTGATCACACTAAAGTTTGGTGAATGCCAGGTGAGGCTTGTGACATCATGTATATCAGATGTTACAAAGAGCTTGGCCTTCACCCAGACGATTTTGAGCAGTCCGACAGCCCCATGGTCGGGTTCAATAGGACGCCGACATGGCCTCTAGGAGCTGTAAATTTGGAGGTACAGGCAGGCACCAAGAAGGTTAGCATAGAATTTACAGTGATTGATACCCCCTCCCCTTACAATGTTATTTTGGAAAGACCATGGTTGCACGCAATGAGGGTTATTCCATCAACGCTACACCAATTATTGCGGTTTCCAACTAAATAGGAGATTGAGAAAGTTAGAGGGGATCAAGTGCAGACAAAAAATTACTCTATAGCAGCAATGAAATCCAACTGCAATGTATGAAAGAGAGAAACAATGGAAATCGAGGACGAGGACATGGAAGTCCTAGATGATGTCAGCAAAGAATCGGCCGAGAAGAGCAAGGAAGCCTTGAAGAAAATTTTGGTCCAAAAAGGGAATGAAGAGCACTTCTTCCTTCTCGATTTGGGCTTGGCCAAGGAGGAAGAAAGGGAATTAGAGGCTTTCTTACGGGCGAACATAGAAGTATTTGCCTAGACGCCCTATGAGATGCCAAGCATTGACCCCAAGGTCACTTGTCATAGGCTCAATGTAGACAAGTAGGCTAAACCTATCATCCAGCGAGCAAGGAGGCCGACATTAATGCATGTTGAGGAGGAACTAGACAAGCTATTGGAAGCCAAGGCCATTCGGGAAGTGAATTACCCAACCTGGATGTCCAACACAATAGTTGTGAAAAAGAAGAACGGTAAGTGGAGGGTCTACGTTGACTTCACCAGCCTAAATAAGGCTTGTCCCAAGGACAGTTTCCCACTGCCCAAAATTGATCAATTTGTGGATGCCACTTCAGGGCATGGAAAGATGAGTTTTCTGGATGCATACAGAGGCTACTACCAGATAGCAATGTATGCCCCAGATAAAGAGAAAACAACATTCATCACCCCGAAAGGACTCTATTGTTATAGAGTGATGCCTTTCAGGTTAAAGAATGCAGGAGCAACTACCAGAGGTTAATGAACAAGATGTTTAGGCATCTGATTGGGAAGACAGTAGAGGTCTACATTGATGACATGGTCGTGAAGACCAAAGAACCTGGGAACCATCTGGCAGACTTGAAGGCAGTCTTTGACATCCTGAAAACATATTGGCTCCGATTTAATGCTTTGAAATGTGCATTTGGAGTCAGATCTGGCAAGTTCCTAGGATACATGGTCACCAGAAGGGGCATCAAAGCAAGCCCAAATCAAATCAAAGCCATACTTGACTTGAAGAGCCCGACATCAGCCAAGCAGGTCCATATTTTGATCGACAAGGCAGTAGCCCTTAATAGATTTATCAACCGAAGTTCTAATAAATGTAAACCATTTTTTAATTTGTTAAGAAAGGCCACAAATTTTTAGTGGACAGAAGAGTGCGAAGTCGCCTTGGCTGACTTGAAGAAGTACCTGACAACAAATCCAATTCTGTCAAACCCAATACGTAAAGAAGAATTGTTCTTATACTTGGCAATTTCAGACCACATACTGAGTGCAATGGTGATTCGAGAAGAAAAATAAGAGCAGAAGGCGATATACTATGTGAGTAAAACCCTAGCAAGTGCAGAAACTAGGTACCTGCCCCTGGAGAAGTTGACATTAGCCCTAGTGATGGCTTCCAAGAAATTGAATCACTATTTCCAAGCCCACAAGATGGTGGTACTAACGGAGCATACACTAAAGTCCCCGTTGCAGCATGGAGATCTGATAGGAAGAATAGCCAAATGGGCAGTGGTGTTGGGCCAATACGACCCAGAATTCAGGCCTAGAACAGCAATCAAGGGCCAAGTTCTAGCCGACTTCATGGTAGAATTCACACCAGGTGTAATCCCACGTCGAGCTCCGGTGAACCGCGGCTTAGGATGTCCAGAAGAACTAGAGGAAACCCAAATGGGGCCAGAAGATCCCACCCCAGCAAAACAAAAGAAGACAGAGCAACCAAAACCCTGTGACATTTACATCAGCTATTCTTTTTGCCTGTTTGTTGATGGAAGTTCAAACCGTCAAGGAGCAGGGGCAAGAGTGGTTTTGGTATCACCATAAGGGCAGATAATAGAGCAATCAATCTGTTTGGGATTTAAAACCTCAAACAATGAAGCAAAGTACGAGGCACTGATTACTGGGCTAAGGTTAGCAGTAGCCATGGAAATCAATGAGGAGGTAGTCTTCTGTGACTCCCAGCTTATTGTGAATCAGGCAACAGGGGAATATGCAGCCCGAGATGAGAGGATGATTACCTATGTCAAAAAGGTTGTCAGCCTACTAGCACTATTCCAGGATTGTCGGCTACAATAGGTTAGCCGAGATGATAACAGTCATGCTGATGCCTTGGCCAACCTAACTAGCATAATAAGATCAGGGGAACCAAGGACAATCGTGGTGGATTATTTGACAGCACCAAGTGTGAAGCCTAGCAATGTGCGTCGAAATGGGTCCAAACTGGATGGACGTGATAGTGATGTTCCTCAAAGATGGCACACTACGAGCAAACAAAAAGGAAGCACATAAAGTTAGATTGAAGTCGGCTAGCTTCTACCTGACAGAAGAAGGCCATTTATACAGGAGATCCTTTACTAGACCTCTTCTGAGATGTGTGCATTCATCCCAGGTTGAGGATTTTTTTATATGAAATACATGAAGATGTATATGGAAGCCATGCTGAGGGCAGTTCACTTGCCCATAGAGCCATATCCTAAGGATATTGGTGGCCATACATGCAGAAGGATGTTGAAGCCTATGTTAGGAATTGTGACAAGTGTCAAAGGTTTGCACCCTTGATACATCAGCCAGTAGCAGATTTGAACCCAGTGTCAAGTCCTTGACCGTTTGCCCAGTGGGGAATGGATCTTGTTGGGAAACTGCCCCAAGCAACCAAACAGAGGAAGTTCCTACTAATAGCAACAGACTACTTTACAAAATGGGTAGAGGCTGAACCCCTTGCAAAGATTTGAGACATTGATGTGAAGAACTTCATTCGGAAGAACATAATCACCAGGTTTGGGATCCCAAAGGCCATTATAGTAGATAATGGCACCCAATTTGATAGTAAATTTATCAAAAGCTTTTGTGCAAAGTGCAAGATTAAAAACTACTATTCTACCCCCAACTTTCCCCGGAGCAATGCTCAAATGACCAAAACACCGCTCGAGATTTAGACACAAGGAACTGCTTGAGCGACCAAATCATGGCTCGAGTGCATAATGACCCCCTCTCAATGGTTTAGACTTACAAAGATACCGCTTGAGTGTCAAACACAGAATACCGCTCGAGCAACCAATCCATTGTTCGAGCAAAGAACAACCCACTCTTAGAAGTTCAAACTGCAAACACAGATACTGGGAGGAACCAAAGACCGATTGAGTGAAGGAAAGATCACTCAAGCAAACCCGAAAAGAACCGAAAAGAATCCCTTTTGAAAAACTAACTGTCCACCTATTTCAAACAATCTCACGACCATAACATCGACTCTCCAAACAACAATATAAGAAAAGAATGGGCATAGACAACCAAAATGAGCACCAGATTCCGAATCAAAGAGTATAAAGTGTCGAGTCTTTACCCGGGCTGCTATAACCTAGTTTCACATACTTTTTCCTCTTTTTTTTTTTTCGAAATCGCTTCCCAAATTCCCCAACCAACACAGGCTTAGAGTAATTTTAGCACTAGCAAACTTTCATGAATTTATATCCATATGATTTATCAACAGCAAAAGGAGTTACTTTTTACAGATAAAAAAAAATCTTGGTGAAAAACTTCTAATGCTACATGTGGTTCACTAAGATAAAAATTGCATGGAACGAAATGAAATATTCATTTATAACTTGCATGCAGAATGACTACTGAATGACAATTTCATTTGTAATATTTAGTAAACTAAAATTGAGAATAGATATTCATTCCACCTTCATTTTAATGAACCAACTACTAACCAAGAGTTTCATTCGTTCAATTTAGTCCTTAATATGTTTTTTTCACTTTGCCTTGATGGTAATATTTTTCTATTCGTTTTGTTCACTTGATTTTTTTTTTTTAACACTCCCAAATAACAACAATAGATATTCCCATAAAGTGCGTCGGTTATGCAGAAACTAATAAGATTTCATTCTTTCATTAATTCACTTGATAACATTACAAAAGGTACCACATGAATTATACATTTACATACCCTAGATTCTGAATTTATAACATGTGACACAAGGCGATGTACAGGAAATGAAAGGAAATTCGGATAAGTTCATGCCTTAATGGCTACATATTTCTAAGATGATGCTTGGTTACAACAAAAACAGGTCTAGCCCCAAACAAATAAAAATTCCGAGGCTTGTACAAAAGATATTTACAATAAAAGAAATACAAATGAGCCTTCACCTCCACGATTCTCCGAAGCTAAGTCCTTTGCGGAGGCATGCCATCAGCACCTGAAAATTGGTTTCCACATAGGATGAGATAAAGTCTAGTAGAGAATGCCTTAACACGTTGTATGATGCTTAACAAAGTCAAATGGTGATTGCATATGCATGCCATTTACCAAAACGTTACAATTTCTCTTTCAAATCAATGCAATGCCATGATTATAAATCAATTCGTAAAATAATACTTTTTAAATCAGAAAATTGGGCAGTGGATACACAATACTGGAATTATCTAGGTACATGTTTGCCAGTAGGCTATACAAGCACTATCAAAACCATTTTACCGGTATTAATCGGAATGATCGGCACCTAACCGTACGGGTTTCTAAACTATCACCAAGGACACACAGGCCAACATAGATAATACCACAACCATCTCCTAACTAGATTTACCAAAGTTTTCACCATTTTTTATCAAAACAATACATTTTCAATGTATAAATATGAAAAAAAATGTTCAACGCAAGATGTATGAGTAATCAGTTTCATTTAACATAATCTTGATACAATTTCTACAACAATCAAAGCGATCATCCACCGATAACCCAAAACAAATATCTCTATATAAAAGATAAGTCTCCAAACAATAAGTATAATTTCATTATCTCAAAATAGCAGTGATAATGCATATCCAACTCTACTCTCATCATCAACAGATATATTCATATTATTATTTCAAAACTCAACATATTTCCCTTTTTCCTTAGTTCAAAAACCAACAATTTTCAAGATTTCTAAGATTCCCAACAAAATATCTATTCTTTTCAAAACACATTTAAAGAAGAGATTTTCAAGATTTCAACACATCTTAATAATATAATCATCTCCACAATATTTTCTATGAATCCATTTGAAAATCCCTATTTTACACTCCCAAAACCAAACTCAAATCAAACCGTAAATCAAACTCACTGCTCCTAAATCACTACACATTTTAAGGAACACATAATGAGGCTAAAAATCATATAAGGAGGCTAAAAAAATCCCTACCTCAAGATTAGAAGGAGAGAAGAACAAGACCCAAAGTTTAACCAAAACAAAAATGAAAACTTTTTCGATTGGAATGTTCACCTCCACGAGCTCTACACTTTTTCCGAAAGCACTACGGTAGTAAGGCCAACGGATTTGCATGTATAGGGGTGTTTAGACAACAACTAGAGAGACAGACAGACAGACAGAAGAAATTTGGTAAAGTTACTTTTTAGAGAGAAAGAGATATCAAAAAGTGAAGGACAATATCTTTTTTCCATACTGATATAAGCACAGACCGCTCGCCCAACCAAAATACTTCTCGAGCGTCAGACACAAAGAACCACTCGAGTGATCAAGTTATGGCTCAAGGGCACAATGACCCCATCCCAATAGTTCAGACCAGCAAAGAGACTGGCCAAGCCAAAGAAAGACTGCTCGAACGTAAGACACAAAATACCACTAAAGCAACCAACACGTGGCTCAAGCGAAGAACGCCCCATTCCCAGAAGTTCAGACTACGAACATAGATATTAAGAGGAACCAAAGACAGCTCGAGCAAAGGAAAGACTGCTCGAGCGAACTTGAAAAGAAACAAGTAGAAACTCTTTTGAAAAACTGACTCCCAACATGTTCAAAACACAATCGACAACTCCAAACAACTAATCTCAATTAACAAGAAGAACTCAAGAAGTCTAAGCAACAATAATGAGTACCAAATTTTAGATCAAAGAATATAAAAATGTTGAGTCTTAACCCGAGTCACTATATTTTTAATGTCTACATTTATTGGTCCAGATTATTCAACATTTGATTTTCATTGTCTAGATACTTTTTTTTTTTTAATTGACATATTTTGTAAAAAAACAAGGGGTGGTTTGGCTTGTTTTCAGAAAAAAAAAAAATCAAAAATCAAAAATTTATTCAAAAAATGAAAACTAGTTTAATAAAAATACATATCAAAAAAAAATTTAAATTAAAAAAAAATTTAATTTTGACCTCCCAAAAGATAAAATTATATAAAATTGATAACCATTTTTTATTTTTATTTTTTTTATATATATTTATTTCACCAAACTAATTTGTAATTTAAAAAAAAAAAATTAAACAAGCTTTTACAAGTCAAATCAAACATGGGCAAGGTGAATATGCATAGGTTGGATTTATTTGATTCTAATTTTTTTTTTTTTTTTTTTTTTTTTTGGTGGTTAACACAATGAAGAAATTAGCATTTGCTCTCATTATACCCATTCAACCTAATCACTCAAGCAAGCCACCAATGAACAACAATGCTCAAATAAGGTTACATATTTTTATGGTTAAACCAGATGGCTGACCTATCAAATAAGACAATCTAATATGTGATTTTATAGTTTCCAATTTTATTTTATTTTCAATATAGAGATGATATCTAATTTGATTTTAATGCTCCTAAACTCAAACTCTTGTATCTAATCAGGTTCAGTTGTTGATTGATATTATGGCCTTAAAACTATCTAAAGACACCTTAATAATATTATGCATTGGAGTGCTTCTTATTCTCAGCTAGCTACAACGTGACCCCTGTATGCCCAGGGCCCAAAAACACACCCAAACAAGCAACCAAATAAGAACACACAAAGATTTACGTGATTCGGCGAGTTACCTATGTCCATGAGTAACATAATTTCACTATACTAAATAAAGAAATTATAGAGCTATTTCTTTCTCTCAACCTCACCTCACTCACTCTCTTTCTACGACTCTTATTGAAGAATTGATACTCTTGCTTGCTTTTGCTTGGTACTTCGTTCCCTCCTTGAATCCCTATTTATACACAATGTTTTGGAGACAATTTGGTAACTTCCCCATGGCAACTTGCAAGTTGCTTCTGCAGATGCATTGTACATTTAACTTGCAAGCTTTTAGAATTGCAAGCTGCCCACTTGCATTCTAGAATATGAACCAACTCACTGAATTAATTCAATGAGTTAACACAATTGAGTTAACTCTATGCAACAACCCCACACACTCTACGGAGATGCAACTAGTATATATATATATCTTAGAAACCAACTTCGAGTCCTCCAAACAACATATATTCTTGTATATATAGTGTATGATGATGAAGAAAGAGCCATCCATTGAACCTGCCAAAAGGTGGACATTTGAAGTCAAATTTCGTTACAAAATCTCAACTTTTTTTAATTTAAAAACAAGTTTCTGTAATTTCCCAACGGTCGAATGCCCACGTGCAATTGGCTGTCGCGCACCATACCATATGGCTTAATTTAAAAGTCATGAAACAGTAGACAAAATGGAATAAAATACTAAGGGACAAGGTTTTCTTCGGTTTATAAAGTGGATTTGACAATATTGTTCAAATCAATGAGGTCTATTATGAGTCTTATTTCAATAACTCAAATTATTAACTTTTTAAGTCACAGTGTTTAAATCATTTATAAAAAAAATTAGATCGATCTGATAAGAAAAAAAAATTAGGTCATTCATGAAAAATTTGATTGATTTGTTAAGAAAAAAATTAGGTTGATTTAATAAACATACCCATGATAGTTTATGACATTTATTTCCAAAAATAATAAATGATAAATATTATTTGAAAATTAAATCATTTATTTTTTGGGAGACAAATGCTATAAACTACCGTAGTTACGGTTATCGGATCTATTTATACTTTTTATATAAATAATCTACACATTATGATCTGAAAAATAACAATTCCAAACATCAATTTGACACCCATGGTGGGCTCAAAGGCCCAAATAACAGATTAGAGAGAATCGGCTCCCAAATATTAGCATTACATTTATCATAATATTAATTTTTTATGAAATAATATACTAAATGTGATATAAAAAGATAGTAAAAATAACATTATTGAGAACAAGACTTGTCCAATACAGTAGCAGGAGAGGTCAGGCCCAACAAAGGATGCACCATCTCAAATATTTATTAATTTATTTTTAAATTTTAATTTGTGTTATCAATGTAGTATTGTTAAATTTCAAACAGACCTAAATCCTCTTACTTGGCAACAGTCAAGATTGGGAGTAATGTTTTATGTGGGTAGGGTATATGATACCTTCTATTATTGTAATTGAGTTTAACAGTAAAGTCTACTATATTTATGTTGAGTGTTTGGTGAATATTAGAGGGCATATGCCACACGGTACTCTATTGACATACAAAAATTTCTCCAAAGTTAGGGTAACACAAATTTTTTTTTTTTTTTTTTTTATTTTGTTTTATCTTAATAAAAACTTTATTAATAGCTTGTAAGATAAAGGGTCAAACAAGACCTAACCACAACATGGTTATGGGTTCACTTTATAATAACAAAATAAAGGCACAACATATAGGTAATATTTAATTCACTGGAATGAAACGGAATAGAATGATCATTCCATCAAAATATTCAATTTAATGTTTAGTTGACTAACAAAGTAATAACAAAATGCATTATAAATGAAATTATAATTCACCATTTCAATAGAATGATCATTTCATATGAGAGCCTAAAAAATAATCAATACTTAGTAATTCCATACGTTCAAAATAACACAAATAAAAAAAAATGATATATGTAGACACCCCATTTTTGACCGACCTTAAGACTCAGACGTCACTGATTGAGCGCTTGGTGATGTTGCATACTGTGCTCGTTCAGAAGTCTTAGAGTTGCGGCCGAGCGCCCTGCCTCCGGGCTTCCGAACTCTCTTCTGTGCCTTGTCTCGGTTTGCGAACTAGACTCGGTTTTCTCTGTTTTCTTTCCTGAGGGAAGGGAGTGGTCCCGTAGACTATCTCTCAGTGGCCGTGGGCTACTTTTCATGGCCGTAGGCCATTTTGCCCATTTCGGAGCCCGGTTCCCGGTTTTCGGGACCGTCAGGCCGTGTGCCTCGGTTCGGGACCGCCCAACCATCTCCGATTTCTCCAGTTTTTGGCAAGTGCCTCTGTTTTATCATACTGAGGAACACTGGGGCCTCAGATGCCCACTTCGTGGCCGTATGCCACTTTCGGTGCCTGTAGCCGGTTTTCGGGACCCGAATCGCGCGGTTTGGGCCCCGAGCATTCATTTTGCATCGGTTTTCTCTGATTTTTGGCAGGAACCTCTGTTTTGTCATTCCAGAGGACACTGGGGTCGCAGATACCCACTTCGCTGCCGAACACCACTTCCGGCACCCGCAGCCCATTTTCGGGATCCCGAATGGCTCGGTTTTGGCCCCGAGCGTTCATTTCTCATTAGTTTTTGTTCAAATTTGGCAGGTACCTCTGTTTCAACACCAGGAAGATCCCTGGGGGGTGGGAGGCCAGCAATTATCCCAAATAGCCAGTTTCGCTCCTCCGGAGCCCGTTTTTCTCACTTCCGGGCCAATGTTGACCACCCTGGGGGTATTTTCTTCCCACCAAAGCCACATATCTGTGATCAGGAGACATGGGAGGACCCTAAACAAGCATGGTCGGCCAGAAAATTGGGAGTTCATTTTTGGGCCTCTCCTTCAAGCTCTATGTTGTGACTTCTGCTTCAGAGTTGCCAAATTCCAACCTTGGAACCTTGTTCTATACATCTTGGAGGACCCTAAAAGTTGGTGGTCGGCCAGAAATTCAAAAGTTCATGTTTGAGCCTCTCCTTCAAGCTCTATGTTGTGACTTCTGCTTCAGAGTTGCCAAATTCCAACCTTGGGGCCTTGTTCTACACACATGGGAGGACACAAAAAAGTGGTGGTCGGCCACTAATTCAACTTTTCATTTTTGAAGGGTGGCTGGCCGGCCATGGGAGGTGGCTGGCCGGCCAGGAGGGGTGGCTGGCCGGCCACCTTGCAGGGAACCACCTGGCCGACCGGATTCTTGCTTTCCAGCTCATCCCAGCTGTCCGGATATTTTTGCCAAAATATCACCCCATCCGGGGGATATTTTGGGAGGGAAAGATTGCCTCCATTTCCCTCCCCTTTTACACCTTGTTTTGCCTATTTAAAGGGACCATCAGCTCCTTCCTCAAGGTTAGAAGGATTGTCTTCAAGAACACTTAAGCAAAAACCCTAATCTCCATAGCCAAAACTCAAAAAAACCTTCAAGTCTCTAGCTCTTCTCTTCACCAACACCTAGCCTCACCATTCCAACTTCAATTCCAGCAGCGAGGAAGTGTTCTTCAGAGGTCAAGAGGCTACAAATCTAAGCCAAGAAGCAAAGAAAGACAAGTCTTCAAGGGTAAGTCTTCAAAACCAACTTTTAGGGCTTTTTCTTGATTCATTTCCCTACTCCAATTGGTTGAGAATTGGGGCTCCGACCCCTACTGGTTTTGTGCTCATATTGAGCCCCTCTACAACATTGTAGAAGGGCTCAACTTCATTTGGTGCTTATATATGCTAGTTCCTTCAATATTCATCAAGATTGTCACATCTTTGCATGCTAAAATTGACCTCTTTGTGTTGGTTTTTGGGGCTCTGACCCCTACTGCTTTCTTGCTTATTTTGAGCCCCTCTACAACATTGTAGAGGAGCTCAACTTCATTTGGCCATTGTATATACCACCCCCTTCAAATTTCATCAAGTGTGCCCTATTTTGTATGCAATTTTTGACCTATTTGTGTTTGTTTTTGGGACTTCGACCCCTACTGGTTTTAGTCTTATTTTGACCCCCTTTACATGTTTCATGAAGAAGGTTTGGTCATTTGATGTATAGATTGCATGTCTTGTGTTATACCCTTTCGTGGCTCCACTTTGCCTTCCATTTCTAGCATGTTTGTCTTATGATTTAGAGGCTGCCATATTCTGCATATATGCTTATTTTTGGGTCTTCTTTAATGTTGTAGAAGAAAGTTTGTCCATTTGAATTTTCTATATACCATCTCCCTTTATAATGCTCTTTTGGCCATTAATCTTGTATGATATTGTTGATCTATCCATGCTAGCATTTTGGCCTTGTTTGCTACTGAAATAAGCCTTTTTTGGGACTGCCTTGCCGCTGTTCTTGCTGCCATAATCATATTTTGCATGTATAGCATGGCTATAGGCCATTTCGGGGCTTAATTTCACATTTTCGGGATGACTGCATGCTTCGGTTGTCATTTCGTATCATTTCGGGGCTGTTTTCCCCTTTATTTAGGTGCTGAAATTCCATTGCTATGCTTGCATATCATTTCCCATGTCTTTTCATGCCTTAATGCATTGCCTCGGTTTGCGTGCCCGTGTGCACGCACTTCGAGGTACCTCTGTTTTATCCGACGGCAGCCTATGTGAGTGCGGCTGAGGCTCTCTCATGTTGGCATAAGCCCGTCACTGCATTCTGTATGCCATCTTGTGCATTCTTCGATTTGCGTGTCTGCGGGCACGCGTTTCGAGACAGCTTTGTTTTTACCCGACGGCCTCCTATGTGAGTGAGCTGAGGCTCTCCCATGTTGGTGTAAGCCCATCGCGGCATTCCGTGTATCATTTCTTTACATTTTATCATCGCCTCGGTTTGCGTGCCTGTGGGCGCGCGTTTCGAGGCACTTCGGTTGTATCCGATTTTCTCATTTTATCATCGCCTCGGTTTGCGTGCCTGTGGGCGCGCGTTTCAAGGCACTTCGGTTGTATCCGATTTTCTCATTTTATCATCGCCTCGGTTTGCGTGCCTGTGGGCGCGCGTTTCGAGGCACTTCGGTTGTATCCGATTTTCTCATTTCATCATCGCCTCGGTTTGCGCGCCTGTGGGCACGCACTTCGAGGCATCTTCCATTTTATCCGATTTGCATTTCACATCATTACCTCATTTTTATCATTCCGGCATCCTATATGAGTGTGGCTGAGGATCCCTCATGTTGGTATAAGCCCATTATTGCATTTCGCATGTCATTCCGCATTCCTCGGTTTGCGTGCCTGTGGGCACGCATTTCGAGGCATCTCCTTTTCATAGCATTGCGCATGCTAGGATTGTATGTTAGTTGCATTTCATGCATATCATGCATATTGCACGGGAAACGAGGTACGTTTCGCACTCCGAGTGGCGGAACGGGTCTCAATTCCCAAGTCGCCGATACTCCGGATTACCCATGATGGGGTTAGGCTCTTGTTGTAGCATCCATCCGCATTCATCCCATATTGAGTTGTGCAATCCGATTCCTCGGCCATCATGCATCGGTATGCGTGATTGGTGGCACGAGGATCGGGACATGCATATATTTGTGAAATACACTGCTGTGCCCTTTTCCTGCTCTCTGTTGCAGCAAAATCCAGAATCAGCAAATTTTCGGAGTCCGGCGCGCATTTCGAGAAATACTGCAAACAGAGGCTAATCGGGGCATCCAAGTGGATTTCCGCGCCAGGCAGCCCAACCGGCGGCATCTATCAGAAGCAAGGCAGTCCCTGGCTTGCACGCCAGTTTTACAGCTTTTATCAATTAATTTGTTAATTAATTAGAATTTTGTAATATTCGGACTGTATATTCGGACTGTATATTCTTTTATTCGGACTGTATTATTTATTCGGACCCTCTGCGCGAGGGCACGATTGTAATAAGGGTGGGTGTGTGTGATGTATGTCTTCCAACCCCCATTTCTTTCTCCCTTTTATTTATCCGCTTATGATGGTAGATAAGGGCATATTTCAATTAGCATACAGTATGACAGCATGTTTGCATCATTCATCTGTTTTGCACGCACCGGGCTCGGCGCATCATACAAACTGCATCTGTATTTCGATTCCAAGTTGAGTACTTGATAGCCGTTGCATCTCATATGCCATGTTTAGAATAGCCGAGCCTGCTATAGTTTGCATCTTTGCATGTGTTGCATTAGGCATTTCAGCATACTTAGGATCATGCATGATTTCTAATCAGCTTTTGTTTTGGCTTGGAGTACTCGGTAAGTTTTATGCTTTAGCATCCTTGCATGCGTGTGAGTGTTGCCATGAATAGCATGCTTACCATGAGGCTATTTGCTTATGTGATATAACTGCCTTGAATGCCTGTGGGTGGAGGTTGAGTTATCTGAAGTGGAACAATTCATCAACTGTTTGTTTTAAGCCCACTAGATAGTGGCAAAATCACTGTTTTCTAAGCCCACCCGAGGGTGGCAAATCCGCATTTTAGCCTACCTGCGGGTAGCACCATCACACCATTTTCAAACAAACAAACATGAAATGTTTTGTTCCAATTCAGACGGCCCAGTCTATACTTGTTTGCTGTGAGCATCACATAGTAACCTAGGCTAATAACCGGAATAAGAACTCACAATGTTTTCAAAAACAGATATCATGGTTAGTAGAGGCCGGTCTTTGACCGGGCGAGCGGGGGTGCTCACGATGTGACCTTCCCCAATCGTACCCAAGTTCCCGAGCCGAGGCAACTTTGGTGATGACGGACACGTGGCCTTTTGGCACCGAGTCAGGGTTTCCTAAATTTCCCATTTTAAAATATTTAGGTGGCGACTCTGTTATCTGGCAAAGCAGTCCATGTTTGGCACTTCTTAAAAAAATCTGTTTTTCTTCAAAACGATTTGCCAGAGTTGGACTCTTTGGTTCAGATTTAGAACCGCAACAAAATCGAGTCCGAACTGTAGCGAGGTCCCTCGCGGGCTTGTTACAATATATCACCCAAAATTTTATACAGAGTGAGTATTCTAGAATGATATGATAATATCATACTCTTAAATTATGTTTATATGTTAGGCATTGTGATTTTAAATGAGAAGATCATCAATCACATTCTTTTTATATATATAATATATATTTATGCATACACAGTACTACTCCACAACAAATTGAAGTTGGACAACCCACACCACCAAGTGATGGGCCAAAGAACTCAGGCATCAGGCCGGCCCAACCCTTCTTGGGGGACACAATGAAGTCTCTGGGCCTATCCTACATAGAAGAATGGGCTAGTAACCAGATTCGCCCATCAAGACAGTAATGAATGCTGAAGGGAAACCTGAAAAATCCTTTTAGGCAGATGTGTGCACTAATAAGTCCTCTTAATTTGTTAGTGCATAAAAAAGTCCGATTCACTTTGAATTATTACCACAAAATCCTTTTATTTTTTTAGCAGCATTTTCATTAAAAAAAAATAATAATAAAAATTTGTCACTAATTATTAGTTTTTAGTGACAGTTGAAAAATTCGTCTTAGAAAACATCATTAATTGTTATTTTTTACCAACAGATTTAGAAAATCATTACAGAAAAATGTTACTAATTATCAATTTTTAGTGCCAAATTTTAAAAATTGTTACAACAAAATGTCACCAACACTTGTGAGACTTTTTTTCAATATAAACCGTTGTGAAATTTAATAGTGCATAGGTTCTTATAACAGGACGTATGAGCAATTACTTCAATTCTGAACTATCATTGGGCACCATACGTGCTCAACAAGCCAAAGTCTGATTTTGTTCACATAATCAAAAAAAAGTATGTAAGCGATACATATTTTGTAATTGTTAGAAAATAGTGAGATCTACACATTTAGGTGAGATCATTAATCATAAACTATGTATTGTGTATTGTCAATAACAAATTGTTTGGGATGACCTAAATAAGTGCACTTTTTGTCTTTTTACGAAAAGATGTGCAAAAAAGTAGAGAAATGATGTGATGGAAAAAAGATAAAAAGATGGATTATTTTGGTGTTGCCAAACTTGGCTTTAAGTCATCATCTAAATGATTCAAATTATGTGGGTTCAGTTATATGGACAATTTCCTTCTCTTTTTGGGTATTTCTATTTACACCACCAAAACAATTGAATACATTAAATTTTTAATTACACCACAAACAAAAATAAAGAAATAAAAAAAACCTTACTCCCACTATGCATCCCTCACCTTTTAGGAAAATTATTTGATGTGCAATGTACACTATATACAATCTTAACACAAAATTACATAGGTTTTTACAAATTTATATAAAGTGATCTCACAAAAATGCACAAGTTGAACACATATTCGCGTAAATTCACAAAATCATGTAGTTTCACCAACTTATGCGAATTTGTATTCAACTTATACATTTTTGTGAGATCACTTTTATAAGTTCGTAAAAACTTACATAATTTTGTGTTAAGGTTGCATACAGTGTGCATTACACACCAAAACATTTCCCCACATTTTAAATCCTAACTCTGTTCCAACGTTACCAAACCACCATCTCTAACCGTCACTTCCTCTATCTCTGACCAGTAGCCCCTAGCTCTCTGTCACTGTGACTCCCTCCCCATAACAAAAGTGTTAATTGGCCAACCATTTGGAATCACACTGAGGTTAAAAAATGTGAACTGAAGGAAAATATGTGAGTAATCATATTACTTGAAGCGAAAACAGTTTGGATCGAAATACTTGAACTATGAGCCTCATCTAGAAGACCCTTCGTCGTCAATTGAGAAGTTACCAGAGTTTCTTAATATATTATCCACACTCCAATTCCCTAGGTTGTACAATGGTGACCTAGGAGGGAAGAATAGAGAGAAATAGTTTTTGCATAATATTTTCCATGTAAACTCCGATACCATTAATACGTAGATTATTTTCTCTATATCAGATATATAGAGATTCTCGGCTAATAGAAGTGGAGTTGTAGACTATAACACTTCCAAAGATAATCCCTCTAATTATCTTATTTATTTAATAAGTAAATTATCTATAACCCATGTAGATGCTCCACAGATAATGGGTCGGGTCAAATCTGACCCAATTTCTAACATCTCTCACTCGTCCATATCATTAGTTACATTCACAGCCGTCATTTCTCAATCTCTCATTCAATCTACTCCTCATACGGAAAAATAGAGCATGCGACATGACGAGAAAATATAAAGGTAAGAGTGCTATTAAGCCACCATAAACTAACATAGCACATCACTTGAAATATCTCGTTTACACTCTAGATTCATTGGATCACACTAGACCAAACATTTTAAAAATCCCTCACGAGTCATAGCTCATAAGCATGCTTGCCCTCAATACTGTATCTCTACTCATAATTATATTGTGATCTCAAATCCGACAAAATCACCTAGGCATGAGCTACAATACAAGGGAATGATTTCTAACAATCTTCCCTAGCCACTCGTGTCAATTCATTCAAACTTGACCGCTTTCCTATACATGGTCTTTGGATCGTCTTCGTCATAACCCTTGGATGACATACTAAAGTAGCAACATCAAGTCATCACTTCATGGCATAGTTCCAGATTCAAGGGTATAGAGTAGGCCTATTATTGGCCTAATAGGGCTCACACAATACTAGAGCAGGGACCTATCTAGCCACTCCCTTAAGTGGTCGACGGTAGCACATACGATATGATATGTATGATATGGTAGAGCTCCCACTAAATTGGGTTTGTTAGTCTCTAACGCCATGCGTATCTTAACCTAGTCACTATACAAGCACCTAACCTGAGTTTCTTAACATATTTGCTCCGGAAGCACTTATCGAAGATCCCACATTCGACTATATTCAAGTTTCTTAAAGTTGTGGATAACTTCATGTTTGACTTTTTAAAGTCTCATCTTAGCCAACACTAAGGCGACATCTAATGGTATATCAGTTTTGTTCACTTCTCTAGTCACAAATCATTTACATCGCTTGCTCTCTAAGCGCCAAGTTAATTAATGTCTCATCTCGCTTGCTCTGCAAGCGCCGGGGTGATCGCTAGTGCGAAAAGGCCAATCTAAGCCTGATGACATCATATACAATGTGTGTTAATAGTATCAATTATGCCATAAAACCATATGAATAAATAATTATGCATATGATACTCATAAAATATCTAACAAAGTCAATGAGGTATCCAAAGTATATCAAATCTACAAAGTCCTAAACTCCTAACATGAGTCTGGAAAGTATCTCTAGCAGTGGATCAACCACCATCTTGCTAGTGGAGATATGTTATAAGACTACCTCTCCTCGTGCAATCATATCTCGAATAAAGTGACAATGAATGCTGATGTGTTTCGTCCTACTAGAACACTTAGGATCCCTAAAATATGCCAAAGCTGCCATACTATCAATATGGTTCATAGCGGCTTCATCTGCAAGAATCATGATCCCAAGGCACTATAGGAATCTCCTCAACCAAATAGTTTCTAGTACTGCTGCTGAACAAGTAACGTACTCTTACTCCATCGTGGACAAAGATGTTGAAAAAATCCTCTTCACAAGTCTTGTGTTACTCTAGTAACAGCTGACCACACCCACTGCAAAATATATATCTGGTCAAGTACACATCATAGTGTACATCATACTACCAACTACACTTGCATGGGGAACCTTTGTCATTTGTTTCTTTTCTTCATCTATTCTTAGGGCAAGAGCTAATTCTTATATTACATCCCTTCTCAATTGGATTGTCAATGGGTTTGGAATAGGGCATCCGAAACCGTTCCAAGATCCTCTTAATGTAAGTCTCTTGAGACAAACCAAAAAGCCTCTTAGAGCGATCTCTTAGGATCTTAACTCCAAGCACATAATTTGCCTCTTCCATGTTCTTCATTTCAAAAGTAGAGGACAACCACTTCTGAGGCAAAAATCATCTCCATGTCATTTCCAGCTAACAATATGTCATCAACATACAACAATACAATGGTCTTCCTCTATCATCTCAAACCCAATTGGAATGATGGTTTTTATGGAATCTAAAATACCATTATGTAGATGATTGCTTTAGGCCATAAATGGAACATTTGAGACAACATGCTTCGCGCTCTTGCCCATTGACCTTAAAGCCCACTAGTTGATCCCTGTAGATCTCCTCGTACAGCTCTCTATTGAGATATGCAATCATAACATGCATTTGGAGAAGTTCCAAATCCATATGTGCGACAATAACTAGAATTAGGTGAATAAGGAAAAATCTCACCACCGGGGAGAATGTCTATACCCTTTCTTTGTGTAACGGCCCCAAAATGCATATCACAATTATCTTGATTGAATTATGAGTTACTATGATTTAATTTGAGAATATCCATCTGAAATGGGAAAATAATTATTGGAGCTACAATTGTGGAACTGAAATTGACGACCTTAATGGGTTCAGAAATCGAAAATTGAGCACATAGATAGACTAATTAGAATATTTGGAACCATTTGGAAAGTTTAACTGAAAATTGATTTCGTCTAATTCGCTAAGTAGTGTTTTGGCAATCATTATTAGTTTAGCCACATATATCGATATATATGTGAAATATAATGTGGCATCCATATGTTCCGTGGCCCTTACCCGGGAGTAATAATACAGTGGTTTATATATATATGTTCACATGACCCTTACTTGGGGGTAACAATATCATGGTTTTGTTCATGTTCATGTTCATGTGTTCATGTGGCCCTTGCTCGGGGGTAACAATACCTCAACCTATGTCCATGTGGCCCTTGCTCAGGGGTGACAATACTATGGCTATATGTGCTCAAAAATTTCTGACTGTACCAATTGGAACCACCGTATTGTCATGCTAATGGATGTACTGGAACCACCGTACTGTTATGCTAAGGGATGCACTAATATGACTGTTTACAAGTACTGATATGACTGTCGACAAATACTGGTATGACTGTTTACATGAACTGACAATATATGCTATAAAGTTCTGATTCAAGAATCACTGATAAACTGAATTGTTTGAATTACTGATTTGGGACATCATTCATTAACCCTTTACCTTGTTCTTATTCACTGGGTTTTAGCTCATTGTTTTTATAGATATGTATAGGTGAGCGTTTTGGAGAACAAGTCTAGAAGGGGTCTTTAGCCGAGCCACCGTTTTGAAGCCTACTGAGTTGTTTTCAGTGCCTCTAAGTTGGGGCTAAGCCTAGAAGGCCGTTGTCAAGCTTTATATCATGATGTACACTTTCGACACGTGCATATATTTTGTATAAGGTATTATGTTATAAGTTATGTATCGTTATGTGGGTAAATTAACGTTTATATGTGTACATGTTTGTTCATATAGATGCACAGCTCATTGGACCATTGGTATTTTTGTGTAATGCTTCGGCTAGCCCCGATTATTTTTTACTATACGGGAAGGCCTTTGGAAATTTCGGATTACTGGCCGTTCGGGTCATGGCACTTTGGGTATAGCCTTCACCATGAGATAGACTTTTAACCCATCAACCTTGTGATTAACTTTTTAATACCTACTTGTTGCCAATGGTCTTGCATCCAGGTGAAAAGTCAACTGTAGCTCGACTTTTTCGCGCCCCTTTTAGAGAGCTCGAATTGGTCCTACAGTTCGGACTCCTGTCACGGTTCTGAATCTAGTCTCACAAGTGCAATGTGAAACTGATAATCACCAAAGAGTCCAATCCGGCAAATCATTTTGGAAAATCGATTTTGAATCAAATAATGCCAAAACTGGACTGCTTTGCTAGATTACAAAGTCACCACTGCGAGAACCCGAATTAAAAAAAAAAAAAAAAAATCTAAGTACATAATTAAATAATAATAATAATAATAATAATAATAATAATAATAATTTTACAATTTCAAATATTTTGATGGTAAATCCTAAGGTGCAAATTAAATATTTGGGGGATCTTTAATTAATTTTTTTTTAAACTATAAATAATTTTTTTTGGAAGTACACAATTTTTAAGACTATTGATAATAATCTTAATGATAGTAACAATGATAATAATAATAATAAACTGGTTAGTAAGGGGTCATTTTGAAAATTTATTATAGGTGGATAAAACCCTAATGGTGAGATATCAATCCTTTTCTTAACTACCCTAGTAGCAGCCGTGAGTTTTAGAGAAACGGGAGAGGGAAAGAGACAGCTTGTTTCAGTTTGTGGTGTCTTTAGCAAGGTAATCTTCCCCACTATCTTCCTTTTTGTTCTTATTCTCTTTATGTAATTCCTTGTGCCGTTGTGAGGGTTGTGTGGCTGGTCTGTTTTGGGATTATTCTATATAGACATACCTGCATACATACTTATACTAATGTAACAATAGAGTTAATTGGGTAGTCAAATATATCACATGTGTATCTCGGTTGGTTTGTGCGTAAGAGTGGTCATCTGTGGCAAAGAAATTGTTGGGTATGCAGGTGTGTTTTATTATTTCTTTATATTTAATTGGTGGTTTGGTTATGCAGTGAAGGAGTTAAAGAGAGAGGTATTAGTATTTAATAATGGATTTTCTTGGTAAATGGGTTGCTGGGAAGTTTTGGGTTGCAATGGTAGATGGAAATTCTTGATCCTAAAAAACATAAACTTTAAATTTTGAGGAATCATATCAAACGAATGAATTTTGAACTGAAATTTTTACAGTTGATCAATTACATATTGAATTGCATATTTGATTTTTTTCATAATTTTTGGGAGTCAAAATCCATATAAATTGAGGTATTCAAATCTGTCCAGGAAACCAGTCCAAAACAGTAAATTCGGGAGTGTTGTTCTCTTTGGGTATAAATCCAAAAATTATCAAATTAGTGTCATTAGAACCGGTTACGAGTCTAGTTTCGTACGTTTTTTGCCTTACATTGATTGCTCGTGTATACTAAGAGAACCGTCAATTTCTTTAAAGTGCTGCAGAAAACAACCTGTTTGGATATAATAAATTGTAGATAATTATTTTGATAAGCAAATCAAGTGAAACCAATTGGGTTTGAAACTTAGGATATATTAGATCATATCTGGAGGTTATTGGAATTTTTCGAATAGCGTGGAGTGGGTTTTGTAATTTTCAAAGTTAGCGAATAGGTTGGGAAGGCTTGTTTAAAACTCTGTTTTATCTTAAAGTCACTTTTAGTTAAGTTTCGATCGGAACCTATGTCTTGGGTGATTTTAAACCTTGAAGAACATGAACTTAGGTAATATTTAAGAGTAACGGTGAGTTGGGTTGAGCCGTGTCAGTGCGCTTTAGTTGAGGTTACTTAGTTCCTATTTTTTTTTAGTATTTTTAAATTAGTTGTGACGTGTAGTTTTTATACTTGGTTCAGGGCACTAGTTAGACTTTTACACTCTATTCGATTCAAGGATTATATTATTTCGTTTCAGGTGAGTAGTTTCATGCTACGTATTTTTATAAATGTTCCCCTACCCTGAACTGTTGGAAAATTAAATTGTTGTTTTAAGACTAAACTGTTTTGATAAATTATTATATTTTCAATGGAATCAAATTATTTCTGAAATATGTGTGAACTTGGCATACTGTAAACTATTTGTTTTGGTCTCATGTTTATAATGATGAACTACCATGTTTTGCGAAACTGATGTGTATTAATTATTGGGACCATGTGTGTATTTAGTCCAGGGAAATTATTCCACTGTGTGTGGTGACTCTAGCCACTAGGGAACAGATCCGGGTTGGGCCGTGATGACTCTAGTGCTCAACGATTGTAAGGAAAAGACCTTTAAAAACAACTAGGTGACCTTCAATCGGATCGTCTTTGAGAAAAGGCTCAGGTGCCACCCTGAGGATGACTCTTAGTTCGGTATTGGATCCAACGGGGCTTATAGCCTTGAGAACTGTGTGGCAGATTATTTTTTTTTCTTGGTACCCAGAAAATTATTGGTGTTCATGTTATAATCTGTTTTAAGTGGAAAATGTCGTTTATCATGTTCTTGCGAGACATGAGTATTTTAAGTGTTGAACTGTGGAACCTTCTTTTTGAAACAGATTGTATTTACCAAACTGTATGCCAATCTAGTTTCTGTGATATGTATCTTATTTTGGAATTGAACCATGTTTTCAAAACTGTATTTACTATCCATGTTGCTACTCACTGAGCTATCAGCTGACTTAGTTGTTTACCATTTCCAGGTGTTAGAAGGACTTAGAGTGGACTCATGGCGTAGCGGGGACTCAATTGCATGGACCTCTAGGGCATTTATTTTAATTGTTTTAGGTTGCTTTGTCAAGTTTTGTGCATACATTGTGGTTGGGTTTTATTTAGAGTTATAATATTTTGTGGGCAGTTTGTGTCCCATTTAGTATATATATATTTTTAGGAAGTTGGTTATGACTTATTTTTCACTTGTGGTATGTCACTGGATTGAGTGTTGATTTATTTATTTTTGGGCTATCATCACATTTATTCTTTATGGTTTTGGGTTCATGTTTAGGCTTACGTGTGCCTTGGGCTAAGTCACTGTGGGCCACGGCCGGTCATGCCTGAATTTGGAGTGTGACTGTAGACACCCCATTTTTGACCGCCCTCAAGACTTGGGCATTACTAATGGTTTGCTCGGTGTTGAGAGATGTGCAGGCCAAAGATTCAATTCCTTCGGCAAGGAGAGAGGCAAACCTTTCAAAACACTTTGTTTAGGGGTTTGGAGTTGAAGAAAAGAGGAGAGGAGGGGAGAAAATAGGTTGGAGAAGAAGTTCGCCATGAATCCGGGTAGAAGAAAGTCGAGCGGCTCTCGCTGAATCAGGCTTATTCAATTGCATACTTGGAATTTAGCTATGAGGCCACTACCGTTGGAAAGAAGACTTCCGGGGCTTCATTTTTGGTTCAAGAATCTCCTAGAGCCAAGTCAGGGTGGAGGAGATATGATTGATTGAAGCTGGGCATCATCCCGATTGGATCGAGTCTGCGCGGCTTTACGGAAAAGGGGATAACTTTTTGCACAGGAGGAATTTTGATGCAAGGTTTGCGCCATTGGAAAGCTAACTTCCGGGGCTTCCATTTGCATACCCACAGCCTTTTTTTGACCTAGGAATCACCTATCGGCACTCTATTTAGCCGACCGGCAGAAAATAGTGCCGACCGGCACTTTATTTTGGCCGATGATCAAATTTTCTGGCCGGTTTGCACCCTTTGCACCCTCCAAGCCTGGTGCATATCAGCTGTGCCAGCTGGGATGCACAGAACCAGATCCACGTGCATACATGTGCCTATTTTGCACCCTTTTGCACCCTTGAACCCCCTAGAGCTTCTAGAAGGTGACCCTTTGGCCAAAGCTTCTTGGAGAAGCTTGGCCAGCTGTCTTAGCTTCTCCAAGAAGCCTAGACTCTTTTGCACCCTCCCTTGAACCTTTCTCTTTGCTTAGCCCTTAAGATAAGTGCTTTACTTGGCCTATATAAGCACCTCTCTTCTCCCTTGGTCTAGGTTGGAGATTCTTAAGCAAAAAACCAGAGGATATACATATATTCTGATATAGATACATATATCCCACCTCCTTCTCTATATCTATCCTATCCAAGCTTCCAAACACCTTGGTTCTTGTATCATTTGCTCTACAACACCTAGCACAACACCTCCATCTTCCATTCCAGCATTTGGGAGGTCATTTGCAGAGGTTAGGAGCTCAGAAACTTGGACCAAGGGGTGCTGGTTTGTTGGTCTACAAGGGTAAGCACACTTTTCCCCAAAACTAGCATTTTCTTGGTTCATATCTAAGCCATAGTTGCATGTATTTTTGAGCTTCGATGTAAACTACAAAGAGGCTTATTTTGAGCCCTTCTTCAACATTGAAGAAGGGCTCAACACTGTTGGGGACCTCCATGTATGACTTGCTTCAATACCCCCTTGGGTCCTTATTTTGTTGCATGTTTCTTTAGCCTACCATGCTTCCATTTTTGGGCCTTTGACAGGCCTGAAAAGTGGCTTATTTTTCCCCCCTCTACATGTCTCATGAAGGGTATTTTGCTGTTTGATGATAGCATCTAGCACCTATCTCTTTACCCCCTTGTATGCCATGATTCTTGCATAGTATATTTGGCTGGCGTATAATCTGTTTTTGAGCATGTAATAAACTGTAAGTAGGCTTATTTTGAGCCCTTCTTCAACATTGAAGAAGGGCTCAACCCTGTTTGGGACCCCTATCTTGCACTTGTTTCATAATCTCTTCTATTTACCGTAATTTTGCATGCTTTGTTAGCCTATCTTGCTTCTATTTTTGTGGCTGGTCATAAACTGGAAATGTGCTTGTTTTGCCATGTGTAAGGTCTGTCCTAGGTTTTTTGGGTCAATCTTGGCATGCTTTGTATAGCCCCTTTGCATTGTAGCTTGTATGCTTCAAGTAGGTGCATGTGTAGGATGCATTGCCTCCATGATTTCAAGGGTTTGGAACCCTCTTACATGCTATTTCAGACCCTAATCCATGCTCACATGTTCATTTTTGTCCTCTCTTTCATGCTTTAAGGGTGTGTCCTTTTATGCATTCAAGGGTGCATTGTGCATGCTTCCATGTTTAATGCATTTTGGGAGGTGCCATGAGGGGATTTGGGTGCCATTTTGCATGATAAAAACCTGTTTTGGTTGCCTAACATGTGCCATGTTTGGTCTTGTTAAGTGGTGGTTCAATGCCCCACTTTGTGCCTTAGCCTTATGCCTTATGGCTTGCATGCTTGTGTGGCATCTTGCTCTTGTTTTGAGGCATGTTTTGCCAGTGTTTTAGGGGAGTTTGAGGGCTGCCCTCTATGGCTTAAGTCCATTATTGCATGCTTGTACCTCGGTTGTTGCATGTTTGATTAATGAGGCCTTGAGCATATGCTAGTTCCACGCTTAATTGGTCCATGTTGCATGACATTTGTACCTTGCATACTTTAGCTCTTTGCATGCTTAACATGATAGGTTGCATTGCATTTGAACCATGTTGCATACTTGCATTTCATGGTTTGGCTTGGGGATTGTCAAGCCAAGCATGAGGATCGAGAGGAGTTCACACTTTGAGTGGTGAAACTTGTCTCCATCCTCAAGTCACCAAGACCTTTGACTAACACATGATAAGGTTTTGGATTTCATCTTTTGTGTTGCATGCATTTCAATTAAAACATGCAATTTTGGTTCTTTAGGTTATCATGCATCAAATGCATCATTGATGGCCCTAGAACCAAGAGTCATGCCTCCTTGAGTCCCCAAGCATGATAGGAGGCCATGGCCATGCTTACATATGCCCAAAAAAACCATGCCTTGTACTGCTGTTTTTGCTGCTGCTGTCAAACTGTCCTCTGCAGGAACTTTCTGCCGACCGGCAGTATAATATGCCGATCGGCACTTTGTTTGTGCCGATAACCACCACAAGCAGCCGATGGCCAATACAATCAGCCGATGAGCTCTTCCCCCAGTCGGTGGGGTATTTCAGATCATTTGGGAGGTATTCTGAAACTTTGGGAATTTTTGGAGAGGCAGGGCAGTGAAAACAGAGGCAGCAGTGCTATGGCACGGGTTTTCCAGGCGAGTGGGAATCGAGCATGCATCATTCGCGCATCCCGAGGCGGGGCTGCGGTCTTTCCTGCTTTGCATTTATTTATTAAGTAGTTAGAAATTTTGTAATAATTAATTTTATTCATTATTCGGACTGTATATTCTTTTGGTCCCTTCGTGTGAGGGCGTATTTGTAATAAGTGTGCGTGGGTGTGTGTATGTCTTCCAATCCCACGTCTTTCTTCCCTTTTACTTACCTGCTTTGATGGTTAGTATTAGGGCACGTTTATTTTAGCATACCTTATGCTATGCACGTGTGCATCCATGCATTTGTTATACATGCACCGGGCTCGGTACATCATACAAACTGCATTGCAATTTTCAATTCCAAATTGAATACGTGCTACTCGCGCATCTCATGCGCCATGTTTAGGGTTAGCCGAGCCTGTCTAGATTACATCTACGCCTGTGTTGCATTAGCCACTTAACATGAACTAGGTCATGCATGTTTGCTAACCGGGTTATTGTTTTTGGCACGGAGTACGATGTAAGTTTTACGCTTTAGCATACCACATGCGTGTCAATGTTACCATGACAGTATGATTGCCATGCGGCTAAATGATTATGTGTTATAAACTGCTTGAATGCCTGTGGGTGAAGGTTGGATTGCCTGAGTTAGAACAACTCATTGAAATCCGTATTTTAGCCTACTTGCGAGTAGCAAAATCTAACACGTTTTTCGAGATAAAACGGATATGCAATGTTTATTTCCAACTTAGGCGATCTAGTCTATACTTTTGTGTTGTGCGCATCACATAGTAATTCTAGGCTAATAACCGGAATAAGAGCATGTAATGTTTTCAAAATCAGATATCACGGTTAGTAGAGGCCGGTCTTCGGACCAGGCGAAAGGGGGTGCTCATAGCTGACCTTCCCCGATCGTACCCAAGCTCCCGAGCCAAGACCACTTTGGTGATGACGGACATGTGGCCTTCGGCACCGAGTCAGGGTTTCCTAAATTTCCCATTTTAAAATATTTAGGTGGCGACTCTGTAATCTGGCAAAGCAGTCCATGTTTGGCACTACTTTTCAAAAATCAGTTTTTCTTCAAAACAATTTGCCAGAGTTGGACTCTTTGGTTCAGATTTAGAACCGTGACAAATTGAGTCCTTCGAACTGTAGTGAACCCAATAAAGAACAGAACGGGACTTAACCCTCCCGGGGCGTTCGGGGGCGTCTACAGTGACAACCACCTAAATATTTTGTTTTTGGGAAACTTAGGAAACCCTGACTCATGCCAAGGGCCACGTGTCCGTCATCACCAAAGTTGCCTTGGCTCGGGAACTTGGGTACGAGAGGGGAAGGTCCTAAAATGAGCAGCCCCGCTCGCCCGATCAAAGGATCGGCCTCTACTAAGCATGATATGTTGTTTTATAAACCTCATGTGTTCTTATTCTGATTATTAGCTAACTTTACTATGTGAAGCACACCCAAGCAAGTATAGACTAAGTCGCAAGACTTGGAACAAATCGACTCATGTTTGTTTTTTAAAATGGTTTGAAAGTGCCACTCGCAAGTGGGCTAAAGCGCGGATTTGCCACCCTCAGATGGGCTTAAAAACAACATGATTTGCCACTTTACAAAGTGGGCTTAAAACTCACACTTGTCGAATTGTTCCAATTCAAGCAATCAAAGCCTTCATCCACAGGCATTCATGCAGTTAATCACATAAGCAAATAGCCTCATGGCAAGCATGCTATCATGGCAATACTCACACTCATGCAAGTATGCTAAAGTATAAAACTTGCAGTGTACTCCAAGCCAAAACAAAAGCTAGTTAGAAATATGCATGATCCTAACTATGTTTAAATGCCTAATGCAACACATGCAATAATGCAATTAGGCTTGACTATCTAAGATGGCATATGAATGTAATGATTTGATACACGTATTCAAATAAGTATTGAAATACAATGTAATTTGAATGATGCGCCAAGCTCGGTGCATGCAAGACAAGTGAATGATGCAAACATGCAAAGCATAAGGTATGCTAATCAAAACGTGACCCTAATCTGACCATCGAAAGTGGTTAAGTAAAAGGGAGAAAGACGTGGGGTTGGAAGACATGCACACACACACGCACGCTTATTACAACATTGTGCCCTCGCAAAGGAGGGTCCGAATAAATAAGCTAAGCTACACTAAGCTAAGCTAATCATTACAAACCAACTAATTAACTATTCTAAGCTAATTAATTACAACACAATTGAAATTGAATAACTAGCTACGCTAAGCTAATTAGTACAATACTCAAATCAAATAATTAGCTACAACTAACTAATTAAAGGAAGTAAAGTGGCCTCGCTTGCGAGGGAGACATGCATGCTCGGTTGGCTTCTTCTCGAAAATCCATCGCCTTGACGTCGGTTGCCTATGTTTGCACTCGCCTTGATCTCTGAACAACGCACCAACTTCCAGACTGCTTCTGCCCTAACTTAGATACACTTTTTAACAAAAAATGGACTATGGCCGATCGGCCACAAAAAGTGGCTGCCGGCCACCTTAACTGGCCGGTCGGCTACTGCAAGTGGCTGGTCGGCCACCCCTTTTTCCAGGCTTCTGGTTTTGCTGCAGCAGAGAACAACAGAGGCAAAGTAATGCATTTTTCAAGGAATGTGTGTATTACCACCCTACTTATCATTTCTCAAGCTTAAAAGAGTGTGGCACTTGGCTCTCAAGTCACCAATCAAGCATTTTCATGCATGATGGCCAAAGAACCAAGCTTGCACAAGCTTAATGAATACACAAATAAGACTCAAAGGGCCACCACCCTATCATGCATGATCAATTGAACACAATGCAATGCAAACACAACGTGCTTATCTTGGTCATGTTTTACTTGTCCAATTCTTGTTTACACATTTTACATTACCAAGTCATTCTTTAACCGGTTTAGTCCAATGTGAAAGTCCTCTAATGAGAGAGGGGTCAACCACAGGATGATTTAAGAAATGAGAGAGATCATGCCTTTGGCTAGGAGGAACCCTCAAAAGAGGG
The DNA here is from genome assembly GCA_036172215.1 of Camellia granthamiana. Classification (NCBI taxonomy): domain Eukaryota; kingdom Viridiplantae; phylum Streptophyta; class Magnoliopsida; order Ericales; family Theaceae; genus Camellia; species Camellia granthamiana. Next base: position 128,566,231 of record CM069903.1, read on the forward strand.
TTAAAGTCATTGAGCACAAGCTCTATCTCAAGCTTAAACACAACCATAAGGTTAACTAGCCCTCAAAACAAATAGAAAAATGAAGAAATGAGAAAGGTTGCAGACTTTTTGATGTTGAAATGGCATGCTAAAGACCTTAAATCATGCAAGCAACACGTGCAAGACATGTTCAAAAGCTAAAAGCATTATACTAGTGAAGAGCATTACACTAGAGGCATGCAATATCAAGCCTTAATGACCAAACCAGCTCTGGACAAAGTTTAAACATGCCAAAATAGTGGCTAAATCATGCTGGAATTGAAGCACAAAAAGCTACAAAAACATGTTCATGTGTTGGTTCGCAAGCTAGGCTCAAAACACAACTCTCAAAAGCAATGAAAGAGTGAAGTATGTGAGAGTGTGACAAGGCTATATGCACTGAAATCATATATAAAATGATGCTATATCATGCAATCAACACATGCACGACATGTTAGAGGCCTTAAAACACAAAGCTAGTGAAGCCAATTACACTATAGCTATACAAAGCAAGCCTCATATGACCAAGACAGCTCAAAACAAAGCTAAATCATGCCAAAATAATAGCAAAAACATGCTGAGATCAAGTCACAAAATGGTGGAAAAACATGCTCACATGTTAGGCCATCTACACATACAAACAAGACACATGGAGGGGAGGCCACCCCCTCATATTTTGGACCTCAAAACATACTTTTTCCACTAAAATTCCCCTGGAATTCAGTGGTTAAAAGGCCAAAAAATGTTGTTTTAAAAGCTTTGAAAAAGAGCACAACACCTTAGCAAACAAGCTACAAAAGAGGGTGGACCACCCCTAACTCCAAAAAGGCCTTAAACTACCATTTTTAAACCTTAAAAACAGAGGTTTTTGTAGTTGAAAACTAGGCCAAAAACAACATGCAAAGGTGGCCAAATAAGCAACTAAAATAAAGCTTAAAAGAGGTAAGCCTTTACCTTTGAAGCACAACACTAAAACAGGTGCAATTCTGAGCTAAAACCGACTTTGAGAGCTCAAACAAGACCTTCAAGAACCTCAGCTCCAAGGTGAAGGTGTTTGGCTAAGGGTCCTAGTGCAAATGTATAGAAAAAACTCACTTTCAAGCACAAAATAGGGGGGGAGAGAAAGAGAGAGAGAGAATTCTAGAGAGAGAGGCAGAAATTTTGCTCACAAAATTTTGTAACCCTCAAATTGGGGGAGAGACCTCTCCTTATATAGAAATGCAAGCCAAAAGCTTGCTTTCATCCCTCCATACACGTGTATAGAGAAGGCTTTCAGTGATCAACAGCTGGGACATAAAATATCTGAAAAATGAGAAAATTGGCCGTCGGCCACTTCAGGTGGCCGGCCGGCCACCTCCTCTAGCCGATCGACCACATCAAGTGGTCGACAAGGAGGAAAAGTGGCCAACAAGTGCCAAAAATGGCTGACAAGGCCTTTTCCCCCTCCAGGCAAGAGGCACCAAGGTTTGGCCCAAAAACAAGGCTAAAACACAGAGGGTTAGAGGCTCAAAGGCAAGGCACTCAGCCGAGAACTTCGGGCACTCAAAATGAGCACAAACATGCACAATCATCGAGTGCGCAAATGATGACGTCTGCATCTTAAGGTCGGTCAAAAATGGGGTGTCTACATCAACCGACTCTAAAATTTTGTTCCGAGCCATAGAACTCATTTCATCCTTCATAGTTGCCATCCACTTGCTAGCATTTGATGAAACTAACGCTTCTAGTATGAAGCAGACTCATCATGATCCAATGGAGTACACATGAAAGATTTTCCTTTAATCTCATAAGATGATGATAAATGATTCCACGTTTACCTCTATGTAACTGGGATCCTTATTGAGTCATTTTCTAGTGAAACACTCTCATTAGAAGGTAAAGCACTCTCACTATCTTTGGCAATTTCAAGATGAGTCTCTAATTCTCCATCCTCGCAAAAGATGGTGTGACTTCCTTAGACTCCTACAACTCGAATAGCACAATATATTTCTTTACTTCACCAATACTAGAAAATTCACTCTGAATGAAACTAATATCTCACAGCTCAGTTTTAGTCATTCACTATAGGGATGTTCATTATACTTTACATAACCCTTTGAGCATTCTGAGTATCTAACAAACACTTGTTTATTTTCTCTAGAGCCTAACTTTCCATACTTATGAGAAGTACTGTGAACAAAACTCGCACAACTCCAGGCCACAAATGCTCCAAATTAGGTTTTGCACCTTTCTATAACTCATATGGAGTCATTGGAACTAACTTTGAAGGCACACAGTTAAGGATATAGCCAGTAGTCATAAGAGCATCCTGCCAAAAAGATATAGGGAGGTTGACTTGTGTCATCATCAATCTAGCCATTTCAAGCAAAGTGCAATTTCGTCTCTCTGCTATAGCATTTTGTTTCAAACTGCCTAGAATCGTTAACTGCCTACGTTCCCATTTTCCTCACACAGTCCCTAGAACTGATGTGATAAATATTCACGCCCTCGATCCATTCAAAGGATGTTCAATTTCCTATCTGCCTGATTCTTAACCAATGCAATAAGGCGCTTGAAGCAATCCAATGTCTCAAAGCGATGTGAGATCAAATAGACATTATTGAACCATGAATAGTCATAAACAATTATAAGGAAATAAGAAGCATCATGGCATGCCTTTACATTTATAGGTCTACAAATATCAGAGTGGACTAGCTCTAGAGGATATAAAATCCTAGGTGCCTTTCCAAAAGGCTTCCTACAGGCCTTTCCTGCCAAACAAGACTCATATACAGGAAGACTTACATTAGCAAGATGCCCCAACGAGCCTTCTTTAGCTAGTTTAGTCATTTTATCTATTCCTATGTGACCAAGTCTAGCATGCCAATTAATAGAATTTTAATATATCATTATCACAAGACACATAAGAATATGAGAAAAAAAATTCAAATCTAGCATAAATAAACCATTAGAAAGAAAACCTTGTCCATACAAGCCCTTATGCAAATATGTATCCAACTAACTACCACTCAAACCAAATCCAAACAAAGTAATAATTGATAATAAAAAAAAAAAAAAATTACATTAGATACCAGGTGCATAAAGCATATCATGGAGGAGTAAAGTGCGCCCCAAACACGTCTCGAGCTAATAAGAACCAACTCCAAGGACATCCTCTCGAGTTCCATTACCCAAAGTAACGTACTACTTGCCAACAAGTATCTTTCTGTAATTCACAAACTCAACTCTTTGTTTGATTCTGTGGGGGATTGCTTCTAACTATAATCCGACCATGGAGAGAATTAGCAACACATACATGCGAACAAACACAAGTATTTAATGAGTTAAGTGAAAGGTCTACCTTCTTCGTATCAAGGCATTCCCGAGCAAAGTGACCTCGCTTCCTACAGTTATAGCACTTGACTTTAGTCTTGTTTTTATTTCCAGCTCTCCTACCTCGATGGCGCTTTCCCACATTACCTTTCTTAGGACCAAGGTTACTAGTTACACCACCACGTTTTCCTTGTTTGTTACGCTTAGGCCTGAATACCTAACGTTGCCCTACTTGGGCAACAAGGACAACGCTACGATGCGACCCTAAGTGCTTCACTTCAAGCCCAAATTGCTCAAATTTCAAAATAAGAGCAAGTAACTCGGTTACAGGTGTGGTCCCATAGGTAATATTCAGTTGATTCCACATGTCTTAAGTAATGGGGTTTGTCTCAAACTCCCTTGTGGGATTATTATATATGCTGCTAAATATAGTATAGCGCTCGCATCGATCTTCCTTAACCCAATTCTAATGGGTCTCCGTGTCATGACAATGTTGGGTAGTGGTCATTTTTTCAAATCGAATCTTAAGGGTTGTCAAATTTTCTATGACTTCTTGTTCATTAAGAAAATATTAGATTTCATGTAACGCCCTGACAAATGAACCTCCATGTTCCCCATTTTCATTCGGGCATTACAAACACAAGATCAAGAACACAGACAACACAAACAAAATAAAATAGTAATGACATAGCATTAACAACATTTCTTCCCTTTTGAACTATTTCCAAGCTTTACAACATAGTTTCATTACACTTACAAACAAAATAAAATAGTTCAACTAGTAAGGAATGATATAACAAAATCAGCTATTGTTTATCTTTTCCTCAAAATTTGTTCCTTGTTACATCAAAATACATGTCTACACATAGTAATCCAAAACTGTCCCTGGCATATGCATACTATGATTTCAAGCACGAGCTTTCACATCTCAAAAGTTTAACACAAAATATTCATTTAGGAGGCACTTCATCTTCATTTCCTCAAATTGGTTAGCTTTGGGGTGAGCGAAAGCTCAGTAGGTAATGCACTTAACAGGTTATAACAGTAATTGAAAAACACATGATCATGCAATGCAACATTTGATAAATTTTATTACGTATATGTATGGATGCCTTTATGCATGAATATGAGATGAGTAATATGTAGGTTAAGTTAACATTTCCTGAGTTCAGACGGGGCGGTAAATATATTATGACATTCCAAGTAAGAACCGAAATTCAAAACACATACATAGATATCGGTTTTGTATACTTAAAATAGTCCCACATTTGCCAGCTCTAGAAACGGCGGGGCGATGGGCACCTGAAAACATTTTTCCTTTCCGTATTTGCCAACTCTAGAAATGGCGGGGATGCGGACACCCAAAACTATGTTTTTCTACATTTGCCGACTTCAAAAATGGTGGCTCATGGACACCGATAAACATTTTCCCACATTCATCCAGCGGTATGCGTAGATAGGGCAATTGGGTACCTTGACTCCCCGCCAGGGTACCAAATACAATACACAACTCAAAACCACCCGACTCACTACTAGGACTCATAGACTATTTACCCTCTCTCAACTTTCCATTGTTCACACCATTATTGTATCATAAAAGAAATTTGATAATACATATGATACATGAATTTGTAAATTCTAGTTTTCCCCTAAAATGATTTCAATGCACACAATTCACTATTTCACCTTTCAATAATAACCATGGTTCATTTAACAATCATCACCAACACAAGGTGTATGTAGAAAAGGATTTCAAATCATACATTTCCACCTTAATGTTAAGCAATTACCTTCAATTTCATACTTTTGAAATCAATTAAGAGAAATCCCTTTTGTAATGCCCCAAATTCACCAACATAAACTAGGTACATCGACTAACATTGATTATAGAATAATAGCAATTCCCTAAATTATCATAACATTGATCATTAAAGTTTGTACAAAATAGTCCCATATACGAATTATACATTCAATGATATGAAATACATGAATCTATAGCATGTAGAACGCCAACTCTGAAAAATAAATAAAATGCCCCCAAGGGCTTACAAATTCCAAGGCTTAAGCAAGGCTACACAAAAATAGTCTCTCGGACTCAAATAGTTATTGCCCTAGGCTTACAAATATGATCACAACAAAATAGAGCCTTATGCTTTATATACATTTATCCACGCCCTAGATTGGTGGGTTCACCACGTCATTTCCTGAACCAAAATCCCATAGGGGTGAGCATAAATCCCAATAGAGAATTCTTAACAAATTATATACATTTATACAGGATTCCCAATATGAAATGTGCATGCCATGATATGCCATTTAAAAGAAGATTTCATCTTTCATCTTTTGAAAACTACCATGCTGGAAAATAATTTGAAATCTCAATAATTCAGAAATTTATAATTTAGTTTAAGGGGCAGTAAATACGACTCAGGTAATCCCTAGGTTGGTGTCTGCAAGTAGGCATAACTAGCGCTACCAAATCCCCATTTTCCTGGTAGCTAACCGGTAGGCACATGGTACCTCCTCCGCGCGTGTTTTTGGTCTTTCACCTCGAACACTCTACGAAAAATCCCTACCTCAAGTTTTGAAGAAAAAAAGATGAGAAACCCCCAAATTTGATGGTGTTGAAATCAAATCTCCACCGCACAAGATGAAGCTCTCGGTTAGCTCTCCAAATTTGATGAAGGAAGTTGGGTCAAAACTCCAATGAATCCAAAGATATCAAAGTTTTAAGATGTTTTGGTGGAGGTTTTACAGAGAAGGAGGAGCAAAAGTTGATTTTAGAGTAAGAAAATGATATACAAAAGTGATATAGACATAGCCCAAGAAAGCAGAAAAAGACTGAATTTCGGACTCAACGTCGCCCACACATGCAGCGTCCTTCCCGCATGTGCATAGCGTGCCTTCCGCACGTGGAGCCTTCATCCCCACACGTACGGCCCTCTCTTTCCCGCACCTGCTGCTCCACATGCTTTTATTTCAGTATGAACCCAGGTTTTTTCCTTATTTTCTGCACGTGCGGCCTCACCTCCCGTACGTGCGGCCCAAGGCCCCGTACATGCAGCCCTGGTCCTCCAACCCAAAATTTTCTCGGCTCAACTCCAGACCTTCAGGACCCGACCTCGCACCCTCTGAAACAAGTGAAATTCAACACTGGAATAAACAAGAACAAAATTTTAAGAAAAACTTTCGAGCACAACAAACCCAAAGTTAAACGAGGAAGAAAAAACAAAACGAGTAGTGCACCCGGTCATCACACCTTTTTATTGAACAATTTCCAAAACTAGGGTTTATGTAGAATTTAGGGATTTTCCTCCATCTCATGAAATTGATGCTAGTGTTCTTCACAAACAACATTGGTCATCGATATTAAGTACAAATCCTTTCAAAACCTTGAAACATTTCACTATTGTCCAATCCCTTCACTAACACAATGGTCTATATATATACATATATGATGAGTATCTAATGAAATTACCACATATGAGTCCCAAACTAAAGGTATAACAAGTTAAATACACCCCTACCTCAAAAATAGAAGCTAAAGATGAGAGTCCACATGAAACTCCGACAGAAGTGTTAAATAATCGGTAGATATCTTGAACTAGTCTTGCTCTTCAATTATCTTGAAGGATCTAAGGAGGATTTAAGGTAAAAATTGAAGGAATCAAGTGTTTGGGGTGTTCAAGTTTCGAAATGGGTGGTAGAGAGAGAGAGAACAATTGGAAAAGTGAGGAATGAAGGAATGAGTTAGATCGATTTTTAAGTGAGCTCTCCTATAGCGATCCCGATTTTGACCCGTCTCTTGTGGTGTTCTGGGCTCGGCTTGGTATGGTTTTGAACGGTGTTACGTATCTTAGTTTCCCTTGTATTCCCCTTATTTTTGGTTATGGGGTTATAGTGGTATGTTTGGAACAGGTAATGTCTCCAAACCTTTAAATGCGAATCCAACCCAAATTGTGCCTTATGGAGTTGTATCGAAAATTAATTCCTTCATGTTTTGCCACTTCATTGAGTATATCGAGGGTCGAGTCACCCTATACAGCTTACGGAGGTTGAGCTACCCGTTCAGCTCGCCGAAGTAAAAATGCAAAATACATTCGAAGTTGCTTGTCCGCTTGAGCGACGTTTATGCGCTCGAGTGGAGAATGTTTGGTTCCAAAAGTTTGACATGTCTGCAAAAGTACTGGGAAAGTGTATTCGACGCTCAAGCAGGGCTTTCCATGCTCAAGCGGACCATGTTATATCAGTTCGTGAATCAGATATTTCAAATCACTTTTGTATATCTCTCTCTAAAAACATTTCCTCTCCCTTCTCTCTACATTTCTCTACACAAACTAGATCAAAAACCTTGATTTCTCAAGATCCATTTGAGTTTTGCCATTGTTTCTTCATCAAATTGGGTTATCATCTCGAGGGCTTCGTTGTGTGCGGTGAAGATCGAGTTTCAACACTGTTGATTTTGAGGGTTTCATCTCATTTTTTCTTCAAAACTTGATGTAGGGATTTTCTTAGAGTTATATATATATTTTTGCAAGATCTATATGATTTTCGAAATCATCTTTTGATAGCTTTGAAAATTAATTGTTGATTCAAGAAGTTGAGCGACTTTGAAAGTAGGTTTGTCTCTTGTTCTTTTAAAATGATCTTATGGGTTTTGATCTTCGTTAATTGAAGAAAAGAGATTTTAGAAAGTTTTCTTTCAAAAGATTTGAGTTGTATAGTTTTTGTGAGAAAACCTAGAATTTGGGTTTTTTTTTTAAAAGAGACTGAAAATCCATGAATGATATTGTTATATATATTTTGTGTGTCAAAATAAATGGATATTTATAAATTTTCTTATTTATATTTATATAAATGATGAATTTCAAGAAATATGAGAACTATTGTTCATTTTGGAAATTATTGTTCAAAACGTTGAAATAGTCTTGAAATGACTAATTGTTGAGGATACTTGAGAAGAGGGAATTGTGTTATTCCTTGGATTATGAATTAGAATAAAAGTATTTATATTCATCTTGTGTTATTGGCATAATAATTCATTTGATTACATTAAATTTTGAAAGTTGATTTGAAAACTTGCATTGAGAAAAGAACGTTGAGAAACAAGTTTTCATGAAATGATTTTGGGATAAATACGTTGGTAAGTCTTGATAGGTGGTGTAGATGATATTGAATAAGTTGGCATGAGAGTCTGGGCTGAAAGACTGAAAATCCACGCGGATAGGTGTCGAGACTTCCGGTTAATACCGGTAAAAATGACAATTTGGTAGTACTTGTATAGTCTACTTGCAAACACCGACCTACGGATCACCAGAGTTGTATTTACCGCCCTTGAAATAAATTGTTAAGTTTTGAACAATTGAAATTGCATGACATCATTGAGCATGATGGCTTTCAAAAGATGAAAATGTGATTTATCTTCAAAAAGGGCATAGCATGGCATGTACATTTCATCTCGTGAGACTTATATAAAATGTATATACTTTGTTAAGGATTTCCTATTAGGCTTTATGCTCACCCTACGGGATTTTTGTGTAGGAAAAGATATGGTGATGCCGTCTAACTAAAGGCAAGAAATTTGTGTTGAGAGTACGAGACTCTCATTTTACTGTGACTCTGTGTGTAAGCCAAGGTTTTTATGTGTGTGGGTTTGAATAACCGTTTTGTGTCACCAGGCTCAAGCCTTGAAAACTTGTAAACCCTTGGGGGTATTTATTTGTTTATTTACTTGTTGTTGGATTAATGTATTGTTGCATGAAGAACTATTATATCATGTAATGTAAGTTTGGAGATTTATATTCGGTTTTCCTTAAAAGAGCCATGATTGTTGTATTATCATTTGGGCTAGAAATTTGGGGCATTACATCTCCCGAACAGACCGCTTGAGCAAATTTTCTTTTCTCGAGCAACCAACAAAATTTCAAAGAGATCGCTTGACTGGTAAATGTGAGGTCTCCAAAGTTTTGCAGAGCTACAGTGAAAATACTTGGAGCATGAAATATAAGCTTGAGCGACTCTGTCATGACCCGAACCCGCCCCTATGGATTAAGGTCATAACCGGCCAGTAATCAACGGATTACCTACGGCCTGTAACCAAATAAGACATATCTCATCAAAGTAAAGGGGCCAAACGAAAACAAATTTAAAACTTTTGTCCATAGAGCTGTGCTTACATGGCACACCATAACAATCCATATATATATGTTAATAACTCACATCAAAGGAATAATAATGCAAGGTTCTGTACATACAGGATCATTCAAGTCTAAGTTAGTCAAACCCAAAGTTTATATACAAAAGTAATCCGATGTTTTCGCCAATAAAACAAAACTATATCAAAAGAGCAAAAGAGGCGAAGACAAGTCTCGTGCGTGAGACGTTTAGGCTGACTCTTCAAAACCTTGACTGTTTCTCATATATTTCACCGAGGCTGGGTTTGGACATTCCTTGGCTCACCTACATAGACATGAATGAGCGTGAGTAAAAGCCCAGTGAATAATATCAAATAAAGAAGGTACGCGAATGAGATTCACATATAACAAATGGCCTTGGGCCCATTTAGAATTCTATATAGCGCATTACTTAGTACATTAGGCGATTCAAGCCCAAACATATCAAACGGCCTCTGGCCCACTTTGTTCTCTGACAAACGGCCTCGAGTCCAATTCATTCATGTATATCAAACGGCCTTTGGCCCAATCAATTGTATCCAACGGCCTTTGGCCCAACCATTCGTATCCAACGGCCTTTGGCCCAATCATTCATGTATGTCAAACAGCCTTTGACCCATTTGCTCATTCATGTCAAACGGCATTCGGCCCAATCATTCATGTCAAACGGCCTTCGACCCAGTCATTTGTGTCCAACGGCCTTTGGCCTAACCATATGACATAACAAACATTTGTCTACAATTCAAATTGACAAGCTTATGAGACTTATAAGAAATAAGCAATAGGACAAATAGCATACTTCAAATCATCTTTACTAAGATATTACTCACAGTGTTCTGCCGGTGGATTTGCTCTGGAGCTCGACCCTACACATTTCATGAACATAATGGGTCACAAACAATTAATTCCGCTCTTAATTCATACATCCCTCTTAGGCTTCTTTCTTATCCTTTTAACTCATTTACAATGCTTAATGTATGCCTAAGAGTGCTTAGAAGTGAGAGAGAACGGAAAATGAAACATAGAACATGTTTACAAAATTTCTGAAACAGGGGTCCCCGCTCGAGCGTGGGTTCTTACGCTCGAGCGTACCCCTTTGGTCTGCAAAAGTACCGGTTACCTTACTTTTACGCTCGAGTGTGAACTCGGACGCTCGAGCTGAAAGTCACACTACATGGCTCCCCGCTCGAGCGGACACCAATGTCTGCAAAAGTTTTGGGAACTCGCATTTCACGCTCGAGCGGCCCTTTCCCCGCTCAAGCGGACATGCCAAATTCTAGGTTTTCCAGAATTGTTCTTCAAGTTCAAACTCCATGTTCAAAGGTTCAAAACTCACATTTTGGGTACAAAACATGGAGAGGCACTACATACTATAAGAATACAACCAATGTGAGGCTAATTATTCAAAATCATGATCTAATCCTCAAATAGATCAACATTTCTCTCGCATGGTCCAAACTTATGCACTCAAGCTTCATACCAATTTCATAACTTCATCAATCATGCATGCATGTCAATTTTTGACTTCATTTCTATTTCAAATGGTGCAAATGGTGTTCAAAATCATGAAGCTACACAAAATTACTCATGCATGTAAAATTTGGTGCTCAATTCTTCATATTCAACATGCTTCATGCTTAAACATACAAAATTATAACAATTATGCACATGCATGTTCATACAAGCTCCAAATTCAACAAATTCAATTCAAGTTATGTTCTTGACCACAATTAAACCTTGAATTTACAAAATTACAAACTAAAACTTATGAATCCACTCACCTATGAGCTTCAAACACCCAAATTCTAGCTAATTCTTTGAGTTTAACCTCCAATTCTCAAGCCTTTAGTTCAATCTTCAATTTGAGCTCCCTCTCTCTCTCTAAGTTCGGTTCTCTCTCTCTCTCTCTGGAGAGCAAAATCTGATTTGAGCTCAAAACAAATGAATGAGAGTGTGAATTGGCCCTTTATATAAGCTCCTTTAATCACATTTGATTATAGCTAATTAATAGCACTTAATTAATTGTTCTGAATCTAATTATTTTGATCCGAATAAATTTGCAATTAAATTTCACCGTAGGCTCTAAAAATTATGCCAATTACAATGGCGTAGTCAATTTTGGCTTCTGTGGCCGATAAGGCCTTCAATTTAAATTCCAAAGCAAGAAGTCAAATAGATTTTCCTACGTTGAACAGATAGAAATTCAAAACCACATATATTTATATAAATGGCACTCAAAATCATATCAAACACATAATCACAATCACAATTAAGATTAATTAGCATAATACGGAGTAGGGTTATCACAGACCACTTTCACCACTCGAGCTGTCTCGCCTATAAAATGGCAAACTATTGAGAGCTAACAATCTTTGCTTGAGTAACAAAATGACCGCTCGAGCGATCTGCCAAAAACAACTATCACATTTCATCTTTGGTGAGGTTGGTAACAACATTCTTAGAGGCCATTTCACTACATTAATTACATAGGGTATGACATTAGCACACTTTTAAAAAATTTATTCACAAAAACACCACTGGTATGCAATATTTACACTTACATAGGGAGATTGAAAACTTTGTTAAGCTTGTAATCATCTCCACCTATGTGAGTTAAATTATAGTACCCAATTAATTTTGAATTATTTAATAGGCAAAAACATCTCTTAATTCCACAACATTAAATCATGCATAATATATGAGTCCAAAAATGCGCCACACAATTTTGCTCGTGGGCTCCACTTGAATCCCTTTTGGTAATATGGTGCAATATGTTAAGGCAACCTTGAAATGCATTGGTGACAATGAAACATATCCCCTTACATGGCTATTAAAAAATACATCTAAAAAATAAATAATTACAACCCAAAAGAATCATATTACATTGATTCTAAGAAAAAATAACTTGGGGATGCTACTTCATCAATACATTTGTGGAGTCTACCTCTAACAATACAAAAATAAATTTATGAACATGTGCACAAAAAATTGCCAACATTACCTCCATCCATCCATACATACAACATCAATCAATAAACAAATGGCCAAAGAATAGAGGTCAAATTACAATTCATACTAAGGAAAAAAGTGTAGTCATGAAGATCTAAGACTCAAAAATATATATTAGTTCTCAACTAATATATATTAAAAAATTAATAAATTAATTTCACAATTTAATAACACAAAAATTAATGCTAAAACAACTAAAAGGAATTAACAAATTATGCATGATTATTGACAAAACAGAAAAATAATTTTCTAAAATTTTCTTAATTTTTAGAATTTTTAAATTTTTTTATAATTTTCATAATTATATTTTTAATTTTCTGTAATTTTCAGAATTAAAATCTATATAAACATGTGAGAATATCCAAAGAAAATTCAATATAAATTAATTCCAAAAAACAATGGCCAAATCAATTACATAGAAAAATATAACAAATATCAGGGATTCTACACACGCCTCACGTGTACCGCACGCGCCTCGAGAAATGTGCACACGCGCCACACGTGCGCTACACACGCGCTATGGAAGCTGCTCTGCGCGTGTAGTAGAAGCTACATACGCCACGCGGCATGCGTACACACGTGCTCGCCTCACGTGTTAATGACGTCAACCACATACAATGCACTGACGTCATCCGTTCTGGTTGCAAAACCGCACTGAGTCACACCATGCTTGAGCTACGCCACACTAATTGCTCTAAGATACATCATGCTAACGTCAGGAAGCGCGCCGAGTTACGACAAGCCTAGTTGAGCCGCTCTTATCCAGCGCTAACATCAAGAAGCACACCAAGTTGCAACAAGCCAAGCTGAGCCGCACTTATCCGGCTTCTGGAATCTCCTGTTTTCCCAAAAATTCTTAAAAACAGCAATTTTGGCCTAAAAATCTTTGAAACGCCATATCTTTTTCAATTTAATTCCGATTAAAGCCCATTTTATATGGATGGAAAGCTCATTTCAAAATATGTTAATTTTTGTTATTGAAAACAATTTTTTGTACTGATTTGAGTTAAAAAATCTACTGCAATGGAGTTTTGTAAAAACTAGGGTTTTCAAAAACCTTTTCGACATGCCATAATAGTCAACAATAGTAAAACAGATAATATTGAATTAAATATGGATAAAACCAATCTATGGCATGCAAATCATGAGGCGAAAACAAGCAATCATGGCTCTAATACCAATGGAGGAAAATATACGGGTAATCATATTACTTGAAGCAGAAATGGTTTAGATTGGAATACTTGAATTACGATCCTTGTCCGTAAAACCCTTCGTCATCAATTGAGAAACTACCAGAGTTACTCAATATATTATCCACTCTCAAAATCCCTTGGTTCTACAATAGTGACCTAGGAGGGAAGAACAAAGAGAGAAATATTTTTTGCAGAGATTTTTCTGGATAAACTCCCACACCAATAATACTTATATTATTTTCTCTATATCAGATATATAGAGATTCTTTGCTAATAGAAGTAAAGTTGTAGACTCTCACCACCATTGTAACACTTCCAAAGATAATCCTTTAATTATCTCATTTATTTAATAAGTGAATTATCTATAACCCATGTGGACGCTCCATGGGTAATGGGTCGGGTTAAATCCGGCATAATTTCCAACATGAACAGATACATGTTAAAGCACTAGAAAGAAAGACCATGCATAATGAGCTATCTCATTGAAAGGATACATGAATTAAAAAGAACTACTTGCATTTTGGTGGCCAACATAGATTAGGCAGAGCTAACCAGACAACCAATGCTTTGCATTCATGACAATTGAAATTCTCAACACTTCAATAATTATTGTTTAGAGATGAAATACAATGGAGATTGCCAACCAAACAACATGCCTAAAACAAACTGGCAACCCTTCAGAAAAATGGAATAATATAATATCATTTTGGTTGCAGCAAGATTCTACATTTTCCATTCTACTTCAAATTTTCCCAACAACCAAACAGCCAAACAATTGACGAATATAACAAGATGGTTTGACTAAAGCAACATTACATCATCTGACTCAAAGGGGAATTGTTGAATATCTGCAGAATCCATTTCCCAAATCGTGAGCGATGCTGTGACGCTCACTCCTGTAGCGTTGTTGAACAAGAATGCTCGCGCTGCTCCATAAATTGCCTTTGTTGGATAGATTCGCGATGTGATCACTGTTCTTCCTCCTTGAGCAAAGCTCTCCACAATGGAATGATCAACCTAATTTTTTTTTTTTTAAAACCATTTAGGTTGATATATTAACCCCCCAAAAATGAAATTTTATAGGAAAAACAACTTAATAAGATTTGAAACTGAATTTTACATACAATTTAATGATTTTACATACCAATATTCTCATAGATAATTTTTCGCCATCTAGCACAGGGACCAAGCCTCCATAAACATTTTTGTTAACATCAGAAGCCTTCGATGACCTGCAGACGATTAACACCATCTCATGTAAAAAATAATTTCTTGTTAGCTTGATCATAATCAATATAAACACTAGGAAGCCCATTTGGTAATGCTTCTGTTTTTATTTTCAAAAATTTTGAAAATCAAAAACAAGAATACATTTCTTAGAAAATTAAAGAGATTCCAAATGCACCTACTTATATGGGACCCACTTTTGCTTTCCTAATATAGTTGAAGAAACCAACCTCATTTCATCGGAACAAAAGAAGGTCTTATAAGTGCCATCAATGTCCTTAGAGATGTAGAAATACACCGGTGTAAACTCAGATAGCGAATCATCAGCAATAACCAGAAGGCCAAATGGTCCTAGAGTGCCTCTCACAGCAGCACCAGTAGTACTACAATTGTAGCCGACATCGGCTTCAAGTGTCGCTTCCAATGCCTCCTTATCTACCTCAAATGTGGCAGTTATGTCCAACTGTCACCATTATCACACGGGTACATGTAAGTGGACTATTATTAATTAATACATGTTTACGATAATAATCCGACAATTTTATTAAAATATATGTAACATGAACCTGTGTAGCAGAGCTTATATTCAGTGGCACGATTGATCCGGGTCCAAGCTCTATGCCATTGAACTCAATACATTTCAATCTGAGTTTCTCCACTTCCTCCACAGGCCATTGAAGTATATTAGTTCTGGTTTTCTTGTCATACACTACAGTCCTTGGAATGGTCTGTGAAAACATAACAGGGAATTAATCTTCTCTATTCATGAATTTTAGTAGAAGTCTTACTCTAATAACAAGTGTTTCAATCCAGACATGAACTAATGATTGGACATAGCTATCCAATGGGCCAGAACATAATCATTTTCTATTCTAGAAAAGAGAAACTTAAAAAAATAAAACAAACAAACAAACAAAATCACTGTAGGCTTACAATGAACTTGCCTTTATTCTATACATCTACGACACAATGAAGTATTTAGTGGTTAAAACTCGATTATGAACTTTGAAGTTGTGAGTTCGATATGAGGGCATTTACTTTTTACAAATCATACCAATGTTAGGTCTATACTCAATTTACTCCTCTCAGATCTCATGCAATGGGATTAAGCTATGCATCCTTCCCGTGGTGGAGCCAATTAAGACCTAGCAGGGACACGCCCCTCCTCAACTTTTAAATGTTACACTTTCCTGTGATTTTTTTTCAAAATATCATTCAATTTATCACTTCCAAAATTATATACACCTTCTAAATTTGTTAAATGTATAGCCCTTTTCTTTTATCATTTTCAAAAAAACCCTACACTTACCTTTCCATTTTTATTTTGCTATAAAATTTGTTTATATATAATTTAATTTTTTGTTTTTTATTGTTTGCTCAAATAAAATAGGCTTTATTTGATTACATATAGATCATTTGAAATTTTAAAATTATTGAGATTTTGTTAAACAATGGATTGATTTTTTGAATTACTAGGTTACAATTTTTTTTCATTCTTCTTCATCCAACTCGATACACCATTTGCTTGAATACAAACATAGATTGACTATTTATTTGTTCTGCATGGAAATTTAAAAAGGCATCCCCATTTACTAGATGTATTGTACTCGCATTTTATATTTTTACTTCGCACTCTTATTGGTTGAGAGTGCTCTAAACTCAAATGTTACGATAATTAATTGTAGTAATATGTATTCTATTCTATTCCTTCTACTATGACACAACGAAGAATCATATGCAACATTTTCCAGTTACAAATGTAGCATGTTCTTTTGTAATTACAATTCTTTCACGCAACATTTGCCTCAAATGTAATAAAATGTTGCCTATAACTAATAAACCCTCTTAAACTATGGCTCATTGCACTTTGCCCCTTTGAATTTCAAAACTCACAATTAACCATCTCAAACTATTATCTAACACTTTCCGTTAGGATTATGTTAAGGATTTAAATAGAATCAGGTCATATGTAAAGTACATGACACATTTATTGATTTTTTATGACAATAATACATGTTATTGATTATTTTAGGACAATAATACTCCTATCTAATAATCCCATTTGTATTTTGTTTTCCTTATTTTAGTCGCAAACTGTAAACATTGGATCACCATATAGGAGTATTATTAACCTAAAAATTTAATAAATGTATCATGTACTTTACACATGATATGATTTTGTGTAAATTTCTAATAGAATTCTGACATAAATAGTTAACTGCAACAAGATAATATTTCGAGGTGGCAATGTTGAATTTTAAGTTTTATGAAGCATTAATGAAATGGGTCGTAGTTTAAAAAGGTTTACTGTAATTTACCCTAAACTTATTTACATAATTTGAACACATGGAATTGTAAATTAAATTTACTAAAATAGAGAAATTTTGTTACGATGATAGACGAGTAATATACCTGAACGGATGCCCAACCTTTCAAGAGGTCATCATTTTCACTATCAGTTTCTCCAATCCAAGCCCACAAAATCCTCCTCTGCTTGTTCTGATCATAAAATGTCTTTGATGCATAGTACTTTCCATAATCTACTCGCAACCCGATACCCACATCCAGTTCTGGGTTATCGGGCATCCATGTGTTATTATTCGGATCATATGTCCCCAGTGCATAATAATCCTTCATCTCATCAAACAAACTTGCCTTAAGCACATGCTTAATATCCGGTCCATTAAATGATGTGTCCAGCCCATTCATATCGGTAGTTGAAACTGGGTAAAAGTCCACACACTCCCAAATGCCCGTACCCCGAACCTCATGCATAATCCCATCCAATGGCTCATAGTTAATGAAGTTAGTGGTTTGGTACACAAGGATTATACCCGTTGTATTAATCTTTGACCCAATTGCGACCCGCCATTTGCCATCCCCGGCATGCCACGCAGTGGTCGGGTCCCTAAAGTCCTCAAGACCAACACCGGGTGGAGGGACTATAACCGGGTTATCCTTATACTTGACCCAATTAAGAAGGAGAGGATCGGATAAGTTGGCAGGATATGCAAGGTTTTGCACCTGCACATGATTATCGGAAATACCAGTGTAAAGCATTATGATTCCTCCATCGGGGAGAAGCGTGGCGGACCCAGTCCAAACACCATTCCAATCGAACCGGTGATCGGGTACCATGGCAAGGGGGAGGTAGAGCCAGTGGATCAAGTCCCTTGATACTGCATGGCCCCATGTGATATTGCCCCAAACTGGAGAAACTGGGTTGTATTGATAGAAAAGGTGGTACCACCCCATATGAAACAATGGACCTACAACCATGCAAAATTTAACATATATAAGCAGGTCATAAAACAGGGATGGACTTCCTTCCTATCCATGATCTATAGTGAAAGATGCTATTGGGATTTGTATGCCCATTACAGGTTCCGTTTCAATAATCCAAACTATTACATTTATAGAACCCTTCATGTATATCTATAAAAAAAAATCAAGTTGATCTGAAAATTGTAATATATTTCACTAATTGCATTTATCTAAAAAAAAAAAAAATAGACAAGTATATTTTTAAAATAGGCCATTCAATTTTTTGCTAATCAGTTAAATATTATTAATGTTCATCAATATTATTATATAAAATAAACACTGAATTTAGTGTGGACACAGAATGTCACAATTTTCGCTTTTCGAAAATGTTCCTCTATAACTTTAGCTACTACTACCACTACAATATATAAGAGTTTTAGAGACCAAATATTTTAATCTTTAAAAGTAAAAATTTTATTGCAAAAGATATTTAGGGACCAATTTCTATCATCGTGAGGATAATCGCTAAAATGTCGTCTCGAAAAGTCAAAAACAAAGATTTTAGCGACAAAATTTTGAAAAATGTCGCTAATAAATAGAGTTTTATGGACAAAATAATTTGGTCTCAAAATAGTTTATTTTTTGAGACAAAAAATTTTGTCCCAAAAAGATAATAATTCATCACTAATGTCTAATTTTCATTACTAAAAATATAATGACGACATTTTTCACAAGAAAAACATTTGGTCTTTAAAAAATAATTTTGTCCCTAAATTTTAATCCCCAAAACCTCAATTTTTTGTGGTGATACTACTGATTCAACCATATCTACATCTGTAACTGCTGATTTCAATTACCAACTATTGAATTCAATCATATCTACAAATTTGTTATCGTCGATTTCAAGCACACCCATATACACATATATAAAATGCAAGACTTACCATCATTATTGTATTCTTGAAATTTTCAGTCATTTTTCCTAGAAAATTCTGGACAAGAGAGGGGGAGTGGATTGTTTGGCCACAAAAAATTAAAAATAAAAAAGTTCTGTTGGATTTGTTTGACTACAGAATATCATGAAAATTTTTGTTTTGTAAATAAGAAGAAAATGTTATTCTATGTATTAAACGCAATTAGGGGAAATTAAAGACAACCTTTTTAGATAACATGTCTACTTCTCAACTTTTTGAATTATTTAAAAAAGTTTATTTTTTTAAAACTTTTTACTGTGTAACATATGATAAAATAATATTTTTGCAATAATATTACATATCAAAAACAATTCCCTAAAAAAATACTTAGAAAAATATTTCTAGTGACAATATTTGTTTCGGGTGTGCCTCACATTATATCAACTTCAAATCTATGTCATGCACTTCAAATTTGAGATAACATTCAAAATAAAATTTCATTTAAATATCATTTTTCATATATAAATATATATATATTTTTTATTAGACTGAAAAAATCAAATAATAATACTAGTAAGCAATTTTTAAGGGAAGCCTTGACAGTGGTGCAATTTTATGTCTAAAATAATTGCTGAATGTAAACATTAATAATTTTTTTTCCCTTTATCATAGTCTTTGTTGTATTATCCATTTCTTCTATGTTATGGGACTCTCTCTTAAGAATATACACAAAAATAAAAAATAAAATATAAAAAAAATTCATTCTAAAATCACTATAACAAAAATCATTCTAAAGGATCTGAGCTCTTCTTTTGGATTGGATGGTTTGTTAGATTGGTTGTTTCATCCTCATGGAATCATATTATATTTAATGTCCTTTTGATAAACTAATACATAAATAAATAAAGTAGGTGATCCTCCAACATCGCCCAATAATTTTCCATGTGATCTTTGAAATTGCATCTTTATACCAACAGATGACACTGACTTGTTACATTACCAAAAGAGTAATATTACAATCTCAAAAAAAATTATCCTGAATTTATTTAAAAATATTAATCTATAACTTAAATTCATCTTATCTTAAACTCATACTATATTAATTTAATTTTCACCACACAAATATCTCACCAATAAAATTCTGAACATGTAAATCTGGGACCGTAATTTTTTGTTACCAAAGGAATATAGAAATAGACGGGGACCCACCACATCCCTTTTCATTGGCCCAAAAGCCTCTTAAAGAAAACGAACCATTCCACTTTTTCAGGTTAAATTACATTGACACCCCTGCATATTTCTGAAATAATATTATCGCCTTTTTTGTTCTCCGAAATCACATTGCATTCCCTTATAATCCATTTTTTTCAGCTTAAATTACATTGACGCCCCTGCATGCTTCTGAAATAATATTATTACCCTTTTAATTCTCTGAAGCCACATTGTTTTTCGTTATTTTGAAATTTTTTATGATACTTTCTTCCAATTGTTAGTCTTCCATTTACAAACAGGATGAAAAAGTGTGAAATCAGCGAAAATTTTCTGTTTTTCCAACTCTCTTCTTCCAACTCTTTTTGTGTGTGTGTGTGTGTAACCTACAACCCTTTACCCTCTTTTCCTACCTCAACTACTCCTTCCATGGAAAACCCATACATACATACTCATCCCCCAAATCTATTTTATTCCATTACAGAATTCAAATAACAAATTCAAAAAATTATATATATATATATATATATGTATGTATTGGTGGTTATGTATTGTAAGAAATGGTTTGGAAAAGAAAAAATTGTTGTCCAAAAAAAAAAAGATTTTTCGTAAAACTTCGGTCTAATTTTTATATGAGACCCATGCGCCAAGGTTGGCAGGTATTGGTGGTAATGCATTCTATAACGCGTTGTGATTCACGTAGTATATTTGGCTGTTCAAAACCATTATCGGGTGAATAGGAAATTGATGCCAAAATAAGTTCCATAAAAATGGTGTTTTGGTAGATTTCCCAAATTGAAGGAAGGAAAGCTTGTCCCACATTGCTTGGCTAGGCTAACATTGTATGGGTTTATAAGCCTTGGGTTTACAACTTGAGGAAGGCTCCAAAGGGTACTCAAGTTTTGTAGAAGGGTGAGGTTATGGACAAAATGTGCTAGACTCATTGGATTCAAAACAAACAAACGCGCAGCCGCAACCCGTCCGGTCGGACGGACTGGGCTGGGCTTGGCTTGGACGTGGGTGCGTGGTGTGAAGTTAGGCTGGGATTGTTCGGCCCAATGCTTATCTTTTTGGGGCCAAAAAGATTTGAATTTTATTTTTCTAAAATTAAATTCTTACCTTTTGGAATTTGAATTCTAAAATTAATTTCGAAGTGGCATTTGGTCCAACACACTTGTTTAGATATTTTCCTCCACCCGAATAGGTTCATATCTGTTTAAATTTAAACCAAACAGGTTTGTATCTGTTTAATTCCAACTGAACAAATTTTGTACGTGTTCAAACCTATCCGAACAGGTTTTCTACCTGTTCTGAAAAGCCACCAAGTCTTCTATAAATAGACAGTCCCTCATTTGGATTTTGCACTCAATAATTTTCGTTCTTGCCTCTACTATTACTCTCTGTATTTTGATGCATTTATTTTTCTGTGAGAAAGTGTATAAACACAAAGTGTATTCATTGTGTGAATAGTTTGTAGTGCTGCTACTGTTCATTGTTGATCATTTTATCTTGAGAGATAGACGTTCATAATCTGAAAATACCGAGGAGATGACGAATTTTTCTTAAGGACACAGTGTTAAACACTGGACTTGATCAAAATTTTGGTCGAGAAAAGGTAAGTGATTAGTTTACTTTTCTGTTTTATTAATTTTTCCTTTTCAGATTCTGATTTTGTTTTTACAACAAAATAAGAATCTATTATTTTATTTTTTTCATATACTGTTTTGATTTTCGTAATAAAATAATCTCTCCCATTTCTTTGAATATATTGAAGATTGTCCAACAATCTTCAGACAGAATTTGTTTCTTTAATAAGTCTTCATTGTATTAATAAAATTCATTTTATAAACCTGTTTATTTGAATCCAATAAAATAATTTTTTGGTTTTTGTAATAAGGAAATTATTGTGTTGTATTTTAATTTTCTGATTTTAGTAACTAAAAAATTAATTTCTATTTTGGTTTTGGTTTTTTTCTGATTTCTATAATCAAATATTATGATTTCTGAAAGTAGTAGTTCAAATCCGATTGTTACAACGACTCCGGTCCTTACCCAAAACCATGTTCAAGTTCCAATGAGTCACGGAGAAAAAGGAAAAAAATTTAATGGCACCGAGTTTAAGAGATAGCAGTAGAAAATGTTGTTCTATCTTACAACTCTTAATTTTGTCTGGTTTCTCCATGAAGATGCTCCAGTACTAAAAGAGGTGAAAGTGATCGGTAAGTTATTGCCACTATGGACGCTTGGAAGCATTCTGACTTTCTTTGCAGAAATTATATCCTCAATGGCCTAGACAACATGCTTTATAATGTTTACAGCCATTTGAAAATAGCAAAAGAATTGTGGGATTACTTGGAGAAAAAATACAAGACAGAGGATGTTGGCACAAAGAAATTTATTGGTAAATTTCTGGATTTTTTTATGGTAAACTCCCAATCGGTAATTTCCCAAGTTCAAAGTTTTCAATTAATTTTACATGATATTCATGTTAAGGGTATGTCTCTTAGCGAGTCTTTCCAAGTCGCTACGTTAGTAGAAAAATTACTACCGACTTGGAAAGATTTCAAAAATTATTTAAAACATAAACGTAAAGAGATGACCATGGATAAACTGACTGTAAGACGGAGAATTTAGGAAGATAACCGTAAGGCTGAAAAGAGGAATGATAAAAATCTCATTGAGTCCAAGGCTAATGTAGTGGAACAAGTGCCCAAACCACATAACAAGAAAAGAAAGTTTGTTGGAGATGGTCCTAAATAAGGCGACAACAATGGCAATAAAAAGTTCAAAGGACAATGCTATAAATGTGGCAAGACCGGATATCGTGCCTCTGATTACTGTCGTCCTAAGAAGGATCACGGAAGTACAAGCAAAAAGACCACCAATCAAGCCAATGTAACAAAAGTCGATTACATTTCTAACGTGGTAAATGCCATCAATCTCTTTGTTGTGGTGTCTAAGGCTAATTTAGTTGGAAATCCCAAAGAGTGGTAGGTCAACACTAGGGCAACTCGACACATTTGCGCAGACAAAAAGATGTTCACTACTTATAATGAGGTTGCAAATGGTGAATAACTATTCATGGAAAATTCGCTTACTTCTATTGTGGCTGGACAAGGGAAAGTAATCTTGGAGATGACATCGGAGAAGGAATTGACCCTCAACAACGTGCTGCGTGTACCAGACATCCGAAAGAATTTAGTTTCTGATTCGTTGTTAAGTAAAAATGATTTTAGGCTTGTATTTGACTATGATAAATTTGTATTAACAAAGAGTGGCATGTGTGTGGGTAAGGGATACATGAGTGATGATATCTTCAAGTTGAATGTAATGACTGTTGTACCAAAATCTGCTATGAATAAGAATAACACATCTTTTGCTTATATTTTTTAGTCAAATTTATGGCATGGTAGATTAGGACATGTGAATTTTGATATTTTGCGTAGACTAATTGGTTTGGATTATATACCAAAGTTTGAAATTTATCCTAATCACAAATGTGAGATATGTGTAGAAGCAAAACTAAGGCTCCATTTAAATCGGTTGAAAGAAAAACCGAACCTCTAGAATTAATTCATACTGATGTGTGTAATCTGAAATTTGTTCAAACTAGAGGAGACAAAAAGTATTTCATAACATTTATCGATGATTGCACAATATATTATTATATATATTTACTTAGAAGTACAGATGAAGCCTTGAAAATGTTTAAGCTCTATAAAACTGAAGTTGAAAATCAACTTGGTAAACCATTAAAATAGTTAGAAGTGATAGGGGTGGTGAATATAATGCACCTTTAAATGAATTTTATGCACAATATGGCATTATTCATCAAACTACAACACCTTATTCTCCATAGTAAAATGGAATTTCTGAAAGGAAGAATAAAACCCTTAAAGAAATGATAAATGCCATGTTACTAACTTCAGGCTTACTGCAGAACTTGTGGGGAGGGAGGGGAGGGGGAGGGAGCAATATTGTCCGCTAATTATGTTCTTAACAGAATACCCCACAAGAAAACAAATAGCACTTCTTATGAATTGTGTAAAGGTCGACCACCTTCATACAAATACTTAAAAGTGTGGGGGTGTTTGGGAAAGACAGAAGTTCATATTCTAAAAAAGACTAAGATATAACCAAAAACAGTGGATTATGTGTTTATTGGTTATGCGCATAATAATAATACATATCGGTTTCTAATTTATAAATCAGAAATACCTGATATACATGTGAACACTATTATAGAATCAATGAATGCTGTGTTTTTTAAACATATTTTTCCTTACAAGAAATGACATGAATTAAGTTCACAAAAAAAAATTTATGATTGTACACAAAGTCGAAAGACTAATGACAATCAAACGCAAGAGACTAGTAACGGTCTCGACCAATCGGATTTAACTGATAATGAATCAAGACGAAGTAAGAGAGCGAAAATATCAAAATCCTTTGATCTAGATTTTCT
Organism: Camellia granthamiana; assembly: GCA_036172215.1. Lineage (NCBI taxonomy): Eukaryota > Viridiplantae > Streptophyta > Magnoliopsida > Ericales > Theaceae > Camellia > Camellia granthamiana. The sequence goes on from CM069903.1 coordinate 128,591,015, forward strand.
AACATACTTGTTAGAAAATGAGCCTTAGAGCTTTAAAGAAGCAATATCAAGTCCTGAAACACCTTTGTGGAAAGTGACTGTTAATAATGAAATTGAATCCATTATGCAAAATCATACTTGGGAATTTGTGGATCTTCTACCCGGTTCTAAATCTCTTGAATATAAATGGACATTCAAAAGAAAAATTAAAGTAGATGGTTCAATAGACAAGTATAAAGCAAGACTTGGGGTAAAAGGTTACAGACAAAAGGAAGGTCTGGACTATTTTAACATATATTCTCCTGTGACAATAATAGCATCCATCCGCATGTTTATTGCTATAGCAGCATTATATAATTTAGAGATACATCAAATGGATGTTAAGACAGCTTTCTTAAACGGTGATCTAAATGAAGAGATCTATATAGAGCAACCCAAAAGGGTTGTAGTGCCAGGGCAAGAAAACAAAATTTGTCGGCTTGTAAAATCTCTTTATGGATTAAAATAAGCTCCTAAGCAATGGCATGAAAAATTTGATCACGCTATGCTTACTAATAGGTTTAAGATAAACAAATGTGACAAATGTGTCTATGTTAAAAACACTAAAAAAGGTTATGTCATTGTTTGTCTTTATGTGGATGACATGCTTATCATTGAAAGCAATCAAAACATGATCAAATCAACCAAACAAATGTTGAACAAAAGATTCGATATGAAAAGTATAGAAGTCACAAATATTATATTAGGAATGAAAATTACTAAATCATCTGATGGATATGCATTATCACAATCTCATTATATTGAGAAAATTCTTAGTAAATATATCAAGGATAATGTGAATGTAGCAAAAACACCTGTAGACATCAGTCTTTATTTATTGAAAAATAAAGGTGATGTGGTGTCTTAGTTAAAATACTCCCAAGTCATTGGAAGCCTAATGTACCTAATGAATTGCACACGTCCTGATATAGCTCATGCTGTCAGTAAATTGAATAGATACACTAATAATCCCAGATAAGACCATTGGAAAGCGATCATTCGGGTTCTTAGATATCTAAGATTTACCCATGATCATGGTTTGAACTTTACTCGATATCCTACAGTATTGGAAGGTTATTGTGATGTCAATTGGATATTTGATACTAAAGATTCAAAATCCACTAGTGGATATGTCTTTACTCTAGGGGGCGCTGCTATTTTTTGGAAATCCACAAAACAAACATATATCACACGATCCACAATGGAATTTGAGTTCATCGCTTTAGACACCGCAGGAGAAGAAGCAGAATGGCTTCGCCACTTCTTAGAAGACATTCCAATGGGGCCAAAACCTGTTCCAGCTATTTGCATTCATTGTGATAGTCAATCTGCAATAGGCAGGGCACAGAGTCATATGTATAATGGTAAGTCACGACATATTCGTTGTCGACATAATACCGTAAGGCAATTACTCTCAAGTGCAATAATCTCAATAGATTATATAAAATCTAAAAAGAATATAGCGGATTCTTTAATGGAAAGTTTGGCAAAAAAACAAGTGTATAGTTCAACGAAGGGGATGGGATTAAAGCCTATTACATGAGTCATCATAATGGTAACCCTACTTAGATAACTGGACATTCCAAGAACTAAGTTCAAAGGGACAACTAAGTTATGTATGGTTCGCCAGAAATCACCAAGGGATTAAAAAATCCCTACCCATTCCTATGGTGATAGTGATATCTGCAACATGTGTTGTATGCAGGGGTTTAAGGATAAACTTTGTTTTAATGATTATTTATATCTTGATTTAGGCACAAAAATCAAGACGAGTATAAGAGGTACTCACAATAAGAATCACCTATATGAGTGTCGAACTGGGGTCGGTTCTATGAGAATAAAGAGGCTAAATTCTCTAGAAGCACTCACAAATAACCAGGAGCGTTTAAGGCCAAAATGAACACAACCGTGAGAACCACAATGTGTCAGAAGATATTTTGTATGAAATCTATTGTCTTGGCCTACACTAACGGCTGAACAATTCAAGGCATTGCGTCCATTGGTTAGCTAGTAAGTCTGATAGGTTATCACTAGAGAAGGTTCAAAGCCGAAAGCTACCTATCCTCATGCACGATATTTTCGATTTATACTCTTTTGACAAATTATGCATATTGTTGCATTTCTGTTGTCATCAAATTCTATTTATGTGGGACATTGTAAGAAATGGTTTGGAAAAGAAAAGATTGTTTGGCAAAAATACAGATTTTTCTTAAAACTTTGTTCTAATTTTTAGTCGGGACCTATGCGCCGAGGTTGGTGGGTATTGGTGGTAATGCGTTTTATGTCGCATTGTGATTCACGTAGTATATTTGGTTGTTCAAAACTATTATCAGGTGAATGAAAAATTGATGCCATATTAAGCTCCATGAAAATGGTGCTTTGGTGGGTTTCCTAAATTGAAGGAATGAAAGCTTGTCCCACATTGCTTGGCTAGGCTAGGCTAACATTGTATGGGTTTATAAGCCTTGCGTTACAACTTGGGGAGGGCCCCAGGAGGTATCCAAGTTTTGTGGAAAGGTGAGGTTATAGGCACAGTGGTTTAGACCCATTAGAGCCAAAACAAACACACACGCGCGCATTGCCGTCCGTCTGTCTGTGTAGGTGGACTAGGCTGGGCTTGGCCGCGAGTGCGTGATGTAAGGTTGGGTTGGGCTTGTCCGGCCTAATGCTTATCTTTTTTTGGGCCAAAAACATTTGAATTTTATTTTTCTAAGATTAAATTCTTACCTTTTAGAATTTGAATTTCGAAATTAATTTTGAATTAGCAGTTTGGTCCAACACACATGTCCAGATTTTTTCCTCCACTCAAACAGGTTCATATCTGTTTAAATTTAAACTGAACAGGTCTGTATCTGTTTAATTCAAACTGAACAGGTCTTGTACCTGTTCTAAAAAGCCACCAAGTCTTCTATAAATAAACGGTCTCTCATTTGGATTTTGCACTCAATAATTTTCGTTCTTGCCTCTGCTATTGCTCTATACATTTTGCTGCATTTATTTTTTTGTGAGAAAGTGTATAAATACAAAGTGTGTACGTTGTGTGAATAGTTTGTAATACTGCTACTATTCGTTGTTGATCATTTTATCTTGAGATGTAGATGTCCATAATCTAAAAGCAGATAGGAGAGGACAAATCTGTCTTAAGGAAACAGTGTTAAACACTGGACTTGATCAAAATTTTAGTCGAGAAAAGGTAAGTGATTAGTTTACTTTTTTGTTTTATTAATTTTTCCTTTTCAGATTCTAATTTTGTGTTTGCAACAAAATAATTTGTTGTTTTATTTATTTTTTTATATACTATTTTAATTTTTATAATCAAACAATCTCTCTCTTTTCTTGGAATATATTGAAGATTGTGTAACATGTATAACTAACATCAATCCTATAACTAAAACGAAGTTAGAAGAATATGAAGTTCTCATAGCAATTTTTGTTGAGAAATTGTCTATCGGTCTCATCAAAATGTTCAATTCAAGATGAGCCGTCAATGTACTAAATTCTGAATTGAGAAGGAGTATTGGCAATTTGGCATGAAAGTGCATAGGTGCAAACATATTTTTCACCTATTCATCGATTGAATCCAAGAAGATAGTAGTTGCACACAGGAAATAGAGTTTGAATATAAAGAAAATCATCAAATGCATGCAACACATTTGCATGGGTGATTTCGTATAATAGATGGAGCTTCGTTCTAGGAGTCGAAATCTGCATAAGCAACAAACAATGAGGGATGCCAGACCGAGGTTGGGTAGGAAAACCCCTTCCGATGGTAAAGTTAGAGAACTAGAGAGAAGGAATGTGGAGAGAGAAAGTGTATTACTTAGAGAATGTAGAATGTCTTCCAAAAGAGGATTGAGATTACCTTATATAGGCTGTGCAAACTTGCTCTCCAAGTCTTGTTTATCTCTTCCTCTACCTCTTTTATCCCCTTTGTCTTATCTATGATCGTTCCTTAGTTGATGAGGACGACGAGTACGTCTGATGATCAGGCGTACAGACTTGCCATATGTGTGTCATGTCCCTTCACATGTCCACATCCCCATCCCACTAGTCTATACTCGTAGTGGCGAAGAGGTAGGATGACATGTCTCTTACTTGTGTGCCCAGATCAAGTATAGGGTTTTACTCTGGACATGCTTGGTCACGTCGTTCTATTCCTTGGCCGACCTCAAGGAGTAGCAAGCTAGCCTTTCTGTTGGGCCCACTACGGAGTAGTCAAGCAAACTCGGACCGGCCCTTTGCTTGACCCATTTTAGAGTGGCCGAGTGTCCTTGGGCCAAACCTCTGCTAGGCCCAATGCAATAGCTCAACCCAGACCCAACTTTACCTTAGTTGTTTTGACCCTTTTCAATACATATATATATGTGTATATGGCTATTGCATGAACCCAATAATGGGTAAACAATAATATATATATATATATATGTATTATGACATTCACAACCACCAATAAAATACCAACTTCTACCACTCACCACACTCACAACTACAACTACCTCCTCTCAAAAGCCACATCATTTACCCACTACACCATACCCATACTAGTGCCTTTCACCAACCAAAATCATACCACCGCCCATCACAAATATTACCACCACCATATAGCGACCATAAACCATTGCAGTTTTCACTTACCCAAATGAAATTGATGTAGACATTGAAGGTTTGCCCAAGATCAATCTCGATTACAAATCTTAATTTCATAAAAAAAAATCTAAGAAAATTGAAGGAATTTTTGAAGAAGGGCATGAATTAGCAATGAACAATATCATAGAAGGATTCTTTCTTGAGAGAGAGAGAGATGATGATCCATTCCTGTAAAGGTGGGGGCTATGATGAAAAATTTGAAGGAGTAGGTTGAGGCATAAGGAAGAAGATAGACAAAGAGAAGAATAGAAAGGAAATGCATTGGACGTGGGGTGATTGATGGTGGTTTTAAGAGAGAGTTGTCTGTATTAGAGAAACAAAAGAAAAATTATCATGGGCAATATAGTAATTGTACTATTAAATAGTGGTATTGACAAGTTGTGTCAGTATAATTTCAGATAATAAATGGGGTGACAATGTTAGTGCATGTAATTTATCTTCTTTTTTTTTTTTCTTTTCTTTACATCTCTACTTTTTCTTTTTCTTTTTTTCCACATCAACTGATAGACTTTTCAAGAACATAAATGACAAATGAAAAAAATAAAACTAATCCACTTATCACACATAACTAAAAAGGAAAAAAAAAATTAAAAAGATATATATATTTTACCAAAAAAAACGAAAAAAAGAAAAAAATATAGTAACAAGTGTAATTGCATAAACATACAGGGGTGTCACTATAATTTACCTTTTTTAAAGCTTTTCCACATCATCTGACGGACTCTTGATGAAAACACATTAAAAATTAAAAATTATTCCCCTTATCACCGGATTGAGTTTGAAAATATATATATATATATATAAGAAATATATACTTTTTTTAAATGTTTCTGAAATTTTTATTATTTTTTAATCAAAATAATTTTGAATATTTAAAAATATATATTCCAAAACCAAACTTAATATTGTGCCCATGTATGTTTCATAAAGTAATTGACAAAAAAAGGTAAATTAAACTAACTTCTCCCAAGATTTAAAACAGAAACTTTTTATAATTTTAACATATTTATATTGACTTTCATTTTAATAAAACTAGATAAAAGAATAAATTTAAAAAATATATAAATTTTAATATAAAATAAATAACAACATCATTTTATATTCATATATCTAACAAATTATTAATGAAAATAAATTAAATATTAAATAAATTAAGATTTTAAAAAAATTTAATGTAATTATGTTAAAATTATAAAAATTACTTAATTTTTTTTAATCTTACAAAATGTGAGTATAATTTATCCTTCATAAAATAATATTGGCCCAATTTTTTTTTGTATGAGGCCACCTCTTGTGGTCCCCATAGTTTAAATTTCTGCGTCAGTCCAACTAAAAAGTTGAGCCCACTGTTTGTAGCATAGGACTTGCACAAATGCACTAAATACCAACAGTCAATTTGAAATAGATAAGTCTTAAATCAATCATTTTGATGTAGACTACAAAATTTATTTACTAGCAATCAAACTAGCATTTTTGACGTTTTCATAATTAAGATTAGAAGTAAAAAACCAGCACAAAATGAATAAGATTAATATATTTTAGTTTCCTACAAATTTTTTCCTTAGCCACTTTTGGGTTGACCAAGACAATAATTTACTAGTAAAACACTACTATTTTGGTAATAAACACTACGTAAAATATGATTAGTAAATCAGTGTATTTGGTTTGAATTTTTTGAATTAAATTTTTTGGTTTTCGTATTTTTTTGTTTTTAGTAAATATTTTTTAAATTTTAAACATTTTTTTTTTTACTTTTTAAATTCACCTTACTTAGATGTATCTAAAAAGTAAAAATATTTTAAAAAATTAATAAATACATAAAAATACAGAAAATATACTGAATTCTCATAATTTTTTTTTGTATTTTGGATATTTAGTGAATTTTTAAAAAGTTTTCTTCACAAATTTTTTACTTTTTAGATAAATCTAAGTTCGGCATGTCTAAAAATTTTAAAAATTGCTTAAAATATTAAAAAAAATCAGTAAAAACAAAAAAATACGGAAAATAAGAAAGTAGAATTTTTTGAAAAATGTTTTTTGAAAAGTGAAACCAAGCATAGTGTTAGGATTTTTTTTTAAAATTTTTTTTTTTGAAATCTAGAATTTTTCAAGGAAAAAGCAATAAAAATAAAATTTTATATTAATTCTTTTTCAACAAGTTAGTAAAAAAAAAAAATAACAACTTATTCAGAAACATGCATTTGATAAAAATACACAATATCGGTTGACATTTTTTATATATCAAAGAGACGTCTTGACATTTAGCAAAAAATACGTATGCACCCCTTAATATTTGGTGAAAAAATCTACAGCCACCCCCCTTAACTTAAATAAATATATGTGATTGCAATATTATTAATTAAATTATTTATGTGTATTTTTATATGTCCATATATATAAAATTGTTTTACAAATATTTTGCAACGTTTGCAATGTAGAAGAATAATTTTCACTCTATTGTGCTATGAAATTATAAGTTAAATGAATATATGTGATAATTTAAATTAGTTTATTTATGTGTATGCCTATATTTCCAAATATTTAACAAAATATTACAATATATGCAATGCAGAAGAATAATTTAAACCATATTGTGCTATAAAAATGAAATTTAAATAAATATATATGAAGTTAAATTATACCCAAATGTCAAGAAATGTTTCTAATCTTTTTGTCAAATGTGAAGGCATGTTCGTGTATTTTTCATCAAACATCAATGAGTGTGATTTTTAACAATTTTTTTTATTATTTTCAATATAACCAAACAAAACAAGAAATAAGTTTAGTTTCTTTTATCTCATTTTGATCTTATCTTTTGTATTTTAATTTATTTTTCTCTATATAAAGGGTTAACAAATGCTGTCATAGAATTCGGTTAGATCATAGGACAAAGAAGACTGCTTCCTTCTCCGTCTAAGAGAAGGAAGAGATAGGAAGGAAAGGTCAGATTTACCCTATTTCGGACAAGGGTTGCATGTTGTGCCTATATGGCACAACACAGTGCTGTGTGGTTCTATGGATCCGTGTCTCGAGCTTATTTTGATGACTCAAATCACTCATATTATAAAATTGATCGAGTATATTATTCATAAAATATCAAGTTAATTAGATATATATAGGCCCTGTTTGGTAGAGCTGTGGAAAAGTGCTTATAACTTATGCCTAAACAGCTTATAGCTTATAACTATGAATATAAGCTGATTTCTGACTTATAAATTAAGCATCTCCTGCCCCACTCAAAGAATAAGCTGATTTCTGACTTCCAAAAAGCTATAAGCTATAAGTTAAACCAAACACATCAAAATAACTTAAATTAAGCTGAAAGCTGAAATAAGCAGCTTTTAAGCTGCACCAAACAGGCACATAACCCTATATTAAGTCCCAAGTGTTTAAAATAAAATATCAAAATTATGTTAACTGTTTATTTTTTTTAAAAATCAATATGGTCTTGTTTTGAGATTATAGATATTCAATTAATTTATTTATTTTTTTTAAATGATTTACTTAACAAACCTCATAATATAAATTATTCAGGTTAACAATATCGGCCCGGAAAAAGGCCCATGGGCCTCACAGTACCGTGTTGTGCCTATAAAGCACAACACACACGCTGCTTCCTTATTATATTCCTTCCTATAGTCAGGAAGAGCGGGATTCAGAAGTAAAAGCATTACCTCCTTATTGAACTCACAAACAGGCATTATAAGAAAAACAAATTCAGAGAGCTAATAGAAAGGAAATTAGACATACCATTAGGATCTGAAGTAGAAATTATCCGATGCCCCCAACAAACAGCCATGAAAATGATCAATATATTTTGATTAGTATCAAAATATATATACATAAAAATGTACATACAACAGATTTTTTTAAAGGTTAATTACATCTGTTATTCCTAAAATATGCGTCTTTTGTCAGTCTAGTTTTTAATGTTTAAATTATGTCAATTTGATCCCTTTATATTTGAATTGTATCAATTTAATCCATAATATATTAAAAAAAAAAAAAAATCAATTTAGCTCCTCAATAAGTCGGTCAATAGACACAATTAGAGATTAAAGTTGAAATACTCTTAAATACTCCTGTAGACCAAATGACACAAAATATAGATCTCAAGTATTTATTTTTCTTTGTATCTAGCCATAAAAAAAAATAAATAAATAAATAAAAAATAAAAAAATAAAAAAATTTCTACAACATTATTTAAATATATACTATCATAAGCAATTAAATTAATGAATTGACCCAGCTAAAGACAAAAATGAAACCAAAAAACAAAAACAAAAGCAAAAAAGCAGAAGTGTTTGCGTACCTACCATTCATCCAATTCTTTACAGGTTGAAAATGGTAAGATGTTCTTTGCCAAGCTAACATAGCATCAGTCCAAGGGTACGCCGGACCGGTGCCAGAGGACTCCAGGAAAGTCTTCTCCGACTCCCCCCTCGACGGCGGCATTAAAGTCTCCGGCAACACCGCCTCCGTGGCCGAAGGAGAAGACTCTGATTGATTGCCAAAGTTTGAGAAAAAAAAGGTAATCATAGACGACATAAACAACATGGAGAGGAAGATTCCGGCGAGACCCTTAAAGGGTCGGAGGTGATCCGTCGCCAGAGAAGCGGCGGAGGAGGTGGGGTGGTCCGGCAGGGGAGTGTAAGGAATTGAATGTTGAAGATCTTCAGGGGTGGTGATGGTGGTGGGAGAAGGGTTGGAGTCCATTTTTTGGTTGACTGGAGAATAGAGAGAAATGAAGATGTCCTTTTATACGAACATATGTGTGAGAGAGAAGGGTGAGATTGGAATTGAAGCGCTCAGATCCAGTAATTTTACAAACGCATAACACCTACACCGAAAGGATCACAGAGAGGGAGACTGGGTCCGTTTGATTCCTTTTTAAATTGTAATTCTAATTAAAAAAATTTAAAATTATTTTTAAAATTTATAACAAAATAAACTTTTTAAAATTTAATTTAATTTTTTTCAAAATTCATAATCAAACTTTTTTTCAAAATTCTATTCAAAACATGAAAAATTCAAAAAGGTATTATTTTATTTTATTTTTTAAAATTATTTTTAGAAGCATATTTAAGTGAGGAGTTGCATTTTGAGTTATGAGTTTTGAAAAAAGAAAAAATTTGTTTCAATATAAATTTTGAAAAGAGTTTTGAGTTGCTTTTTTTAATGTGCAGTTTATTTCATACAATTATGGGGTGTATTTTTTTAAATATTTGAGTTCTATTTTTTTAAATATTTAAAATTTTAAAAATTATATTTTTTGTTTTAAATACATAAATTTTATTCTAAATATATAATTTTTATTTTATAAATATTTTTTATTTTTTTATTTTTTTTAATTTAAAAAAAATGGATCACCATATATATATATATATGTATGGGGAATTTTTTTTTTTTTTTTTTTTTAAGATTCCTGATATTAAGATTTTATAAGATAAAGTACACACAATATTTTCAAAGTAATTAAGGTCTCTCAACATTTTCACAAAGAAAATTCAACTTCGAAAAATTTTGCCCCGACTAAAAAAATTTGGCCCCGACTCAGAGAAATTTTTTTGATCATACTTTGAAATTTCTCTGTGAAAATTGAAAATTTTCTAATTGGGTAAAAAAAATTGAGTCAAATTTTCTCTGTGAAAATAGTGAGGAACCTTAACTAACAAAAAAACATCTTGGACTTCTCTTACTACACAAAGTTGAAGAGGGATGTTTCACTAATTTTTCCTATATCTAAATCATAACAAATTATTTTCCCAATACTTTAAAAAATAATAAAAATTATTTTTCAAAAAAATAAAAAATATTTTGAAAAAAAAATTCAAAAAAATATAAAATAAAAATTATTTTTTTGAATTTTTTTAATAGAATTTTGAAAAGAGTTTGGATTATAAATTTTGAATTGAGTTTTGAATTATGTGTTTGGTTATGAGTTTTGAAAATAGTTTTTGAATTGAGTTTTGAGTTATATGTTTAGTTATGATGTAACGCCTCAAAATAAATGCAATAAATCATCCAAGACGATAAGTAAATAATAATATGAATCATAGTATGATGTTCTTCTATTACATGAGATTCGGTTGTACAAAAGGGTGATTTATGCGATATACATTCATAAATAGTATATCATGAATCTACAGCATGTGTTACGAAACAATAAAAATGAAATAAAAACTAAAAAGATAATCATATGCTTTTAGGGTGTGTTTGTTTGGACAGACTGGATAAGGGGGGATTGTAATCCATCGGACTGTTAGTCCCGAGATACATTGTCCCCAGACTATTTAGTTGGATTGGATTTGTATCCTATATTTGTTTAGTCATGGGATTAGATGTCTGGATTGGACTATTTTTAGTGAATCTAATGTTTGGTTAGACGAATTGGATAAGGATAAATATTCAAAAGATTATTTTACCCTTGTAATTTATAATTTTTATTTAATATATAATTTTAAATTTGTAATCTATAATTTATAATTTAACAACACTAAAAAAATTTAATTTATAAGGCCATAATTTTTAATTTATTATTTTCAATTAAATTAAATTTATAATTTATAATTTATAATTTATATTTTTTATTTAATATATAATTTTAAATTAACGACAATAAAAAATAATTTTATTTAATATATAAATTAAATTTTCAACAACGCTAAAAAAATTTAATTTATAATTTATTATTTTTAAATAAATTTAATTTATAATTTATAATTTATATTTAATATATAATTTTAAATTAACAACACTAAAAAAATAATTTTATTTAATATGTAAATTTAATTTTTTAACAACACTAAAAAAATTTAATTTATAAGGCCATAATTTTAAATTTTTTATTTAATATATAATTTTAAATTAACAACACTAAAAAAATAATTTATAAATGTTCAAAAGACTATTTTACCCTTTTTCTAATTGTTTGCTAAGTAATAACATAGAGGTAAAATGGACATTTTAGAGCCTAATCCCATGTGATACCAATCCCATGGAAATAATCCCACCCCCCCCATGGGATAGGATAGTTCCACGAATATGGGACTAATAGTCCGGGGGGACTTTTAATCTAAAGCAAAAAAATTGAAACAAACAATGAACTATTAGTCTGGTGGGACTAATAGCCCAATCCCACACCATAATCCTTCAAAACAAACACACCCTAAAGGCTTATATATTTTCAAGTCAAGGCTTGGGTACATCAAAAGTAAGTCTTAAGCTCAACAAAAATAAAACACTAGACTTGTACAAAAGTGCATACAAAAGAACAAAATTGAGCCTTCAGCTCCATAGTCCTACCAAGCTAAGTCCTTGGTAGAGGTATGTCACCAGCACTTGAAAATAGTTTCCCCATATAGGGTAAACCAAAACCAAGTAGAAATAATTTAACACAATATATAAATCTTAACAAAGATATGAGGGTAAAATGCATATGCAATGCCCATGTCAAAACAACTTACATTTCTTTCTCAAAATCACCATGCTTAATTTATATCATAATTTTGAAATCTTGTCCTTTACCATAGGAAACAAGAAGGAATTCTCAAACTAATACAACCTTTCGTGGATATTTCATCCACAGGAAACCGTCAAACGGCACCCGTGTAAATGTAGCCTATACAAGCGCTACTATTGCCATTTTACGGATATTTCGTCTGCAGGAATCGGTACCCATATATATGCGCGTTTTTCAAGACTTTCACCCTAAACACACAGGCCAACTTAGTTTGGTGATACACACATCTTTTCAACTTTCACTAATTTTTCTCAAAATCGCATACATTTGCAATATATTAAATGAGCACCAATATTCAATGCACATGGATGAGAAATTAGTTTCAATTCACCTAATCCTCATGCAATTTTTACAACAATCATAACTATCATCCACCAATAACCCAAAATAGATATTTCTAAACAGATGTAAAATCTCCAATACTCCAAATTTCAAGGTGAGTGATGATACATATCAAACTCCACCGTCTATATCAATATCCATCCAATTTCACGTTTCCAATATTAATTTCATTTATTTATACTAAATAAATATTTGAGACATTTAGGACAAAACTCATATTTCTTCCAAAATCCATTTCCAGTATGAAGTAAATACTTTAGTCACTATTCATTCTCATTTCCACTCCCATAACCATTTTCCATACATCCATTTGAAAACTCCTCTTTTGATTTTAAATCAAAATCCTAGGTTTATTTAAAATCCTCCAATATCACAATATTATTTTATAAAAACAAATAGTTAAGTTAAAAATTATGAAAGAGTGTAGAGAATCTCTACCTCAAAACTAGAAGACCAAGGAGAGAGTGAAAAAACCTTCAGGAAGTCGAAATCCAACCATATTCGGATGAAAATAAAGCCCTAGGTGAGCTCTACCCTTTTTACAAAGGGAGTAGGGTGGAGCAATAGGTAGATCTTGGTGTATTTGTAGAGAGTAAGTTTTAGAGAGAGCAGCTCTAGATTTAGTTTGAAATATTTTAGAGAGAGAGAGAGAGAGAGAGAGAGAGATGAAAAAGTGATGTAAAAAGTAACTTTTACGAACTGATATACGCACAGTCCGCTCGAGCGCAAGAAGTGACGCTCGAGCGTCCAGACACAAAAATAATTACCACTCGAGCTCAAGAAGTGACGCTCAAGCGCCAAGACACAATAAAAAGGGCGTCACTGCTCGAGCGCAATAACTGACGCTCGAGCATAGAATACACACTTCCAATAATTTTACAAACAAATGCTTACCGCTAGAGCGCAGGAATAACTGCTTGAGCGCAGAATACACTCTCCCAGTAGTTTTGTAAACCTGCAAAAGCACTGAGAGTTCACAAAGGATGCTCGAGTACAAGAAGTGCCGCTTAAACGTAGAGGCAAAATTATGGGCAACAACGTTTTTGAAAAACAAGGTACTAACCTATTCCAAACATAACCAATACATCCCAATAGCCAAACTCAAGGAGGGAAAAAAAGAATAAGACAAGAACAACAATACAGAACCATAAAACCTGAGTCTAGAACACCAAATGTGTCGAGTCTAAACCAGAATTGATATATATGATTTGAGGATGGAGTTGTGTTTTGAGTTTAAAATATTAAAAAAAATAAAATATTTAAAAAATAAAATTAAATATTTAAAATTAAAAAAATTAAAAAATATTTAATAGAAAAATCATACATTTAAAATAAAAATAATAAAATTTTCTGAAACATATTTAAATATTTTAAAAAAAATAAATCCAAAAAATTTTAAAATACAATTCAAAATTCAAAAACTCAAAATTCAAAATATAATTCGAAACTCTTTTCAAAACTCAAAATTTTTTTCAAAATTCATAACCAAACAAATTTTCTCTTTTCAACACTCAACTCGCAACTTCACACTTAAATTATAACTCCACACTCAAATCATGACTCTAAAACTAAACCAAACGGAGTCTTGGCTATCCAAATCATCAACTAAACCCACACCTTAATAATACTAACAACTTAAATTTAACAATTTAAAGATTATTCATAATTATCATTTTATAATTTAGATTTATTCTATATATAAATCTCACACTAGACAATCACTTATCTAGAAAAATCTGGATGGATAAGTCTGAGTTCCCAAACTTATTGTAATTGATTAGGCAAATAACATATTAGTGTTTGGAAAAGAAAAAAAAAAAGAGTAAATTACACTTATCTCCTCTAAGGTTTACCATAATTGCAGATACCTTGCATGTGATTTAAAAAATTACACTAACTTCCCTTACTTTTGAAAATAATAATAAGATTTCCCCTTTTGTTAGAAGCATGTTACAAAAGTAACCAAAAAGAGTGACATTAGCCGCAATAAACACATAAATGCTCAAAATACCCTTCACATCCCTTATAAAATAATACACACCATTGTAACCATTTCTCTCCAATTTTTCAGTACTTGTAAACTTTCCCTCCAAACTCTCACTCTCTCCCTCTCTTTACTAGTTTTTTGTATTTTTTTTTTTTTGTGAACTATATATATTTTTTATTTTTTGAATTGGAAACTATATTAGTTTTTTGTTTTTGTTTTTGTTTTTGTTTTTTTAATGTCCATGCACGATATGTCATCCTCAAACAATGGAACTAACATACTGAAATATAGAAACAAAACATGTGTTTGTGGTCATAAGGCAACTATCAAGGTGACAAGATTTGAAAGAAACAAAGGAAAGTTGTATTATGTTTGTTCAAAAGGAAAATGCAAATTCTGGAATTGGTGCAAACCTGTTAACTCAACTGGTGAAGCTACTGATGCTGTTGAAAGGCCACTATCTCAAGGAAAAATTTTCAAAGATGTGCATACAAGAGTTCAAGTACTTGAAGACAACCCAGGACATATGAAGCTACTGATAATCATAAGTTTGGTCATAAGTTTGTTTGCCATGTTTGTTGTTACTATGAAGTAACCTACTCATCATATGTAAAGTTTGTTCTATTTAAATGTAATGCAAGTATATCCAAGTATGACAAACTTGTGCTAGTTTTTGTTCAATGAAATATATAAAGCTTGTCTATTTAAGTTTAAGACAATAAGTTTGTGCTAGTTTTTGTGGAATGAAAGCATGACAAATCCCAAAATATGAGTCCCAAATATGTGTGCTTCATACATACATAAACAAGTTCAAAGATCAATACTTCATAGTTAGTTCATAGTTACTTCACAGTTATATCCCCCAAAAATTTGTATAAATGCTTCATAGTTGCATCCCAAAAAAAGAAGCAATCAATGCCTCACAATTAAACAAAACAGTGCCCATATCTCTGTATCTTCATATACAAAAGTATGATCAAGATCGCCACAACAAAAAACAAAAGTGGGTGCATCATCCTATAGTTCAGTTAAGCACTATGCATGATTTGTTCTGTACCTATTCATTGTCCAACATATGTACCCAAAAACCATCATTAAGTAGTAAGTTATCTGGAAAAAAAAAAAAAAAAAAGAACTTAGTTTTGAACCCTTACCATCTAAATAAAATATGAAGTGAACAAAATCCAAACTAACTTTATGTTCTTGTGACTTATGTCACACACCGAGTAGGCATTGAAGGGCTCATTCTTGGAATCTCTTGAGTTGCAAACCAAAGTTAGTGCATAAATTCCAAACCAAAATTAGTACATAAATACACAAGTCATAAATAAAAATGCATAGGCAAAGAAAACTAAAGATACTTACATGTGTATTCTTGCTCTTACCCCTACCTTGCCCTTGCCAGAGTTGCCCTTACCAGATGAAGTACCTATCTCAGCTGAAATGCCTCTTCTAGATGAAGTATCCTTTCTAGATGAAGTTCTACCTCTACTTCTACCTCTCTCAAATGAAGTGCCTCCTCTAACAGATGAAGAACCCATGCCTCTAGTACTTGTTCCATCCTTGACTGGACCACTTTGACATGTCCTCTTATTGTGCCCAAATTCCTTGCACCAATTGCATTTCAAAGTATGAGACCAATTGGCCTGACTTGTGTCTACTGGAGGCTCATTCCTACCAATCTTTTGAGACGTAGTGGCTATAAAGGCTCATCATCTATCAGTGTCCACATAGTTTGGCCTAATATTAGATATATAATCCCACCATTGGTCATCAAATAGTTTTTCTTTGAGTAATAGAGGCGAACAAAATCTTCCACATTCATTCTGCTGTGTGAGATAGCAACCATAGCATGTATGGATGGAATTCTAAAGATCTCCCACTCTCTACATACACAGCTTCTCTTACCTAGATGCACAATGTGTCTTACTCCTCATTGTCCCTAATCTCATACTCATGATCTGCTGCATACTCTACTTTGCACTTTCTTGACTTATATAAGTTCTTATCAGGCTTTTTTTTAATGTTCAAAGTTACATTGGACTGCCATTGCAATGCTTTTTGATACCTTATTTGAAACTTGCCCAATAACTTACATCTTATGCTCTCTAACATTGTTAGAATTGTAAATTTCTTCCCCAAGATCACTCTAGGAAATTTAGCCCTAAAGTTGTTAAACAAATGCATACAACATCTTCTATATCTAACCTCTGGTAGGATTTCACTAACAATTTTGTCAAGACCTTTTTGTTCATCAGACATGATGATCCAAAGCCTAGTGGGCAATGCATCACTAAGTATTGTTATTAAATGTTCTGAGACAAATGTCCAACTCTTCTTACATTCATACTTCACTACTCCTAATGCTAATGAAAACAACCCATTATTCTCATCTAGAGCAACTGTTGAAATTAGCACTCCACCATAAGGACCCTTCAAGTGACAACTATATACCCCTATGAAGGATCTATGTCATAACCCAAACCTGCCCCTATAGGTTTAGCATCATGACCGGCCAATAATCCTAAGATTATCAAAGGCCTCTTAAATAGATACAATCACCATAGTTCTACACACTTCACTAATTATTAAATATCTCAATTTCCCAACTATTCCCATAATCTGATTTTATGTATAAACCATATAACTTTCATGCTCCCATCAAAGATTCTAATTCTGTATGATTCCATAATCCCACAAATCAATATACTTGTACTTACCAATATTCTAGTCAAGATTCTGATTTTTTTTTTACCATAACATCAAAGTTCTATAATAATTGCACTTAATTCTTAATCTCATACTTAGCCTATTAAACAAATACGTATACATTTTCTGAATGCATAACATATCACTTACTTACTAGATTCATGTAACTTAAATACATGCTAGACATTCAATATGTGAGATATTAACTCATGCTCTGATATTACTCTGTCATTACCCAAACCCACCCCTATAGGTTTAGCATCATAACCGGCCAGTAATCCCAAGATTACCGAAGGCCTCTTAAACAGATACATAATATTAGGGGCTAGCGGAAGCAAAATACAAACATACATCGTCCATTGAGTTGTGGAGACTTACACGAGACAAAAAATATTTTAAATTTTTATATACATATATTATCACATCATTCATGCGTCATTATATATACAGAATAAACAAAAACTTAAATTTTAATCACAGTCTTGACCACTTGGCATATCCAGAACCTCCACGGGAGGCATATAGGTTGGTTAACAAAAACAGATTCCAGGCAAACCCCTCTAAGCCTGGTCACACACTTGCTCACCTACATACATAAATAATATAGTGAGTTGGAGCCCAGCGAATAACAACTACGTAAAGAGGTTATGAATGATGTCCTTATTGTAATTAAAATCAGTCAATTTCAACTGTAAATCAATTCTCAAATTAGAATCATATACTTATCAGAGTCATACAGAAATCAAAGTAGTCGTACGTGGTACATCCAATATTAGAACAATACAGTAGGTCATGAAGACCGAACAATCATAATTGATGGCCATTAGTACAGTAAATAGAAGTTCCAAGAATTGGAACTAACAAAAATCTCTGTAACAGTAACAGTAAACAGTAGTAGTAATAGATGCTATGGATGCCATGAATACAGTTCATAAAACAGGACAATCATTCAATCAGCCATAAAGTATCATTTCAGAAACATAACATTTTATAATTCAGAAAATACGTATAATTCAAACATATCTTTACAAGGTTGTTACTCACAAATAGCTCCAGAGACAGATCAAACGGACCGTAGCGCATGACCTACACAACACATAACAGAAACACGTTGAAACATAATATCACTTCCTTGATCAAACTTAACTTCTCTTGTCTTTTTCTATCTAAGTAATCCGAAGTTCTACTACGCTTATTCTTTCTTACTCAAATAAACTGAGTTCTCATTTCACATATTATTCCATTACTAGATCCTTCTTTTCTAAATAGACAAGTTTCTTACTTGGCTTCTTAATTAATTATTACTAAATCAATGACTTATTCTTTAACCAACTAATTTATGTTGATTAATAGCTTATTAATCTTCATTTCAAAGCTTAAGCTCATGCATGACTCAATTTTTAAACATGTAATTTTATTAATTTATTTCTTAATTGTCCAAATTTAGATTTAATTCATTTTCTTCATATCAAACCCAATTTCGAACTCATAAATTCTAAAACATGAATTAAACTTCCAAAACTCTTGAAAATTTTCATGTGCAATTGAAACTCAATTTCAAGTAAGACAAATAAATTCAAACCCAAAATGATTAATTTTCAAATGAACTTCTATAATTTTGAATCTAATTCAATTTCTTCACCCTTTTACTAATTCCTTTTAATTTACATGAAATTAATTTCTAACTTTTTTCTATTTTCCTTTAAATCATGAAATTGAAGTTATATGACTCTTCAGAAAGTGTTTGCATTTATGAAATTAAGATTAAAACTAACTAATTTTCTATATTCAAAATCAAATCATAATTTAATTCTTGAATTGCTCTAATTTAATTATCATCTTTTTAAATTAACCCTCAATTTCAAATTTATATGTTTAATTCATGTATAGAAGATTTATAATCTTTAGGAGAACATTCATCTATAAGGAATTTGGAGATAATTGATTTAAAACATACTCTCCATGAAACTTTCTTGAAACTCATCTCAACTCAGAGTTTCTTCAAATAATCCTCTCAAAATCCACCTTAAATCAATTTTCGTCTAGATTATTTAAATAATACTAGAAAGATAATGGAATTTCTTACCTTAAGATGATTTTTCCACAATTTTTAGCTTGAATCTTGGTGTCCTTCAAAACCCTCTTCTTCTTCCTTTCTTCTTGAACTCTCTCGCTTTCTCTCCCGTATGGTTTTCTCCAGCCCACCACACTTACATCTCCCCTTCTTTTTTTTTTTAATTTCATTTCTTCCTTTTTCTTTTCTTTTCTTTTCTTTATTTTTTATTTTTTATTTTTTTTTATCAAAGATTCTAGAATGCTCTCATTCTTTCTGCATATTTTATATTTAATTGGATATAATTAGATTAATTGCTAATGACTCATAATTAGGCTTAATTAATTATGTTTAGTCTCAAATCAAATTACTTTAAATTAATTCTTAATTTAATCATTCTTACTTTATACTGATTTCACTTAGTCCTAATTAATTATGATTACCACACAACTTAATTAACCCAATTAAGACTTAACTTAATCATTCCAAATTTTACGAATCTGAATTAGATTTTTAATCAAACCCCCAAAAGGCTCTAAATATCAAATTAAACTTATTGCCATAATCAATTTTGGTTTTTCAAATCATTAAGGCCTTCAATTCAAACTCAAAATTCCTGCTAATAAATTACATACTCAAATTGGACACTTCATAAGTAAATTTAATTCATAATAATCTTAATTCCTAATCCTCATAACTTAATTAACTCTAATTCAGGCCCAATTAATCAAATCTCAATTTTTACAAAACTGAATCGAATATTTAATTAAACTCCCATATGGCCCGATACTTGAAATTAAACCGATTCAACTCATCAACTTCACATTCTTAAGCCATTTAGGCTTTCAATTCTAATTCCAAAATAAATCCTTAATCAAATCATATACGAATCAATCTCCATAATTTTAAACCTCAATAGAATCATATACAAATCAGTCTTCACAATTTTCATAAATCCCAAATAAATTAGAATAATCTCTTTAATTAATTAAATGCTAATTATTATACGTGGTGGGGTCGTCACAGTCTACATCCATTGATAAACCCTATTTTCATTGCCTCAAATGAAATGAATATGTCAACAGAAACATATAATTTATACATAAAATTATCTTATACATCCTAAGATCATACATTTGACTTAATAAAACTTGACAAAACTAAGCTTAACCAAAAGCAAAAGCTTAGGCCTCAACACAGAGACACATCTTCGGGTGGCTTGGCAGAATAGTTGACTCCAAAGCAAACTCTAATGCTGAACTTCCAGATGCTTACCTACATACATAAGGAAAGAGGGTGAGCTAGAAGCCCAATCAGTAATATCAATGTAAAGGGTTAATGCATGAGTTCCAGATTTATAAAAATAAACACTTATAATAAACATTGTTCATAAATATGAAATACGTAAACTTCATAAACCCTTTTATAATTACACACATTACGTCGTTCAGAGGCACACTATTTAGAAACTTATCAAACCTTTCAAAGATTATCAGATGATGGGATAATTCCCAATAGCATTAAACATATTTAAACTTGAGAGAATGACCTCTGGTCTATTACTTAGTAGAACAACCTCTAGTCCAATACATAGTGGAACGACCTCTAATCTAATTCATGATAGAATAACCTCTAGTCCAATATATATAATAGTTGTACAAAGCAATCTCTGGTCCAACTCATTGCAAAATGACCTCTGGTTCAATATATATAACAGCTGACCTCTAGTCCAACTTATAACAGATAAGATAGAACGACCTCAGGTCCAACATATTATTCACAAAGAATTCATTTAAGGATGTCACAATAAATTATCAAATGGGAAACACATTTATTCATAACAAAACATAATTTTAGAAAACGTAACAGTTTATAACGTTTCAAAGTAAACACTTAAGAACATAATTTTGGAAAAGCTTATCGTATCATGTCTTATCATTTCAAAAAATACTTGTATCAGAACACTTACCATATTGGAACATTTCATAATGATATACATTTCATAAAACATCTCATGTTATAGCATTGTCAAAATCATTTATACCAAAATAACTTTACAAAGACATTATTCACCGTAGGTTTGACTCGAATATTACTCCTCGGATGTACAACCTACACATAGCACACAAACATACACATCGAAACATTGTATTATTCTCTTGATCGAATCTTACTTCTCTTAATCTTTCTTCTTAAATAAACCGAATTCTTACTTTGATTTTTTAACTAATTAACATATGTTGGCTCTTAGCTTATTAATCCTAAATAAGCCATAATCATGCCTAGGAATGCTTAGAAAGAGACGAGGACGAAAATAAGAACAACGTGCAATTTCCCAAAACATGCTAAAATAAGTCTGATCGCTCGAGCAGACCTTTAGTCGCTCGAGGGGACTGTCTTGTCTGCGAAAATACTAGATGTTTGCTATGTGCACTCAAGCAGTGACTATACCGCTTGAGCGGTCTGTAAAATTCTAGGCTTTGAAATGCAGCAAAAATGGCATCAAACACATTTTCGAAACTTGGGTTCATGCATGGCTTACTCAAAAACATGAAAATACTTTGAAAAACATAATTTCATGATCTTTTATAAA
Source organism: Camellia granthamiana (assembly GCA_036172215.1). Lineage (NCBI taxonomy): Eukaryota > Viridiplantae > Streptophyta > Magnoliopsida > Ericales > Theaceae > Camellia > Camellia granthamiana. The sequence goes on from CM069903.1 coordinate 128,612,886, forward strand.
CAATTTTCCCAAAACTTCATCAATTTTCCAAAACTTGAATTAAAATCCCATACATGCAAAGATTTCCAAACTCTTTCTCTTTGAAGAACAAAACATGAGATTAAACATGTAATTCTATTAATTTTCTGAAATCATTTGCAACATTATGCAATATAAAAGCTTTCATGCATCAAAACTTCAAAATCCAAAACAAATCATGAAATTCTAATTAATCTTCATCAATCATGGCTCTAACTTAGATTCTTATTTCAAACCCAATTTCTTACATAATTCATGAGATTAGCTCAATAACTCTTTCAATTCATGACGCATAAAGGGTTTCTACATAATTTAGGCTTAGAATCCTTACCTAGAACTTTAATCTTCAAAAATTAGAGATGATTATTAGTTAGTCTTCCTTTTTCTTCTTCAATTTCTAGCACAGATCTTGAATTCATTCACTTCTCTCTCAAGAACTTGGACTCTGTGTGTGTATGTGTGTGTGTGTGTATGTGTGTTTGTGTGTGTAGAGTTCTTTTAGCACATAACAAAATGAACATACTGGCTTAAAGCCATCAAAATACACACACACACACACACCTTGTTCTTCAACACAAGACACATACACACACACACTCCCTCAAGCCTCCAGCAACGCTTAACATAGACCCTGTTTGGTAGAGCTGTGGGAAAGTACTTATAGTTTATGCCTAAACAGCTTATAACTTATAACTATGAACATAACCTGATTTCTGACTTATAAATTAAGCATCTTCTGTCCCACTCAAAGAATAAGCTGACTTCTGATTTCCAAAAAGGTATAAGCTATAAGCTAAACCAAACACATCAAAATAGTTTAAATTAAGCTGAAAGCTGAAATAAGCAGCTTTTAAGCTGCACCAAACAGGCACATACACACACACTCTAAAATAGTTATAGCACATCACACTTAGTTGGGAATAGATTTGCACTAATTATGTATTATCTCAATTAAATCACACTTAAACTTAATTTATCATGATTAGTACATAACTTACTTGGTCAAATTAATTGCAATTAAGGCCCAATTAAACATATTTAATTTTATTATTCTGAATCAGATTTTTAACTGAATGCCAATATTGTTCTACACATTAAACTGATTCAATTAATCTTATTAATTATGATTTCTCTAATGATTAAAACTTTCAACTTCTGATAAGAAACTAGATTACAACCAATAAATTACAAAAGCGAGTCAAATTCAAAATAATCATAAACCCACGTAACTTGTTTAATTCCAATTGGGCTTATTTTAACCATAACAAGTTTTTACTAAACTAAATCAAATATTCAATTAAAATTGCATATGGTTCAATACATAAAAGTAAACTAACTAAGTTCATCAATTATATTTCCTTAAGCCATTTAGGCTCTCAATTTAAACTGATTAAATTCTTCAATCTAACGCATATTACACATACTCAAATTAGGCACATGATATGCTAATAAATTCGATAATCAAATCTTCACTATGCAAATTAATATCCAAAATCACATAATTAAATAATTACAAATAATGTGTATGATGTGGTTATTACAATCTCTCCCCCTTAGAAAGTTTGGTCCTCCAAACTTATGGCACTTACATCGAAAGCAAATCATCTACCGTTATCCAAAGCTATTATACTCAATGAAACACTAATAACAAACTCAAATTCTTGGACTTTCAATTCCATTGACAATAATAATCTTGGCATTCGTTCCTATGTAATTCAGAAGCCTTTATTAACAACCTTAAATAAATTGAAAAACTATTCCATTCTTTCCAAAGAAAGGTCATGTAGTCCCGGAGGTCAAAATCTTCTCGCTTAGGCATATGAGTAATGTTTACACAATGTGTACGGTTTCCTCAAAATTACATCATATTAGTTCATGTCCAAAGGCATTGAGTCATATACATACGATGTAGTATCCCCAAATAAAGTTTCATATATCAATCTATGACAGTAATTTTTGGACTGCATAGAAATATTATTACATATTGATGGTCTCAATTTCATATAGGCATCTTGTTCACAAACTAGCAAAAGTAATTCGGAACAGAAGCACATCAGATCCAGAACAAAAGCATTCCTTGTAGAAATTCATTGAATCTTTGAACAGTTAACGGGTTGCACCCCAATAGCTTCTGACAGACATATAGATCAGAGCAAAACTTAACATATTTCCAATTTAACCATTATTCATATGTGAAAGTTGCTATGTTTTCTGATAGCCAATCTATTTAGATTCATAGCTTAAGTAAATAAAAATAGTCCTCTTCTGATGTTCTTAAGGAATACTAATGAAGATATAATTCTAATAAATTGGGTCATTCTTATTTAATTCATACAGGCATGAGTTTGCTAAAGTGGAGTACAACTCTCCTCTTATTCAAACATATTCCCAAAAGCATATGACTTAATCAGACTGAACAATCTCGACAAAACCAAAACAAACACAAAACCCTCACTTATCATTCCGCATCAAACAATTTTTTTAAGTCTTGCTCACATTCTTCTAATTCTAACAATTTTGGGTCGGTTCCCAATTGTGTAAGCTAATGAATTCTAATTTCTCAATAATTGAATAAGACAAATGCAAATACAACAAATCCTAACTCAAGACTTCTTGCATATACTAAACATTTTCTCATTGATATCTTCATTAAGTACTAACCTTTAATCTAATTGAGTGACTTGTGACATCTTTCGATTTTTGGACAATCTTTCACTCGATGCCCCATTTCTCCACATCTAAAACACGCTCCCATATGTCGATGACACAATTGCCTATGAGGCTTAAGACATGTTGGATATGTTGGGGGTAGGTTTACTTCTTTTACGACCTTGCTTAGGATTGCTTACCTCTCCTGCCACAAAATTCTCAAACATATTCTTTGGTCCCTTTGTTGATTGCACATTTAACTTTATCTTTCAATTTTATAGTTTCTCATGACATGATTGCATAGCTTTCATCATATTTTCTAGCACTTTTTCTACTTTATCTAATCGCTCTGACAAAGATTCAATGCCTACTTAATTCGTACCTTTCACCATCCTTTCCTGAAGACACAAGACAAAGGTTAGTAACACTTGGATAAATATTGACTAACTTAGAACATAGCATCATATATAATCGACCATAAAACATACAATCGTACAAGGACATTGGTAAGGTAACCTATTCATTCCCATGAAATTTGCCTAGAATTTTCGATTCAAAGCCACGCCGACCAAACATGCTTCCAATCGGACTTTTCAAGGTTATTCAGCAAATGTTCATGTCTCTAAGGTTCGACTTTCCACACAATAGGTCCCTCATCAAATCAACATAACATCTTACATATAAAACAATTATATTATTTCACAACACCACAAGTCCACACTATGACAACCCCGTTTTATATTATGCTTTTAATTCCATAATTGTGCATGTGCTTATATGCTAAGTGTGTGTATTTGAGTGATAAATATGTTTTTGACTTTATATCCGTTGATCGTAGGAAAATCTGTTAAGAATTCTACTTTGATCTAAAAACGGAGGCCTTAATGGCATCAGAAACCGAAATTGGTTAATTTGTTGTGATCAACATGATTTTTAGAGCCTAATGAAAACTTTGATTAAAATTTGATTATGTTCAAAAATATTAGGTTTTAATTAATTAAACTTAAAAGTAATTATTCCCTTAATCCTTGATTAGGGTTAATTAAGCCAATTAGTATATATATGGGTTATAATTAAGGAGATGAGCTCAATATTCATTTTGGCTGAAATTTTACAAGTTAGAGAGAAAGTGAGAGCAATTTAGAGAGAGAGAGAGAGAGAGAGAGAGAGAGAGAGAGAGAGAGGCTCAAACTTGGAGAATTTTGCTTGTAGCTTGTGGAATTGTGAGAAATAACTCAAGAATTAGCTTGTGGAGGTGTAATTGAACAACTTAGTCAAGAGTTTGAACCATAATTCAAGAGTTTAAATCATCAAATATGTGAATTCAAAGAGATTATATGTTTAAAAGAAAGAATTGAGCCAAAATTGTTAAAATCAAAGTCAATTTATACATGCATGCATAATTTGATACAGTTTCATATGTTTGAACATGATTCATGTCATCTATGTTGAGTTTTGAAGCTATCTTTTACATACACTCATGAATTATGAAGTTTTAGAGCTTAATTCCATGATTTACAAGATTTTGAAAAAAAATTGCATGTTTTTGTAAACTTTGGAAAAGAATTAAAGTTTAATCATACATGCATAATCATTTGAGTTTGAATCCATGAACTTTGCCCATGAGGGTTGAGAATTGATCTTGTATCCATGTTTATAGAAGAGTTTTAAGTATTTGAGAAGTGGTTTACAAGCCATGCAAGAGTTTGTGTTTGGATTGCAAGGTTTGAAGCTCGACTTTGTTTTGGAAATTCCATAATTCTACCTCACCGCTCGAGTGAACAATCCGTCACTTGAGCGCATATTGCATGCATTCAGTATTTTTGCAAAAAATTGTAGTTGCCTTGAGCAACCAAGTCACCGCTTGAACAACTGCCTTTTATTTTGCAACTTGGCTCAAGCGAACATCGAGCCTAGATTCGGACCATCCAGTACTTTTGCAGACCAAGTAGTCTGCTCGAGCGACCAATGTTGCACTTGAGCGAAGTTGTCACGACCCCATCCCGCCCCTAGTAGAATGGTGCCATGATGGCCAGTAATTCGAGACTACCAAAGGCCACTTACAAGATCACACACACAAATCAGAGTAAACATATGGCGCTTACAAATGCGGAAGCAATAAATAAAAGCTAAGTAGTCCATGAGAGCAGTGCTTAAGTTAAATGAAATGACATACATCTTAAAATAGCTTATATACAACAAAATGGAGTACAAAAATTACATCTTGACCAAAAGGCTTCTCAGCCATCAAATACAAAATACAAGGAAATAACTAAGAAGCATGATCTTCAAGATGTTGCAAAACACGAATCCAAAACACATCGGCAAAACATATCTAGGCGTCGCCGCCGCCCTGCTCATCACCTACATATATATAGAGAGGGTGAGCTTGGATACTCAGTGAATGGTATAAATAATAAAGGGTTTACATGAATGATATCCGAGATCTTTTAACAAAACAATACATGGGATAAATCAAGCTCATCTACCAAATCCTCCCAAGCTTCAGGGAGTGTTTACTAACATCAATATAATACAAGAGATGACATTTCGGACAAACAAACCCACGCGGTAAAACCGTCAGTGGCAAGGCAAGACAAGGCAAGTGAGATCTCAAAACAATGGTGTCGTTGCATTATAGTCCCCGGACACTAAGGACTTGTGCTACAAATGCTTATAGTCCCCTAGCACATACGGACTTCCAAACTTTGTGCTACAAATGCTTATAGTCCCCTAGCACATACGGACTTCCAAAAATGTCATCAAAGCAAGATACCATATTCGATATGTAAAATAGGGATAATCATTCATGCTAATAAGTAATTTCCGAACAAAGCAAAACAAGGTTTTATCAAAGCTTTACAACATATCTTTATTAAAATACCACTCACTTATTTCTTCAAACGTCGGGGTCAAGGCAAGTCCAAGTCCTACAAACGCATGGTAGAAATCTGTTGAATGCACTTCCAATAAGTTTCACATGCATGCAGATGATCTCGGCATTCCTCAGATGCTAGGTCAAATCAAAATAAAACACTGTCTCCCATCCCGGGAAAACATCCTGGGCACCAACCAATTCTTGGCCGAGGTCCCACACCTCCTCGCCGAGGTGTGGTCCCGAGGGCCGCTTTCAAGGAAATGAAGTCGGGAAAAATCTAGGTTTTTTCCCTCTGCTCAAGAACATGAAGAACATGAACATGAAGATCATGAAGAAGATGAATGCAAAGATCATAACTTGTTATTACAAAATCTGAGATTTCATGCTATGAGTTCGAAACATGGACCTGGGTACCCATACTAGAAGATCTTTGGGGAAACAAACGCAAAAGCATGGATTTTAATGTAAGCTTTCGGATCAAACAGAGCTTTTCTTCAAGAACTCATGAATACTAACTTTCTCTTTCTAAAACCAATCTTTAAACCAATGCATGGCATGCAGAACATATTCAATCGTGCAATGCAGCTAGATGATCAATAAGAACAACAAGAGTTGATCAAGATTCTAACCTCAATACTCGAATCTAACGGTTTGAACTCTAAGGATCAAGCTTGTTATCTACTCTTCTCACTCTAAAACTCCTCCTTCTCTTTCTAGAGCTTCTCTCTCCTCAAGAACAAAGATATGATACAAAATGATACATTTCTAGGTTTGTCGGCTGACTTAACACTCAACCCGGACACGTGGCAATGGTTGGTTGGCTCTACTTAAAAAGGTGACTGATTGAAAAGACAAGACTATGACAAAGTGTGTTCAACAAGCTAGGCGGCAAGTAATGACATCGGCTAACAACAAGACTTCGGCAAGCAAAGGGACAATGACCTCGGCTAGAAAGGTCAACACTTGGCCCAGCTGTGCCACACCTCGGCCTAGATGTGCCACACCTCGGTCTAGGTCGTACCGGTCTAGGGCAAGATCACTTGGGTTCAAGGGCAACATCTCGGCCCAGATAGTACACATCTTGACCTTGGTGATAAACACCTCGGTCTAGATAATGATATCTCAGCCAATATGTCAGGATGCGGGTGGAGGTCAACCAGAGAAATCCCGAGATGGTCCTAAGTGTAAGAGCATCAAAAGGGTGACCTAGGCTCAAGATGACCTCGGCTGAAACACATACACACCAATAGGGAACATACCATTCAAGTAACATTTATGCAAAACAAATCAAGGAATGCAAATGCAACACATTGGGACAAGATCATGCAATACATGCAAGCATGACTAGGGTGGAGTGGGGGTTGTTACAGAAGTGCTCTATTTCAGTAAAGTTTAAAAAGACATATTCTGGTCAAATGTACTTTCTTATTCCATTCTGAACATTCTTAGGCATGACTTAAACATCCTAAATGAATTAAAGTGACATAATGAAGCCTAGGAGAATTGAATAAGTTAAAGAACAATCTAGTTTAGACAATGTGATTCAACGTGTGTGTTATGATTGTGTAGGATCGTTCGCATGGACGAATCAACAAACAAACCACACTGAGTAATAACTTAGTAAAGATATTTTCTTTATTACTCTATTTTCTATATATCCTACTGTGGTAAACTTTCTGAAACTGTGAATTTGCAAAAGTGAATGACTTTCTATCTATCTAATCATTGTGATATCTCTAAATGTGATCGATGTGACACGAATGTGCATGATGGACCGAAGGTCGTTATGTATATCTGAATTGGACCCAAGGCCATTTTGTACATTTGATATGATGGACCCAAGGTCATTCTGAACATCTGACAAGTCTGACTATCTATTATGAGTTGACTGAATAATTATTATACAACTGTAAATGACTGGACCCGAGGTTGTTTTGTTATGATATGATCAATTCCATTCTGTACATCTGATGAACCTAAGGTCGTTTTGTTGTCTGTTGGATGCAAGGTCATTCTGTTATGAATTGCTTATGACATAGAAATATTTACTAGATCTCATTCACATAACACCTTTACTCTAATGTTATTCATTGGGCATTAGCTCACTCTGTATTTATATGTATGCAAGTGAGTAGCGGGATTTCCAAACCCAGCCTTAGTGAACCTGTAAAGCAAACAAAGTTTTGTGAAGTCTGTTATGAGCGCCTCACAATCGAGGCTTTTGTTTCTTTGATCTTTTAATTTTTTGTTTCTTTCTTTTGTTTGTCATACTCGACCGTTTCTGTATATAAGTTCTGGTTTTGTACGACAATGATGTTTTGAAAGATCTTGACCATTTGAAATCTTATTATGTCTGTATGAGTGTGGGGTATTAATAAATGAGAAGTTTTGTTTATGCCATTTATGCACAGCTCATTGGACAAAATTTTATAATTATGCTTCCGCTTCTAGCCCTATATAATTAAATATGATTAGATTTCTGTCTGAGGCTGTTGGTGATCTCATGATTACTGGTCAGTTATGATCTAAACCTCTAGGGGCGGGTTCGGGTCATGACAGAATGACATCAGAGCACGAGTTAATAACTCAAACACTTGGCCAGATAAGCAATAAGGTGTCTAGAAAAGACTTAAGGCTCATTCATCTGATAAGAATCTGTCTATGTACATTGAGAATATGTGAATATTTGAAACATGAACTGTTGTGCCTATATGTGTATATGCGCAATTTCTGTGCCTATTATAATGCAAGTTTATATAGATAATGGTGAGAATAAAAGTTGATGAGATAGAAGAGTTGACTATGGCTCGACTGGGCAGAATGGAAAGAATGATCCATAATATGTCTGAGACATCGAGGCAACAACTACCCCCACCTCCGCCAATGCCAGTACCACCTGTACAGGACTATTAGACTGATGACTGTACAATTGCATTTACCAAAAAATTTAAGAAGATGAACTGTCATTGTTTCATGGGGGAGTGGACCCATTGAAAGTTGAAGCTTGGGTTATTAGAATACAAAAATTATTTTAAGTGTTTCTGTGTGCCGAGACATAAATGTTCAGTTGGTTACATTCACTTTAGAGAATGAAGCCAGAAGATGGTGGATGCTAATCTGAGAGGACAATAAAGGGATTGGCTGGGCACGGTTCGTTGAAATATTTTATGAGAAATATTTTCCACAGTGCGTCCATGACCAAAAAGTGTCAGAATTTGAGTGACTTAAGTAGGGCAACATGACAATAGCTGAATATGAAGCAAAGTTCACAGAGTTAGCTGGGTTTGCACCACACATGGTCAACACTGATTATAAAAAAGTGAAAAAGTTTGAGGGTGGATTGTGGAATGCAATTTTAGAAAAAGTAAATGTTTTCAAACTGCCAAAATAAGTGGATGTTCGTGAGCGAGATTTAATGTCTTAGGCGAATTTGGCATCCCATAACCGACTCTTTGAATGGAGAGAAAAAAGGCATGGTTCTTTTTCGAATAAAGGATCATTATCTTCAAAGAAGCAAAACCAGGCAGCATCTAGTACCTTCAATTCGACAAGAGATTCTGCACCAAGCTATAATGTGTGTGATAAGAGACACTAGGGAGTTTGTTATCACTCTTCTGGGGCACGTTTTCGATGTGGCAAAACCGGACATATGGTTAGAGATTGTCCCCAAAATGAACAAAGGAGTAGAAAGCCAACTGCTAGTTCGGCTGGATCTATCCCAACGCCAAGAAACGCTGCAAGACCCACTACCACAAGAGACACACTGAGGTAAGGAAGAGTTTTTACATTTGTCCTAGGTGATACACGAAATACTAAAGCCATTTTCTCAAGTACCCCATCTATTTGTAACCAAGATACTTATGTGCTAATTGATTCGGGCTCCATACATTCCTTTGTATCTACTGCATTTGCATCTAGACTGAGTAGACCCATGGAATCATTGCAATATCTGCTATGTATATCTACTCTATTTGGGGAATCTGTTCTATGTTCATCTATATATCGTGCTTGTCAAATACAAGTTGGAGATGCTACATTATTTGTAGATTTGTTACCTCTTGGCATTAGACATTTTGATGTGATTTTGGGGATAGATTGGTTGTCTAAATATTGTGCTACTGTTGATTGTGTGACGAAACGGGTTTTATTTAGACCTCCCAAACATGATGAAGTTGTATTTGTGGGTAATGGTGTAGTAGCTCCGCCTTACTTGATTTCAGCAATGAAAGCATGCAAACTGCTTAAGAAGGGATGCTAGGGTTATTTGTGTAGTATAATGATTGATTAATCTATGAACATTGTGTTAGATGATATTTCTGTTGTTAGGGAATTTGTCGATGTGTTTCTAGAAGAATTGTCATGGGAGTTAGTTAACAGAGAAATTGAATTCACAATTGAGGTTGTACTCGATACTCAAACTATCTCAAAAACTCCATATAGAATGTCAACTATTGAAAAGAAGGAATTAAAAGAACAGCTGCAGGACTTGCTTGACAAGGGTTTTATCCAACCGAGTACTTTACTTTGGGGTGCACCGATTTTGTTTATGAAAAAGAAGGATGTAACTTTACGCCTATGCATCGATTACCGAGAGTTGAATATGGTAACGATCAAGAACAATTACCCTTTACCTTGTATTGATGATTTATTTGATCAGTTGCAGGGTTCGCAAGTCTTTTCAAAAATTGATTTGAGGTCTAGGTATCATCAACTGAAGCTGAAAGCTGAAGATGTTGAGAAAATTGCATTTCGAACAAGCTATGGACATTATGAATTTTTGATTATGCCATTTGGGGTTACAAATGCGCCTGCAGCATTTATGGACCTTATGAACAGAATTTTTAAATCCTATCTTGATGAATTTGTAATAGTATTTATTGATGATATCCTGATTTATTCGAATAGAGAAGACCATGAACAACATTTAAGAATCATTTTGCAAACACTTAGGGAGAAAAAATTATATGCAAAACTAAAAAGGTGTGAATTTTGCTAGATGAAGTTGTGCTTTTAAGGCATGTGATTAAGAGAGATGGAATTTCGGTAGACCCACAAAAGGTTAAGGCAATTGTGAATTGGCCTACACCGACAAATATGATGGAAGTCCAAACATTCATGGGATTACCTGGGTATTACAGAAGATTTGTAAAGAACTTTTCAAAGATAGTTATACCACTTACCCAACTTACTCGAAAAGGACAACCGTTTGAATGGACTAATGAAAGAGAATCTGCATTCCAAGAACTGAAGACAAGATTGACTACAGCACCAATTTATAAAGCTACCACACTCGTCAAAAGTGTAATTGTTTCTGCTTTGGATAAGGAGAAAGTGCCGAGTGATCATTGGTGGTTCCGTGTTCATGACTTGCTTCAAGAAGCAGATGTTTACAGGGAGATTGAGATTAACCTTTCACGTGGTAGCATTTTAATTGGATAGGCTAGTGATTCCAATTTTGATGATTGGGGTGAGGGTACTAATGATGACAGTTTGAAGTACAAATATCCAAAAGATCAGCAAATAGGTACTCGACCTAGTTTGTTGCAGAATATATCTTATGCATCAGCAAAGAAGTTAGGATTCAACATGCTGATTTCTGGAAGCCCCAGATCTGGCCAGAGGTATCTTGCTTCTTGCCTTCTCCACTGCTTTGTTGGGAATGTGGAAATCCAAAAGGTTGATTTGGCTACAATTTCACAAGAGGGACACGGAGATGTAACTCAAGGAGTAACTCGAATATTAAGTATGTTTCCTTTCTTCATCTTGTCTTCTAGATGCATGATTCTGAATAACTTGGATTTTTATTCAGTTTCATTTACAAATCAATACATCCATTGTTACATGACACACTTTGTGCATCTTACATGGTTCCTATCTTTCTAGTTGATATAGGTGTGTGTTTAATGGAACTCGACAGAAATGGGGTCTCTTGGTGAAGGATCCATCGAATTTATAAACCTTTGGACACAAGGATACATAACACTAATGTTGTGTTTGGATCTTGGATTTGTGAAGGGAAAAGGAAACGGAAGAAATTTGTGGAAAAATTTTGCTTCTATTTCATTCACTTTTCCCTTCCCTTTTTCTTTTTCCTCTACAAATCCAAGAGTTTCCAACTTTTGTTCTCCTATACCCTAGGGTAAAACTTGTGTTCTTAGCTTACAGGCACTTAATATGAGTACCTCATTCATCTCAAAGTCTCAATATGTCAGGAAAATGAACATATTAAGATAGTATCAGTGTCATGTTGTGTTCAACAGAGTTTGATTATGCATTTTGAGGTGTCCCTGTAACATAATTCTAGGCACTTTGGAGAAAGTAAAGAGGCTGTTCTTGCAAGGATGGATGGATGCCCTTATGATGAGTGTTATGTATCAAAGCTCCAGTTCCATTGACTGTTTTGTATGAAAGCTGGAGTCATGACAATAAAATTTTGCCTTACTAATCAAATTGATCATTCAACAGTGTGTTCTGCTTATGTAGTTAAATGATTGATTTCTATTCTTATTGTAGTTTAGCCAGTGTGAAACCTAGTGCTTTGATTTCTGGAGTCTTGAACCTTGATTTGATTGGTTTCACTGTGCTGTATTTACATCGTGGTTTCTTGATATCCAAAATTTTGCTTTTGCCTTAGTTAAATGTTTCTATGATGCATTCTGCTTATGTAGTTAAATGATTGATTTCTATTCTTCTTGTAGTTTAGTGAGTGTGAAATCTGGTATTTTAAGTTTTAGAGTTTTGTACCTTTATTCTATTGCTTTTACTGTGCTGTGCTCTATTTATGTCTTGGTTTCCTGATTTCCAAATTTTTGCTCTTCCCTTAAGTAAATGTTGTTAGGCCTCTTTGGCACCTTCTCTTTCTCTGGATGCTGCTCACTTGTTATTGGAACACGTGTATGACTTGCGTCATTTGTCAACACAAAATCCTCCTTCCCCCAAGTAACTGAATTGAAGTCACCAGTTTTTTGACATACATGAGGCATGAAAAGCTGATATCTTAACCTTGAGGAGGATTGGTGGTAATTTAACAAAAAGGATGGGTTAATGATGTTGTCAAAAGCTTAGTTGTGGGTTTGGATAATTTAGTATAGAATACTTAACTTTTCATAATAGAAATTATAAATTTTTATCAGTTAAATGTTCTTAATATATAATTAAAAATAAATAAATAGCAATGAGTATGGAATACTATTTTATGGCTTCTTTTATTTAGGCTTACAGAAAGAATTATTTGAAGAATAAATTTTTGTCTGATCTTTGACCTTTTCTTATATGTATATGTAATTGCTGTTTTATAAATGATATATTAGCATACTAACAACAAAAAACTGAAAAAGCTCAAACTAGTGCTATTGGCTTATCAAAGCCAATCAACATGCTTACACTTCTTGTTATTGTCGGGTACTTGTGTAGGTCAATGCAAGGTATTTTCAAACCCTGAAGCTATGGGAAAAATCATCGATGTTGCAACTCTTCTGGGTAGATCTACAGGTTTGTGCACATTTGAGCTGTAATGTTGGTTCTCTTGTTGTGCGTTTGAACGTTACCAAACTTTTAGAGATGGTGTTGCATAAGGTGGTGACATAGCAGTTTGTCTTCCCAGCATGTGTTCTGTTTACTATCCCATGTGAACTTAAAAAAGATATTTAAGCATTCAACTTTGTCTCCATATATCTTGAGCTAGAGTTTGTACATCATAATTTCAGCCTCAGATTAGTCTGGAATGATTGCAAGAAATAATTGTTGCAACAGGTTTGGCATTCATTGATTGCTCTGCCAGTTCTGAGCCTATTGGAGTGCTAAACCGAGTGGTAGATTTGGGTTGTTGTGTTGTGATGGCCAATAAAAAGCCTCGGTTATGTAATGAGCGAGGTAGAAGATGGAAAGCCATTCAGCCAAGTTGTCAAATCTGCTAAAAGCCTTGGTTACACTGAACCAGGTTTAATAATTTATGATGTTACCATTTTAATAAATCAGTTTAGCTGAATTCTAGGATTCTTCTTGGTATAGAAAAGCCATATCTAAATGATTAGTGATATGGGTCCAAATCGTCAATTATAAGGTCTTTTTTACCTTGACTGTTTGTCTATTCCTGTTATTCGTTTCCATTTTTTGTTGAAAAGAAAAAGGCAAGACAATGAAAACTGTGAGCTTAATTCAAAATTCCTATGGCATTTTATTAGTATTAGATTAATGAATTTATTTGTTTCTTAAACTTTTTGACAGAAAGCATATATTCTGTAAGAATTTTGCGTTATACATTACTTTGATATCTATATATGATGCTTGGTCATTTCTTGTTTGTTTGTTTGTTTCTTGAAATTTTTGTTCTCTATTGAAGGATTTCTGCTACCCTATATCTTTTTTTTGCCATTAGTTTCTAATTTGTTATAGGAAAGTGAGTGACTTCCGACCATTGTACAAATGAATGTGAATTTTTTTTTTTTGTGGAGTTTTCCCTGAGTATGGTTAAGGAATTTTGTTTTCTATTATTATTTTTAAGGAAAACTCGTCAGATGTATTCATTCATATCATATCTGGTAGGTAGGGTAGCAGAATGGATGAATATGCTTTCCCTTGATGTCTTGGGAAAGAGGACGGAAAGGAGGCACAAATGTGATGCCACCTTATTTATGTGAACTGAAAATTTAAAGTTTTTTTTTGGTACACGTTAATCTTTTGTGTGTGATTACTTAGATTAGGGGGCTTGATCATCAGTGCTGATTGAATGTCTGCTCAAGCTGCTCATCTACAACCCAAAGTTTAATCTAAAGCTAAGAACATCAGAATCATTCATGTTTTAATTAATCTGTGGTATTATTCGTTAAAATAAACTTTACCAACTTTATTAAAAAATCATATATAAAAGTGAACTGAATCAATGGAGCTTTGATAGTTAACTATGCCTGTATTTGTTATGGCTGTTAGCTTATTAATCATCGTGTACTGAAATTTGCAGGTACAGCAACAGGTACAGTTTTATTATGCCAGCTAGTTGTCTCAATACGATGTACATGTTTATAGGATTTAATTGATGTTTGCAAAGATACGGGTTTGCAATCCAGTATTGCTGCCACTATCATGCTTCTCTGATAAATTTTCCAATTCTGTTTCTTTATTAGGTGCCTTACATCACTACTGCTTTGATGGATGCGAAGCTTGGCACGGAAGGGCGCAAGGATCTTTTTGATTGGCTATCAAGGCAACTTAGTGGATTAAGCAATTTTCCTGATGCTGTAAATCTGAATTATGTATTGTTTCAATTTGTTATGCTAGATGGATGTGACTTGTGAATGAAAACTTAGAATAATTGTATTGTGTCGAATGTTAATGAATTATATATTGTGTCGAATGTTAATGATTCAGTTAATTTGAATGATGCTTTAAAATTATAGGTTTATTATGGATTGAATGAATTATTAGGAATTACAGGTGTATTGTTTTCCTGCTTTGGCAACCAATTTATTAGTTGCGACAAATAAATTATTTTTTTTCGCAAAAAATGACAATTGCCGACCAAGAGTTTTGGTCGCAAAAAATACATCTATTGCCGACCAAAACAGCTCTTGGTTGTGAAAACTCACTTTTGCCGACCAAAAGTTTTGGTCGCGAAAAGGAACAAATGGCGACCAAAACCTTTTTTGGTCGTGGAATGTCACAATTGACGACCAAAATTTTTGGTCGCGGAATGTCACGATTGGCAACCAAAATTTTTTAGTCGCGGAATGTCACGATTGGCGACCAAAATTTCTAGTCGCGGAATGTCACAATTGGCGACCAAACTTTTTGGTCGTTGAATGTGATAATTGGCGACCAAACTTTATGGTTGGGAAAATATCACTTTTCGCGACCAAAGTGTTTTGGCGACAAAATAAATTAGTCGCGGTAATTAAATATTTAGCGACCAAAAATTTAGTCGCAAAATCCAACTTTTGCCGACCAACTACAATTTTGGTCGCGAATTACTTTTGCCGACCCTCAATTGGCGACCAAAGTAGCGACCAAAAAAATTGGTCGCGGATAACTTTTGCCGACCAAAAATTGACTTTTAGCGACCAATTTTTTTGTTGCCAAAAGTGTTAATTCTTGTAGTGTATTATTCATTGGGCGTTTTCAAAACCAACAAAAAGACTTCTCACCAAACTATTTCACAAAGAGTGGACCTCTCACTAATAAAAAATATCAATTGGACCTAATACTTTATACCCTCCTTAGTTTAGACTTTTATATAATTTTCTCAATTTTAATTAACATAAAAATTACAATTTCAAAAACAATAAAGAAACACTAATTTAATTTTTTGCCTGAATTTTTTAAAGAGAAATAACAATTCAGTGCATATTTTAAAAATTAATTATAAATTACTAATAAAATTTATAAATATTAATAATTTAAAATTTTTTCATGAATTTATAATAGTTGTGTGATAATTTTCCCATTTTTTAATAGAATTTGCCCGCCTCCACAGATCACTTTAAAAGTCCAACTATCATAAACAAGGCCTTTACTTAATTTATTTTATTTTATTTTTTTATTATTTATTTATTCCAAACTCCTAGTAAACTCGAAAAATTAATCCATCCATCTTTTAATTAATTTTTAGATTAATTATATCACGAATTCTTCAATTATTAGTTAATATTTACGTTACCTCATCTATGAATTTGTACATTTTGATTCCTCAATTATAAAATCGTACAAATATGTCTCTTATGGAAGTGGTCTAAAGGAGGTCCAAAGGGATGAAAGTAATACATTTTTATAGTTGAGAGGGTTAAAATGTACAAATTCATAAATGAAGAGAGTAAAGTAATATTTGCTAATAGTTGAAGAATTTTGGGATAATTAATCCTTAATTATAAGGGAAATTATAAATACATCAGTTAGATTTATTAAAAGTACAAATTCCTCTATTACATTTGAGAAATTACATCCCAACTCCTAAAGTTTCTAATCACATAACAAATCACGGATTTCGTTAATTAACCTTTAAATCAAACTACCTTAGCAATTTTTTTTTTAATTTTTTTAATTTTTATATTTTTTTAAAGAAACACTTACATGAATCTTTATGAAGTTAAACACTTTATTTATTTATTTGTTTTCTTAGCTCACATTTCTTGTTCCCTTTTTTTTTTTCTCTCAAATGGTAATACCACTTTACCCAACCCTCTCCCATTCTATATTAGAACTGTCGTTATTATTGTCTATAAGCATTTGGTGTGTCGCAAAGAAGAATTAGAAAATATTGTGATAGTGTAAAGTCAGAGATACATTTGGTGGTAAGTGAATTAGGTTAAAATATTTCAAATATTATCCATGTAAATGAATTTATTTATAAGAATGATATTAGCATATCATTCTTATGCAATTTTTTATATAAATTTTATATACAATTAGAATTTTTCTTTTTTGATTCGGTTCTACTAACTCAACACATCTATTTTCTACTTATAAATGCAGTTACAGAAATCGATGACAGATCTGTAGTTATTTAATTCATATTTTTGTATTGCAACTAGTGAGTGATTTCGCATTAGAAAAGCCAAGTAATATGAGGTAAGATCTCAGAAATAATATTGAAATATTATCATGGATATTGGACCTTCTAGGATAGAAATTAATAAAGTAATCAATCACCATTTTCAAGAAGTATTCCAACCTTCCAAGAAGGATGTCTCATTGTGAGAAGAAATTGCATTTCCTCCTTTTTCTTTGTGAATAAATATTATGCATTATTCCACGATCAGATAAGAACAATTGTGTGTTAAGTGGTGATTAGGTAAGAAGAATTGTGTGTTAAGTAGTGTGATACTGTGTTTTAAAATTTTCGTCACTTCCTCATGAACATGAATCTTGACATAAATATGAAGATAAGAGTTGTGATGTTCCTAATTTAATTAAATACATAGCCCTTTGATAAAAAGAATATACTGAAAATTAATTCATGTAACATAGGACTTAATTTAATTTGATTTGATTCATTATTAATATATGATTCATTAGTAATATATATTGTAATCATGTGATTGATATTTTTATTTGCAAGAATTATACGGGGAAGTTGTATTCATGGACGACTTCATTACTGATGTTTAGGGTCAAGATTCCATATTTCCATTAGAGAGAAACAGAGATGGGCCTTTAAATATTGCATTTCAAAAAAATAAAAATAAAAAGTTGTGAAGTCAATGAAAGAAGAAAAAAAAAGTGAAAAAAAAGAAATAGTTCTATTTTAATTACCTATTTTTTAGGATTTTATTTTGATAATTTGAATTGTTCATTTTGTAACGTCTCATTCCATGTATATCACACACACACACACACAAAAAAGTGAAAAAAATAGTTCTATTTTAATTAAATATTTTTTAAGATTTTATTTCGATAATTCAAATTGTTTATTTTGTAACGTCTCATTCCATGTATTGTTGAAATAATCTTCTGTGTAAAATAAATAACTTGAAACTAAATCAAACAAATAAAATAAATTACTTACATAATTTATTTATCGAAACAACTTAACAATAAAATGATCAAGTCGAGTGTGTGACACTCTGTCCTAAAGACAAATTCGCCCCACTTTGATACTTACGGATAAATGGCATCAATTTCCCAGGATATAATAATCTTTACACAGATTGTAGTAGCACTCCAAACAATTTGTACGGCGAACTAAACCTGTGTTATATACTCTCAAAAATTTCCCTAGACTAATACGTGGAATATGTATCCAAGAGAGCACAAAGGAAGGCAAGAAAAAATGAATTTTGGAATCCACAAACTACTGAAAATGGTCTGCTTTTATAGGGCCAAAAAGGTATGAGATTCAAACTGAACACATACAATTTCGAATTGAACAGGTGTAGTTCAAATTTTGAATAGATAACAGCTGGCAGTTTGAATCTGTTTGAACAGATAACTGTTGGGTAGTTTAAATCTGTTAAAACCAATTTAATTTATTGGGAATTTTGGACAAGAAAAGGTACAATGTTGAACAGAAAATTTGAATTCAAATTTGGCACAAAATTTGAATTAATTTCATTCAAAAATAATAATTTTCCTGCAAGAATTTCTGGAAAAAAATTCAAATAAATTTTGTTCAAAAATTAATATTAGAACTGACCAAACCCACACTCGTGCCCAGGTTGGCCGGCCAGTCGGACGGACGGCGGCGCGCGCGCACTTGTGTGGTGGTTTGAGCCAAATGTCGCTTTGTCCATAACTCCTCACTTCTACAAACTTGGGTTGCCCTTTGGGGCCCAACTCAAGAGTTGCCACCTAAAACTTATATACACACATAAGTTCTCTTAAGGTTCCAATGTGGGATAACCATTTCAACGAAACCCACATTTTACTTCTTGAATTGTCCATTCCACGAACCAAAAAACGACGTCAACTTCCCATTCACTCATAAATGGTTTTCGTAAACTATCTTCACCGTGTGACTTGCCATGCAGCAAGGAACACGTCACCTTTTTGGACCCACCTCAAAAGACGTGTGGGACCTATTCTAATTTGGACTCAAAGTTAGCCCAAAATAAGCCTTATAAAACCATAATTCCAACAATCCACCACATGAATAGAACTTGACGGAGAGAAAATACAACAACATGATCTAATTATAGAGCGTATAGAAATTGGAAATATTCTACAAATGATATGTAGCTTTTGGCTTTGAACCTTCCCTTGTAAGACACTATTGAATTTACTAGCTAACCAGTGAACATGATGTCTTGAACTATTTAGCCATTTGTGTAAACCAAGACAATATAACTCACACAGTATATTACCAAACACAGTTTAGTTCTCACTATTGTGTTCATTTTGGCCCTGAACAATCTGGTCTTTCATGAGTGCTCTAGAGAATTATAGCCCTTCACAAATCTCATAGAACCAGCCCAGTTCACACTCATATAGGTGAATCTTACGAAGAGTATCCTGCCACACTCCACTAGGTATTCCTAGATATAAGAATCATTAAAAGTATTACTTAACCTAAAATGCTGCAGACATCACTATTTCATCATAGAAATGGGTAAGAGTTTTGACTCCCCAGTGATCCTTTTGAGTCATAAACAACCTGGTTGTCCCTTTGAATCTAGATCTTGGGATCTCCAGTCAACTAAGTTGGGTTACCGTTGTGGTAACTCTTATTTAATAGGCTTAAGTCCCATTCCTCTCGATGAATTCTCAGCTAACTCTCTTGGTAACCCTTTGGTTAGGGGATCCGCTATGTTGTCTTTAGACTTCACATATTCAATGGAAATAATTTCATTAGAGAGTAGTTGTCTCACGGTGTTATGTCGACGACGAATGTGTCGTGACTTACCGTTATACATATGACCCTGTGCTCTACCAATTGCTGATTGACTATCACAATGTATGTATATAGCAAGCATCGGCTTTGGCCACATTGGAATATCTTCAAGGAATTGGCGAAGCCATTCTATTTCTTCCCCAACTTTATCTAAAGCTATGAATTCCGATTCCATAGTAGACCTAGCAATGCAAGTCTGTTTGGAAGATTTACAAGATACAGTCGCCCTATCAAGAGTAAAGACATACCCACTGGTGGATTTTGAGTCTCTAGTATCCAACATCCAGTTTGCATCATAGTATCCTTCAGGTACTGCTGGATATCTAGTATAACTTAGCCCAATGTTACGAGTAAATCGGAGATATCTTAGAACCCTTATAATAGCTTTCCAGTGTTCTACTCCTGGATTACTCGTATATCTACTTAATTTACTTACTGCATAAGCTATATTCGGGCAAGTGCAGTTCATCAAGTACATTAAGCTTCTAATAATTTGGGCATACTGTAATTGAGGAATACTTTCCTGTACATTTTTAGAAAGAAACCAATTAACATCCACAGGTGTTCTAGCAAAATGATCATCATCTTTGCTGAATTTGTCAAGTATTTTCCCAATGTAATGTGATTATGAAAAAGCATATCCTTCTGACGTTTTGGTAATTTTCATACCAGGAATTAGATTAGCAATCCCCAAGTCTTTCATGTCAAAATGTTTATTCAATATTTTCTTGGTAGTTTTAATCATGTCATTACTACTACCTATGATGAGTATATCATCCACATAAAGACATACTATAACATAACCATTGTTTGTGTTTTTAATTTAAACACATTTGTCACATTCATTAATTTTAAATCCATTTGACATCATTGCCTTGTCAAATTTCTCATGTCATTACTTTGGCGCTTGTTTTAAACCATATAATGATTTAACCAATCTACACACTTTCTTTTTTTTTTTTCCTAGAACAGAAAATCCTTCTGGCTGTTCCATGTAAATTTCTTTAGCTAACTCACCATTTAAGAAAGTTGTTTTAACATCCATTTGATGAATTTCTAGATTGTACAAAGATGCAATGACAATTAGCGTTCTAATGGATGTTATTCTAGTAATTGGTGAGTATGTGTCAAAGTAGTCAAGACTTTCTTTTTGTCTATATCCTTTGACCACAAGTCTTGCCTCGTATTTGTCAATTGATCCATCCGCTTTCATTTTTCTTTTGAAAGTCCACTACCCAAGAGGCTTACAACCTGGTGGCAAATCCACCAATTCCCAAGTGTGATTTTGCAGAATGGATTCAACTTCGCTATTTACAGCTTCTTTCCATAAAGAAGCCTCAAGACTAGACATAGCTTCTTCAAAAATTAAAGGCTCATTTTCTGACAAAAAAGTTAGAAAATTTGGACGAAAAGATTTTGAGGTTCCAGCACGTTTACTATGCCTAGGTTCCTCTACCTCATTTTGATCTATCTCTTGCTCTCATTCTTGATCTTGTTTTGATTATGACTGGTAATAGCATCATAAGATCTTTTATTAGTACTAGTCTCTTGCCCAGTTTTATTAGGAAACACATGTTCAAAGAAAGATGCATTCAAAGATTCAATAACAGTATTTACATGCATTTCAGAATGTTCTGACTTATGAATCAAGAACAAATATGCACTACTATTCTTGGCATAACCAATGAATATGCAATCAATAGTTATAGGACCTATCTTAGTCTTTTTAGGACTAAGAATAGCCACTTTATCCAAACACTCCCACACTTTTAAGTATTTGTAGGATGGTGCTCTCCCATGCCACATTTCATAAGGTGTTTGATTCACTTTCTTCCGAGGTACTTTATTAAGAATATAATTAGCAGAAAGTATTACTTTTCCCCACAAGTTCTGAGCTAATCCAGAACTTATTAACATGGCATTCGTCATTTCTTTTAAAGTTCTATTTTTTCTTTCAGCAATTCCATTTTGCTGAGATGAGTAAGGAGCAGTGGTTTAATAAATTATTCCATGTTCTTTACAAAACTCATCAAAAGGTGATTCATATTCACCACCTCTATCACTTCTAAGTTTCTTAGTTTTCTTACTAAGTTGATTGTCAACTTCATTCTTATATTGAATAAAAGTTTTCAAAGCTTCATCTTTGGTTCGAATTAAATAAACATAACTATATAGTCATCTATGAAAGTGATAAAATATTTTTTTCCACCTCTAGTTTAAATTGATTTAAAATAAAAAATGTCACTATGAATTATTCAAGTGGCTCTGTACTTCGTTCAATTGAATGAAAATGAGTTTTAGTTAATTTTGCGTCAATACAAATTTCACATTTATGATTTAAATCAATATCAAATTTAGGTAAACATTCCATATTAATTAATCTACACAAAGATCCATAATTAACATGTCCTAGTCTACCAAGCCACAAATTTGAAGACTCAAGCAAGTAAGAAGAAGGCGTATTATTATTAATAATAAAGGGTACAATAGTCATTACATTTATTTTGAAAAGATCATCAGACATGTAACATTTTCCTACATACATCCCATTTTTGGTAAGTACAAATTTGTCGCTTTCAAAAACTAGCCTAAACCCATTTTTACTCAACAGAGATCCGGAGACTAGATTCTTGCGAATGTCCAGTACATGCAGCATATTGTTGAGAGTGAGTTCCTTTCTAGATGTCATCTTCAGAATAATCTTTCCTTGTCCTTCAACTTTAGAAGTCGAGGAGTTGCCCATAAAAAGTTGTTCACCGTTGTCCACTATAGAATAAGACGTGAACATCTTTTTGTCGGCACAGATGTGGCGAGTAACACCAGTGTCCACCCATTATTCTTTAGGATTTCAGACAAGGTTTGCCTCGAAAACAACTACAGAAAGATTTATGTCATCTACACCATTGGAAATTTTGTCCACTTCGGTCATATTGGCTTGAGCAGGTTCCTTGCTTGATCTTCTTTTGCCTTTGCATTTGCTACGGCAATCTTTGGCCCGATGTTCCTCTTTGTTATAGATGTAACACTTGCAATTGAACTTGTACTTCTTACTTTCCCCTCCTTTAGAGCCTTGTGCGGAACTCTCTCCAAAATACTTCCGTTTCTTTGCTTTTGGAGCATGTTCCACCACATTTGCCTTAAACTCCATTGGATGCTTACTAGCCCGCTTCTTAGAATTGCGGTTTTCCTTCTCAATCCTCAAATGCACAATCAATTCTTCTAAAGTTATTTCCCTGCGCTTGTGTTTAAGGTAGTTCTTGAATTCCTTCGAGCTTTGTGGTAATTTTTCAATTAAGGAAGCAACTTGGAAGGATTCACTGAGAGACATGCCTTCTGTAGGAATGTCATGTAGAATGAGTTGGAGATCTTGAACTTGGCTGATCACAGTCTTAGAATCAACCATCACAAAATCCAGGAATTTGCTAATCACAAATTTCTTTGAGCCAGTATCTTATGTCTTGTATTTTTTCTCCAAAGACTCCCAAAGTTCCTTTGCGGTCTTGATAGGACTATAGACGTTGTACAATGTGTTATCAAGCTTGTTCAAGATGTAGTTTCGACAAAGGAAATTATCATGATTCCAGGCATTGACCACAACAACTACTTCCTAGTCGGTTTCATTCTCGTTCAGAGTAGGAGCATTCTCATGTAGGAAACGCGCCAGGTTTAGAGTAGTAAGATAGAAGAGCATTTTCTACTGCCATCTTTTAAAATCAGTTCCTAAGAACTTCTCTGGCTTTTTACCGTGATTGACTGGTACAATCACAACAGGAGAAAGGGTTGGAGCAATGACAGCCACCATGCCAGTACTTGTTTGAGCATTAGTTTCAGTAGCCATGAATTCTAAATTATAAAACAAAATTATAATTAGAATTTTATACTACATAGAAAATTAAACCATAAATACAAAATTTAATTCTGTAAAAATAAAAGAAACAAGAATTGTAACTTTTATTTCTAATTATAAAATATTTATTAAACAAATTAATTCCATACAGAAAATTAAATTTCTGTAACACTTCAAAATTTAAAATACTGAAATAGAATTTTAATTAATGAAAACTTAGAAATTATTTCTAAAAATCAAATTAATTTCTGACCAAATTTAAAAATAAATATTCTGAATTGTTAATGACTACCAGTATATTACTACTAGTTGTCAAAGAAAATATACAGTATATTACTACTATTTTTCAAATAGTATATTACTACTATTTGTATTTTTCAACCAGAATATTATTTTGTAAACGCACAGAAAATTAATTTCTGTAAGAAGAAGAAAATAAGAAAATGAAACAAACAAAAAATTCTTTTTAAACAGAATAATTTGAATCTATCTTAAGATTGTTCAAACAATTTTCTGTGTAAAATAAATAACTTGAAACTAAATCAAACAAATAAAATAAATTACTTACAAAATTTATTTACCAAAACAACTTAATAATCAAAACAATCAAGTTGAGTGTGTGATACTCTGTCCTTAAGACAGATTCGCCCCGTTTCAGTGCTTACGGATAAAAGGCATTTATCTCCCAGGATACAATGATCTTTACACAGATTGTAGTAGCACTCCAAATAATCTGTTTGGCGAACTAAACCTGTGTTCTATACTCTTAGAAATTTCCCTAAAATAATATGTAGAATATGTATGCAAGAGAGCACAAAGGAAGGCAAGAACGACAGTGGCACACCTGCACCCGGCACAGTCGGCATGTCGGACGAATGGCAGCGGTGGCGGCGCGCGAGCGTGTGTGGTGGTTTGAGCCAAATATCACTTTTTGTCCATAACTCCTCCCTTGTACAAACTTGGGTTGCCTCTTGGGGCCCAACCCAAGTGTTGCCACCTAGAACTTATATACACATCTTAAGTTTCCAATGTGGGATAACCATTTCAAGGAAACTCACATTTTACTTATTGAATTGTCCATTCCACGAACCTGAAAACGATGTCAACTTCTCATTCACTCATAAATGGTTTTGACGAACCGTCTTCACCATGTGACTTGCCATGTGGCAAGGAACACGTCACCTCTTTGGACCCACCTCAAAAGACGTGTGGGGCCCACCCAAATTTGGGCTCAAAGTTAGCCCAAAATAAGCCTTATAAAACCATAATTCCAACATGTATATCACACACACACACACACACACACACACACACACACAAAAAAGGTCAATTAAATATTGGTAACTAAAGAAGGTCGAACCAGCCAAGGCAAGGCCTAGGCCAAGCCAAGCTACTATGTTAGACCTAGCCCAACGAGCAACTCCGAAATGAATCGAGCCAGTAGTTGGGTCGATCAGAGAATCAGTCCAAGACCAGTCGCCCACTCCAAAGTGGGCAAAGAGAATTGGTCCAAGACCAATCAATCACTCCGCAGTGAGTTGATTAGAGGACCAGCGTAGCCGAGCATGTCCATGGAAGAACCTTATACTTGATCTAGGTTTGGAAGCAAGAGACACGTCATCCTATTTCTCCACCACTACTAGTACAAATTAGGGGGGTTTGGACGTGCAGTGGGACATGGCACACACATGGCAGGTGTGTGTCCCTGAGCATCAAACGGACTTATCGTCCTCTTTCACTAAGGAATGATCACAAATAAAAGAAAAGGAACAATGGGGCATACATTCAACATTCCCATAGCATTACACATTCTCTTTGCTTTCTCTCTGGTTCTTGACTTTGGGTTTTCTAACCAAACTTCAGTCGAGCAGCCCTTATCGTTTGTTCCTTGTGTAGAGTTTAGTTTCTAAATTGTCCAACTTGGCCACGAAGCTTCATTTGTTACTATAGTGTGAAATTAACTTGCCATAATAACCTATATAATTTGCCACATTTGTCACTAAAAAATGAATGATTTATTTTTATAAACACACTTGTCTATTTTTTTAAGAGGCACTTATGGATCAGTCTTATTAACCAGATTTATTTACCTACAATACATTTATTACTTTAAATTTATTCATTAATATCCACTATCCTTATTCATTCAACATTCCCATAGCATTACACATTCTCTTTGCTTTCTCTCTGGTTCTTGACTTTGGGTTTTCTGACCAAACTCCGGTCGAGCAGCCCTTATCGTTTGTTCCTTGTGTAGAGTTTAGCTCCTGAATTGTCCAACTTGGCCACAGAGCTTCGCTTGTTACTATAGTGCGAAATTAACCTGCCACAATAACCTATAAAATTTTCCGCATTTGTCACTAAAAAATAAATGATTTATTTTTGTAAATACACTTGTCATCTATTTTTTTTAAGGGGCACTTACGGATCAGTCTTATTAACCAAACTTATTTACCTACAATAAATTTATCACTGTAAATTTATTCATTAATATCCACCATCCTTATTCATTCAACATTCCCATAGCATTATTGTTGGCTATATAGTTTGTATAAGCCAATCACAGCTTAACACGTAGTTCGTAAAGGGTGATTTGGGGAGTTAATACAAGTCTCCAATCAAAGATAGGCATGTGGCAGTTCATATTGGTAATAATGGATCTGCGTAGCATTGGAACAGTTAGAAAGCGCAAGATAACGTGGCTTAACAGTTACTCACAATTCAAATTCAAAATTCAGGAGGGAAGCCTAACTGCCAGAGTGGTGTAGTGGAAGCTAACTGTGCGAGGCCATGACCAGAGATCATGGAAGGGCATTTCGATTGTTAGAAGACCACTTCGACGATTACCATTAGAAGGTATAAATAGAAAAGAAGGCTAAACAGAAGGGACCCAGACTCAGATCTAGAAACCAGTTACTTATTTCATATTTTTCTTTCCAGTTTTTTACATTTCCAGTTCTTCAATTCCTGTACTTTCAATTCATGTACTGCACTTCATTTCCTAGGAGTAGTTTCAAGTAGTTTGTTACTGTGAACCTCTTCAAGGCTTGGTCATTGTAAGTTCATTGTAAGTTCTCATTTACTTAATGAAATTCAATTTCTGAATTGTTTTGTACTTATTATTATTTATAAGTTTCTCCTAAGCAAAGCCACCAGTAAAAGTCCTCTTCATTGAGACTGAAAAAATTTTAAACACTAGGTTAAAACTGATTGTACTCGCTTCATGTAGTGTGGGTTAATCCTATGAGATTGGTTTGGGTGGCTTATCATAATTTATTTTCACAAAACTACTAGGATTTGTCTTCTTAATCTCTATAGCATATATTGGTAGTAGCACATATTGGCTACCATGATTACCCTCCATCTCATCTCTACATCCTTTTCTAGCTCTATACAATTGCATCTTTGAAGCATCAACCCCATACATTTTGTTCAACTTGCCTTGCATTGTATCCAACCTCATCTCTAGACTTTCTTTAAAACTTTTACTCAATTTTTTTGCTATCCAATTTGAAGTTGACTTAGTATTTTGGTTCATCCTACTACATGTGCTGAGGAACTAGGGTTTTTATCTTGTGTGTTATCCCATATGGAAGAGTAGATGCATGAATCCTACAAGAACTTCCATCAGCAGTGCAGTGAGCATTTACCATAGACTTCTGATTTTTGTCCCTCAGAATCTTGAAGCTAGTTTCCACTGTATAATCTTTCAGTGCAGCTCTGAAGTTGTTTACATCTGCAAATATAACCCTCTTTTCCAATACCACTTCCCCTTGCAGATTGAAATATGCCTTTTTTTATCATCATAGCAAGAATGAAATTGTTTTCCCTTGGAATTTCTCCTCTTAGGTCTATAATTAGATTCATCATCCAAATTAGCATTAGTACTAACATCATAGACCATTTCATCATCTCCAGATTGATAATCACTAAGTGTACCATCATCTTCACTTAAGACGTCATCATTACTTGTGTTATCAAATTCATTTTTAGCATTCACATTTTCATTCCAATCTTTATCTTCATCACTAAAGCCAACAAAATCATCCTTGTGGTACTCATTATCTCCTATGCATCACCATTACCATTACCATCACCATTATCTCCTGAGTGATCCATTTCTACAGCATCCCTTCCACTGTAAAGACGCCCTCAAAAAAAGTTTGGATTTGTGTAATCCATGTTTAACTGTTTGGTCCTTTTCATTTATGTAAACGGTAAGGACCACCTTAGGAGTTGTTATTATTTATTATAATGTATTATAATAAATGTTAAAAAAATAAATTTATGATGTGTACCATAAAATGAAATATATATTTTATGATGAGAAAACTTATATCATTTTATGATATAAATATTAAAGTGTTGGTAAAATAAAATTTTAATTAATAGACATATATAGATATATGTATGTATAGATGGATGATTAGTTGTGTATATACACTACATAAAATAAAAATAAAATAATTATTGAGAGCAGCATGCCCACATGGGGCAGCTCCCCCTATTTCCCCTTTTCCTTGTTTTGCTTTTTTCCTTTCTTCTTGTTTTCTTGAGTAGCAGAACACTTCTGCATCTCTCTTTCCCTCTCGACTCCCTCTCTCTTTCTCATTTTTATTTAATACACAAAATTCTTGATCCACCACATTTAGATTTAGAATCGCAACCTAGTCCTTTAGGCCAAAATGATGCCCTTGTCAAGGGTGTTGTATTGATTGATGGAGATCGATTTTTAGTGAGCTTGAAATTTGGGATTTTTGTTCTTGGTCCTCCTCTTCTTTTCTAAAGGTAGGGATTCTTTGCTTCTTTTCAATACCTTACTATAGATAGACATGTGCTATTTTTCTTATTGCATGGAAAAAAAAAAAAAAAAAAAAGATTGTGAAGAGATTTTTAAAATACATGTGGGTTTTGAGTTAAGGTTTTGTATTTTTAGATTTGATCTCATATCTTTATTGTTGGTGTAACGCCCCCAATTTATAACAATAGATAAACCCATAATCCATCAATAGATATACAGATACTCATCAGATTCAATCATTCATTAAGACAGTATTACCAGAACATTCCCTCTTTCATTAATTCCTTTAATGTAGTACAAAGATGACATTGCATGTATTAATACATTCATTAACCCTAAGCTATGAATCTATAGCATGTAGCAGATACACATATAACAAAAGAAGAAAAGAGAAGTTCTTGCCCCAAGGGCTACATATTTCCAAGATGATACTTGGTTACAACAAATGTGGGTCAAGCTCAATACAAATAAAAAGCATGAGGCTCGTACAAAAGATATTTACAATACAAAAATAAATGAGCCTTCAGCCCCAAGATCCTTCCAAGCTAACTCCTTGGCGGAGGCATGACAGAAAAGTTGGTTTCCACATAGGGTGAGTTAAAGCCCAGAAGTCATATAGTGAATGCACATGAATGCCATTTACCAAAATGTTATATTTTTCTCTTTCAAAACAATACAATGGCATATTTATAAATAAATTCATAAATCGATACTTTTAAATTAGAAAACAGGGTAGTGGATACACAACACTAGGAATCTCTAGGTATGAGTTTGCCAATAGGTTATACAAGCACTACCAAAGCCATTTTACTGATACTAACTAGAAGGATTGGCACCTAATTGCACGAGTTTCTAGACATTCACCAAGGACACACAGGCCAACATAGATAATACCACAACCGCACCCCGTAACCATATTCACTAAGGTATTCACCCATTTTTCTCAAAACGATACATTTTCAATGCATAAATATGAAGCAATGTTCAATACAAGATGCATGAGTAATTGGTTTCAATTAACCTAATTCTCATACAATTTCTATAAAAATCAAAGCTATCCTCCACCGACAGCCCAAAATAGTTATCTCTATACAAGAAATAAATTATAACCAATAGATAGAAATGTCAAAATTTCAATGTAGGAATAACAATATATGTTTCATTCCACTTTCCAACTCAATAGGGTTCCAACATATCTTCATCATTCACCTCCTTATTCAAAACCAATGATTTCTAAGGTTTTTTTCCAACAAAATATCTGTTTCCTTCAAAAATTCATTTAGAAAAGAGATTTTCAAGATTTCAACTCAACTTATCAATACAACCATTTCCATGACATTTTTCATGAACCCGGTTGAAAACCCTTCTTTTATACTCCCCAAAATCAACCCAAATCATTCCAAATCAAAACCCTAAATCAAACCAACAACTCCCATAATACTACTCTTTTCAAAGAACACATAACAAGATTAAATACTATACAAAATACTAAAGAAATCCCTACTTTAGGGTATGAAAAGAATAGGAATAAATCCCAAAATCGATGGAGACGGATCTTAGATTTTTTTTAGATTAAAATGATCACCTCTCTGAACTTTACCCTTTACCAAAGCGGTGAGATTCACGAATTTGAGGGTATAGAGTGATTTATATAAGAACTAGAGAGAGAGAGAGAGAGTGAAGAAAATGGCTTAGAAAGTTTTTAGAAAGAGAGGAAAGCAAAAAGTGAAAGAAAAGAATTTTTTCCCGTACCTTTATACGCATAAACCACTCGAGCGACCAAAACATCGCTCGAGCGTCAGATACAGAACATCGCTTGAGTGACCAAACCATAGCTTGAGGGAAGAAACCAAATTCCCAGAACCTTAACCCTGCAAAGTATATCACTCAAGCAACGAACCATCACTCGAGTGAAGAATAACCCCTCTCAGAATTTTACACCTGTAAAGAGACTGCTCGAGTAAAGGAAAGAAAAGAACACCCCACTCCCAAAAGTTCATACTGCCAACACTTATTCTGGAAGAAGCGAAATACCGCTTAAGCAAAGGAATGATTGCTCGAGTGAACTTAACAACAATCAAATATAAATTCCTTTGGAATATTAACTCTCAACATGTTCGGAACATACTGTAGACACCCCATTTTTAACGGCCTTTCAAGACTTGGATTTTCTTGCAGGTACATCCGATGACGAGTCTGATTGCTCGCTAAGCACTCGAAGTCCTTGATGGAACGCCACATGTTTGAACTTTTCAAACCCTGTATCCATTTTGTCTCCTTTTTGGGCCAAGTCTTGGTCTTTCTCCCCTGTAGTTTTTGGTGGCCTACCAGCCATCTATGAAGGCTACCAGCCAGAGATTCTGGTCTACCAGCCATTGATGTGCCTTGCTAGCCATCAATGTTGCCTTATCGGCCATCACTGATGGCCGACCGGCCACCAATGTTTTCTGTAGATATTTTGTGCCAGGTGTGCCAGTTGGTTGCACAGATGCTTGCATCTATCCACACATGGAGGGCTGGATCTCCTTGTATAGAATTCATGTTTTCTATATATAGGGAGGCCCTCTCTCATGTTCTAAGGTTTGAAGAATTAAGACTCAAAATTCTCTCTCTAGATTTCTCTCTCTTGTATTTCTCTACACCTTTGCCTACTTACACTACACTTTTGCATATCAACCCTTAACCAAAAGTGATCACTTTTGAGCTGAGGTTCTTTGAGGCCTTCTTGGAGCTCTACAAGTTGTTTTTGGCTTGGTTGGTTGCCTAGAATCACTTTTCTCTTCAAGAGATACAACAATTGCTTTGTTAGCTTACTTTGTGCTATTGTTTTCCTTTCTTTTCCTACTATTTTTGAGCCATTCTTGAGCTATAAAAACTATGTCAAAATGGGCTAAAATTTGTGGTTTGAAGCCATTTTAAGGTAGGGGTGATTCACCATTCTTTGTATCTTGTTTGTGAGGCTTCTCCACTACTATTTCCCATTTTTTTAAACCATCTTTTTTGGGCCTTTAACTACTGAATTTCAGAGTATTTTCAGTGGCAAAAAACTTGTTTTGAAGTCCAAAATTGGAAGGGCTAGCCTCCCCTCCTTGTGTCTTATTTGATAGCCTAGCTAACTCCATATGTTAGCATTTTTTTCTAGCTTAACTTAGCTCAAGTCCAGCATGTTTTAGCCTCTAAAATAACCTGCTTTAGCTCTGTTTTGGGCTAGTTAGTTCATTTGAGTCTTGTTTTGCATGGTTGTAGTGTAATAGTCTTTACAAGTTGGTGTTTTAGGGTCTTAGACACCTCTTGTTTGAGTTGATAGCATCTTTTGGTATTGTTTTTTTACTCCATTTCAGCACTATAAACTCTGCGACCTCCCTCTTTGCTTCACTCTTTCCTTTGCTTTTGAGGGTTATTTCAAGCTTGGAATCCTTTAAGCTTGGGATTGAGGTTATGTTTAATGGTTTAATCCTCTTTGAGGGTTCATTATCAATGGCATGATATCTCTCTTACCTTACATTATCCCTTGGTTGACACTTCTTTCATCTTAGAGGACACTCACCAATGGACAAATTGATTAAAGAATGATTTGGTAATTAAAATATGTAAACAAATTTGGCAAGTAAAAGCGGTAAGATAAGCATTTCTTTGTGTTACATGGCATGTGTTCAACTCGAACATTAATTTGAACACAAGGAAAATCAGACATTTCATACTCAAAAGTGATGAAATGTGCCACTTTCCTAGGTCTCCATTGCCCTTAATCATGCATGATAAGGTGATGGTTCTTGAGTGTCTTGTTTTGTATTCATTAAGCTTGCACACCTTGAATCATAAGCCATCATGCAATGAAATTGCTTGGATTGATGGTTTGTGGTTTAAGTTCACAACTCCTTGGATTTGTCCATGAAAATGAGGGGTGAATTGTGCATACAATCCTCGAAAAAAACCCTCTTTTTGCTCTATTTGTACTCTGTTGTAGCATGGTGATCTAGTGCATCAGTGGCCGGCAGGCAATCATTTATGGCCAATAGTGCACCATAGATGGCCGGCAGACCACCTTTTTGGCTGGCAGATGGCCGGCAACATCCATCCATGGTCGGCTAGCCACTGATATAAACCTTAGTAGAATGTTGGTAAGGTGGAGCAGAGAGGTTCTGGAAATGTTCAACTTTGCAGACAGAGGCTTTCAAGAGCAAAACAGAGGTCTTTTCGGGAGGAAACCGAGCATGCGCATCCTCCACTTCCCAAGGCGGAGTAGTGGCAGCGTAGTTTTATTGCTTAGTTTACTTACATTTGTGTTGTTAATTAATTAATTAATTAGTTTACTAGTTAGTTAAAAGTGTTGTAATAATTAGTTAATTAGTTTAGCTATTTATTCATTTGGCTTGTAATAATTAGCTTAATTAGCTTAGCTTAGTTGGTTAATTAGTGTTTAGTTTATTCATTTAGACTCTCCTTTATGAGAGCAAAATGTAATAATTTGTATGTCTTCCAACCCCACATTTTTCTCCCTTTTATTTAATCACTTTTGATGGTTAAATTAGGGACATGTTTCAATTAGCATATCTTATGCTTGCATACATTCATCTTGTCTTGCATGCACTGAGGCTCGGCGCATCATTCAAACTACATTGTCATTTCAATACCTTAGTCGAATACATGTTTAACCACATGTTATCAAATCGATCCATATGCCATGCTTAGAAGCTGAGCCTAGTAATCACATTCTTTGCATGTGTTGCATTGGACATTTTGTATAGTTAGGAATCATACATATTTTTCTAACATATGTTTTCTTAGCTTGGAGTACTAGGTGAGTTTTTATGCTTTAGCATACTCACATGAATGTGAATGTTTCCATGATTAGCATGCTTGCTACGAGGCTAAATGCTTACTTGTTTAACTGCATGAATGCCTGTGGATGAAGGCTTATTGTTTGAATTGGAATGATTCAAGAAATGTATGTTTTAAGCCCACTTTGTTGAGTGGCAAATCAGTTTTAAGCCCACTATGTTTGGTGGCAAATTCGCAAATTTTAAGCCCACTTGAGGTGGCAAATTCAAACCATTTTCACAAACAAACAAGAGTTGAATTGTTTCAAATTGAGCAAACTAGTCTATACTTGTTTGTGCGCATCACATAGTAAAGCTAGTCTAAATAACCAGAACAAGAGCACATAATGTTTATAAAAAAATCATATCATGATTAGCAGAGGCCGATCTTTGATCAGGCAAGCGGGCGTGCTCAACTCATGACCTTCCCCTCTTGTACCCAAGTTCCCGAGCCGAGGCAACTTTGGTGATGACGGACACGCGGCCTTTGGCACGAGTCATGGGTTTCCTAAATTTTTCCAAAAATAAAATATTTAGGTGGCGACTCTGTATCTGGCAAAGCAGTCCAATTTTGGCATTTTTTTGATTCAAAATCAATTTTCCAAGACGATTTGCCGGATTTGGACTCTTTAGTGTTTATCAGTTTCATATTGCACTCGTGAGATTAGATTCAGAACCACGGGAGTTCGAACTGTAGGGTTTCTTTTTGAGCTTCTTAGAGAGGGCGCGAAAAAGCCGAGCTATACATACCCAATAATTCAAACTACCAATCGCAATCAATAACAAGACTAAAAGGAGTGTAAACAACAACAATAAATACAAGATCTTGAATCAAAGAGCAAAAGGGGTCAGGTCTTAACCCGGGTGTGATAACTCAACCCGTACTATGCTTAATTGTGCATGTGATTATGTGTTTGATATGAATTTGCAAGTTTAATATGTGAATTATGTGAATTTGGAAAAATATATGTTGAAAGTAGGAATATCTATTGCAATTGAGACTTTGAACTAAAATTGAAAGCCTTAGAGGCGCGAT
Source organism: Camellia granthamiana (assembly GCA_036172215.1). Lineage (NCBI taxonomy): Eukaryota > Viridiplantae > Streptophyta > Magnoliopsida > Ericales > Theaceae > Camellia > Camellia granthamiana. The sequence continues at coordinate 128,647,252 of CM069903.1, forward strand.
AAACAAAAACCGACTTCATATCTATGATTAGCATGATTTATAGAGCTTATGGTGAAATTTCAAAAAATTATGATTCGTAATGAATAAATTAAGATTTATGAGTTAAGTTGTATATGTTTAGCCCTTTTTTTGTTCTTCATTGTTGGAGGAGAGCTCCAAAGAGTGAGTTAGAGAGAGAGGAAGAGAGAAAGTTGGGGATTTTGAAGAGAATCAAGGGGCAAACCTTAGATTTGAGTTAAGGTATGTTAATTTACTTACAATCTTTATCTCTAACTTATCTTTGTCATGAAATCAAGCAGAAATTAGTAATTTTGAGCTAGGGTTTTCAGTTGTGTTGTGGCTTGAGCTAAAGGCATGAAATTGAACCGTAATCTCTTCATCTTTGTTTGATTTGAGTTCATTCTCGTGATTGGCCCATGAAATAAACCCTAAATGATTCATGAGAACAAGATTTGTTGGAAGATCATTCATGTATTATGTATTTTGAACTTCTTTATGTAATGCATGAATATGAGAAAGAAATAAGTCCATGAATTTGATGTTGATGCAAGATTGATATGTTTAATGTGGGATTACAATTGTATCATGCATATATACCATGTTTTTGAGTTGTTTTCTCTTGAATTTAGGCTTGGAAATGAGATGAGAGAGTTTGCATTTTTGAGCAATTTTCAGACTGTCTAGGTGAGCCCAGACTGCTCGTATGGCCACGGGCTCCGCACGAGTGGCCTATGAACCAAGCCTGGACCAACCTCTCATATGCGTTCGAGCGGCTGCAATTTCCGTAAGTGAGGAGCCAGACCGCTCTAGCCATTGGACCGGCCGCAAGTGCGGGCAGGCAGGGAAAAATCTGTGTTGCTTTGTGTTGCTATTCCTGACCTCCGGAATGCATTCCCAACCTTATCTAAACGCTTTTAGGAGTGAAATGATGATCAGAAACTCATTAAAGAAGGTTGTGAATTATGAAAGATAAGTGTTTGAATTGAAATGAATGATTTATCGAATGTGTGTGTGAAATGTTTGTGTTGGTTGTGAGGCAGAGGAGATGTTGTGAAATCAAACAAACTGAGTAGTAATATCGTACATTTAAGCTCTTTATTGCGTACCTTGAACCATGAATGGTGAATGGTACCAACATTACGAATTGATTGGAAATGAAGAAACTTCATTAATATCATACGACATGTGCTATATGACTGGGCCCAAGGCTGCTTGTTATATGATTGGGCCCGAGGCCGCTTGTTATATGCTTGGGCCTAAGGCCACTTGGTTTATATGATTATGCATATTATGAGAACCTTATGATCATCTACTTACACTGCTTTACTATATTATTACTCATTGAGATTCACTCACCCAATATTATGTATGCACATGTGGGTGATCAGCAGCATGGAGCACACCCCTAGAGTTAGCTTCAGGAGTTATTTTTGTGACTCAATCGAGTCAAGCCTCCGAGACGGAGTTTTGTCTTGACTCACATCTGTAGACACCCCATTTTTGACTGTCCTCAAGACTTAGACATCATTGTTTGCGCACGCGATGATTGTGCTTGTTTGTGTTTGTTTTGAGTGCCCGAAGTCCTCGGCGGAATGCCCTGTCTTTGAGCCTTTGAACCTTGTTCTTTCTCTGCCTTGTTTTGGACCAAAACTTGGTGTATGGACCTATTGGTGACCTGTTGGCCATCCCCCAAGGCTGGCAGCCATGGGTTGTGCCTGTCGGCCATGGATGTGGCTGGTCGGCCACCAGTCTCTTTTTCTAGATGTTTATTGACAGTTGTGCCAACTGTTGCACACGGAGTTGCATCTTCATACACATGTACGGTAGGATGTGTCTAAGCTCAAAGGGTGTGTTTCTCTAAATAGGGGGTGTCTTCCCCCATTTTTGGATGTTAGCATTTTTAGAACAAAAATCTCTCTCTCTCTCTCTCTCTCTCTCTCTCTCTCTCTTGTTATTTTGCATACACTTGCCTAGTTTCTCTTAGCTTTTGCACATCAACCCTTAACCAAACACTCTCACCTTTGGGCTGAGATAACTTTGGACCTTGTTTGAACTCTAGAAGGAGGTTTGAACTTGAATTTGTGGCTGTTTTGCGCTGTCCTTCAAAGGTATATAACTTACCTTGCCTAGACTTGTTTTCAATACTTGCTTTGCCATCTTTTTAAGCTATTCTGGGGCTGGTTTTGGCATGTAAAAAGTTCTGCTTTTGAGACCTAAAAGTGGTGGTTTGAGCTCTTTTGAGTTAGGGGGTTGTTCACCCCTTTTGCTTTTTAGCTTGTTAAGCTTTTGTACCATCTTTTCATCACTTTGAAAATAACTTTTTTGGGCCTTTTAACCACTAAATCTCGGAGGTTTTTCAGTGGTAAAAACTTTGTTTTGAAGTCCAAAATTGGAGGGGTTAGCCTCCCCTCCTTGTGTCTTGTTTGCATGCCTAGTTAGCTTCATGAGTTAGCATGTTTTTCTAGCTTACCTTAGCTTTAGTCCAGCATGTTTTTGCCTCTGTTTTGACTTGTTTTAGCTCTGTTTTGGGCTGGTTAATTTAGTTGAAGCTTGTATTGCATAGTTGTAAGGTTAATTCCTTCATTAGCTTAGTGTTTTAATGCTTTGATCACCATTGTTTTGAGTTGAAAACATGTTTTAGTGTTGTTTTGCACTCCATTTCAGCACTTAAAATCTTTGCAACCTCCCTCTTTGCTTCACTCTTTTCTTTGCTTTTGAGAGTTGTTTCAAATTTGGGATCCTTTAAGCCTAAGATTAAGGTTATGCTTAATGGTTTAATCCTCTTTGAGGGTTCATTACCAACGGCATCATCTATCTCATGCCTTAAATCACCCCTTGGTTGACACTTCTTTTCGTTAGAGGACACTTACCAATGGACTTAATCGATTAAAGAATGAATCGGTAATGTAAAATGAGCAAACAATATGAACAAGTAAAAGAGGCAAGATAAGCATCTTTCGTGTTGCATTGCATGTGTTCGAATCGGACGTTAATTCGAACACGAGGAAAATAGGACATTTCATACTCAAAGTGATGAAATGTGCCACTTTCCTTAGTCACCACCACCCTTGATCATGCATGATAGGGTGGTGGTCTTTTTGAGTCTTGTTTTGCACTCATTAAACTTGTACAAACTTGGTTCTTTGGCCATCATGCATGGAAATTGCTTGATTGGTGGTTTGAGAGCCAAGAGTTACACTCCTTTGAGCTTGTTTGATGATAAGGAGTGTAACAGTACACACAAACTTGTGACAATACACTGTTTTGCTCTGTCTACTCTCTATTGCAGCAAAAAGAGGAGTTCATGTCATCAGTGGCCGACCGGCCACCAATGAAAATTGCACAGTGTGTTGGTAAGTTGAAGTGGAGGGGTTCTGGAAGTGGGCAGCATTTTCAGTGATCAAATGTACAAACAGAGGCTGCATTGGCAAGGCAGTGGCTTTTCCTGGTGGAGGAACCGAGCATGCATGCATCCCTCGCTTCCCGAGGCCATTTGATTGCTTTGTTTAGTTAATTAGTGGTAGCTAATTAATTAGCTTAATTGCTTTGTTCTTAATTAGCTTAGAATAGTTAGTTAAAACTGTTGTAATAATTAGCGTAGCTAGTTAGTTAGCTTATTCATTCGGACCCTCCTTCGCGAGGGCATAATATTGTAATAAGTGTGTGTGCGTGTGTGTATGTTTTCCAACCCCACGTATTTCTCCCTTTTATTTAATCGCTTTTGATGGTTAGATTAGGGACATATTTCAATTAGTATACCTTATGCTTGCATGCTTGCATCCATTCATTTGTCTTGCATGCACCGAGGCTCGGCACATCATTCAAACTGCATCGTTAATTCAATATCTTCTTTAAATACGTGTTTAATCGCATGTTGTTCAAATCGATCCATATGCCATATTAGTAGCTGAGCCTGTTAATTGCATTGTTGCATGCGTTGCATCAGGCATCTTGTATAGTTAGGATCATGCATCTTTCTAACTAGTTTCTGTTTTGGCTTGGAGTACTCAGTGAGTCTTTATGCTTTAGCATACTTGCATGAGTGTGATTGCCATGTTGCCATGTTTAGCATGCTTGCCATGAGGCTATGTGCTTAAATGCTAAACCGCATGAATGCCTGTGGATGAAAGCTTTGTTGTTTGAATTGGAACAATTCAACGAATGTGCGTTTTAAGCCCGCTTTGTTGAGTGGCAAAATCATGTTTTAAGCTCACTATGTTTTGGTGGCAAATCCGCATCTTTAAGCCCGCTTGAGGGTGGCAAATTCAAACCATTTTCGCAAAACAAACATGACTTGAAATGTTCCAATTCTTGCGATTTAGTCTATACTTGCTTGTGTGCGTCACATAGTAATGTTAGCTAATAATCAGAGCAAGAACACATAAGGTTTATAAAATGACATGTCATGGTTAGTAGAGGCCGATCTTTGATCGAGTGAGCGGGGGTGCTCAATTCATGACCTTCCTCCCTCGTACCAAAGTTCCCGAGCCGAGGCAACTTTGGTGATGACGGACACGTGGCCTTTGGAACGAGTCAGGGTTTCCTAAATTTCCCTAAAAATAAAATATTTAGGTGGCGACTCAGTATCTGGCAAAGCAGTCCATTTTTGGCATTATTTGATTTAAAATCGATTTTCCAAAAAGGTTTGTCGAATTTGGACTCTTTGGTGATTATCAGTTTCACATTGCACTTTGTGAGACTAGATTCAGAACCACGGGAGTTCAAACTGTGTGGCCTTCTTTTCAAACCCTTTCCGAAAGGTGAGCTGCGGAAAAAGACGGGTCCACAGTTTCTGGCGACTCTGCTGGAGATTTAGAGAACTTGACTTGAACTTATGATATGTTGTTTTATTTACACTTATGTGTTTCTTTGCATTTGCATTTGCATTGGTGTACCAAAGTCACAATGTTTACCATCTGCTATTCCTAAACGGTTTTTCGGAGGCTCACTTGGAAAAGCTTGCCAAAAGGCTGACCGATTGTGGGCTCTGCCATGATGGGAACACAACCCTTGGATCTAGACTACCACTGTACCGTTTGATCCTCCTTTCACTTCTCAGTGTTAGGTGTGAGAGGTATATTAGGTGGTCTTGCTGAGGTACCCTTTTTGACCAATCAACCTAGTTGCATATCGGAAACCATAGAGACTGTTCCAAACTAGGACAGGTTGCTCACCCAAATGCAGGATTGTATGAAACCGCTTGTTTATGTAGTGAACCCCTAGCCGCTGATGAAACTAGGACAGGGTAACCCTACCTCATCATAGGGGTGTTTTGGCTCTCACTTGCTTGATACGTTCTTTAGAGTGAAAACTCTGTAGGAATGTATGCATCAGTTACAAGTCTAGGTATCAGTTTTGGGGTAGAAATTAGTGTTCGAGTACAGTTGTCCAGCTTATGATTGCAGTTGTGTGTTGTTTCTGTCTAAGCCGAGGTGCTGTGCGTTTTCTGATTTTTTGTTTCTTTTTGCTTTATTTTCTTTTTGCAAGGTAGTCTTTCACCATTGCTTCAGACGAGCCTGTTACCTCCCAAGCACTCTAGACCCGAGTAAGAAGGATTTGTAGATCTGAGGATCTAGTCAGGGAACAACCAGTGTTTGTGTCACTCCCGCCAGTTACTAGACAGAGGAGGGTTTGGCAGAATTCGCCAATTTAGTAGTCACCGTTTACCTCGCCTGCGCCCAGTCAGGCCCGATCATCTACTTTTACTCCAGACAGAGAGTATTAGCTGGTTTCGGCAGTTCAAAGTCCTCCAGCCAACATGGAAGACATGCTCCATCAACTCCAGCAGACTATTGAGAACATGCAGCTAGATGCTGCCCGACAAGCTGAGACCACAGCTTGCCAAGCCGAGGTTGTAGCCTGCCAAGCGGAGGTAATAGAAAGGCTTCAACAACAGTAGCCACAACCTGCAGTAGCCTCAGCATCCCATGCACCCCCAGTGGGAATCCCAGCACCCGGGGTCACAATTAATTTCCAGGAAAATGCGGGCATTCAGGCAGATCCTATCCCACCTCAGACCTCCACGGCACTAGTTTACCTGACAGAGGCGCCGTTTGAATTCGAGGTCGACCCTACTGCACTAAAAGTGAGCAAGCTGGAGATGCTCTTTAAACGAGCACAGGGTGTGAACTCGATCCCTGATATAGAGGATGGCTATACTGAGTCAGCGGTGACGTTGCTAGACAGATTCAAAATGCCGTATATAGATCGGTTTGATGGTTCTGGGGATCCTATGGTCCATCTACGGCTATTCTCTGACATCCTACGACCCATGGGTCTCACCAGACTATAGAAGCTGTCACTCTTTGGTCGAACCCTATCAGGTATAGCAGCCATCTGGTATGCCAAACTTGAAGACTCTGTGAAGAGAAACTGGAAGGAAATGGCTGAGGCCTTCATAGCGCAGTACTCTTACAACACCCAGATCGAGGTCACTACTCGTGATCTCGAAGTAACTCGCAAAGAACCAAAGGAGGGCTTCTCCGATTTTGTGACTCGGTGGAGAGCCAAGGCCTTCATGATGACCATCCGACTGGCTAAAAAGGACCAGATTAGAATAGTGGTCCGTAATCTGCAACCAAGACTGTTACAGAAGATGATAGTCTTAACTCTGTCTACGCTTGCTGACCTCCACGAAATAAGGGTGCAGATAGAGGATGCAATGAAGCAGGGTCTGATAGACCACGAGAAAGAGCAGCCTAAGAGGTCATTCACACGCAGTTCCAATGCGATTACGAGTGGTAGTGCAGCTGCAAGGCCTTCCGACGTGGGTATGGTCACCACCACACCGAAAACTACCAACCCCTTTACCGGTACATCCGATACAACTTCACAAAAGGTCTTCACTCCTTTATACATGTCCTTATCTAAAGCCTTAGGGGTCCTGATCAAAAAGGGACACCTTAAGCCACTAGAGCCTCGCCCCCTACTCGATCCTCTTCCCCCGAAACACAACCTGTCGAAATACTGTGCTTTTCATTAACAACATAGTCACGACAAATCGCGTCATGAGATTCAAGATCTTATTAACAACAAGGTGATAGTACCTCCTGAAAAACCCAATGTCACTACAAATCCTCTCTCACCACATAACCAAGCCCCTCCTCCCCGACAAATAACCTCATCCATACACTGGCCGTCCCTTACGACCCTAGTATATACATCACCCCCTCTCACCTACCTAAGCCGGCACTGTTCATCCCGGAAAGCACAGATTTGTGCATGATGAACGCGTCCACATCCCAACCCAAACCTTTGGTGGTGATCGTGGTAGATGAAAACAGGGTCACCTTGATAGAGAATGGGAATATCAGTTCAGTGCCTGAGGGCTCCGTGGACTTATCTGAGGAGGAGTACAACCCATGCCATAACATTGTGCCAACCAATCAGGCCAAACCAAAGGTGGAGTTGCCAACAGAAATGGAGGTCGGTGTGGTCCGGGAGGATGGCCTAAGCTAGGGATTAGATGACCTAGCCGACCTGGAGGAAGACATCAACAATCTGCAGTTCTACAATGAACAAGATCTGGGGAACGTACAGATTGACTGGTTCGATTTGAACGGGTCGACAGACAATTCGGGGTGGCTCAGTGATGAACTTGATATAAAGGAGAAACTTGAACCAAGGTTGGAAAAGAAGGAAGCGGGAACCACTGCAAAGGCTGGAATAGCTGATAGAAAGGGTAAGCTACCGGAAGACGCCGGTTTGAAACAAGTGGCTCAGGAATTGAACATTGTTAGTACTGCTGATATAGAGCAAGAAGCCGTACTGAAGCGGTTTGAACAGGAAAGGGACGAGAATGATCAAAAGGCTGGAAAAGCCTAAGGCCCTGCGGGGAATGATTGTGATGTTGACGTGGGAGTAATTAAGATGGAACCGGACAATTGCTTGTCGGTTGCCGGAGAAATATGGTGGGAAGATGATGACCTGCATCTTGCCCACACTAATGAAGATTGGGGTCAGGAGCTGCCAGACGACACTTGGTACTCGAGGAAGTGGATCATATGACTAGAAGCGGGCGGTACTTCAAGCCCCTACACCTGGACCAACCTGAAGCATCCAGAAAGGATAAGGAAGCTAAAAAGCAAAGGGAAAAACTGTTAGAGGAAGAGGTTGTGCTGAAACAGTTAAAGAAAATTCAAGCAGACATATCTATCTGGGGGTTGCTTATGGCTTCGCGCGTGCACCGGCAAGCTGTCCTGTCAGCAATGGACAAGGCCAAGCTGTCTATCGACATAACTCTAGAACAATTAGTGGGACTTGTCTTCCTGGGAGGTGCTTTGCCGACTTTGACCTTCTCGGATAAGGAATTGCCGCCCGAGGGCTCTGCACATAACAAACCCTTATACATCTCAGTTGAATGCAGAGAGAAGTGGGTGCCGGTTGTATTGGTTGACACTGGGTCTGCAATCAATGTTTGTCCGTCGCGCACGGCCTATGCTATTGGCTTGAAGCCAGCGGACTTTGTACCTACGGCCCAGGTGATCCGGGCGTATGAGAACACGAGTAGAGAAGTGATGGGAACAGTGCAAGTCAGAGTACAAGTTGGCCCGGCACAACAAGATATTGAGTTTCACGTCCTGGATGTTTCGGCCACTTTCAACTTACTCCTTGGACGGCCGTGGCTGCACCAAGTGAAGGTTATTTCTTTCACCTTGCATCAAATGCTGAAGTACCCCCATGGAAAGGGGCTGGCCATTGTGTTTGGAAATTCATCTATACATCCTTCGCCTGAGGTCACTACACCAGTACTGGAGATTGTATACGGCGATGAGGATGTTTTTCTGTCTGAGTTTACCCTGGCTGAGGCCCGGGTGGTGCAACACATCTTGGCTATTAATGAGGGCTTGTACGTCAGTGCACAATCTGTATACCTTATGAACAAGCTACAATATGTGCCTCGAATGGGATTAGGAAAAAGTAGTCAGAAGGGCGTTACTGCATTAGCCGAAGTGCCACATAACCCTCATGCCTTTGGCCTCGGCTACACGCCTACCAAAGAGGACTGGGTAAGAAAATGGAAAGAAATGACAGGAAGAGCCAAAGCTAAGCAAAGTGGGAAGTAGTATGAGCTTGTGCATAGGCCAATTCAGGGAACTCTAAACGGCCGCTTTGTCCGGGAGGGGGGAGACTTCCCATTTTGCGGCTTTCCTAAACCATGGTTGAACTCTGAGAAGCGGTGTTTGCCCGGCTTTGAGATTTTCTTCGACTTACAACTGCAAGAGGATGAATGTACAGAGGAACAGACTGAATTAACTGCTGAGGCTAAACAGAGCATAGAAAGTGAGTCCAACAACAGTGAACTTGAGATAGGAGCAGCGCTGGCGTGTCTTCTTTCGGATCCTCAAATCAAACCGGAGAACTTGGGGGATGACTTCACCGTTTCCATGATCAGAGACCAATCAGGTGTGGACCATTCTGGTGGTATTCTGGATGCATCTAGCGCACCCTCTCTCATTTGGTAGCTAGAGAAGGGCTTTTTGTCTAGCAGTTCTGAATCAGGTAGTGAGCCGGAATCTGATTCCACAGAGTCTATGGAGTCGGAATCAGATTCCAGTTCTTCTGAGTCGGAGTATGGTATTCTTGGGGTTGATAACCCGAATGCCGTAGTTTTGTCTAGGTCACCTTTTTCCTTTTCTTTTGAGTCGGTTGTAGCTAAGGAATTGGATGAGCTGGATCTTTTGAATGAGAATGCTGCTACAATTTCTGGGTACTTCTCTATGCCACTTGTGTATTGCATTGATCATGACTTTCAAAATTTTGATAAAAATGACGAGAAAGGAATTCCTCTGGTTTTGAAACATTTGATTGATCGAAAGGGGGAGAGATTTGTAAAACCCCTTGTCGATGAAATCATTGCAATTAATGTGGGTACTGAGAAGGATCCGCGTTTGGTCTAGATCGGGTCCACGTTGTCTTCGGAGGAACGCGAGCGCTTAGTTGCTTTATTAAAAGATTTCAAAGACGTTTTCGCATGGTCCTACGAAGACATGCTTGGAATCGATCCTGAGATTGTACAACATCGGATCCTTCTTGACCCCGAGGTCTGACCTGTCAAGTAGAAGCTTCGGAGAATATGCCCGAATTGGGCTTTGAAGATTAAGGAGGAGGTGACCAAGCAGATGGAAGCAAGGTTTTTGCTAGTATCAGAGTATCTGACTTGGTTGGCCAACATCGTTCCGGTGTCGAAGAAAGATGGCAGAATTCGGGTGTGTGTGGATTTCAGAAATTTGAACAAAGCTAGTCCGAAGGACGACTTTCCTCTACCGCACATCGATGAATTGGTGGACTTCACCACAGGCCATGCACTGCTCTCCTTTATGGATGGGTTTTCCGGGTATAACCAGATCATGATGGCATCCGAGGATAGAGAGAAGACTGCCTTCATCATGCCGTGGGGAACCTACTGCTACAGAGTGATGCCGTTCGGTCTAAAAAATGCTGGGGCTACTTATCAACAGGTTGTGACCACTATCTTGCATGATATGATCCACAAAGAGGTTGAGGTGTACATAGACGACATGATTGTCAAGTCCAAGGAAAGAGAGGGCCACTACACCGCCTTGAAGAAATTCTTCCAACGAATCAGGGAATATCGGTTGAGGCTGAATTCACAGAAGTGCACTTTTGGTGTCACAGCAGGGAAAATGCTGGGTTTCTTGATCACACAGAGGGGTATCGAGGTTGATCCTTCCAAAATCAAGGCCATCTTAGAAATGCCACCACCAAGGACCGAAAAGGAGGTGCGAGGCTTTCTGGATAAAGTGTAATTCATAAGATGGTTTATTGTAAAATTAACCTTGACTTGTGAACCACTATTTGGTCTCCTGAAGAAAGGAAAGAAATTCCAATGGGATGACCGATGCCAGTTTGCTTTTGAGTAAATCAAGCAAAACCTCCAGAACTCGCCCGTGTTGTCGCCACCGGAGCCAGGGAAACCGTTGATTTTGTATCTGTCAGTAACAGACACGATTATGGGCTGCTGTAGACTAGACTTTTTCGCGGCCCCCTTTTCGGAGAGCTTGAATTGGTCCTATAGTTTGGACTCCTGTCACGGTTCTGAATCTAATCTCACAAAGTGCAATGTGAAACTGATAAACACCAAAGAGTTTAATTCAACAAATCATTTTGGAAAATTGATTTTAAATCAAATAATGCCAAAATTGGACTGCTTTGCCAGATTACAGAGTCACTACCTAAATATTTTATTTTTGGAAAATTTAGGAAACCCTGACTTGTGCCAAAGGCCACGTGTCCGTCATTACCAAAGTTGCCTCAGCTCGGGAACTTGGGTACGAGAGGGGAAGGTCTTGAAATGAGCACCCTCGCTCGCCTGATCAAAAGATTGGCCTCTACTAATCATGATATGTTGTTTTATAAGCCTCATGTGTTCTTATTCCGGTTATTAGCTAACTTTACTATGTGACGCACACAAGCAAGTATAGACTAAATCGCACGAATTTGAACATTTCAACTCATGTTTGTTTTCGAAAATGGTTTGAAATTGCCACCCTCAAGTGGGCTAAAGTGCGGATTTGCCACCTCAAGTGGGCTTAAAACATGATTTGCCACTTCGCAAAGTGGGCTTAAAACATACATTTGTTGAATTGTTCCAACTCAAGCAATAAAGCCTTCATCCACAAGCATTCACACAGTTTAGCATTTAAGCACATAGCCTCATGGCAAGCATGCGAAACATGGCAACACTCACACTCATGCAAGTATGCTAAAGCGTAAAGACTCACTGAGTACTCCGAGCCAAAACAAAAGCTAGTTAGAAATATGCATGATCCTAACTATACAAAATGCCTAATGCAACACATGCAATAATGCAATTAATAGGCTTGGCTACTAAGATGGCATATGAATGCAATGATTTGATAACATGCTTTGAAAACACGTATTCAAAGAAGTGTATTGAAATAACGATGCAATTTGAATGATGCGCCGAGCCTCGGTGCATGCAAGACAAATGAATGACGTAACATGCAAGCATAAGGTATGCTAATTGAAATATGATCCCTAATCTAACCATCAAAAGCGGATAAATAAAAGGGAGAAAGACTTGGGGTTGGAAGACATGCACACTGTAGACACCCCATTTTTGACTGTCCTCAAGACTTGGACGTCACCACTTGAACACTCGATGATCATCCTTATTTGTGTTTGTCTTGAGTTCCCGGAGGTCTTGGCGACGCGCCTTGCCTCAGGATCTCTTGGCTCGACTGTTTTGTGTCTGGTTTTGCACCAAACACTTGTGATTTGCCTTTGAGGGGCGGGGAATGGCTTGTTGACCATCCCCACACATCACCAGCCATGGCTTGAGGCCACCGGCCACTGGTTTGTTGCCACCGGCCAAATGTTTGGCCGACCGGCACTCTTTGTAGTTAACCGGCCATCTATTTTGGTCAAATTGCATTTTTGGCCGGCCGACCACTGTGCATCTGCTTTTGCAGATATTTTTATGCCAGTTGTGCTAGCTGGCATACACATTTGCTCCCCTCCATACACGTGTATGGAGCGATCTCCTTCTTGACTAGCTTACTTGAGAAGCTTTGCAAGAGTGAGCTCTATAAGAAGAGGCCTCTTCTCCCTCCCTTAGGGTTACAAAATTTTCAGAGAAGCTTTGAGATTAGGGTTTGAGTTTGTATCTATTCCATCTCTATATCTCTATCGCTTTTTGCCTTGTGTGTGTGTTTAGTCTTACTATTGCACACAAACACCTAGTCCTACACCTTCTCTTGGTTGATGAGGGACCAGAAGGCTGTTCTTGGTGTTTTTGGCTTGGTTTGGAGCTAAGGAAGCAGCTGGAGTGCTGTTCTTGAAGAGGGTCATCAAGGGTAAGGTTCTTGTCCCTTTTTACCCCATTTTTGCATAGTCTTTTAGCCTATCTTGCAACTGTTTTTAAACTTTGTATATAACTAATAAAAGTCTTGTTTTGAGTGCTTTAAATAGTTGTTTAAGAGTGTTTTTTTGTTTGGGGTTGTTTCACCCCTCTTAGGGCTTGTTTGGCCCCATTTTTGTGCCATTTTGGTGAGCTCCGGGACCACCTTGTTTGGGCCTCCTCACCACTGAAATCTTGAGGGATTTCAGTGGTGAGGATGGTACCTTAAGGTCCTAAGAAGGAGAGGGCCACCCCCTCTCCTTGTTGTCTTCAATGGTGGCCTTTTAAACCTCATGTGTGAGCATCTAATTTAGGTTCATGTTGGCCATGTCCTAGCTATTGTTTGTGCTTATTATGTCATAATATAGCTCTGTTTTTACTTGGTTTAGACACACCCTGCATGCCTTGCATACTTGTCTTGTAATGCCATGTTTTAGCCTTAACATGCTTTGTGCTTTGAGCCTTGTTCTAGCATGTTTTTGGCTTAGCTTTGTGAAGCTTATATGCATGTTTTGATGTGCTTGAGGTTTGTTTTTGGTCATTTGGGTCGTCCATGATTTGCTTTGTATAGCTACCATGTAATCCCCCTTATGAGCCTCGAGTGTTGACCCCTCTAGCATGCCATCCTTGCATCATTTCAGTGGTTTGGAACCACTTGTCATGTCATTTCAGTCCTCATGGTACGCTCGTATGCTTGCATTTGATGCTCCTTTCATGCTTTAAAAGGTTGGTGTTTCTTGCTCCATGTTTGTGCCATTGTGTATGCCTCTAGGATTAGATCATTTAGATGCCATCTAAGTGGTTTTTGGGGCTTACTTTTGCATGATTTAGGACTATTTTAGTTCATTTTGGTCATTTGCTTCATATGTCATATGGCCATGGTTTAAGTCCTTGGGCTTGGTGGCATGCCTAGCTTGCGTTGTAGATTGGTTTGGCACCTTCTCTAACATGATTTTCAGAGCTTATAATGCATGCCATTTGTCCATGTTTGCATCCTCTTAAGTGTGCTTGAGAGTTGTCTCTTTATGCTTAAATGTTGGTCTATTTGCATGCATGTCTGTATGTGTAATTGTCCCTCATTTCCATAGCATTGGCCACTGTTTTGGGCTTAGTATAGAGCTGCCCAAATTAGTTTAAGTCTATAGTTCGCATGTTGTTGCATGCTCACCTTGTGTGTTGTTGCATACTTGTGTGTTGTCACATGTTTAGGTTGTTTAACATGTTTGCTCCATGTGTTGTGGCATGATTGAATGAAGTCACATGCTTGCTTGCATGCTTGAACATCCCCATTGTATTTGGCATACTTATTGGTTAGCATGATTGTCACATGCCTTGTATGCTTGTTCACATTGCTCATGTTGCATACTAGCTCATATGTCTAGGTTGCATTGCATTGACATGCATGCTTAGCCTCTTGAATTGAGTATGATAAAGGTTGAGCTCCTTGTTTGTTTATGTGTATTTCATTTGAAATCAAAGTGCATAACTTGGTTTCTTGGGCCATCACGCATCGAAATGCGCGATTGGTGGTCCGAGAACCGAGAACCATGTCCCTTTGAGTTATAAACATGATAAGGGATGTGTTGGTGCACACATTTGCTTGGAATGCATTGCCATGCCTTGTTTTGCCCTCTGCTGCTGTCAAAACAGGATTCTGCAGGAAGATTTGGCCGACCGGCCATCTTTAGTGCCGATCAACCAACAATTGGTGGCCGATAGCTTAACCAGTGGCCGGTGATCATTTCCTTTGGCTGGTGACCATTTCCCTTGGCTGGTGGTATCCCACAGGGTTCATAGAGTGCACCTTGGGAATTTTGCAATGATCAGAGAAGGAAAACAGTGCGGACAGAGGCAACTTGTGCATGGCAGTGGACTTCTGAGCGGAGCCGAGCACGCATTGCATTGGGCCCTCTTCCCGAGGCTGTTTACTGTTTTATTAGATTAGTTAATTTGCTTAACTAGTTTAATTGGTCTGTAATATTTAATTAGCTTGTAGGTTAGTTAAATCTGTATTATTCTTTCGGTCCCTCTGAGCGAGGGCAAATTCGCAATAAGTGTGGGTGCGTGTGTGCATGTCTTCCAACCCCCACTTCTTTCTCCCTTTTACTTACCTGCTTTTGATGGTTAGTATTATGACATGTTTAATTTAGCATCCTTATGCTATGCATGCGTGCATCATTCATCAGTATTGCATGCACCGGGCTCGGCGCATCATGCTAACAGCATAGTATTCCAAATCTAACTTAAATACGTGCTACTTGTTGCATCCCACATGCCATCCTAGGATTAGCCGAGCCTATTCTAGTGACATTCTGTATGCGTTGCATTAGCCACTTAACATGGACTTGGATCATGCATGATTGCTAACATGTTCTTTGTTTTGGCTTGGAGTACGATGTAAGTATTCATGCTTTAGCATCTTGCATGAGTGTGAATGTTAACATGACAGCATGCTTACCATGTGGCTAAATGCTTATTTGATCAACTGCTTGAATGCATGTGGGTGAAGGTTGGATTGTTTGAGTTGGGACAACTCATTGAAATCCGTATTTTAGCCTACTTGCAAGTAGCAAATTTCAAATCACTTTTTTCAAACAAACGGATATGCAATGCTTCGTTCCAAATTAGGCGATCTAGTCTATACTTGTTTGCTGTGCGCATCACGTAGTAAATCTAGGCTAATAATCGGAATAAGAACGCGTAATGTTTTCAAAACAAGATATCATGGTTAGTAGAGGCCGATCTTTGGATTGGGCGAGAGGGGGTGCTCATAGCTGACCTTCCCCAATCATACCCAAGTTCCCGAGCTGAGGCAACTTTGGTGATGACGGACACGTAGCCTTAGGCAAATGAGTCAGGGTTTCCTAAATTCCCCCATTAAAAAATATTTAGGTGGCGACTCTGTATCTAGCAAAGCAGTCCATGTTTGGCACTTCTTTTCTAAAATCTGTTTTCTCAAAACGATTTGCCGGATTTGGACTCTTTGGTTCAGATTAAGAACCGTGACAATTTGAGTCTGAACTATAGCACTGAGGCCCTCACACGGGGCGCGTCTACACACACACGCACTCACACTTATTACAACATTGCGCCCTCACAAAGGAGGGTCCGAATGAATAAGCTAAGCTATACAAAGCTAAGCTAATTATTACAACACAAAACTAATTAACTATTCTAGCTAATTATTACAACAATTGAAATAAATTAACCAACTATTCTAAGCTAGCTAAAATATTACAAAATAGATTAAGCTAATTAGTTACAACACTTGCATTAATTGGCCACAACTAGCTAATAAAGCAATTAAGTGGCCTTGCGGGCGAGGGAGACATGCATGCTTGGTTGGCTTCCTCTTGAAAATCCATCACCTTGCCATCTGTTTGCACTCACTTTGATCTCTGAAAATTGCACCAACTTCCAGACTACTTCTGCTCCAACACAGGAACACTTTTGCACAAAAATTCACTGGTGGCCGGTCGGCCACAAAAAGTGGCTGTCGGCCACGTTAATTGGCCGGTCAGCTAGTTTAAGTGGCCGGTCGGCTACTTCAGGTGGCCGGTCGGCCACCCCTTTGGCCACCCCTTTTTCCAGACTTCTGTTTTTGCCACAACAGAGAGCAACAGAGGCAAAGCAATGCATTTTTCAAGATATGTGTGTACTGCCACCCGCCTTATCATTTCTCAAGCTCAAAGGAGTATAGCACTTGGCTCTCAAGCCACCAACCAAGCATTTTCATACATGATGGCCAAAGAACCAAGCTCATACAAGCTTAATGAATGCACAAATAAGACTCTAAGGACCACTACCCTATCATGCATGATCAAGGATGACAGTGACCAAGAAAAGTGGCACGTTTCATCACTTTAAGTATGAAACGTCCCACATTTCTTGTGTTTGGATTAACGTCTGATCCAAACACATGCAATGCAACACAAAGATGCTTATCTTGCTCAAGTTTTACTTGATTCATTTTGTTTACACATTTTACATTACCGATTAGTCCTTTAACTGGTTAAGTCCAAAGTGAAAGTCCTCTAATTGGAAAGAGGGCCTAAGCCACAAGTGCCTTGAACATGAAAGAGGCCTCATGCTGTTGGTTAGTAGAAACCCTCAAGAGAGGATTAAAACCATTAGGCATGAGAGCCTCAATTTCACACTCAAGCCAACAAGGGGCTCAAGGCCACTTTCAAAACAAATTGAAAAGTGAGGAATAGAGGGAGGTTGCAGACTTTTTAGTGCTGATATGGCATGCAAAGAGACACTAAATCATTCAAGCAACACATGCAAGACATGCTAAGAGCCCAAAAGCATCAAACTAGTGAAGATCATAACACTATGAGTATGCAACACAAGGCTCAACTGACTAAACCAGCTCTGGACAGAGTTAAAACATGCCAAAACAGTGGCTAAAACATGCTGAGATTGAAGCATAAAAGGCTAGAAAAACATGTTCACATGTTAGCCCGCAAGCAAGACTCAAGACACAACTCTCAAAAGCAATGAAAGAGTGGAATAAGTGAGAGTGTGACAGAGCTATATACACTAAAATCACATGTGAAATGATGCTACAACATGCAATCATCTCAAGCAAAATATGTTAGAGGCCTTAAAACACTAAGCTAGTGAAGGCATTTGCACTACAACCATGCAAGACAAGGCTCATATGACTAAGACAGCTTAAAACAGAGTTAAATCATGCCAAATCAGAGCATAAAACATGTTGAGATCAAGTCACAAAAAGGTAGAAAACATGCTCACATGTTAGGCTATTTACACTTGTAAACAAGACACAAGGAGGGGAGGCCACCCCCTCCTATTTTGGACCTCAAAACCAAGTTTTTACCATTGAAATTCCACTAGAATTCAGTGGTTACAAGAGCCCAAAAAGTTGTTTCAAAAAGCTTTAAAAGATGACACAAAAGGCTTCACAAGCTAAAGAGCAAGAAGATGAGACAACTCCCTAACTCAACAAGACTTAAACCACCATTTTGAAACCTTAAAAACAGAGTTTTTTATGGTTGAAAAACTAGGTCAAAACAGTGTAAAAAGATGGCCAAGAAATTGATTAAAACAAAGGTTAAATGAGGTAAGCCTTATACCTTTGAAGCACAGCACTAAACAGCCACAATTCTGAGCCAAAACCAGCCTTAAGAACTCCAACTAAGCCTCAAAGAACCTCAGCTCCAAGATGAAGATGTTTGGTCAAGGGTCTTAGTGCAAATGTGTAGAGAATTCTCACTTTCAAGCACAAAATAGGGAGAGGGAGAGGATTTTAGAGAGAGAGAGAGAGAGGAAATTTGCTCACAAAATTATCCAACCCCTCAAATGGGGAAGAGACCCCCCATTATATAGATATACAAGCCAAAGGCTTGCATTCATTCCTCTATACACGTATATGGAGATGGCATTCAGTGATCAACAGCTGGCACAGTTGGCAAAGAAAATATTTGAAAAATGAGAAAAATGGTCGTTGGCCACTTCTATGACGCCCCAAATTTTGATAATATAATACAACGATACACCGGGGTTTAACTAGCGAATACACATAATTTTTAAGCACAAAATACAAATAATTACACAAAAAAAATATTAATAATAATTACAGATAAAATCCTTTAAGTCTTTAAATACAGATCAATTCCTTGATACAAAAAGCTTATCCCAAATACAGGAAATATACAATCTAATCTCTAAGGCAGCCATGGTTCCGCAAAGCTTTTAGGGATTATGTTCTCAGTGTAAAACTCGCCTTCACCTGGCATAAAACGCTATGAGCTTGGAATGCCTAGTAAACACACACACCCCGACCCTTTTCCCATTCCAAATACACAAGTAACATAATGCCATGATCATAACATACAGCGAAAGCAATAATTAAGCAGAGCTTATAATTAAATTTTAGTTCTTATGAATAATAGTCAATTAGTTAGTTCTAGGCAACTCGCCGCGGAATGTCGTTCCTATCCAACCACTAACACTGGCCATGGGCAATTTTGACTCCCCCTCGGTTAATACAATACCAATGCGTCGCTTACCGCACAATTACCAATGATGCCCACGCACCTAGGTTACATACCCGAGTGGTAACATGACGGTCTGCCCCAAGGGAATGGGCTTCCAAGGATACTCTCCCTGTGTGAGATCCTCACTGCCACCCTTATGCCTCCCATTTCCGTTAAGCTGCCAGAATACCTCCCGTGCCATGTTAGGGTTTGAAAACACACTTGCGCAAGACTTCACAAAAATGGAACACATTTCACTATATCATACTCCTGAATCCATTGTTCATTATCTTATAAAATTTAATACAATGATCGTAATCCATTACCATCCCATTTGATTTCTCCTTTATTAAGTGCATTATATTCTCAGTTATAGCAAAGCATGGTTAGTATAATTATGAATCCAAACTAAACAACAAGTAATTTATTCATGGTAAAGCAAATTCACAATTTATCATAGATTATATATCGAGACTAAAACATTCAAGAAACATAGAATATAAGAGTTGCAAACCAAATAAGAGCATATTAACACAAATTTCCAAATTTCCAGATTTGAACCAGTTTGAAAATAATTATGAAAAAAATACTTTTATTGGCCCTAAGTACCTGGCCTCATGTGAGTTTGTAGATAAATAAGTCTAGTTTCAAACTCAATTTACGAAAGTAGGATAGGTATTTTAGATTTTAAGATAATTCAGAATTACCAAGATCTATCCAGATTCGTTGACAGTTACGCAAATCGGTTTTTCTCTCAAACCCCTCACTCTCTTGAGTTCAAACAAATTTTAGTTAAAATATAACACCAAGATTAATATTTTTACATAAAATTGGACTCAAGATTATTTTTCTGGAATTTTATAAAAATAGAGAAAGTTGACTATTTTTCTGGTTATGTAAGTAAGAAACTTAGAAAAATTGTTTAGGTTATAAGAATACATCTTTAGGTCCTACCAAAATTATCACATACTCTAGAAATACCAAATATTGCATCATAAAAACACATTTTGAGTTTATGGAGTTTTGATAGGAAAATAAATTCAAGAGAGGGAAATGATTTGCTGCTGGAAATTTAAGAAAGAAAGAGAAGCATACCATTTCTTGATTAATATATACAAGAGTGTAGGCCTAACTACAACATATATATATACAAAGAGCATGTATTAGGAGGGGAAAAACAAGTGGTAAAAGAACTTGAGAGAAGAGGTGATGTATGTTTACTTTTGTTGTACAAGACTCAACGCAATTCTTGTTTTTCTTCTTCTCTCTTTTTTTCCAAGATCACTCTCTCTCTCTCACTCCTCTAGTGCATGGCTGAAAATGTTTAAAATGAGGGGGAGAAGTGTGCATATATAGAGAAAGGATTGGAAGGTTTCTTAGGGGCCAAGTTCCATAAGTGTAATTGGTCAAAATTGTCCATCAATGCCATTTCAACCCTCACATGACTAGCTACTTGGGCTCCAAGAAATATATATATATATATATATATATGAGATATTTGTATGAGATATTTGTATTTATAAACATAATATAATAGGCACAAGTACATTAATTAATAAAATATTACAATTAAGGGTTGGAATGAAATAAAATAAAAGTATATAGGGACCAAGTCTAAATTTATGAAACCTTGATATATGTTATTAATATACTAACATTAGAAAATAGTTAAAATAATAAATTTGGGTCCTGTTAAATTAAAGCGCAAACAAAGGCGAGAAACTGAGCAAAAACGGCATTACCGGGAATTAAGATTTTAAAGTGATTAATCTATAATTATAGGGTCTAATAATTAATAATAGGGTTTAAACATGATTATTAATCTACGGGATCGATTAGGGTTTACTTGAATTAATTCGCGATGCTTCCCGATTCTAGGGTTTAAAACGCAATTAAGTGAAAATTCAAGGGCTTTATTGAAATAAACTCAAGGTTAGGGATTTAATGGTAATTACAAAAATTAGGGTCTCTACAACTTCAGGTGGCCGGCCGGCCACCTCCTCTAGCTGACCGACCACTTCAAGTGGCCGACAAGGCCCAAAAGTGGCCGACAGGGCCCTTCCCCCCTCCAGGCAAGAGGCACCAAGGCTTGGTCCAAAAACAAGCATAAAACAAAGAGGTTTCGAGGCTCAAAGACAATGTGTTCCGCCGAGAACTTTGGGCACTCAAAACGAGCACAAACAAGCACAATCACCAAGCGCACAAACGATGACGTCTAAGTCTTGAGGTCGGTCAAAAATGGGGTGTCTACAGTTGCCTCTCTTTGACAGAACTCGAAAGTCATGAAATGACAGTAGTGAATGTCAAAGCCCAGAGACGATCCATTTTTGACAAGGCCGAAGACTTAGACAAACAAGCAAACAAAACAAAGAACGGTTGCGCCCGCAAGCTGCCTACGTGTCCCTTTGCAAGGAATCAAACTAGTGTAGTTCTGGGGCAAGATGCAAATGATATGCACGATGCAGAACATAACTTATGATCATGCAATGAGGGTTGTAATGAAACATCTAGATGCAAATGTTATGCAAAGAAACGCTACAACAAACTCGTACATAAGCAAGTTAACGTGAACCAAACCACATTTCATGCAGAAAGGATGTAAGAAAATTATGCAATCTTAACTGCGCCTTATGCAAAAAAGGTAAAGAACAACAACTGTGGGGCGCACCCGAGGCGGCAAACAAGATCCCAACGCGTGGGACACGCAAGGAAAGAAGCAGTGATAACAAGTGAAACACATCCAACTGTTATGCAACAAAAACAAAGAGCAGTATAAGCATTGGAATTCGTCCAGAGGCATTTAACCAAAACATCCTAACGCGCCATGTGCGGAAGGGAAAAGGGAGCGGTGCAAACACCGAAGGGTGGTATAAACATCGGAGCACGTTCCAATGTTTCTAACCAAAAATAGAGAGGTATAAGCGTCGAACCACATTCCAAACGCTTCTAACCGGGGGGGTTGTATAAACATTGGGCAGACGTCCCAAGTGTTTCTAACCAATGATGTGGTATAAGCGTCAAACACACATCCCAAACGCTTCTAACCGGGGAGGTGGTGTAAATATCGGGCACACGTCCTAAGTGTTTCTAACCAATGGGGTGGTATAAGCGTCAGACACACATCCCAAACTCTTCTAACCGGGAGGGTGGTATAAACATCGGGCACACATCCCAATGCTTCTAACCAACGGGGTGGTGTAAACACCGGGCGTACCCGAATGTTTCTAACCAAAACAAGGTGTGGTGTAAGCACTGGGTGTACCCGAATGCTTCTAACCAAAACAAGGTGTTCAAAGGACAAGAATGATCTCACCCGGAATTTCTCTGAATGAACCGTACATACAATATCATCTGGTTGCACCAGCTTTGAATGAATCATACATACAATATCGTGCCTGCACAAGAAAGAAACTTTGACAAGTACAATACAATAGGAATACATGTTCTATGCAAGACAAATAACCATTACACAACGCTTAGAGAGGCATGCTTCATGCACATCATGCAAGAAATGGAGCATGTTCTATGCAATGAGAAATGGAGCATATTCTATGCAACACCGAATGCATGTTCAATGCAATAGGTACAGACATTTTCTATGCGAATGTAAGGGCATGCACAATGCAATACAATGTAACGTGCATATTCTATGCAAACATGAGAACATAGGTAATGCAATGCAACGTAGCATACATATTCTGCGCACAATAACAATGCATATTCAATGCAACATCAATAGCATGTTCAATGTAAAACACCGAATAAAGAAACACGTGCCTTAACAAGACTAATTCAGTTGCAACCTATGATTCACCTCTCGGAGGAGTTACAATGTATTTCAAAAGGATACACCTTGTTCACGCCGTCTGACGATGAGTCATGCATCGAAGACATGAGTTAAAACTTCTGTATAAACACTTTGAGCTGAAAAGTGGACTTTTCTTGCACTTTCTTGAGAGACAAGGACACAAAACAGCCTGAAAACACACAGGGAGAACACTGGACACCTGCCGGCCACCCTGAAGCCATGTCGGCCACCTGAAAAGTCTGTCGGCCACCTAAATGGTCGGTCGGCCACAAAAACTGGCTGGTCAGCCAGTTGTGGTAACTTTGGGCCATTTCGGTCTTTTTGCATGGAGATCTTTAAAAACACATCCCTAAGTCACATTTTCCCACACCCACAGTGCCAAAATCACTTGCTCTTCATCCCTAGACACTTTTTCCTCCTAGATCCGTGCTTTACAAGCGTTTTCCAACGCCCCTCGCGAAGTTGATTCGCTAAAACCTTTCGGTTTCCTTCGTTTTGGACCGATCAAAATTTGTTTTCGAAGTTTTTTTCCTCTATTTTCACCATTTGAGGTTTGTTTCCCTTAAGTTTGTCTTGAGTTTGACGTCTTTTCCCAGGCTTTGACTTTTTCTCCCATTTTCTCTCTCCGAGAGTTGACTTTTGTTGACTTTTGGCACTTTTTGCCTATTTTGCTCATTTTCGCCTACTTTCTCACCTTCTTTCCAAATGGCAGACGACACTCCACATGACGGGGGTTCTCCGGGAATGGAGGGGGAGCCTGAGTACATACCGTTGCCGCCTAGAGTGCGACCTTTCGATCCGGAGAGGTACCACCCCGAGGCACATGGACTACCACCCAGCACAGTCCTTCACTTTAGTGGATTTGCATGACGCACACCAACAGATCTCCTGCTACGAGAGCCAGAGTTTCATCTGTCCCACGATGTCTCCGAGGTACATAATCCAGTCTTATATTTCCTGCGATGTACTTTACATTTCTTGCCTAGCTCGCACTTTTGCACTGTATTTCATTTGCTCATTCTGAAAACATGTACACACTGTATTTCTGCTCATTCTGAACACATTCACACACTGTATTTTTGCTCATCCACACAGGTAGACTCCCATTTTACCCGCGGATATGGGTCCACCGCAGCGAGGGAGTGGTATATGGACCTCCCCGAAGGCATCCGGCAGATCATTGATGAGCCGGGGTTCAGTTTGTTTTGCATGGGGTTGTCGCTTCTCATGGCGAGCAGGACCCTCTTAGGCGCACTGGTAGAGAGATGGTGGGACACCACCAACTCTTTCCATTTCTCTACCACCGGGGATATGACGATGACCCCATATGATTTTGCCATGTTGACGAGCCTTAAGGTGGGAGGCCGGCCGATCCCATATGACTCCGATATGGGTGAGTGGGAGGCCGCTTGTACCTATTTACTGGGAGCACACCCGCCTATCTTCCGATCAGGTATGGTCTAATATACCTAGTTCGCAGACCACTTCAGAGGGATAGACCCAGTGACTGTAGAGGGGACTGAGCAGTACGCCCAAGGTTTCCTGATATTCCTCTTCGACACTACCTTGTTCGCCGACAGGGCGAACACAGTCAGGCTGTATCTTTTGAGCGCCTTAGTGGACTTATCCTAGGTTCGACATTATGATTGGGGCGGTGCCGGCCTCGCTACCTTATACTGCTACATGAGCTCGGCCTCCCGCAGGAGCGAGAACAGAGTGGGCGGCTATTGGAGAGCTTGGGAGATATGCTTTACTTTTCTACTTTACATTGCCTGCCATGCTTTCTGCTTTGCACTTTCTGTACATTGCACACGCATAGTCTAATCTCTGCATTTGTACTTGTACTTTCTATACACTGTGCCATGCACCTTGCTTTCCGCATTTTCTGTATTCTCGATTCTTTGCATTCTGCATTTTCTGTACATCGCACACATACTCTGTTTTCCACATTATCTGTGTTTATTTGTATTCTCACTACCGATGTCTTGCTTTTCACAGCTATGGGTGTATGCCTATTTCCCAGCGCTTGCTCCCGAGCTAGAGGTCAAGACGCCTCTTGAGGTACCATACTCGCATCGATATGACGGTTGGTGCCAGCCGAGGACCCGGGAGACCCTCTCATACCTTCGCCAGTATTTTGACACAGTGGGGACGATAGAGGTAATTCAAAACTCACAGTTCTTCCTACTTTCAGCTTCAATACATTTTACGTATCTAATGGCAACTAATCAATCTATGCACTTACTGTCTGCAGGTCACATGGCAGCCCCGGGCGACGATGCTAGAGGGTGCCAAATTTTATTTTGCCGGAGCTTGGGGAACTTCCCGATATCGTCTCGTGCTTGAGGGGCCAGTAGGCCAAGCCTGGTTTCTTGGCGAGCGCTTCATGCGCCAAACGCTGGGCCTGCCATTATAGTCGGTTCCATTATCGCCTCCATCTTCTATGCGAGCCACAGAGAGTCTCTCCCCTCAGGAGATCACTAACTTCAAGCGGGGCGTAAATGCAGACCTGTTCATCGGGGAGGGGGACTATGCGACTTATCTCCAGACATACCTCGTGCCTTCATTGAGAGGTGTTCGCGTTCACACGGGGAGGGTAGCTGATATCCCTTCGTCGAGCAGGGCCCGGACAGTAGATGCCCCTTCGACGAGCAGAGCCTGGGCACCGAGGGGTGGGGCTAGAGGGATGCCTCCTACCAGGCAGAGTGTTGGATGGCCAGATCTTCCGACCGAGCTGATAGGTTGGCGGTACTCCGAAGTGCCTTATTAGATTCCGATTGAGCCCCCGTTGCCTGATCACCGATATGTCAAGACATCTAACTTACCACCGGTATACTTTATAGCTTTCATTTTTTCACTTTCGCGATACTCATTCATTCATTCACTGATCGTTTCAACTTGTATGCTTAGCTCCCATGGCATTCAGGTAATTTTTCAGTTTTCTTGCATTTCAGTTATCATATTTCTGCTGATATACTGAAACTGACATCTCAATTGAACATTTTCCCACATTGCACTGATACATTGCATGCATAGATCACATCTGGCACATTGCATTCACATACCGTATCTGACTTCTGCATGTACTCACTCTGCACACCATACTTGCATCTAATACACATACTATGGTTGATACATTCAAACTGCCTTTTCAGGTCACACGTCTACAAACAGGACCATCAGAGCCTTCTCCAGCAGCAAGGAGAGAGATTCCGGCACGCGGCCAAGGGAGACAT
Organism: Camellia granthamiana; assembly: GCA_036172215.1. Taxonomy (NCBI): domain Eukaryota; kingdom Viridiplantae; phylum Streptophyta; class Magnoliopsida; order Ericales; family Theaceae; genus Camellia; species Camellia granthamiana. The sequence goes on from CM069903.1 coordinate 128,673,181, forward strand.
CGGGAGCCTGTCATGCATGATGATGATGATGAGTCCAGTGAGGACAAGGAGCCAGTGAGTCCCCAGTCCGAGTCATCTGAGGGTAGAGGCGACGGCATTGGCTCAGGTTCTGAGGGTAGTGACGATGCTGAAGAGGGCTCCGAGGATGGGAGCGGAGATAGCTCTAGTTCAGGCTCCGACTCAGATTCGGACAGTGGCGCCGATGGCGATAGCTCTGAGTCCAGTCAGCCGAGGAAGAGGACGAAGAGGGCCTCTCGATCCTGAGATGGGTGGCACCGATTTAGACACTTTTTGCTTTGTTTCTCTTTTTGCTAGTAGTGTTAGCACATTGTACAGCCTTAGGCAGTTTTATTTTCTTTAAAAACTTATATTCTTTGTAAAAAGAAACCATAATTGGAATGAAAACAACTTTTTGATAAAAACGTGTTGCATTTCATATTCTGAGCATCGCATTGCACCATTTTACACAAAAACGGGATTTGAAAATTGAATATTGTACATTGTCTTGACAATTGCTTAGTCAAGTAGTGAACCAACCAAACACATAACAAACAAAATAAGACAACTCAAAGAACTAGTGCAATAACTCGATTAACAAAACAACAACTCGATAAATGAAACAAAATAAAACTTGATAAGCAAATTGCAACAACTCGATAAATTGTGACAACTTGATAAACAAATTGAAACAAACTTGAGAACGACTCAACAAAATTGGAGTAGAATGCATCCAGAGTAGAACAAAACACAGGTTTCCAACATTCTGAACTTACATAGAGACCAAGGCAATTCTGATGGAGACAAACAGTGGTTGTTGGCCACTTAGTGGTGATTGTCGGCCACTAAAGTGGTCGGTCGGCTACCTTAACTGGTCGGTCGGCCAGTGATGCAGGGAGTCTCCAAATTGCTGCCACCTATCTTCCACTCAGTGCCTTATCTTCTACACAAGTTAGGACTTCGTAGTTTCTTCATTCCAGCTCTGTTTTTTCCACAAATAGAGCCATTCTTTATCGAAAAACTCTCTGATTAGATTGCAAATTTAGATGGCATGGAAAAGCTAAATTTTCGGGTTTCAGGATAAATGCACTATTCCTGCTAAGTCATACTTCGCTGTGTTTTCCATTCCTCCATGCCACGGCTAGATGTTGGAACCCGGTTACGCATGTTTTCAGCTTTGGCGGACAAGAGATATGCCCCACAATCGAAGAATTCTAAGCTTTGATGGCATCCTGACGCGATGAGGAGATCTTTCCCCAGTCTCGTTTTGGCCACATCCAAGCTTTAGGACGGATGTGTGGGCTCACTTTGCATGATGCTCGATCTTTAGTTCACGACAGAGAACTTGACATTCCCAATCTCATTCACCGATTTTCTGACGCCAGCAACCGTGGTGATTGTCTTTGGCAAAGTTTTCGACAGTATGCCCTCTGCTTGTGTATGTTGGCTCATTTTCTTCTTGCCTTTGGCTTCGGAGGGTCTAGCATTCGCTTGATAGAAGTTGCCCAAGGCTTGAAGGAGGACAAGAGCTGCATTGGCTTGACACTAGCTGAGACTTTAATGGGTTTGGATGCTTTCCATCTCCAGGAGACGACTAGGTTCGCAGGAAGTCCACTACTCTTACAGGCAATGCTTCCCACCCTTCCTCACATGTGTTTCTTACATCACTCGGCCCTAAGTGTAATGACCCCAAAGGTCGTCCTTATTTAATTAGGGGTTAATGTGTTTTAATTCAACTATATTCATTGGAATTGAGAATGTTTTTATCTATTTTGGGGTATTGATTGAGGTAGTGGTGTGATGGTAAAGTAAGATTGGACCAAAAACTTTAATTCGAATAATTCGCCTACGATCAGCCATCACTCTTTTACCCTTTTCTTTTTCCACACTTTGAATTTGGATGTGAGGTTAGAATCATTGGAAATATTATTTTTGGGGCTTCAATTTGGACACAAGAATGACCTAAAACGGAGTCCGGATGAGAGAGTTACGCATGTTTAAAGTTTTCATATCTGTGCTGGAAGCAGAACCGCACGTGCGGGAAATGCGGCGCACGTGCAGCGATGTGCGGGACAGCAGCTCAAAAACGTGATTTTTGAGTCATTTCTTATATTTTCTTTTCCTCTCTTCTTCTCCCCTCTTCCATGTCCGAAACCCTAGCTCCCAAAACCTTAATTTCCTCCACTTTTCTCAACAAATCCACCATGGATCTTGCATCAAGGATGGAGAACAAGAAAGGGTCAACATTTTCAACCGATTGAAATTCGAATTTGTGGAGGATTCTTCTCAAAGCTTGCTTTTCTTGCTTGAATCTTGAGGTAGGAGTCCTTATTCCCTTTCAATATTTGTATCCATGGATGGATTTATGGTATTTTGAGTATATAAATACAAAATCTATAGTTTTGAACATATTATGTCCAACTTGAGATTGGGGGATTTCGGATTTATAATGTTGGAGATGTAATTGCTGGGTTAAGGTGATAGATTATGAACTTTACACTAATAAAGAAAGGGCCTTTTGAGTCGGTTTTTTGAGTCGGCAAATTTTACCGTCGCAAAAGGTAGCCCTTTTGAGATAGCACAGAGTTACCGACTCAAATACCAAACCTTTAGAGTCGGCATCATTGGCCGACACAAAAAATTAATATTTGATAGCATTATTTGAGTCGGTTGAATTTACCAACGCAAAAGATAGACCTTTTGAGTCGGCATAGACCTTTTGCGTCAGCAAATTTGTGCCGACGCAAAAAATTAGACCTTTTTGTGTCGGCAACTGATGCCATAGCAAAAAAAAAAAAATTTTATAGCCAAGATATATATATATTTACTTGATTATATTCAATAAATATATTTATTTATACATATACTTTTATATTAATATTGAGTGTATATACTATAAATAATATATATCTCATTTAATATCTGAAAGAGGTATGGTGGTGAAGTGGACTTAGTGCGGTGACTTCGGGTCAAATTGTCCAAATGGCGTGTGTTCGAAACTTGGGAGCCTCAATGAGAAAATTATGGGTTAAATTTTTTAAAACATTTAACCACTTTTTGAGTCGACAATCTGCCGTCTCAAAAAATTAAAACTTTTTGCGTCGGCAGATTGCCGACTCAAAAACTTTTTGCGACCCCACCATTTTCGTCCCTTGAGTTGCCGTTGAAACGCCGTCGCAAAAAGTTTTGGCGTCGGCAAATACGCTATTTGTGATGGCACGCTGCCGACTCAAAAGCCATGTTTTCTAGTAGTGTTAGACTTGTAATCAATGAGGAAATTGGAACAAAAAATAATGGGTTAAGAAATTTGGATTTTTCTTGAAATTCCTAGGTTTTTCTTGAAACCCTAGGTTGATTAATGAAGATAACTAATGAATTGGCCCAAATTGAAAATAGAGTAATGAAATTGAGCTATTGAATTATATGTGTTCAAGTTTAATTGGAATTTGGAAATGTTTGAAAATTATGTTTAAAATTTGCGAATGAACTATGTTATGAACATTGTGATTCATGCTTTGATGTAAAGGAAAAATTAGGGAAATAATTTATTAAGGTTATGGATGACATGAACTCGGTTGTGGAATGTGGAAATGGGATTTAAGAATTCCTCTTGAATTATGTTGAATTATATTTAATGATGTTGAGTTGAAGCATGTTGTTTATGTTGAATTGTGGCGATTATGTTGAGTTTAATTTTTGTAACCTAAAATGTGGAGTTTTCCGAAATGGGTTTAATCCCAAATTATTTTGCTCAATACTTGTGGGCTTGCTTAGTTATTAAAATCAAGAGAATGATTTAATGTGGTTTCTTTATGAAGATGTCCATACAATTCCTTTCTATCTTGAAATCGAAGTGATTAATTATAAATTTCATACTGTGTTTGCAAGAATGGTAATCTTCTATTTATATATATATTAAGATGGAGGAAATTGCGATATAAATGGATGCTTAATGGTGGGTTTGTGAAGAATAATGAAGGAAAGAAAAAAAGAACTAATGATCAAGTTATATATGTGTACAGGGCACACTTCAGGAGGGACAAACACTCCGTTGTAGCACTGTGAGTAGTAGTACGGTAGTCGTACATTTAATGATTGTTAATGATTCTTATTGTTAACATTCTATTTCTTGCAAGTATGTTGATTGGAAAATCTAAAGGCATTATTACGCAATACATTTTATTATTGTTGACAAAGAATACTAACATTTTATGCAAGATATCTATAGTGATTCATGACGAACCAAGGGAACGTATAAGCACTATGAAATCATGGTATTCACGTATCTCTGCAATCATTCAATTTGTAAATGTACTTATCTCTCATTAGTAATTATCAGGAACGCCCTGTTAAATTTAAGTTAACTATGTTGACTCATGTGAATGATGTAACGGCTACTAGTAGTACTCTGCTAAGTACAAGTTAAATATGGTAACAAATAAGAACGAACAAACAAAGGTGTATGCTTCTATATACTATTAATAGATCAAGTGAACTACGCTATTTCTTAACGAATAATTAGCTAAGACCACAGATTGATGTATACGTTAATACCTGCTAAGTATTATGATAAACAACGAATTGACTTACGGATGGCTCAATCCAAAGACAAAATTAAATATCGGTGACCTTGTCATGTAACCCACATTATGATGTAACCTATTCTGTCTTGGCTGAGTGTACTGTAATGACATGATATAACAAGAAATGTTCTATGTTCTAATATGTTACGTTTTGAAGTAAAGAACAGTTGGCCGTATATGTAAAGTATTCATGACATCCGTAGCACACGACCCTTACCCGGGAGAATAATACCGTGTTTTCAAGTATGTTACAAGTATATGCATGTTACAAGTTCAAGTATATACAAGTTTACGTATGTTATAAGTTTACGCCTGTTACAAGTTTAAGTATGTTACAAGTTTTACAAGCTTAAGTATGTTACAAGGTTAAGTATGAAACAAGTTTACGTATGTTACCAGTTTATGTATGTACATGTTCAAGTATGCTACAAGTTCACAATGTTGGGGGATTCCTTTATGGAACGAACAAAAAAAAAAAAAAGGAATACTTATTATTGATTTGCTAGCACTATTACAGTGCCAAGTATAAGCAAGTATGAATTCTGATTTCTATTTATGATTCAAGCATAATGCATATGTATGAATTTATTTCCAGGGTATGACATTACATGTATGGTTTGATCTGTAAGACCTAATGATTATTGGTATGGAACAAAGTGCTACTTGGAACTAAGTGCTACATTGTGAGCCACCGCTAGAGTCCATGTGAGACACCTCTTGAGTCCATACATAAGTGAAAGTTATGAGGCTTATAGCCATCCGCATAAGTTGTTATGAAATGAAACAAAGTGCTACACGGAACTAAGTGCTATATTATGAGTTACCTCTAGAGTCCGTGTGAGACACCTCTTGGGTTCATATATGCATGTCCAAGGGCTTAAATGCCAATATGTTTCAAGGGCTTTAATGCCAATCTTTCAAGGGCTTTATGCCATTCTGATAAGGGCTTTATGCCATTCTGACAAGGGCTTCATGCCATGTATACCAGGGCTATATGCCATTATGTTTAAAAGCTTAATGTTAATGTGTTCAAAGGGCTTAAAACCATTATGACTCACGATTGGGGCCTAAGGCCATTTGAAATGAAAACAGGAACAGATTGACTACATGATCTTCGCATTTATTTATGCATTGTTATGTATTATGTTTAAATTGTGTATTTATGTATCATACTATTCACTGAGCTTGGCTCACCCTATGTTATGTCTGTTTCTGTAGGTAACCAACCAAGTAGCCAGTCCTAAGCCATGACGCTTGTCCTCTTGGGTCAACCTTTCCATGTCCAAGCCTAAGAGAAGCTGCTCTCATTTTCATGAAGTTTTGACGAACTTTGGTTTTGCACCCTAGTTGTTGGCCTAAAGTTGACATGTGTGCAACACTTCGTTCTCTAATGTTTTTGATATATGCCCAATTATAGGGCTGGGCCTGTATATATGTATGTATATAACCGATGTTCCGGTGTATGTTTTAGATTTTACTTGTCTCTTAAAAGTTTATGATCCTGGCATGATAGTAATAGCTCAATGGAGTTTGTTTCTATTGTCAAATTTTGATATTTAATGCTTCCGTTCAGGCCCCATATGATATATATATATAACAGGTTAAGTGTCCGTTACTGAAGTGGTCATGCCCAAACTTCTAGGGGCGAGTTTCGGGTATGACACTAAGGCTCTGTTTTTCTCTCAAAACCCTTTCTCACTTTTTCTCTCCACGTACACCTCTCTATTCTTTAATCTCTCTTATTTTTCATCCCTCCCTAGATATGGCTTACGGACAGGTTAAAGGTAGCGGACTCTTGCCCTGCATATTCAGCACGTGGCTATTTCTTTCGCCAACGGCTAGTTGATTTCCTGAACGAGGGGTGGTGGTGCCATTGGATGTGCAACAGCTCTGCTGTTGACATTGCCTGGCGTTGCCCCTGGTTTGATCTGCCCGAGATGAGCTACAACATGTCTCGACAACCCGACATTCAGTTGATTGGCTTGACACACTGTGTCTTCTATTTTCCATTTCGGTTCTGGCGTTAGTTTGGACAGGACCAGACTTGCCCAGAAGAGGGGATAGAGTACCCAGCTTCATTTCCAATCCGAGGCTCACAACTAGCTTGATATACCACTGCATGGAGGATAAGAGAACTTCTGGCCCTCGCTCCCAATTTCAGTTACGCCCTTTCTGGCGAATGCATGGCTTGGCTTGAAGATGAGGCACAAACCGGGCCTACTTTGGTATCTGAAGCTTCCACAAGTTCTGGGAGGGGCCGCAGGAACAACTGACTCAACTATGCCCCAAGTTTATTGCTTTAATCTGTACTTTCAAGTTTTCCTTTTGAATGTAATAAAAAGCAACTTCGATTTGTATCAAGAGGTGAAGAACTCTGTATTGAAATCAATGAAATTGAAGGTTGTGGGTACTGAAAATTTTCCTTTTGGTTCAAAAATGGTCTAAGTTGTAAAAAGATTAATTTGAACAAAAATCAACTTTTATTAAAACTTTTCAAAACCATTTTCGATAAGGATCACAATTGGACACACCTGGAATCTATCTTTGAGATGTACAACCCCGAATCCAATAACTAAAAAGTTTCCCCTTGTCTAAATAGCACTGCACTGTAACCAGCTCTGATAGCAAAGATCACAACCGAACTCTTGGATGCAGAAAAGACAAAGATGACCAAAACAATCACATGAACACAGTTGATTTGGAAGTGTTTATGGCTAGACTTTAGAATGAAGTTGCCTACGTATCCCAAAGATGGGAATCAAGCCATACGTAGTTCAGTTTAGGTTCACTCGGGTATTAACACTCTCCTTTTGCGCTCTAACTTTTGCCAAGGCCGCCCTTTTTGGGTTTTCTACCTTGCGAGCTCAGTTTTTCTTTTTTTTAAATTTTTTTGCCTAGGTCGCCCTTTTGGGTTTTTGGCCTAGCGAGCCTCTCAAGGGTAGTATTTCTTCAACTTGTCTATATTGATCGATTGGGAGAATTCGAGGCCATCTAAGTCCATAAGAACGACAGCTCCACCCGACCAAATAGATTTGATGATGTAAGGACCAGTCCAATTGGGTCTGAACTTGCCCCTAGGGTCATGGATGGGAGCTCGGTTGTCTTTGAGCACCAAATCCCCTTCTTTCAGATTCCTGGACTTAACTTTCTTGTTGAAAGCCCTGGCAATCCTTCGTTGATAGCCTTGGACGTGGTACAGTGTTTTCAGCCTCCTCTCATCGAACAGCATAAGTTCCTCGAACCTGTTTTGCTGCCAATCTGCTTCCGCTATCTGGCACTCAGCCATAACCTGCAGCGACGGAACCTCAACTTCAATCAGCAGAACAGCCTCCATCCCATAAACCAGAGAATACGGAGTTGCCCCAATAGAAGTTTGAATTGATGTTCTATAGCCCCAAAGAGCAAATTGCAGCTTGTCTGGCCAGTCCCTACAGGTTTCCACCATCTTCTGTAGAATGTGCTTGATGTTCTTGTTGGTGGCCTCAATAGCTCCGTTGGTTTGCAGCTGATATGTGGATGACTTATGAAAAGCCACGTTGTATTTTTCCAACAAGTCGATCACTTCCTTCCTGAAGTGGGAACCATTGTCCGAAATGATCTCATTCGGGACCCCATAACGACAGATGATATTATTCCTGATGAACTTGGCTACATGCGACGCTTTCAGCACTACGTAGGATTGGGCCTCGACCCACTTTGTAAAGTAGTCTATTGCCACCAGGATATACTCATGCCCGTTTACCCCTTCAGAGTAACTGCCCCAATAACATCAATTCTCCAGGCTAAAAACGGCCACGGTAAAGTCATGTTGTACAGCTTTGACGGCGGGATGTTCATGTGATTTGCATGGATCTGGCATTTGTGGTATCGCCGAACAAAACCAATACAATCCTTCTCCATGGTTGACCAGTAGTAACCCTGTCTGAGAATCTTCCGAGCTAGCACCACTCCGCTCATGTGCGATCCGCACTCTCCTCTGTGGATGGCCTCCATTAGGCGCTTTGACCCTTCAACATCAACACACAGTTTATGCATTCCCAGATGGCCTCGTTTGCACAATTTACCCCTGTAGATGATAAACTGAACAGCCATTCGCCGTATTGCGCTTTTATCTTTGGCATTTACCCCAGGTGGATAAACCTCCTTTTCTAAGAAATTCCAGACATCAAAGTACCAGGGGTTCTGAACTTGTACTTCATCTATCGTGGTGATTAACTCATAAGCCAGCACATACCTCTGCTCAATAATGATCGGACGCATCCAGACTCCCAAAGAGATGTCTATCATGGAAGATAGAGTTGATAAAGCGTTTGCGAACCTGTTGCTCTCTCTTAACAGATGCGTGAAGGTTAGCTTCTTAAACCTAGGAATCAGAACATCCAGGGTTTGGTGATAGGTATTCATCTTTTCTTCTTTAACCTTCCAATCTCCTTTCGCTTGAGACATAACCAAGTTCGAGTCCCCAATGACGTCCAACCGTTTTGCCCCTAGTTCCAGGGCGGCTTCCAAGCCAACGATACATGCCTCATATTCTGCTTTGTTGTTTGCTACTTTAAACTGAAGTTTGAAAGCCAAAGGCATATGGGAGTTGTCGGGTGTTATTAGCAACACCCCTATCCCATACCTGTACTGGTTAGACGTTCCGTCAAAGTACATAGTCCAAATCTCTTCTTCGATCTGCAGAATGGCCTCATCTGGGAACAGATACTCTACTGCTTCATCTCCCTCCACTGGGTGATCGGCCAGGAACTCCGCTACCACTCTCCCCTTCACAGACTTGCGAGTTATATACTTCAAATCGAATTCAGAGAGAAGAAGCAACCAACAAGCTAGCCTGCCCGTAAGCGCTGGTTTCTCGAAGAGATATTTAATGGGATCCAATCTCGAAACTAGAATTACGGAGTGAGCTAATAGGTAGTGCCTCAATTTCTTGGTAGCCCATACCAAGGCCAAACAAGCCTTCTCCAGCAGAGTGTAATGGGTTTCATATTCTAGCATCTTCTTGCTCAGGTAATAGATAGCCTTCTCCACTCTATCCTCAGATTTCTGTGCAAGCATGTAGCCCATAGTCGTGTCGATTACTGACAGATACAACATCAACAGCTTTCCCGGCTCTGGCGGTGACAACACGAGTGGGTTCTGTAGATACTGCTTGATCTACTCAAAAGCAACCTGGCATCGGTCATCCCATTGGAATTTCTTTCCTTTCTTCAGGAGACCAAATAGTGGTTCACAAGTCAAGGTTAATTTTGCAATAAACCATCTTATGAATTGCACTTTACCTAGAAAGCCTCGCACCTCCTTTTCAGTCCTTGGTGGTGGCATTTCTAGGATGGCCTTAATCTTGGAAGGCTCGACTTCGATGCCCCTTTGTGTGATCAAGAACCCCAGTATTTTCCCTGCTGTGACACCAAAAGTACATTTATGAGGATTCAGTCGCAACCAATATTCTCTGATCCGTTGGAAGAATTTCTTCAAGACGGTGTAGTGGCCCTCTCTTTCCTTGGACTTGACAATCATGTCGTCCACATACACCTCAACTTTTTTGTGGATCATATCATGCAAGATTGTGGTTGCAGCCCGTTGATAAGTAGCCCAAGCATTCTTCAAACCAAACGGCATCACCCTATAGCAGTAGGTTCCCCACGGCGTGGTGAAGGCAGTCTTCTCGCTATCCTCGGGTGCCATCAAGATCTGGTTGTACTCAAAAACCCATCCATAAAGGAAAGTAACGCATGGCTTGCGGTGAAGTCCACCAATTCGTCGATGTGCAGTATAGGAAAGTCGTCCTTCGGACTAGCTTTGTTCAGATCCCTGAAATCCATACACACCTGAATTCTGCAATCTTTCTTCAGCACCGGAACAAAGTTGGCCAACCAAGTAGGATACTCAGATACTAGCAAGAATCCTACATCTATCTGCTTGGTGACCTCTTCTTTGATTTTCAGAGCCCAATCCGGGCGTATTCTTCAAAGTTTCTACTTGATGGGTCAGCCTTCAGGGTCAAGAGGGATCCGGTGTTATACAATCTCAGGATCGATTCCAGGCATGTCTTCGTAGGGCCACGCGAAAACATCTTTGAAATCTTTTAATAAAGCGACTAGGTGCTCGCGTTCCTCCAAAGACAACGTGAACCCGATTTGGACCAGACGCGGATCCTTCTCAGTACCAACATTAATTGAAGTGATTTCATCAACTAGGGGTTTTACAAACCTCTCATCCTCTTGATCAATCAAATGTTTCAAAACTAGAGGAATTTCTTCCTCATCATTTTTATCAAAGTTTTGAAAGTCCTGATTAATGCAGTAAACAAGTGGCATAGAAAAGTGCTCAGAAATAGCAGTGGTACCATTCTCATTCACAACTTCCAATTCGTCCAATTCCTCGGTTACAACTGACTCAAAAGAAAAGGAAAAAGACGACCTGGACAAAACAACGGCATCCGGGTTATCAACCCCAGGAATACCGGACTCTGACTCAGAAGAACTAGAATCTGATTTTGACTCCACAGACTCTGTGGAATCAGATTCCGGTTCACTACCTGACTCAAAATTACTGGACAAAAAGCCCTTATCAAACTACCAAACAAGGGAGGGTGCGATAGATGCATCCAGAATGCCGGAAGAAGCGCCCACAGCCAATTGATCTCCAATCATGGAAACAGAGAAGTCATCCCCCAAGCTCTCTGGTGTGATCTAAGGATCCGAGAGGAGACGAGCCAGCGCTGCTCCCATATCAAGTTCTATGCCATCAGACTCATCTTCTATACACTGTTCAGCCTCAACTGGTAGGTCAGTCTGCTCTTCTGCAACTTCATCTCCTTACAATTGTAGGTCGAAAAAGATTTCGAAGCCGGGCAAATGCCACTTTTCTGAATTTAGCCATGGCTGAGGAAAGCCACAAAATGGGAAATCCTCCCTCTCCCGGACAAAGCGGCCGTTCAGGGTTCCTTGAATAGGTCTACGTACCAGCTCATAGTGCTTCCCAATTTGTTTAGCCATGGCCCTTTGTGCCATTTCCTTTCCGTTCCTTACCTAATCCCCTTTGATAGGCGTGTAACCTAGACCAAAGGTATAAGGGTTGTGTGGCACTTCGGCCAATGCAGCGACGCCCTTCTGGCCGCTCCTTCCCAATCCCATTCCGGGTACATATTGCAGCTTATTCATAAGGTAGACGGATTGAGCACTACCATATAATGCCTCATCAACAGCCAGAATATCTTGCACTACCCGGGCCTCGGCCAAGGTGAACCCAGACAAAAAGACATCCTCCTCGCCGTGTACAATTTCCAAGACTGGTGTGGTAACCTCCGGTGGCGGATGTATGGAAGAGTTCCTAAAAACAATAGCTACCCCCTTCTCATGGGGGTACTTCAGCATCTTATGCAGAGTGGAAAAGACAGCTCTTACTTGGTGTAACCACGACCATCCAATGAGTAAATTAAAGGTGGCTGGAACGTCCAGGACGTGGAATTCAATATCCTGTTGTGCCAGGCCAACCTGAGTTCTGATCCGAACTGTCCCCATCACTTCCCGACTTGTATTGTCATAAGCCTGAATCACCTAGGCTGTTGGTGCGAAATCTGCTGGCTTCAAACAGATAGCATAGGCAGTGCACGACGAACACACATTAATTGCAGACCCTGTGTCAACCAAGACAACTGGTATCCACTTCTCTTTACATTCCACAGAAATGTATAGTGTTCAGAGCCCTTAGGCGGCAATTCTTTATCTGTGAAAGTCAAAGTCGGTGAGGTGCCTCCCAAGAACACTAGTCCCACTAACTGCTCAGGGGTTGTGTCGATGGAGAGCTTAGCCTTATCCATTGCTGATAGGACTGCTTGTCTATGTACTCGTGAAGCCATGAGCAATCCCCAAATGGATATATCTGCCTGAATCTTCTTCAGCTACTTCAGTACAGCTTCCTCTTCCAACAGTTTATATTTTTGTTTCTCTGCTTCCTTGTCTTTCCCTGATGCTTCTGGTTGATCCAAGTGTGGAGGCTTAAAATACCGCCCACTCCGAGTCATGTGATCAACTTCCTCGGCATACCATGTATCATCTGGCAGATTCTGTCCCCAATCCTCATCCCTGTGGACAAGATGCAAGTCTTCATCTTCCCACCACATTCCCTTGGTAACCGACAAACAACTGTCCGGTTCCACTGTAATCATTCATGTGTTCACAACACAATCAGTCCCCACGGGGCCTTTGGCTTTTCTGGCCTTCTGATCAGTCTCAATTCTTTCCTGTTCGAACCGTTTCAGTGCGGCCTCCTGTTCTGTATCAGCTGTACATAAGCTACCCAATTCTTGAGCAAAATTCTCAGTACTGGTGCTCTCCAGCAACTTCCCTTTGTTGTCGACCGTTCCGGTCGTTGCAGACGTTCCTGTTTCTAATTGTCCCTGCTTTGGTTGAGACCCTTTATCAACATCCAGCTCATCACTAAGCCGCCATGTATTATCCATTGATCCATTCACATCAAACTAGCTGATCTGTACATTCCCCAGATCTTGTTCATCAAAGAACTGCAGATTACTGATTTCCTCTTCAAGCTTAGCTAAGTCATCCAGCCCCTGGCTTGGCCCGTCCTCTCAGACTACATTAACCTCCATTCCCTTCGGTAATTCCACCTTCGGTCTGGCCTAGCCAATTGGCACAATGTAACAGCAAGGGTTGTACTCTTCTTCAATTAAGCTCATGGAGCCCTCAGGCATACCTTCTTCTATCATAGCCACCACTACGGGTTCGGGTTGGGATATGGACGCGTTCATCATGCACAAGCCTGTGCTTTCTGGGATGAACAGCACCGGCTTAGGCAGGTGGGAGGGGGTGATGTATATGATGGGGTCGTATGGGACGACCATTGTTTGGATAAGGTTTACTTGCCTGGGTGGAGGAGGGGGTTGGTTATGTGGTGGGAGAGGATTTGTAGTGACGTTAGGCTTCTCAGGAGGTGCTATCACTTTGTTGTCAATGAGATCCTGAATCTCATGACAGAGTCTAAAGCATAGGTCAGTATCATGACCATGCTACTGGTGGAAGGCGCAATACTTGGCCAGGTTGTGTGTAGGAGGGAGGGGATTAGGCAATGGGCGCGGTTCTTGGGGCTTCAGATGCCCTTTTCTAATCAGGACCCCCAAGGCTTTGGATAGAGACATGTAGAGTGGGGTGAAAACCCTCTGGCCTCGGGGTGGGTACTTTGCAGGTTGTGAGGTGGCTCCAGATGTGCCGATAAAGGGTGTGGCTGTTTTTGGTGTGGTGGTGACCATACCAACGTCAGAGGTCCTTGCAGCTGGATTGTGTAGACCGCCCGAACTTCCTCCGCGCGCCCCCCTTTTCGGAGAGGGCGCAGATTTGGGTTCTAGCTACTACAGTTCAGACACCTGTCACGGTTCTGAATCTAATCTCACAAAGTGCAATGTAAGACTAATAAATCACCAAAGAGTCCAAATCCGGCAAACCGTTTTGGAAAATCGATTTTAATCAAAAAGCGCCAAACATGGACTACTTTGCCAGATTTCAAAGTCGCCACCTAAATATTTTGTTTTGGGAAATTTAGGAAACCCTGACTCTTGCCTAAGGCCACGTGTCTGTCATCATCAAAGTTACCTCGGCTCGGGAACTTGGGTACAAGAGGGGAACGTCCTGAAATGAGCACCCCCACTCGCCCGATCAAAGGATCGGCCTCTACTAAGCATGATATGTTGTTTTTGAAAACACATGTGTTCTTATTCCGGTTTATTAGCTAACTTAATATGTGATGCGCACAACATACAAGTATAGACTAAATCACTTGATTTGGAACAAAACATCTCATGTTTGTTTGTGAAAATGATTTGAAAGTGCTTGTAGACCCGCCCCCGAGAACTCTCCGGGCTCCGCGCTGCGAGGGCGCGAATTCCGTTTTGTTCTCTAGCTACTACAGTTCAGACTCAATGTCACGGTTTTGAACCTAATCTCGCAAAGTGCAATGCAAGACCGATAAATCACCAAAGAGTCCAAATCCGACAAATCGTTTTGGAAAACTGATTTTTATAAAGAAGTGCCAAACATGGGCTGGTTTGCCAGATACAGAGTCGCCACCTAAATATTTTATTTGGAAGGAATTTAGGAAACCCTGACTTGTGCCTAAGGCCACGTGTCCGTCATCACCAAAGTTGCCTCGGTTCGGGCACTTGGGTACGAGAGGGGAAGGTCATGCAATGAGCACCCCTGCTCGCCCAATCAAAGATCGGCCTGTACTAAGCATGATATTTTATTGTTGAAAACACATGTGTTTTTATTCCGGTTATTTAACCTAGAATTACTATGTGATGCGCACAGCATACAAGTATAGACTAGATCGCCTAAGTTGGAACAAAACATTGCATGTTCGTTTGTTTGAAAACGGTTTGAAGTTTGCTACTCGCAAGTAGGCTAAATCGCGGATTTCAATCAATTGTTCCAATTCAAGCAATCCAACCTTCACCCACATGCATTCAGGTAGTTAATCACATAAGCAGTTAGCCTCATAGCAAGCATGCTTTCATGGCAATCAATAACACACATGCAGTATGCTAAAACGTAAACACTCATAGTGTACTCCAAGCCAAAATAGAGAACTAGTTAGAAATCATGCATGATCCTAGTTCATGTTAAGATGGCTAATGCAACACATGCAAAAATGCAGCTAAAATAGGCTCAGCTATTCTAGAATGGCATATGAAATGCAACTTGATACATGTATTCAACTTGGAATTGAAATACAATGCAGTTAGTATGATGCGCCGAGCCCGATGCATGCAAAACAGATGAATGATGCACGCATGTAAGGATAAGGTATGCTAAACGAAATATGCCCTAAAACTAACCATCGTAAGCGGTTAAGTAAAAGGGAGAAAGAAATAGGGGTTGGAAGACATGCATCACACACACGTACGCTTATTACAACAATTGACCCTCTCGACGAAGGGTCCGAATAAGAAGCTAACTAGCTAATCTAAGCTAATTAAACTAATTATTACAACACAAAACTAATTAACTAACAAGCTAATTAATTAAGCTATTACAACACAAATCGAATAGTTAAACGCATTAACTAATTAGGTACAAAACCAAAGCATAAACTAGCTAAGCAAATTAGCTAAGTAAAGCAATAAATCAGGGGCCTCAGAGGGAGAAGAATGTACGCATGCTTGGTCGCCTCGTTCGAAAATCCATCGCGATGCCCCGACTTGCCTCTGTTTGCAATTGTCCTCAGAACCTTGCACCAAGCTCCAGAAAGCTTCCAACTCACCTTGGGAACTTATAGGAGGGCTGCTGACCAGTTGTTGGTGTTTCTAGCCACTGGCCGACCACCTATCTTTGTTGCAGACCAAAAAAAGTGGTCGTCCAGCTAGTTTTTCTGGCTGGCCAACCAGTTGTTGCTGCATTTCTCCACTTTGCTGCAACAGAGAGTAAGAAAGGGCATGGCAATGTATTTGCAAGATATGTGTGCACAACTACCCTCCCTATCATTTCATAATCTCAAGGGAGTGCGATTCTCGACCCTCGGGCCACCAATCGCGCATTTCAATGCATGATGGCCAAGAAGTAAGATTGCACAATTCAATATAAAATGAATGCACAAGTAAACACATAAGGCCTAGAACTCTATCATGATTGATCAAGAGCGTCAACGATCGAGAATTAAGGCACGTTTCATCACTTCGAGTATGAAACGCCCCTCGTTTCCTGTGTTTGGACTAACTCCTATTCCAAACAAAATGCAACAAATAACATGGCATATACAATGCAATGCAACATCAAGCATGCAAACATGCAATGTGACTCAAGCATGCAAACATGCAATACAATAAAACAAGCATGCAAACAACATGTGAGGGACAAGCATGCAAACATGCAATGCAACTCAAGCATGCAACAACATGCAATGCAACATGGCATACTCAATGCAATGAATAACATGGCATACTCAATGCAGTGTGATTATGGCATACACAATGCGAACAAGAACATGGCATACACAATGCGAAGAACATGGCATACACAATGCGATGAACAACATAAGCATGCAAGCAACATACTAATAAACATGTTAAATGGACTTACACCGGATGTGGACAGACCTCAGCCATGCCCAAAACAGTGGCCATGACACCAAAACAAAGGCACAAAATGCAAGGCATGCATGCACATGCATTGGCCTATTAACTAGGCCCAAGAGCACAACTCTCGAGTGCTCAAGAAGTAATGAACATGGGAGTGTAACAACACTATAAGCTCTGAAATTAAGTAAGAAATGATGTCAAATCACCCAAACAATACAAGTATAGCATGCAAAGGTCCTAAAGCATTAGAGCTAGCAAAGAGGACTACAAAGAGGGCATGCAATACATGGCACAAATGCATGAACCAACCATAGACAGAGTTTAATTAGGTCTAAACAAAGACCAAAACATGCTGAGATGGGGGGCCCAAGGACCTAGGCAAGATGGCATACATGCTCGGCCATAAACTAGGCAACAATGCATAACACTCAAAGACACCTAAAGAGTGAATGAAGTGGGAACATGGCAATGCTACATGCTCTGAAATGTCATGGTAAATGATGCCAAATCATGTACACAACACAAATGAAGCATGCTATGGTACCCAAAACTTGAAACTATCATAGGCACTTACACTATAGCTATGCAAAACATGAAGCATATGATCAAGGCAACCCAAAATAGTCCTAGAACATGTCAAAATGAGTCTAAAACATATATGGAAGGAAGTCAAAATATGCTAGCATGAAGGGCATAAGGCATGGGATATGCAAGGCAAATAAGGCATAAAGGACCAACCCTCCAACGCATTGAATGAGTGAAAGATGCAAGTGTATGACCACACTACATGGACTGAAATCACATATGAAATGATGCCAAATCATTCAAATAGGTCAAGTAATGCATGTTAGTGGACTTGATACACAAAGCTAACAAGCTAGAATGCATTATAGCTATACAAAGCATGGCATGCAAAACCAAAACAACACAAATCAGAACTAAAGCATGCTAAAACATGGACAAAAGCTTCTCAAAGTTAAGCCAAAATCATGCTAGAAAGATAGTCTAAAGCATGGCACACATTAGGCTAGTTCATGGAATTACATTACAAGTGCATGGAGCATGCAAGGGCCAACCAAACCAAACCTTAACAGAGGTATGACATGGAAAAACATTTCCAAGAACATGCTAAAATGGACTCAAAATAAGCTAGAATGACATGCTACTTCATGAAGCATACAAGACTAGTTTGTGAGAAATACACTACAAGTGTATAATGCATGCAAGGGCCAACCAAACCGACCCAAAACAGATCTAAGGCATGTTAAAACAACACCAAAAACCTACTGAAATAGAGTCAACATAAGCTAGAAAGACATGCTACTTCATGAAGCATACAAGACTAGTTTATGAAATTTACACTACAAGTGTATTAAGCATGCATAAGGTGATCAAGACAACCAAAAACAGTGGCATGCCATCTCAAAATAACCCCAAATACATGCTAAGAACAAGCCAACACAAGCTTAATAAACATGCTCAAACATGAGGCATATGAGATAAGTATTCAAAATACAAGGAGAGGGGATGACCCTCTCCTATTTGGGACCCCAAAACTACATTTCCATCACTGAAAATCCTCTGGATTTCAGTGGTGAGAAGGCCATGAAAAGGCTAAAACAAGATCCTAAAGGGATGGCTCAAAACAAGGCCTAACAAGGCCTAAGAGGGAGTAGACCACCCCCAACAAAAAAGTGACCTTAAACAAACACTTTAAGCATGCAAAAACAGAACTTTTTGTAGTTAAGAGTTAAGCTTAAATCAACATGCAAATGGGTCCAAAAGCTTAAGCAAAATCAAGGGATTTAAGGGTTAGAAGCTCACCCTTTCAAAAACACACCTCCAGCAAGTTTTCCAAGCTCAAACCAATCCAACAACACCAAAACCAGCTCCTAAGCACCTCAGCAACAAAAGGATGGTGTTTGAGTGTGTGTTTGTGTGTTAGAGTATGATAAAACTACACTTTTGAAGCACAAATATGAAGCAAAGGGCAAGATAGATACAAAGGTGTGTATGTATATCTTAAGGCACAAAATCTGAACCTAGTGGCGGGAGGAGGAGGTTCTCTCTTATAGAGAACCAATGCTCAAGCTTGTTGGACAAGCTTTGGGTTCAAGGCCATCCCTCCATACACGTGTATGGAGAATGGCTTTAGTGCCTTCCAACTGTGCCAGCTGGAAGAAAATATCTCCAAAAAGGTGACAAAAAGCAGCCGATCACTTGAAGTGGTTGGCTAGCTACTTGAAGTGGTCGGCCGACCACCACAAGTGGTCTCCCAAGACAACAAGTGGTCGGCCATGGTGGGAGAAGGTCTAAAGGATGAAAACAATGCAGTGGTGTGGTGGCTGACCAGAAAAGATGGCCCAAAGACCAAGGAGACCAGTTGGCCGACCAAAAAACTGGCTGGCGGGAGGAAAAGTGGTCTCCAAGGGGAAGAACTAGTCTCCCACCCTTGTACCACCTTCCAAACAAGGAAAACAAGGTTTGTGCCAAAAACAAACCAAAACGGATGCAAGACGAATGTTTGGGAGGCAAAGCGCGCGGCCGGAAGCCTCGAAAACTAGTCTACGGGCATCAAAAGTGGTCTACGACCCCAAAAGTGGTCTCCCGGACCACAATCTTCCCCTAGGCAGAGGCAACAAGGTGTGGTTCAAAAACCACGCCAAATGGAGAACATTAAGCGGTTCCAAGTCAAGGCGTGCGGCCGAAGACTCCGAAAACTGGAAACTAGTCTCCAAATGAGAAAAGTGGTCTACGACCACAAAGAGGTGGTCTACAAGACCACTCCCTCCCTCCAGGGAAGAGAAACAAGGCTTGGTCTGCAAATCGAGCCAAAACACAAAGAGTTCAGAGGCTCGGAGGCAAGGTACTCGGCCGAAAACTCTGAAAACTCGAACGAGCACAACATGCACTATCACTGAGTGCTCAATTAATGATGTTTGAGTCTTAAGGTCGGTCAAAAATGGGGTGTCTACAGTGCTACTCGCAAGTAGGCTAAAGTGCGAATTTGCCACCCTCAAGTGGGCTTAAAACATGATGATTTGCCACTCCTCAAAGTGGGCTTCAAAACATACATTTGATGAATTGTTCCGATTCAAGTAATAAAGCCTTCATCCACAGGCATTCATGTAGTTAATCATTCAAGCACATAGCCTCATGGCAAGCATGCTAAACATGGCAATCACTTACACTCATGTAAGGATGCTAAAGCGTAAAACACTTACAGTGTATTCCGAGCCAAAATAGAAAGCTAGTTAGAAATCATGCATGATCCTAACTATTTAAGATGCTTAATGCAACACATGCAGTAATGCAACTAATAGGCTTGGCTATCTAAAGTGGCATATGAATGCAACACTTGATACACGTATTCAAATAGGTATTGAAATACAATGCAGTTTGAATGATGCACCGAGCCCGATGCATGCAAGACGAATGAATGAATGCAAACATGCAAGAATAAGGTATGCTAATTGAAGAATGCCCTAAAACTAACCATCAAAAGCGGTTAAGTAAAAGGGAGAAAGAAATGGGGTTGGAAGACATGCACACACACACACACACTTATTACAACATTGTGCTCTCTCGCAGGAGGGTCCGAATAAAAGCTAAGCTAATCTAAGCTAAGCTAATCAACTAATCTAATTAAGCTAATTAGACTAATTATTACAAATCAAATTGAATAACAAGTAAACTACTTACTAATTATTACAACAATCAACTAATTAGCACACTAATTAATTAAATTACAAAACCAAATGTACATCAAATAAACAAATAAAATGCTAACTCCACTGCCTTAGCACTGCTTTAAGAAGTTGAACATGCATGCATTCGGTTTCTGCCTCGAAATGCCTTCCGATTTGCTCTTGAGAGGCTCTGTTTGCAGGGTGTCTTTAGGAACTTTCTGCTCCACCTTACCAAACCAACTCTGAGGAATCCACCAGTGGCCTGCCGGCCATTGGGGCTTGCTGCCGGCCACCTGCCGGCCAAGAATGGCCTCTGCTGGCCAAAAATGGAAGGGTGCCGGCCATATGTGAAGCACTGCCGGCCATTGGTGTGCTGTGACACCAAACTGCAACAGAGCACAAAACAGAGGAAATGGAGGGTCTCCCTAGGGCATGTATGTGCTGTGCCACTCCTTATCATCTCAAAACATCAAGGGAGAGAGGCATAATTAGATCCAAAACCATCAATCAAGCATGCAATGCATGATGGCCAAAGATCCAACTTGCCCGCATTTCAATAAATGCAAGACAAACAAGACTCTAGGACCATCACCTTATCATGAAAGATCAAAGGCAATAGAGACAAAGGGGATTGGCTCACTTTCATCACTTTGAGTATGAAGTCAACAATCCACCTTGTGTTCAACATAACATCTGGTTGAACACAATGTAATGCACTCATGCAACATGCTATGCAAACAACATGCTAATCTTAGCATGTTTAACTTGATTGATTCTTGTTTACACCTTTTACATTACCAAGCCATTCCTTAATTGATTTGTCCGATGTGAAAGTCCTCTAATGAGAGGGAGGTCAACCAAGAGAATGGTTTAAGGCATAGGAGAAACCATACCTTTGACTAGGAGGAACCCTCAAAAGAGGGTTAAAGCAATTTAAGCACTAGCCTCAATCCCATGCATTAAACTCATAACTCAAGACTAACCAATCCCCAAAACAAATCAAAAGCGAAGAAATGAGGGAGATGGAAGATTTTTCAGTGCTAAAGTGGCATGAAATACAAGACTCTAACATGCAAACACTTCATGGACAACATGCTAGAAAGCTTAATTAAAACTAGTGAAGAGCTTTACACTAGGACTATGTAAAATCAATCACAAAGAACCAAACCAGCCCTAGACAAACCTCAAGCATGCCAAAATAGTAGTCAAAATGAGCTGAAATGATAGCATGAAAGGCAAGAAATGCATGCTCATGCATTGGCTCATAAACAAGGCATAAAAGCACAACTCTCAAACACAATGAAGAAGTGATAAATATGGGAGTGTGATAGAGGTACAAGCTCTGAAATCACATACAAAATGATGCTATATCATGCAAACGTCTCAAGTAAAGCATGTTAGAGGCCTCAAGACTCAATGCTAGTTAAGGCATTTGCACTATAGCTATGCAATACAAAGCTCAATAGGGACAAACAGTCCAAAATAGTCCTAAAACAACTTAAATAAAGTTCTAAAACATGCTTGAAGTAGGCTAAAAAGAGCTAGAATGAGAGGCTAAAACAATAGCACATGTTAGGCAATTTAGCACACTTGCATCACAAGCATACAAAGCAAAGCTCGAGTGATCAAAACAGCTGTAGACACCCCATTTTTGACCGTCCTCAAGGCTTGGACGTCACCGCTCGAACACTCAGTGATCCTCTTTGTTTGTGTTTCGTCTTGAGTTCCCAAAAGTCTTGGCTGCGCGCCTTGCCTCAGGATCTCTCGACTCGATTGTTCCGTGTTTGGTTTTGGCACCAAACACTTGTGTTCTTGGCTTGGAGGGCAGGGAATGGCTTGTTAGCCATCCCCACATCCCACCGGCCCTACCTTTGCCTCACCGGCTATTTATGGGTGCCACCGGCCATGGTTTCTTAAAATCAATGGCCGGTCGGCACTATATTTGGCCGGCCGGCACTTTATTTTGCCGGCGACCTCTTCTGCTGGCCGGTGTGACCCCTTTGCACCCTTGAGGCATGGTGCATGCCAGCTGTGCCAGCTGGAATGCACCATCACTCCTCCCCGTGCAGTTTTTTGGCTGGTGTGAACCTTTGAACCCCCTTTCCTTCTAGAAGCTTGAACCCTTTGGCCAAGCTTCTTGGGGAAGCTTGGCTAGCTGTATTAGCTTCTCCAAGAAGCCAAGAACCCTTTGCACCCTTTGCCCCTTTTGATATAGCTTCTTGAAGAAGCTTGGAGTCTTTTTTTGCCTATATAAGCACCCCTCCTCTCCCATTGTTAGGGGTTGGAGCTTTTGAATCAAAAAAACCAGAGCTTCTATATCTATATATCTGATATATCATCCTCTCTCTCTATATCTTCCCCTCTCTCATCCTTAGGGTGTGTTTGGAAGCCTAAAAGTGCATTTTGACCCTACTATTGCACTAATACACACACCATTACACCTTACTTCGAGTTTGAGAGGCATTGAGGGTTGATTCTTGAAGTTTTGGACTGGTTTTGGTCAGAGGAGGGTGGCTGGAGCCCCTGTTCTTGAAGTGTTCTTCAAGGGTGAGATTCTTACTTTATTTTCCCCAATCTTGCACTAGCTTTCTACCTGTCTTGCATGCTGATTTAAGCTTTGTGTATAACATGAAAGAGTCTTATATTTTCATGCTTAACATCTTTCATTAAGGGTGTTTTGGCATTGGGGGTCGAACTCCCCCTCTTAGGCCTCTTTTGGCCTATTTTGGTGCCTTTTCTCTAAGCCTTGTTTACTTTGTTGTATTAGTCTTCTCACCACTAAAATCCAGTGGATTTTCAGTGGTGATGAAGTGATTTTGAGGTCTTGTGTAGGGGAGGGACACCCCTCTTCCTTTGTGTCTCATTTGTTCTTGCTTTTGGCTCATAAAGGTAGCATGCATGCTTAGTTATTTTTGGTTCCATTCAGAGGTTTTTGGGGATATTTGGTTGTATTATGCCTCTATTTTTGGTTGGTTTGATGGTCCATTTCATGCATCATATGCTTGCCTTGTAATCCCTTGTTTTGGCCTAATATGCATCATGTTATGAGTTGACATTTTAGCATGATTTTGGCTTGGTTCCAAGAAGGTCTTAGTCACATTTTGCCATGTTTAAGGTCTGACCTTAGTTGTCTTTGCCATATTTGCCATGTTTGGTGTAGTCTCTTAGTATTTTTGGCTTGTAAGCTTGATTGTATGGGTCACCAACATGCTTAGCATAAGCTTATTATCATCATTTGGCATCATTTGATATCAGGTTTCAGTCCATATAATGTGGCCTTACATTGTCCTTTGTGTCTCTTTTAATGCTTGGAAGTGTTGTGATTTCATGCCTTGAAATGTGCATTGTGTATGCCTATGTGTTTGGATCATTTGGGATGCCATGTGTGTGAGTTTTGGAGCTCATTTTGCATGCTGAAATTCTGTTTTTGGTTGTATAGTTCATGCCATGCTTGTTTGGGTTAGTGGTAGTAGAATGCCCTTTGTTGTGCCTTAGCTTTGGGCCCCTTTTGACTTGCATGTTGGTAGTGCATTTTGTCCATCACTTGAGGCGCTTTTAGTCACTGTTTTGGGGGTGTTTGGAGACCTCCCATTTTAGTCTAAGTCCCCTCTTGGACATGGTTGTATGCTTGACTTGTTGCCTCTAATTGCATGCTTGCATTGTACCATATTAGCATTGCATGATGAGTCGCATTGTAGCATTGCATGTTAGGAGCATTGTATACTTAACATGATAGGTTGCATCACATTTGACATGTTTTGCATCTTAGCCACTTGTTCCATTTTCGAGCCATGTTTGCATAACATACATTGCATTGCTTGGTTTGGGGTGTCAAACCTAGCGTGAGGGTTGAGAGGTGTTCATACTACAAGTGATGTAACACATCTCAACTCTCGGTCACCGAGGCCCTTGACTTTGCCATGATAGGGTCTTGATCCTCATTTGTGTGTTGCATGCATTTTACATTAAATGGCAAGTTTGGTCGCTTAGGCTATCATGCACAATTGATGGCCCAAGGATCAAGGCCCATGCTCCCCTGAGTTCAATACATGATAGGGAACATGACCATGCTTACACGTGCTTGAAATTCTATGCCATGCACTACCTGTCTTCTGTTGTTGTCGAAACTATTTTCTGCAGGAAGTTTTTGCCGACCGGCAACATTTAGTGCCGACCAGCCATTGGTGAATGGCCGATAACTTCATCAGCAGCCGATGGAATTTTACCATGGTCGGTGGTCATTTCCCTTAGCCGATGGTGTTCTGTAGTGTTCATAGAAGATACCCTGGGGACTTTGGCAGTCTTCAGAGGAGCAAGGCAGTGAAAACAGGGGCAGTAGTGCTATGGCTACGGGTTTCCGGGCAAGATGGATCGAGCATGCATCATTCGCGCATCCCGAGGCAGGGCTGCGGCCATCTTTATTCTGCATTTAATTTGGTTAATTAATTAGAGGATCTGTAATAATTAATTAGCTAAGATAAGTAATTCATTATTCGGATTGTATTATTCTTTTGGTCCCTCCGAGTGAGGGCGTATTTGTGGGCGCGTGTGTGTATGTCTTCCAACCCCACGTCTTTCTTCCCTTTTATTTACCCGCTTACGATGGTAGACTAGGGCATATTTAAATTAACATACCTTATGCAATGCATGCGTGCATCCATGCATTTGTCTCACATGCACCGGGCTTGGCACATCATTCTAACTGCATTTGTATTCCAATTCCAAATTGAATATGTGCTAGTTGCAGCATTTCACATGCCATATTTAGGATAACCGAGCCTATTATAGCTGCATTTTGCCTGTGATGCATTAGCCACTTAACATGAACTAGGATCATGCATTGATTACTAACTAGTTTCTGTTTTGGCTTGGAGTACTAGGTAAGCTTTTATGCTTTAGCATATCGCATGCGTGTGAATGTTGCCATAATAGCATGATTACCATGAGGCTAGCTGCTTATGTGATATAATTGTTTGAATGCCTGTGGATGGAGGTCAAATTACCTAAATTGGGATAAATGCATTGAAACTGTGAGTTTTAAGCCCACTAGATAGTGGCAAAACCATCTTCTCTAAAGCCCACTCGAGAGTGGCAAAACCTATATTTTAGCCTACTTGCGAGTAGCAAACCATTTTTAAACACGAACATGAAATGTTTTGTTCCAATTTAGGCAATTTGGTCTATACTTGTTTGCGGTGCGCATAACATAGTAATTCTAGGCTAATAATCGGAATAAGAACACATAACGTTTTCAAAATTGGATATCATGGTTAGTAGAGGCCGGTCTTCGGACCGGGCGAGAGGGGGTGCTCATAGCTGACCTTCCCCAATCGTACCCAAGTTCCCGAGCCGAGGCAACTTTGGTGATGACGGACACGTGGCCTTTGGCACCGAGTCAGGGTTTCCTAAATTCCCCCCATTAAAA
This sequence comes from Camellia granthamiana, assembly GCA_036172215.1. Taxonomy (NCBI): domain Eukaryota; kingdom Viridiplantae; phylum Streptophyta; class Magnoliopsida; order Ericales; family Theaceae; genus Camellia; species Camellia granthamiana. Next base: position 128,698,966 of record CM069903.1, read on the forward strand.
AAAATATTTAGGTGGCGACTCTGTATCTGGCAAAGTAGTTCATGTTTGGCACTTCTTTCAAAAATCTGTTTTTCAAAACGATTTGCCAGATTTGGACTCTTTGGTTCAGATTAAGAACCGCAAACAAAATAGAGTCTGCAACTGTAGAGTGAGGCCCAAGGGCGCGTCTACACCAGCTCAAAATAGAGCTTAAACATGCCAAAACATTAGCAAAAGCATGCTGGTGTGTAGCCAAAACAAGCTAGAACAATAGGCCAAAACACCAAGTATGCTAGGGGCTATCTCATTAGGCATGTTAAGCTAGTAAGCAAGATTACTCTACAAGTGTAAGACGCAAGCAATGAGTGGCCAAACCAGCCAAAAACAGAGTTATAACATGGCAAATCAGTGGCAAAAACATGCTTAAATCAAGCTTCGAAAGGATAGAAAAGCATGCTCATTTGGTAGGCTAATAACACATGCAAACAAAACACAAGGAGAGGGGATCACACCTCCTATTTTAGGCCTCAAAACAACATTTCCATCACTGAAATTCCTCTGAATTTCAGTGGTTAAAAGGCCAAACAAAGATCATTTCAAAAGCTTTGAAAGGTGGCTCAAAAGGCTTTGCAAGCCAAAGAGCAAAGGGAGAGACAACCCCCTAACACAAACAAGGCTTAAACCAACATTTTTAAACCTTAAACACAGAGGTTTTTACAGTTGAAAACCAGCCTCAAAATAGTCAAAAACAATGGAAAAAGGATGGTGAAGCAAGTGTGCAAAACAAGTACAAAAGGAGAGAGTTATACCTCTTGATGCTCAGCAGTAAAACAACCACTTTCTTGCCTCAAATGACCCTTCAACAGCCCAAAATAAGTCCCATGAGGCCTCAACTCCAAGGTGGTTCAATTTGGCTAAGGGTCTCTTTGCAAAAGTGTAGAGGATTCTAAGCTTAAGGCTCAAAACAAGAGGAGAGAGAGGCTCCTTGAGAGAGAGGCAGAGATTTAGCTCTGAAAATTTTGTAGAGAGAGGGATTTTAGTGTGAGAAGCTCCCAAACTTGCTAACTTGTTCTAACCTCTCAAACCATAGAGAATGTCCTCTATATATAGCAAAACATGGCTTTAGGTCGAAAATATCGAGCCAAAGACAGCTGGAGCAATATAGAGACAGCTGGAGGTAAATATCTGCAAAAAGTTTTTCCACTATTGGCCGGCAGAGGATCATAGATGGCCGGCACTACACCATTTCTGGCCGGCAAGGACCATCAATGGCCGGCACTGCATCATCCATGGCCGGCACCCTTCATCAGTGGCCGGCAGAGAAAATCTGCTCTCCAGGTTCAACTTCAAATGGACATAACTCCTTCATCTGGACTCCTTTTCAGGTCATTCTTGTGTCTAAATTGAAGCCCCAGAAGTAAGCCTTCCAATGGTAGCAACCTCACTTCAAAATTCCAAATGTGGAAAACGTTATGCCTGTTTTAGGAAAGACTGCTCAGTTTCGATCCTACCGGGATTCATGCCAAACTTCTCCTCCAACTTGTTTTCTTCTCTCCTCTCCTCTTTTCTTCAACTCCAAACCCCTAAACAAGATGTTTTGAAAGATTTTTCAAAGTGTTCATCTCTCTTTCATTCATTTTCACTCTGTCCTTGCTTGGTTTACCGAAAAGCGCAACATTTAACAAAATGTGAGCGTCGGAACATCGTAGAAACTTTGTTTCAAAAATATTTTGAAAGAGAAGGTTTCAAGGTCTAAAATCTTTGGTCAAAATAGTTTTGGTCCAAAATGGGGTGTGAGGTTTGAATTTAACGCTCTCCTCTTGCCGAAGAAATCGAACCTTTGCATAGCATAGCCTACACCATCAAGTAAGCAATCAGTAATGCCCAACTCTTAAGGGCAGTCAAAAATGGAGTGTCTACACATTGCTACTCATAGCTACATTTGAACCGTGTGTAAACGCCCTCTTGGGCTACTCTTTTTCATGGTCAATCAGACCCTATTTCATCGCATCCTCTATTTGTACCCCTATCTCATGAAGATCAGCAAATGTAGGTAGGGGTAAGACAATCATCTTCTACAGCAGCTTCGGTTGCAGATTACGAACGACCATTCTTATCTGGTCTTTTTCAGTTGGTCGAGTTGTCATCATGGAGGCCTTGGCCTTCCACCAAGTGATGAAGTCGGAGAAGCCCTCCTTCGGCTCTTGCCGAGTTACCTCGAGATCACGAGTTGTGACCTCGATTTGAGTGTTATAAGAATATTAGGCAACGAAGGCCTCGGCCATCTCTTCCTAGCTCCTTTTCACAGAATCTTCCAGTTTAGCATACCAGATGGCCGTGATAGCCAACAAGGTCCGATCAAAGAGGGATAACTTCTGCAGTCTAGTCAGGCCCATTGGCCGCAGAATATCTGAAAATAGCCGCAAGTGGACCATGGGATCACCCGAACCGTCGAAGCGGTCTATGTGAGGCATTTTAAATCTATCCGGCAATGTCACCGTCGAATCTGTGTAGCCGTCCTCTATATCTGGGATCGAGTTAACTCCCTCAGCTCGTTTGAAAAGCTTCTCAAGCTTGCTCACTTTCAAAGTGGTAGGATCGACCTCAAACTTGAACGGTGCATCTGTTCGGTAGGCCGGTGCTTTAGAAGTCTAAGGTGGGACTGACCCTGCTGGAATGTCCGCATTCTCCTGGACATTAGCTGTATCCCCGGGTATTGGAACCCTAGCTGGGGGTGGATGAGAAGCGGAAGCTGCTGCTTGTTGTGGTTGTTGTTGCTGTTGCTGTTGCTGTTGAAGCCTAGCAATCAGTTCAGCCTGCTGGGCTACAACCTCTGTTTGGCGAGCGGTAACTTCCGCTTGGTGAGCAGTGTCCCGCTGCATGGCCTCGATAGTTTATTGAAGTTGACGCATCATATCCTCCATACTATCTGAGGGGTGCTGATCTATCAGAACCGGTGTATATTCCCTTTCTGAGGTGGAAACAGAAATTTGGGCCCAACTGCGCACAGGTGACGTAGATAGTGACCGTTGAATTGGCGACTGTTGAACTAGTGATCTATGTCTGACTGTCCTCTGCCTCGTAACTGGGGGTAGTGAAGCAAACACTGGTTGTCCTCCAATAAGATCCTCAGATCGGTAAATCCTCCTGACTCTGGTCCAGAGTGCTCAGGGGGAAACTACCTTGTTGGAAGCAATTGTGAAATACTACCTCGCAAAAAGAAAAATAAAGCAAAAAGGAAACAACAATCAGCAAACGCACAGCACCTCAGCTTAGATAGAGACAACACACAGTTGAAATCATAAGCTGGACAATCTGTACTCAAATACTGATTTCTACCCCCAAATTTTCTACCTCAAAACTGATATCCTCAAACTGATACCCAGACTTGCAACTGATACATACATTCCTGTAAAGACACACCCTAACAGCACATATTAAGCAAGTGAGAGCCAAAACACCCCTATGGTGGGGTAGGGTATCCCTGTCCTCGTTTCGCCAAGAACTAGGGGTTTGCTACGCATGCGTGCGGTTTAATACCATCCTACATTCGGGTGAGCAACCTGTCCTAGTTTGGAACAGTCTCTAAGGCTTCCGATATGCAACTAGGTCAATTGGTCAAAAGGGTGCCTCAACAAGACCACCTAATATACCTCTCGCTCCTAACACCAAGAAGTGAAAGGAGGATCAAACTGTACAGCGGTAGTCCAGATCCAAGGTTTGTGTTCCCATCGTGGCAGAGCTTGCAACCGGTCAGCCTTATGGAAAGCTTTTCTAAGCGAGCCTCTGGCAAACCGTTTAGGAATAGCAGATGGCAAACACTGTGACTTAGGCACACCTATGCAAATGCAATGCAAAGAAACACACAAATGTAGATAAAACAACATATCATGACTTCAAGTCAAGTTCTCTAAATCCCCAGCAGAGCCGCCAAAAACTATAGACTCGGCTTTTTCGCATCCCCCTTTTCGGAGAGCTCGAATTGGTCCTACAGTTCGGACTCCTGTCACGGTTCTGAATCTAATCTCACAAAGTGCAATGTGAAACTAATAAACACCAAAGAGTCCAATCCGGCAAATCATTTTGGAAAATTGATTTTAAATCAAATAATGCCAAAATTGGACTGCTTTGCCAAATTACAGAGTCGCCACCTAAATATTTTATTTTTGGGAAATTTAGGAAACCTTGACTCATGCCAAAGGCCACGTGTTCGTTATCACCAAAGTTGCCTCGGCTCGGGAACTTGGGTACGAGAGGGGAAGGTCCTGAAATGAGCACCCCCGCTCCCCCGATTAAAAGATCAGCCTCTACTAATCATGATATGTTGTTTTATAAACCTCATGTGTTCTTCTTCCAGTTATTAGCTAACTTTACTATGTGACGTGCACAAGCAAGTATAGACTAAATCGCAAGAATTGGAACATTTCAACTCATGTTTGTTTTCGAAAATGGTTTGAAATTGACACCCTCAGGTGGGTTAAAATGCGGATTTGCCACCTCAAGTGGGCTTAAAACATGATTTGCCACTTTGCAAAGTGGGCTTCAACCATACATTTGTCGAATTGTTCCAATTCAAGCAACAAAGCCTTCATCCACAGGCATTCATGCAGTTTAGCATTTAAGCATATAGCCTCATGGCAAGCATGCAAAACATGGCAACACTCACACTCATGCAAGTATGCTAAAGTATAAAGACTCACATGCAATAATGCAATTAATAGGCTCGGCTACTAAGATGGCATATGAATGCAATGATTGGATAGCATGCTTTGAAAACATGTATTCAAATATGTGTATTGAAATAATGAAGCAATTTGAATGATGCGCCGAGCCTCGGTGCATACAAGACAAATGAATGATGCCACATGCAAGCATAGGGTATGCTAATCGAAATATGATCCCTAATCTAACCATCAAAAGCAGATAAATAAAAGGGAGAAAGACGTGGGGTTGGAAGACATGCACACATGCACGCACACTTATAACAACATTGCGCCCTCGCGAAGGAGGGTCCGAATGAATAAGCTAAGCTACACTAAGCTAAGCTAATTATTGCAACACAAAACTAATTAACTATTCTAGCTAATTATTACAACAATTGAAATAAATTAACTAACTATTCTAAGCTAGCTAAAATATTACAAAATAGATTAAGCTAATTAGTTACAACATTTGTATTAATTGGCTACAACTAGCTAATAAAGCAATTAAGTGGCCTTGCAGGCGAGGGAGACATGCATGCTTGGTTGGCTTCCTTCCAAAAATCCATCGCCTTGCCATCGGTTGCCTCTGTTTGCACTCGCTTTGATCTCTGAAAATTGCACCAACTTCCAGACTGCTTCTGCTCCAACACAGGAACACTTTTGCACAAAAATTCACTGGTGGCTGGTCGGCCACAAAATGGCTGTCGGCCACCTTAACTGGCCGATCGGCTAGTTTAAGTGGCCGGTCAGCTACTTCAGGTGGCCGGTCAGCCACCCCTTTTTCCAGACTTTTGTTTTTGCTGCAATAGAGAGCAATAGAGAGCAACAGAGGCAAAGCAATGCATTTTTCAAAAAATGTGTGTACTGCCACCCTCCTTATCATTTCTCAAGCTCAAAGGAGTATAACACTTGGCTCTCAAGCCACCAACCAAGCATTTTCATGCATGATGGCCAAAGAACCAAGCTCGTACAGGGTTAATGAATACGTAAATAAGACTCTAAGGACCACCACCCTATCATGCATGATCAAGGGTGACGGTGACTAAGAAAAGTGACATGTTTCATTACTTTGAGTATGAAACGTCCCACATTTCTTGTGTTTGGATTAATGTTCGATCCAAACACATGCAACGCAACACAAAGATGCTTATCTTGCTCAAGTTTTACTTGATTCATTTTGTTTACACATTTTACATTACCGATTAGTCCTTTAACCGATTAAGTCCAAAGTGAAAGTCCTCTAATTGGAAAGAGAGCCTAAGCCACAAGTGCCTTGAGCATGAAAGAGGCTTCATGCTATTAGTTAGTAGAAACCCTCAAGAGAGGATTAAAACCATTAGGCATGAGAGCCTCAATTTCACACTCAAGCCAACAAGGGGCTCAAGGCCACTTTCAAAACAAACTAAAAAGTGAAGAATAGAGGGAGGTTGCAGACTTTTCAGTGCTGATATGGCATGCAAAGAGACACTAAATCATGCAAGCAACACATGCAAGACATGTTAAGAGCCCAAAAGCATCAAACTAGTGAAGATCACAACACTATGAGCATGCAACACAAGGCTCAACTGACTAAACCAGCTCTAGACAGAGTTAAAACATGCCAAAATAGTGGCTAAAACATGCTGAGATTGAAGCATAAAAGGCTAGAAAAATATGCTCACATGTTAGCCCGCAAGCAAGACTCAAGACACAACTCTCAAAAGCAATGAAAGAGTGGAACAACTAGGAGTGTGACAGAGCTATATATACTAAAATCACATGTAAAATGATGCTACAACATGCAATTATCTCAGGCAAAACATGTTAGAGGCCTTAAAACACTAAGCTAGTGAAGGCATTTGCACTACAACCATGCAAGACAAGGCTTATATGACCAAGATAGCTCAAAACAGAGTTAAATCATCCCAAATCAGAGCCTAAAACATACTGAGATCAAGTCACAAAAAGGTAGAAAAACATGCTCACATGTTAGGCTATCTACACTTGCAAACAAGACACAAGGAGAGGAGGCCACCCCCTCCTATTTTGGACCTCAAAATCAAGTTTTTACCACTGAAATTCCCCTGGAATTCAGTGGTTAAAAGAGCCCAAAATGTTGTTTCAAAAAGCTTTGAAAGATGGCACAAAAGGCTTCACAAGCCAAAGAGCAAGAAGATGAGACAACACCCTAACTCAACAAGACTTAAACCACCATTTTGAAACCTTAAAAATAGAGTTTTTTATGGTTGAAAAACCAGGTCAAAACAGCGCAAAAAGATGGCCAAGCAATTGATTAAAACAAAGGTTAAATGAGGTAAGCCTTATACCTTTGAAGCACAACACTAAACAACCACAATTCTGAGCCAAAACCAGCCTTAAGAACCCAAACTAAGCCTCAAAGAACCTCAGCTCCAAGATGAAGATGTTTGGTCAAGGGTCTTAGTGCAAATGTGTAGAGAATTCTCACTTTCAAGCACAAAATAGGAGAGAGAGAGAGAGAGAGAGAGAGAGAGAGAGAGGAAATTTGCTCACAAAATTATCCAACCCCTCAAATGGGGGAGAGACCCCCCATTATATAAAAATACAAGCCAAAGGCTTGCATTCATCCCTCCATACACGTGTATGGAGATGGCATTCAGTGATCAACAGCTGGCACAGTTGGCAAAGAAAATATCGGAAAAGGGAGAAAAATGGCCGTCGGCCACTTCAGGTGGCCGGCCAGCCACCTCCCCTAGCCGACCGACCACTTCAAGTGGCCAACAAGGGGGAAAAGTGGCCGACAAGGGGGAAAAGTGGCCGACAAGGCCCTTCGCCCCTCTAGGAAAGAGGCACCGAGGCTTGGTCCAAAAACAAGCACAAAACAAAGAGGGTTTAGAGGCTCAAAGACAAGGCGTTCCGCCGAGAACTTCGGGCACTCAAAACGAGCACAAACAAGCACAATCATCGAGCGCATAAACGATAACGTCTAAGTCTTGAGGTCGGTCAAAAATGGGGCTTCCATAGCTGCATGCTTGTGCAGGAATCTGAGGATAGAGTAGAGAAAGCCATTTATTACCTAAGCAAGAAGATGCTGGAATATGAGACCCGCTACACGCCTCTAGAAAAGGCTTGCTTAGCTTTGGTATGGGCCACCAAGAAGTTGAGGCACTACCTGTTAGCTCACTCCGTAATTCTGGTTTCGAGATTAGATCCCATCAAATATCTCTTCGAGAAACCAACGCTTATGGGTAGGTTAGTCCGTTGGTTACTTCTTCTCTCTGAATTTGATTTGAAATATGTGACTCGCAAGTCTGTCAAGGGGAGAACGGTAGCTGAGTTCCTCGCAGATCACCTAGTGGAAGGGGGTGAAGTGGTAGAATACCTATTCCCAGATGAAGCTATTCTACAGGTCGAGGAAGAGATTTGGACAATGTACTTTGATGGAGTGTCTAATCAGTACGATTATGGGATATCGGTGTTGCTGATAGCACCCGACAATTCCCATATACCTTTAGCCTTTAAACTCCAGTTCAAGGGATCTAACAACGAAGTAGAATATGAGGCGTGTATCGCTGGATTGGAAGCCGCCCTGGAACTAGGGGCAAAAAGGTTGGACGTCATTGGAGACTCAAACCTGGTTGTTTCTCAAGCAAAAGGAGACTGGAAGGTTAAGGAGGAAATGATGAAAATCTATCACCAAACCTTAGACATTCTGATTCCTAGGTTTGAGAAGCTAACCTTCACGCATCTGTTAAGAGAGAACAATAGGTTCGCTAACGCTTTATCTACTCTATCTTCCATGATAGACATTCCGTTGGGAGTCCGAATGCATCCAATCATTATTGAACAGAGGTATGCTCCGGCCTACAAGTTGATCGCCGCAATAGATGAAGTACAAGATCAGAACCCCTGGTATTATGATATCTGGAACTTCTTGGAAAGGGAGGCTTATCCACTAGGGGAAAATGCCAAAGATAAAAGGGCAATACGCCGAATGGCTGCTCAGTTTATCATCTGTGTGGGTAAGTTGTACAAAAGAGGCCATCTAGGAATGCACAAGCTGTGTGTTGATGCGGAAGAGTCGAAGCGCCTAATGGAGGCCATCCATGGAGGGGAGTGCGGATCGCACATGAATGGGGTAATGCTAGCCCGGAAGATTCTCCGGCAGGGCTACTACTGGTCAACCATGGAAAAGGATTGTATTGATTTTGTTCGGCGATGCCACAAATGCCAAATTCATGCCAATCGCATGAACATTTCACTGTCGAAGCTGTATAACATGACTTCACCATTGCTGTTTTCAGTCTGGGGAATTGATGTTATTGGGGCAGTTATGCCGAAATGGTCAAATAGGCATGAGTATATCCTGGTGGCAATAGACTATTTTACAAAGTGGGTGGAAGTCCAGTCCTATGCAGTGCTAAAAGCGTCACATGTGGCCAAGTTCATCAGGACTAACATCATTTGTCGTTATGGGGTCCCGAATGAGATCATTTCAGACAACGGCTCCTATTTTAACAAAGAAGTGATCGACTTGTTGGAGAAGTACAATGTGGCTTTTTATAAGTCATCCACATATCGGCCGTAAACCAACGGAGCTATTAAGGCCGTTAACAAGAACATCAATCGAGCACATTTTGCAGAAAATGGTTGAGACTTACAGGGACTAGCTAGACAAATTGCCATTTGCTCTCTGGGGCTATAGGACTTTAATTCGAACATCTACTGGGGCAACTCCGTATTCTCTAGTTTATGGGATGGAGGCTGTTCTGCTGATCGAAATAGAGGTTCCATCGCTGCGGGTTATGGCTAAGTGCCAGATAGCAGAAGCGGATTGGTAGTAGAGCAGGTTCGAAGAACTGATGCTGTTTGACGAGAGAAGGCTGAAAGCACTGTACCATGTCCAAGGTTATCAATGCAGAATCGCCAGGTCTTTCAACAAGAAAGTTAAGTCTAGGAATCTAAAAGAAGGTGATTTGGTGCTGAAAGACAATCAAGCTCCCATCCATGACCCTAGGGGCAAATTCATACCTAATTGGACTGGTCCTTACATCATCAAATCAATTTGGTCGGGTGGAGTTGTTATTCTTATGGACCTAGATGGCCTGGAATTCTCCCAACCAATCAACATGGACAAGTTGAAGAAATACTATCCTTGAATGGCTCACTAGGCCGAAAACCAGAAAGGGCGATCGAGGCAAAAGTTAGAGCACAAAAAATTAGAAAAAAGAAAAAATTGAGCTCGCAAGGTTGAAAACCCAAAAAGAGCGGCCTTGGCAAAAGTTAGAGCGCAAAAGGAGAGTGTTAATACACAAGTGAACCCGAACCGAACTATGTAAGGCTTGATTCCCATCTTCGGGATACGTAGGCAACTTCATCCTGAAGTTCAGCCATAAACACTTCAAACTCAACTATCCTGTCTATGAGATCGTTCAAGTCATCATTGTCTTTTCTGTATCCAAGAGTTTGGTTGTGATCTTCACTATGAGAGCTGGTTACAGTACAGTGCAATACTATTCAAACAAGGGGCAATTTTCCATTGCTGGATTCGGGGTTGTATATCTCGAGGATAGATTCCATGTGTGTCAAGTTGTGATCCTTATCAAAAATGGTTTTGAAAAGTTTTAATAACAGTTGATTTTGTTCAAATTAATCTTTTTACAACTTAGACAATTTTTAGAGTAAAAGGAAAATTTTCAGTGCCCACAATTTCAAATTCGTTGATTTCAATACAAAGTTCTCTAACTCTTGATGGAAATCAAAGTTGCTTTTTATTACATTCAAAAGGAAAACTTGAAAGTACAGATCAAAGCAATAAACTTGGGGCATAAATAAATCAGGTGTTCCTATGTCCCCTCCATGAGCTTGTGAAAGCTTCAGATGCTAAAGTAGGCCCGGTTTGCGCCTCATCTTCAAGCCAAGCCAGGCATTCTCCAGAAAGGGCACAACTGAAATTTGGAGCGGAAGCCAGAAGTTCTCTTGTCCTCCATGCAGTGGGATATCGAGCTAGTTGTGAGCCTCGAATTAGAAATGAAGCCGGGTACTCGACCCCCTCTTCCGGACAAGCCTAGTCATGCCCAAACTGACGCCTGAATCGAAATGGAAAATAGAAGACACAGTATGTCAGGCCAATCAACTGAATGCCAGGTTACCGAGACATGCTGTAGCTTATCTCGAGCAGATCAAACCAGGGGCAACGCCAAACAATGTCAACAGCAGACCTGTTGTACATCCAATGGCACCACCACCCCTCGTTCGGGAAATCCACTAGTCGTTGGCGAAAGAAATAGCCTCGTGCTGAGTACGTGGGACAAGAGTCCACTACCTTCAACCTGTCCATGAGCCATATCTGGGGTGGGATGAAAGAAAAGATAGATTAAAGAATAGAGAGATGTATATGGAGAGGAAAAGTGAGAAAGGGTTTGGAGAGAAAAACAGAGCCTGAGTGCCGAGTGATGTGAGAAGCACATGTGAGATAGGGTGGGAAACATTACCTGCAAAAGTAGTGGACTTCCTGCGAATTTGGTCTTCTCCTGCCGATGGAAGGCATCCAAGCCCATTAGAGTCTCGGCCAACGTCAGGCCAATGCAGCTCTTGCCCTCTTTCAAGCCTTGGGCCACTTCAATCAGTCGAATGCTAGACCCTCCGAAACCTGGGGCAAGTAGAAAATGAGCCAACATGCACAAACAGAGGTCATGCTGCTGAAAACTCTTCTAGAGACGGTCGCCGCAGTCACCAGCATCAAAAAATTAATGAATGAGGCTAGGGATATCTAGATCTCCGTTGTGAACTAAGGACCGACCCGTATGTAAAATGAGCCCACACATCCTCCCTAGAGCTTGGATGTGGCTAAAACGGGACTGAGGCAAGATTTCCTCATCACGCTGGGATTCCATCAAAACTTGAAATTCTTCAATTATAGGGCATATCAATTGCCCCCCAAAGTTGAAAACATGTGTGATCGGATTCCAGCACCTAGCCGCGGTGTGGAGGAATGAAAAACACAGTGGAGAATGACTCAGTGGAAATAGTGCATTTATCTTGAAACCCTATAAATTCACCTTTTCTGAGCCATCTAAAGTTGCAATCCAATTTGAGAGTTTTTCAACAAAGAATGGCTCCATTTGTGGCAAAAACAGAGCTGGAATGAAGAAACTACGAAGTCCCAGCTTTTGCAGAAGATAAGGCACTGAGTGGAAGACAGGTGGCAACAATCTGGAGGTCCCTCACACTGATGGCCGACCGGCCAGTGCTGATGGCCGATAGCCACCTTTTGTAGCCAACCGGCCACCACTGGTGGCCGACAGCTTCTGTTCATGGCCGACAGCATTCTTGTGGTCTTTCCGTGTGTTGAGAGTGTTGAGAACCTGTGTTTTGTTCTGCTCTTGGTGCATTCTAATGTCTTGTTTATCGAGTTGTTTCAATTTGTTTATCAAGTTGTTGTGTTTCTATCAAGTTGTATTTGTTTGGTTTTTTCTTGTTGAGTTGTTGCGTTGTTTATCGAGTTGTTATTGTTAGTCATTTATCGAGTTGTCTTATTTTGTTTGCTAAGTGTTGGTTGGTTCATTACCAGATTAAGAAAGTGCCAATACAATGTGCAGTTTTCAATCAAGATCAATCTCGTTTTTATGCTATGCGATGTTATGCGGTGCTCAAAATGCACAATTCAGCTTTTTTTTCATCAAAAAGACTGGTTTTCATTCCGATCATGGTTACTTTTTACAAAAGAGTACAAGTTTTTAAAGCAAATAAAACCTGTCTAAAGTTATACAAAGTGTTAACACTACTAGCAAAAAGAAACTAAGCAAAAATGCAGAGAACCAATGCCGGCTATCTCAGTCTCAAGAGGCCCTCTTCGTCTTCTTCTTGGGCAGAGCCTCAGAGCTGTCCCCGTCAGCACTGCTGGCTGCACCTCCCTCTGAACCAAAATCAGAATCGTTCCTGCCATCTACCTCGAAGCTTGATGCAGCATCATCTCCACTAGTAGAACCTGAGCCAGTGTCATCATCTCCTCTCTTGGATGACTTGGCATGCTAACTCGCCGCCTCCTCGGCCTCGCTGGTCTCAGCCTCGTCATCACTCAGAATGGGCTCGGAAGGGCCACTCTCTTCTCTGCCTTGGCTGCGCATCAGAGCCTGTCTCTTTCTCCTCCCTACCATCGGAGGGGGCACTGATGGTCCTGCTGCAGCTCCTGCTAGTACGCCCGGTATGTTTGGGATCTAAAAAGGGCAGTTGTCAATATATCGGTCTCAGTGTATGTATCAGATACAAAGATGGTATGCAGTATGGATGTAGGCAAAAGTCGAATACAATGTACAGGTGCAGTGTATGAATGTAGTGTTTGAGTGCAGTGTATCAGATCAGTGTAGTATGGAACAAATTACAGTTGAAATGCTAATGTATCAGTAGAAAGTTTGATGGCATGAAACGTAAACTGAAGAAAATTACCTGAATTCCGTAGAGGCTGAGCAAGCTCATGCTCCTTTGCACCATCCCCATTAGGGAAGCCGCTAGCTCAAAAGTGCCCCCGGTGTACTCTATAGATGCCTGTAAGTTCGTTGAGGTGATCAATATTTTTATAAGCATAACTGAAATGAATTTAACATGCAAAATGTAAAGTGTGATACATACTGGAGTTGGGCCTCGAACCCAGACAAGCTCGTGCCCCGCTGGTGCGGGCTCAATAGGGATCTAGTAAGCCTCCCCGGTATGCCGCCAACAGGTAAGTGTAATGGGAAGCTCTAGCCAACTAGTTCTCTGTCTCGCCCGAGAAGCCCCTCTGCCATAGGCCCTGGCTGCCTTGGTCGCTCTAGGTCCCATTCTCGCAACAGAAGCCCTCGATCCCTCGTTTCCGCAAACACTGGTTAGAGGTGGCATAAGGTGTGTCTGAATGAAGACTGCATAGTCACCCTCAACTCGAAAGTACTCCGCCTCCAAGCCCACCATGAACTGGATAACTCTGTCAATAGATAAGCTGTCTGCTGATCTCATGGACTCAGGCGGTGTCATCGGTATGAACTGAGCAAGCATGCCCAGAGACTAGTGTACTACTCTCTCACCAAGGTACCAGGCTCGGCAGACCGAACCCTCAAGCAGAATGCGATAACGAGACATGCCCTAGGCCGCATTATACCGGCCTCTAACTCCTCTCGGTATCATGGCCCATGGCTACCATGAGATCTACAAATGAAAGTTGTATAGATTGTCAGTTGCTGTCAATGGCCATAATATGAATCAGAACAGTATGAAAGTAAATGGCGACCATGTTTTAGGTTACCTCGTGAGCAGCTACGGTGTCGAAATAACGCCTAAAGAAAGAAAAGGGCTCACGAGTCCTGCGGTGAAGCTGGCCATCGTACACCCATGAATAGGGGACCATCAATGGAACCTCCACCTCTGGCTCCGGGGTAAGAGTCAGGAAGTATGCGTATACCCATAGCTGCAGAGAAAGTGCAAAGCAAAAAGCATACAGTGCATGAACAGGTATAGAAAGTACAAAACAGAAAGTATATGCGTTGAACAGATGTAAGGCAAGAAATACTAAACAGCAAATGCAAAGTGTAAAGAGGGAACTGAGATGTGTACCTCCCAGGCTTGCCAGTAGCCTCCAACCAAGAGTCCAATCCCGCAGTAGGTCGAGCTCAAATAGTCATACATGGTAGCGAGGCTAGCCCTGCCCCAATCGTAGAAGCTCACTCGGGAAAGGACCACCAGTGCGCTCAACAAGTATAGCCCCACGGTGTTCGCCTTGTTCACAAACAGGGTGGTACCGAAGAGGAACATCAGAAAACCTCGAGCTTACTGCTCTATTTCCTCTATTGTCTCTGGCATGGTCCCCTATAACTGCTCCTTGAACTAGTTGTATCTGACTTGGGCTATCCAGAACAAAGGCGGATGCACCCCCAGAAGCTCAATCCAAGCAGCCTCCCACTCCCCCCATATCAGGATCAAAGGGAATCGGATCACCCCCGATGGGCCTGCGATCATGGAAAAGTCGTACGGGGTCATCGTCATCTCTCTGGTAGTGGAAAGGTGGAGAGAGTTGGTGGTGTCCCACCATCTCTCCATTAGAGCTCCAAGAAGTGGACATCTCGCTATGACTCGTGGCAATCCATAGTAGAATAGGCCAAAGCCTGCATCGTCGACAATAGCTCGTATTTCGGCAGGGAGCTCGTCGTACCAATCTCTGGCCGTCGTGGCCCCATAGCCCCTGTATGCGTGGACGTCACCCTGTGGCAAATACAAGTGAATTAGTGTAAATACAGTTCAATGAAAAGGAAGTGTAAAACAAATGTAGCTGAATTAGTGTAAATACAGTGCAAGAGTGTGATTAGTGCAAAAAATGCAAGTAAAGAACATCAAATGTGCAAGTGCATAGAGTTTGAACCTCAACGGGAACGGCTAAAATATGGAAGTCCGGCTCCCTCGGTAAGAGATCCGCTGGTACATCAGCGAAATCAGTGAAGTGCCTAATGCCACTAGCAGGCAGAATGTGAGTCTGGGGATGATATCTCACCGCGTCAAAAGGCCTCACTCCCAGTGGTAATGGCTCCGACTCTACATCAAAATTGAACTCTGCCTCGAACTCCACCTCTAGAGGAGCCCCATCATGTGGAAAGTCATCTGCCATCTAGAATATAGGTGAAGCGTTGATGAAAAGTGAAGAAAATGGGGAAAATAGGTGGAAAATGCCAAAAGTCAACTCAAGTCAAACCCTAGGAGAGAGAAAATAGGAGAAAAAGTCAAAGCCCGGGAAAAGGTGCCAAACGCAAGAGAAACTCAAGGGGAACAAACCTCAAGTGGTGAAAATGAAGAAAAAAGCACCGAAATCAATTTTCAATCGATTCAAAACAAAGGAAATCAAGAGGATTTAGCAAATCAACTTCGCATGAGGCATTGGAAAACACGTATAAAGCTCAGATCTAGAGAGAAAGAAGGTCTAGAGAGGAAGAGGGAAGAATTTTGGGCATGGGGTGTGGGGGAAATGAGCCCCCATGCCCTATACTCAAACACCAGAATGCAAAAAGACCAAAATGGCCAAACCTGCCATCGATGGCCGGTTAGCCACCACTGGTGGCCGACAACCCTTAGGGGTGGCCGACAACCATTAGGGGTGGCCGACACCTCTCCCTGGTGGCCGTCAAGCTTCCACTGCTCCTCCTTTGTGTTTTGCTGCTGTTTTGTGCTCTCAATTCTTGAGAAAGTGCAAGAAAAGTTCACTTTTAAGCTCAAATTGCCTCTGCGGAAGCTCTAAACCGTGTCTTCGATGCATGACGATTCATCGCTAATCAACATCAATGAGGTGTATCCTTTTTAAACTTGTTGCAACTCTTTCGAGAGGTAAACCGGAAGTTGCTATTCAATCCATTGTTGCATAGAATGTGCATTCATCTATTGTTGCATGGAATATGCATTTCTTCATTTTCACATAGAACATGCTTCCAATTATCGTGCATAGTATCGTGCATAGAGCATGCATTTGCTAATCTTTGCATAGAATATGCATTTTTATTCCAATTATGTTGCATAAAACTTGCATTTGTTAATCTTTGCATAGAATATGCATTTTTTTCTATTGATAGAACATGCATTTTGTACTGTTACATTTAATATGCATTCCGAAGTTGCATAGAACGTGCTCCGGTTCTCGTTGCATAGAATATGCTTCCGTCTTGTTTCTCACATGTTTTGCATGAAACATGTCTCTAACATTGTGTCATGGTTGTTCGTCTTGCATAGAACAAGCACTCTTGCTATATTATGCTTGTTGAGTTTCTTTCTTATACAGGCACGGTATTATATGTACGGTTCATTCAGAGGAGTTCCAGGTAAGATCATTCATGTCCTTCGATATACCCTGTTTTGGTTAACAGCATTTGGATGTGTTCCGATGTTTACCACCACTCCCTATTTTGGTTAAAAGCATTTGGACGTGTTCTGATGTTTACCACCACTCCCTGTTTTGGTTAAAAGCATTTGGACATGTTCTGATGTTTACCACCATATCCTGTTTTGGTTAACAGCATTTGGACGTGTTCCAATGTTACCACCACTCCCTGTTTTGGTTAAAAGCATTTGGACATGTTTTGATGTTTACCACCACTCCCTATTTTGGTTAAAAGCATTTGGACGCGTTCCGATGTTTACCACCACTCCCTGTTTTGGTTAAAAGCATTTGGACGCATTCCGATGTTTATCATCGCTCCCTTTGGTTAAGAACAGTCAGGTATGTCCCGATGTTCACACCATCCCTTCTCTCCTTCTGCGTGCAACACGTTAGGATCGTGTTTGACACATTGGGTGTGCCCGACGGTTGTGTTATTCTTTGCCTTTCCTCCGTGATGCGTAGTTAAGCTTGCACAATTTTCTTACATCCTTTACTTACTTCTGTTCATGTTTGAGTTTTTTATACCTTACTTCGGTTTGTTTTGACCGTAGCATTTCTTTGCATGACATTTGCATCTAGATGTTTCATTACAGCCTCATTGCATGATCATAAGTTATGTTTTTGCATCGTGCATATCATTTGCATCTTGCCCCAGAACTACGCTGGCTTGATTCTTTGCAAAGGGATACGTAGGTAGCCTGCGCGCACAATCGTTCTTTGTCTTGCTTGTTTGTTTTCCCAAGTCTTCGGCCTTGTGAAAAATGGGTTGTCTCTGGGCTTTGACATTCACTCTCGTCATTTAATGACTCTCGAGTTCTATCAAAGAGGGGCAACTGTAGACACCCCATTTTTACCGTCCTCAAGACTTAGACGTCATCATTTGCGCACGCGATGATTGTGCTTGTTTGTGTTTGTTTTGAGCACCCGAAGGTGGAATGCCCTGTCTTTTAGCCTTTGAATCTTGTTCTTTCTCTGCCTTGTTTTGGACCAAAACTTGGTGTCTGGACCTATTGGTGACCTGTCGGCCACCCCCCAAGGCTGTCGGCCATGGGTTGTGCTTGTTGGCCATGGATGTGGCCGGTCGGCCACCAGTGGTGGCCGACGACCGCCGGTCTCTTTTTCCAGATATTTATTGACATATGTGCCAGCTGTTGCACACTGAGCTGGATCTTCATACACGTGTATGGTAGGATGTATCTAAGCTCAAGGGGTGTGTTTCTATAAATAGGAGGTGGCTTCCCCTATTTTTGGAGGTTAGCATTTTTAGAAAAAAAATCTCTTTCTCTCTCTTGTTATTTTGCATACACTTGCCTAGTTTTTCTTAGCTTTTGCACATCAACCCTTAACCAAACACTCTCACCTTTGGGCTAAGATAACTTGGGACCTTGTTTGAGCTCTAGAAGGAGGTTTGAGATTGAATTTGTGGATGTTTTGTGCTGTGCTTCAAAGGTATAGAACTTACCTTGCCTAGACTTGTTTTCAATACTTGTTTTGCCATCTTTTTAAACTATTTTGGGGCTGGTTTTGGCATGTAAAAAGTTTTGCTTTTGAGACCTAAAAGTGGTGGTTTGAGCTCTTTTGAGTTAGGGGGTTGTTCACCCCTTTTGCTTTTTAGCTTGTTAAGCTTTTGTGCCATCTTTTCATCAGTTTGAAAACAAATTTTTTTGGGCCTTTTAACCACTGAATCTCAGAGGTTTTTCAGTGGTAAAAACCTTGTTTTGAAGTCCAAAATTGGAGGGGTTAGCCTCCCCTCCTTGTGTCTTGTTTGCATGCTTATTTAGCTTCATGAGTTAGCATGTTTTTCTAGCTTACCTTAGCTTTAGTCCAGCATGTTTTTGCCTCTGTTTTGACTTGTTTTGGCTCTATTTTGGGCTGGTTAATTCAGTTGAAGCTTGTATTGCATAGTTGTAGGGTTAATTCCTTCACTAGCTTAGTGTTTTAATGCTTTGATCACCATTGTTTTGAGTTGAAAGCATGCTTTAGTGTTGTTTTGCACTCTATTTCAGCACTTAAAATCTCTGCAACCTCCTTCTTTGCTTCACTCTTTTCTTTGCTTTTGAGAGTTGTTTCAAACTTGGGATCCTTTAAGCTTAAGATTGAGGTTATGCTTAATGGTTTAATCCTCTTCGAGGGTTCATTACCAACGAAATGATCTCTCTCATGCCTTAAATCATCCCTTGGTTGACACTTCTTTTTGTTAGAGGACACTCACCAATGGACTTAATCGATTAAAGAATGAATCGGTAATGTAAAATGAGTAAATAAAATGAACAAGTAAAAGAGGCAAGATAAGCATCTTTCGTGTTACATTGCATGTGTTCGAATCAGACGTTAATTCAAACGCAAGGAAAATGGGACATTTCATACTCAAAGTGATGAAATGTGCCACTTTCCTTGGTCACCATCACCCTTGATCATGCATGAGAGGGTGGTGGTCTTTTTAAGTCTTGTTTTGCACTCATTAAACTTGTACAAACTTAGTTCTTTGGACATCATGCGTGGAAATTGCTTGATTGGTGGTTTGAGAGCCAAAAGTTACACTCCTTTGAGCTTGTTTGATGATAGCGCGTGTAACAGTACACACAAACCTGTGAGAATACACTATTTTGCTCTATCTGCTCTTTGTTGCAGCAAAAAGAGGAGTTCATGTCATCAGTGGCCGACTGGCCACCACCAGTAGCCGACCGGCCACCATTGGTAGCCGACATGTCCCCTATCGGCCACCAATGAAAATTGCACAATGTGTTGGTAAGTTGAAGTGGAGGTGTTGTGGAAGTGGGCAGCCTTTTCAGTGATCAAATGTGCAAACAGAGGCTGTAACGGCAAGGCAGTGGCTTTTCTAAGTGGAGGAACCGAGCATGCATTCATCCCTCGCTTCCTGAGGCCATTTAATTGCTTTGTTTAGTTAATTAATGGTAGCTAATTAATTAGCTTAATTGCATTGTACTTAATTAGCATAGTATTTAGCTAATTACTTCGATTTGTAATATTTAATTAGCTTAGAATAGTTAGTTAAAACTGTTGTAATAATTAGTGTAGCTAGTTAGTTAGCTTATTCATTCGGACCCTCCTTCGCGAGGGCATAATGTTGTAATAAGTGTGCATGCGTGTGTGTATGTTTTCCAACCCCACATCTTTCTCCCTTTTATTTAATCACTTTTGATGGTTAGATTAGGGACATATTTCGATTAGCATACCTTATGCTTGCATGCTTGCATCCATTCATTTGTCTTGCATGCACCGAGGCTCGGCGCATCATTCGAATTGCATCGTTAATTCAATATCTTCTTTGAATACGTGTTTAATCGCATGTTGTTCAAATCGATCCATATGCCATATTAGTAGCCGAGCCTATTAATTGCATTGTTGCATGCATTGCATTAGGCATCTTGTAAAGTTAGGACCATGCATCTTTCTAACTAGTTTCTGTTTTGGCTTGGAGTACTCGGTGAGGCTTTATGCTTTAGCGTACTTGCATGAGTGTGATTGCCATGTTGTCATGTTTAGCATGCTTGCCATGAGGCTATGTGCTTAAATGTCTGTGGATGAAGGCTTTGTTGTTTGAATTGGAACAATTCAACGAATGTGTGTTTTAAGCCCACTTTGTTGAGTGGCAAAATCATGTTTTAAGCCCACTATGTTTTGGTGGAAAATCCACATCTTTAAACCCACTTGAGAGTGGCAAATTCAAATCATTTTCGCAAAACAAACATGACTTGAAATGTTCCAATTCTTGCGATTTAGTCTATACTTGCTTGTGTGCGTAACATAGTAATGTTAGCAAATAATCATAAAAAGAACGCATAAGGTTTATAAAATGACATATCATGGTTAGTAGAGGCCGATCTTTGATCGGGCGAGCGGGGGTGCTCAATTCATGACCTTCCCTCCTCGTACCCAAGTTCCCAAGCCGAGGCAACTTTGGTAATGACGAACACGTGGCCTTCGGCACGAGTCAGGGTTTCTTAAATTTCCCCAAAAATAAAATATTTAGGTGGCGACTCTGTATCTAGCAAAGCAGTCCAATTTTGGCATTATTTGATTTAAAATCGATTTTCTAAAAAGGTTTGCCGGATTTGGACTCTTTGGTGATTATCAATTTCAAATTGCACTTTGTGAGACTAGATTCAGAACTGTGGGAGTCCGAACTGTGAGGCCTTCTTTTCAAACCCTTTCCAAAAGGCAGGGCGTGGAAAACGGCGGGTCCACAACATCACACCTTGATCTTATTATGTTTTTACTATTATAGTCTTGGGTTTGTAAACAATGTGTACAAATTTCCTTTGGCTCTTATATTATTTTTTTTGTTAGGCATGTAAATGTATTAATGTGTTACGTGGTTAACTCTATAATTTTGCTCATGATTGGTGCAGCTTAATGGACTTCTCTTTATTATATGTTTCCGTTTATGGCCCCATTAGCATAAATATTTTGTATGTTTGCTTGAGGCCTTCGGTAATATACGGATTACTGGCTGGTTATGACCCAAACTTTTAGGTGCGGGTTCGAGTCATATAGACAGTGTGCTCTAAGCAACTCAAGTACAAACCGCAAGTGTTCCTCGTGTTCCTCCTCAGAGGGTGAGTAGACTAAGATGTCGCCGACGAAGATAACTACGAACCGATCCAAGAACTCATAAAAGACTTGATTCAACAAGTCCATAAACGAAGCTGGTATATTAGTTAGCCCAAAAAATATTACTAAGAACTCTTAGTGGTCATACCGTATACGGAATGCCATTTTTTGAATGTCTTCCTCCTTCACCTTTAACTGGTGATACCCCAATCTCAAATCGATCTTCAAAAAACAATGACACCCCTTCAACTGGTCAAACAAATCATCTATTTTCGACAATGGGTATTTGTTCTTAATAGTTACCCTGTTCAACTTACGGTAGTCAATGCACAACCGCAATGTGCCATTCTTCTTCTTTGCAAAGAGAGCTGGTGCTCCCCAAGGCAACGTACTAGGGAAAATGAAGCCCTTATCTAATAAATCCTGGAGCTGCACCTTTAACTCGCACAACTCGGTTGGCACAAACCTATATGGTGCCATAGAAATTGGAGCCATGCCTGGCGCCAAATCAATGGAAAACTTGATCTCTCTATGTAGTGGTAAATTGGTAAGATCCTCCGGAAAGACATCCGGTGTCACGACCCGAACTAGGGCTTATCGGAATCGCGACTGGCCAGCGCCTCGATTCGCACCCTAGGCCTACTACTATCTACTATCCAGTTTAGAGAACAAATAAATAAATCATCGCAAATACTTGGTGAGTTCGATGGTGTGATCCGTTTCGCCTAAAAAAATATACATCTTTAGGAGTTTCGTTTTTGACACACTCGAAGAGGATTATCAATTATTGTTCTGTTATAGGTCCGTGCCGGATGGCGAAGTATAGATAATATTTATTAAAATGGCATGGAGAAACTTATTAAATATGAGATGTGACCTCTGTTCATTGTCGGTGTCAAACAAAAGGCGAAAAGTTGGGTCGGGTCTTCACATCCGGATACTCTCGAACTACTCTCAGCAAGTTACCTCGAACTATACTACACTCATCAGCTACTGAGATGGCAAAAGGAAACTCAACTCTTCTTGACCCTAAAGGTCATACAACAGTGGAATAAAACTATCACACCAGTCATACAAAAAGTAAAAACACTCTTCTGATGGTGTACACACAGACACCCTTCTATGATGGCAAT
The DNA here is from genome assembly GCA_036172215.1 of Camellia granthamiana. Classification (NCBI taxonomy): domain Eukaryota; kingdom Viridiplantae; phylum Streptophyta; class Magnoliopsida; order Ericales; family Theaceae; genus Camellia; species Camellia granthamiana. The sequence goes on from CM069903.1 coordinate 128,721,201, forward strand.
CTATCAAAGCCTGAAAACAAGTCAACCAGTCTATACCCAGAATCACATCAAAAACATGCATATCAAGAACAACAAAATCAAAAGAGAGTTGACAATCTGTGACCTCAATCTCAGAGAAGCGGCATACTCGACCCTATGCCACTTTACCCCAAATAGATGTCTTAACGAACAGAGGAGACTCCAAGTGATCAAATTCTAACTCCAAAGCAGATGCAAAAGAAGATGAAATAAAGGAATGAGATGCACCCGTATCAATTAACACATTGGCTAAGGAAGTGAATAGCAAAAACGTATCAATCAACACATTGGCTAAGGAATTGAATAGCAAAAAGTTACCTCTTACAACAGGAGGTACCGACAACAGCTCTGGCATGGTAACAGCATATACACACCTCGGAGGCCTCTCATTGACTTGCTTACCCCTCAAAGCATAGGCCTGAAGAATTGACTTAGCTGAAGTGGCTCCCTGATTGGCCCTCAAGGCCTAAACAGACTGAGCTGGCTGATGGGTCTGTGTCTTCCTCGAACCAGACGCACTAGATATGCTACCTGACTAAGGGCAAAACCTCCTCAAATGCCCAGATTTCCCACAATAATAATAGGTAGGCGATTGCCCTCTCCCTTGGCCCTAACTCTAAGAACGAGTAGAAACTTATGTAGACTGTTGCTTTCCACCTCTCTGCAGGCAAGCTAGAGACTTGTGGCTCGACTGACCACACTTGAAGCATGTGAATCCACCTTGGTTACCCCTCTCTGAACCAGAACTCGGCACAGGAAAGGTGGATCTAGACTATAAAGCCTAGGACTATTGTGGGGTAGAACTTCTCTACCTTTTGTTGTCTCCCGCATCCCCCTGAGACTTATGTCCTCTCTGCTTAAACCCACTCATCCGTTCCTCATTTGTCTGAATTAGCACCTCCAAATGGATCGCCAATTTGATAAGGCATCTATAGTTTTAAATCATAGACCTGGTCACTTTGAAAAGGAGTTTGGTCCTCAATCTCTTCTCGAACTTGATACAATGGCACTCCTCCATCGCCATGAGTTTTGGTGCAAACTTCTAGAGGCTAGTGAAGACCACCTCAAACTTGGCCACTGGTGTGCTCAACTACTTGAGCTTCAAAAATTGCTCTCTCAATTTTTCACTCGCTATGGGTGGTAAAAACTTATCCTGGAAGACATTAACAAAGGCCTCCTAAGTCACCCCAATACGGCCCCTCACAAACTTCCACCATTGACCCTCATCATACCAAGGTCACCCTCAAACCATTGTCATTGATGCCAAGCATGTCGAACGTCTTTAGCATCTGCTCGAGCCACTTGTCAGCCTTTAGTGGCTCTTTTGGATTGCCCACAAACTCATCCAAATTTGATCAGAAGAACTCTCTCTTCCGAAAAGACAGCCCTGTATCTGTAACATGGGCATCGACTTGATTCTCAGCTCTGAGAATCTCCATGGATTCCTACAATGCTCTTGCCATTTCACGGTCTAAGGTGCCTATGGCTTGCTGGCCTGCTGGCTCGGCCACATTTTCCTAACCAACCCCCTCCTCTTGTGCTGAAATTTCATCCGAAATTGGCACTTCTTGCAGTCCAAGCCTACCACGCCTACCACCGCCACATCTGCATCTTAACATACTAATAAAGGTAACACAAAATTTAGCACATTCACAACGTGCCATAACTAATTCACACATGTCCTAATATAGTCGACAACACATAATTCACCCTACATAAGCACCGAATCACGTATTCACAAGTAAATTTCCTTTCTAGATAATAAATATTTCGTGACATTGCCAGAGTTCCTGTTATAATTAGTAGTGATCAAGTGCTCTTCTAACGGGACTTCTAGGAATTCGTAGACACAATCAATATCTTAGAAACTAAATTCTATACTCACTTAATCACATAAGTATGTTACCACATAGCATACTAGATATACGTCTATTACTGTGGGAGCCGAATAAGTCGAAGAGTTAAAAGGGATGTATTCCAGAAGTCAGAGACTGTTCGGCTCCGTGCTTATTAATTAAGATGCCGAATACATTGAGATCGCCGAATAGACGGGAGAGATGTATGTGGGAATAAACAAAAGGATAATAAGTAAAAAGTGGGCTCTGGACCCGAGGTCCAGAGAATGAGTATAAATACAAGAGCTTCAGATTTAGAAAGGTGTGTAAGAATCACTTCACTAAACTTAGTAAACAAGATTTCTTGAGTATAAGAATTGACTTGCCCGTCGGAGTGCTAACCCTAGCACCCCCGACCGGAGTGTTAGTCTTTGCAAGTGACTAGCTGAGGATCAAGAACGTCTCCCAGGATCTGAAGAGTATTTCCAGAATCACTTCCCCACAATTGGCGCCGTCTATGGGAATACTCGAGTACATCCATGGAAGGTGTGACTCAAGATCCTCCGATAGCCACCGACGCGATCACACAGAGAGTCGACCTCACTCCGGCAAATACGCTCGAGAAGGAAATCATCACTGCAAGGCGTGCCTTGAATGTCGATTCACCAACGGCTTCAGCACAGGAGACGATGCTCGCCATCATGGAATGAGCCAAACAGACCAAACGCAGTTTAGACAACATCATCACTGAGAACGAGCGCCTTCGCCGCGATCTGGCCTTGGAAATAACAAAGTCCAAACAAACAGCGCGCCAGGTTCCTGAGTGACCCCCAAGGGCAGGCGATCTATGGTCTCGGGCCCGACAGCAAAACACCGACGCTCGTTGTGCTTCAGCCGATTACTTTGAGGAGTTGACAAAAGACGAACGTCTCCAGCAGAGTGTTCCGCATGATAACATCCATATGATATACAGCCTGCCGAAAGCTTTGGCCGTACATGCAATCCAATCCCTCCCAGGCCCCCAGCAGCAACTCACGCCAGCAAAGCGACCCCGAGAATCGCCAAGCATCACCTTCGACAACTCTGATTTGATCGGCGTAACACTCCCTCACATCGATCCATTGGTTCTCGCGCTACACGTAAACCAGTTCACCGTCGAACGCGTTCTTATAGACCAGGACAGCACTTCGGAGGTTATGTATTATAAAACCTTCATCAAACTCGGGTTCAACGAATCGGACCTGACTCCGGCCCCCTATCCGCTGTTCGGCTTCAATGCCAATCCCGAATACCCACTGGGAAAGATCAGCCTGCCCGTTCGGGCGGGTTCCAGAACGGTGGATGTAGAATTCCTGGTCGTCCGGCTGCCATCGCCGTACAATCTCATCATGGGGCGATTGTGATTGCATCCCTTGCAGGCCGTCCCAAGCACCTACCATCAATTGTTACGTTTCCCAACGGAACACGACGTTGAGCAGATCCGGGGCTCCCAAAAATCGACACAGGCATGTTACCTCCTGGCCGCCAAAACGCCAAAAGAATTGCAGGTAAACTCCATTGAGGTACCCAATCGGGAAATCCTGGATGACGTCGGGCGGCAGCCAAGCGAAAAGGCCACAGAAGGTTTAGACCGAGTTGACATCGATGGAAGCCCAGAAAAGTTCTTCATGATCGGCACCTCTTTAAATCAAGCCGATAGACAGCAGCTGATCTCCTTTCTGCTCGCCAACCTCGACGTCTTTGCGTGGTCTCCGTACGAGATGCCGGGTATAGACCCATCAGTTTCACAACACCACCTGAACGTCGACCCCACATGTAAGCCGGTCATTCAGAAAGGCCGTCGGTCTGCCACAGAGCACACTGCTACCGTTATAAAAGAAGTCGACAGACTGCTTGACGCCGGGGCAATTAGAGAAGTCACCTACCCCACGTGGCTCTCCAACACAGTGGTTGTGAAGAAGAAAAATGGAACTTGGCGAGTGTGCGTTGACTTCACGGATCTGAACAAAGCTTTCCCCAAGGACTGCTTTCCCTTACCCAGAATCGACCAACTCGTCGATGCAACGGCGCGCCACCAACGCATGAGTTTCCTCGATGCTTACAGAGGCTACCATCAGATCGCCCTGCATCCAGATGACCAAGACAAAACTGCATTCCTCACCCCAAGAGGAACCTACTGCTACAAAGTTATGCCTTTTGGACTGAAGAATGCAGGGGCAACTTACCAAAGACTGGTCACCGCTATGTTCAAAGAACACCTCGGCCACACTATGGAAATCTACATCGACGATATGGTGGTCAAGTCCAAAGAAGAACAGGATCACATAGCCGATCTAGAGAAGACATTCGGCATCTTGCGCAAATACAGAATGAAACTGAACGCCTCCAAGTGCGCGTTTGGAATCGGCTCCGGCAAATTCCTGGGATATATCGTCAACCACCGTGGAATCGAAGCCAACCCGAGGCAAGTCACAGTGATCTTGGAACTCAGTTCCCGCCGATCAGTGAAAGAAGTCCAAAAGTTGATGGGGATGGCCGCTGCACTCAATAGATTCATCAGTCGATCAACAGACCGCTACAGACAATTCTTCCAGACGCTACATCAAGACAAAGCTTTTGAATGGTCGGCCGAGTGCGAAGCAGCTTTCACCGGGCTCAAGACTTACCTCCGGTCAGTACCTCTCTTGACAACACCCGCTGCCGGTGATCCCCTCATTCTGTATCTAGCAGTGTCCGATAGGGCCGTCAGCGCCGTACTATTAAAAGAAGAGGAAGGGCAGCAACGGCCAGTGTATTACGTGAGCAAGGCAATGGTCGATGCCGAGACACGTTATCTTCCTCTGGAAAAACTCATCCTAGCCTTGGTCATGGCAGCAAGAAAACTGATGCACTACTTCTAGGGACATAGCATTGGGGTGATAACAGATTATCCCCTCTGGTCAGTACTACGGAGTGTAGAAGCATCAGGACGTGTTTCAAAATGGGCTCTTAAACTCGGCCAATATGACATTCAGTTTTTACCCAAAACTGCAATCAAGGGACAGGTGCTGGCCGACTTTGTTGCCGAATTCACAGGCGGGCTTTCCGACCTTAAACCCGCCGACGTTCTTCCAAAGGCTGAAGTTCGATCAAAGCCGAACTGGAGAATTTATGTCGGGGATATTTGGCAGCTATACTGTGATGGATCGTCTAACCAACGGGGCTGCGGCGCAGGCGTGGTAATCATGTCTCCCGACGGCGCAGTAATAGAGCAGGCCGTCAAGCTTGGCTTCGAAGCATCAAATAACGAGGCCGAGTATGAAGCCCTCTTAGCCGGTCTACGAAATGCACATATTCTCGGCGCTCGGCGATTGCTAGTGTTTTGTGACTCAAAAATGGTAATCAACCAGCTAAAGGGGGAGTACGCCGCAAAAAACGACCGTATGGCGGCCTATATGAAAACGGCCAACTCTTTGCTAACGAAGTTTGACCATCACGAACTGAACCAAATAACACGTGATCAGAACACACACGCAGATGCTTTGGCATGCCTAGCCTCCGCCATCAATTCTGAGCTCAAACGGACCATTGAAGTAGGTTTCATCCCGGAGCCGAGTATTGGCCCTTCGGAGGAAGCCCACGTCAACGTTATAGAATCCGCATCAAGCTGGATGGACCCCATTGCCGGATTCCTCTCTTCTGAACAACTCCCAGAGGACAAAAAAGAAGCACACAAGCTGCGCAATAAGGCCTTGCGATACTATCTGGATCCACAAGGAAGGCTTTATAGAAAGTCCTTCTCCAGTCCCTATTTGGAATGCGTACACCTGGATAAAGTGGAGGAGCTTCTAACTGAGATACATGAGGGCAGTTGTGGTGCCCACTCTGGCGGACGCTCCGGGGCCCATCGAGCTATAACACAGGGGTATTATTGGCCGACAATGAGAGCCGACGCAGAAAATTATGTTAAAAAATGCGAACAATGCCAAAAGTTCTCCCCACTAACCCATTTGCCCGCCGAAGGGTTGAACTCTATCACCAGTCCCTGGCCGTTTGCTCAATGGGGACTTGATATCGTAGGACCGTTGCCAAGGGCCCCAGGAAACAAACGATTCTTAATCGCAGCAACAGATTACTTCACAAAATGGGTCGAAGCGGAGGCTTTAACACATATACGAGATGCCGACATAAAGCGCTTTGTATAGAGAAACATCATTACGCGATTCGGCATTCCAAGAGCTCTCATCTCAGACAATGGCACCCAGTTTGATTGTGGCGTATACCGAGAACTGTGCAGCAAATACGGTATCGTGCCTTACTTCTCTACGCCCGCGTACCCCCAGAGTAACGGTCAAGCCGAAGCCTCCAACAAAATCATTTTGGACGGCATCAAAAAGAGGCTGGAAAGAGCTAAAGGCAAATGGGTCGAAGAATTGCCGAGCGTATTGTGGGCGCATCGCACAACACCGAGGAGGTCCACCGGAAAAATGTCATTTGCTCTATGCTTCGGAACCCAAGCAATCTTACCCCTGGAAATCGGCCTCCCAACTTTGAAATCGCAAGCCTTTTACACGGGTCAAAATGACATGATGCTCGCCCTGGACCTGGATCTAATTGAGGAATGAAGAAACCGCGCCCTGGCCTCCATGGCACGATATCAGCAGCAGCTCGCTAAGTCGTACAATCAACGAGTTCAGTTGCGCCGTTACACTCCAGGAGAGCTGGTCCTGAAGAAAGTACTTCCAGCCGACCGAAGACCGGCCGACGGAAAGCTGGGTCCGAATTGGGACGGCCCCTATCAAGTAGACTCCATTGCAGGAACAGGGGCATATCGGCTCTCGGACATGTCAGGAAGAAGCCTGCCACGGCCTTGGAATTCAACGCATCTACGAAAATTTTACCAATGACCCGATTTGTGGGCTTGGTACTTGTACATATTCTGTTGAAATGCAAAAGTTTCTCGTTTTTATGCCTCAGCTCATACGCTTCTTAAGGGCCGAATAAGTCTCCGGATTCGGAGCGCCCTTTGGATGAATAACATCTAAGGGCCGAATAAGTCTCCGGATTCGGAGCGCCCTTTGGGTGAATGACATCTAAGGGCCGAATAAGTCTCTGGATTCGGAGCGCCCTTTGGATGAATAACATCTAAGGGCCGAATAAGTCTCTGGATTCGGAGCGCCCTTCGTGGATACCACGATTAGCCAAACAAGTCTCCGGATTCGGAGCGCCCTTTGGGTGAATGACATCTAAGGGCCGAATAAGTCTCCGGATTCGGAGCGCCCTTTAGATAAATAACATCTAAGGGCCGAATAAGTCTCCGGATTCGGAGCGCCCTTCGTGGATACCACGATTGGCCAAACAAGTCTCCGGATTCAGAGCGCCCTTTGGGTGAATGACATCTAAGGGCCAAATAACTCTCCGGACTCGGAGCGCCCTCTGGGTAAATAACATCTAAGGGCCGAATAAGTCTCCGGATTCGGAGCGCCATTCGTGTGGATCACGATTTAGCTGACCAACTATATGGTTCCTAATTGGAGCCGATCGACGCATATTCAAACGTTTACATCACGCCATACAAAAGCTGACAATAAATTGAGATAAGGCGTTTAATTACGCCCAAAACATTTCAAAAACTGCTAATAAAGAAATTCTATTTATTCAAAAGCCGCCAAACATTTCAAGCATTTGATAAAGTAATTCTATTTATTCACAACTAAGTCTGTTTCAACATTATGGCCCACTAAGTCGGCGTCTTCGTCGTCGCTTCTCTCAATTTCGAACTCGGGATACGGCAGGTAATGCCGATGATATAGGGGCGAAGCCGAATTTATGCCCACTTGCCCAAGAGCTTCCACGGTTCGAAGAGCCTTGATCCAGCCATGCTTGAAACCACGATTTTCGCATCGGCAGACTTCCTCAGCTAGGTCTGGTTTGGTCTTCTTGATCCCGGCCTTCTAGCCGTCCTGATATCCTCTTTCGTAACCCGAGGCCTCTCGCTTCGCTCTCTCCTCCATGCTTTTCGCTCGACCGGCCACCACCGACTCGGCCGCTCGAACACTCTTCAGCTCCCGAAGCTCACTCTCAGCCTTTTTCGCGCGAGCCTCCAGACTACGATTCCTTTCGTTGTTTTTCTCACTCTCACGTCGGGCTTCGCGCAGACGCATCCCGACTTCATAAGCGCTATACAGTCCCTTGACAGCCCCATGTATGCCATCCCGAAATACTTCGAAATCTCGACGCCCGACCATCGACTGTTAGACCTCCGGCAGAAAAATCTGCCGAGTGAACTCGACTGCCACATCTGGGTCTTTAATTATCAAATCCACCTCTGTCATTGGTCTATTCTTCACGAGAACCGCAAAACTCAACGGTCGTGGCGCCGCGTCAGGCTTAACTTGCGGTCGTGGGCACGGGGAATCTCCCCGTTGTCCGTCCTTTCGGGGTGATCTGCTTCGACGACTAGAGGGCGCTGTTTTTCCCGATCCATGGATGCTCTTTTTCCCGTGTGAATAGGCTCGCTTCTGCGTTTCATTTTGACCTCTAAACCCAGCAAACGTTGGCCCCTGCCAGATTTGGATCAAGCCTGAATGGAAGTGAGTCGAGTTGTCGGCATGAACTCGCCCATTTATTCTGGGGTACATGCAGCTCCCCCGAGGAAATGTCAGAGAGACTGAGCGCCAAACGTCAGGTGCCCCTCAGCCAGCCCACGACTCAGAGCCATCGGCTCATTCGGTTCCTCAGGCTCGCGCCCTGACTAAGGCAAGGGCAGATTCATTAATCTAGTCGGCTATATTTCAAGCACTATTGCCGGTTAACCTAAGATTGCTGGGGCAAGGGCAGCTTCATTAATCTAGCCGGCTATGTTTTCAAGCGATATCGCCGAGTAATTTATGCCTCAGCCAGCCCACGACTCAGAGCCATCGGCTCATTCGGTTCCTCAGGCTCGCGCCCTGACTAAGGCAAGGGCAGATTCATTAATCTAGTCGGCTATATTTCAAGCACTATTGCCGGTTAACCTAAGATCGCTGGGGCAAGGGCAGCTTCATTAATCTAGCCGGCTATGTTTTCAAGCGATATCGCCGAGTAATTTATGCCTCAGCCAGCCCACGACTCAGAGCCATCGGCTCATTCGGTTCCTCAGGCTCGCGCCCTGACTAAGGCAAGGGCAGATTCATTAATCTAGTCGGCTATATTTCAAGCGCTATTGCCGGTTAACCTAAGATCGCTGGGGCAAGGGCAGCTTCATTAATCTAGCCGGCCATGTTTTCAAGCGATATAGTCGGCTATATTTCAAGCGCTATTGCCGGTTAACCTAAGAAAGCTGGGACAAGGGCAGCTTCATTAATCTAGCCGGCTATGTTTTCAGGCGATATCGCCGAGTAATTTATGCCTCAGCCAACCCACGAGGGCAACTTCATTAACCTAGCCGGCTATGTTTCAAGCGATATCGCCGAGTAATTTATGCCTCAGCCAGCCCACGATTCAGAGCCATCGACTGATTCGGCTTCGCGAGCTCGTGCCCTGCCTAAGGCAAGGGCAGATTCCTTAATCTGATCGTCCGGGCTTAAAATTAAGTAATATCATTCTTCACCAGCAAAATTGAGCACAACTCATGACATTTTATATATGCAAAATAAATGAGCTACAAGCCCGGACAAAAATGTCTGACAAAACAATTGTAACAATACATCTGTGAAATCCTAATACATTTGTGAAATCCTAACAGTCAAATGCCCAGCTCAGCCTTCGGAATCAGTCTCCAACGGCTCGACATCCACTTGCTCATACGGCACTGGCATAGTCAGTGAAACTCCAGCTACAGCAAGGGCTTTGTGCCAGCCATGTTTGAACCCCCTGTTCTCGAACCGAGGGACTTGGTCCACATATTCGGCGAGCCCAGCATCTTTCCCGGCTTCGAATACTTTGGAAGCAGCCGCCTTCATTTCAGCCAACTCAGCCTCCAGGCTGGCAACCGCCTTCTGGGACAATCTCAGTGCCGCTTCGCTCGCGTCCGCCTTCTTCTCGGCGTCCGCTCGGGATTGATCCGCAATGCGGGCCTTCTCTAACTCGGCCTCGGCCCGAGAAGCTTCCTTGTTCGCTCTCAAAACTGCATCCTCGGCCCTCTTCCTCTGGCCCTCCACTTGCTTTCGTAAGCGGCCAATCTGTTTCACGGCGTCGAGATGCCGACGTCCCATATCGGCTATCCTTCCGACGGTCTGCAAAGGAAGAACCCAAAAACATAACCTCAACAGCACTCGGATAAAGTGAAGAAAAGTCAGAATACGTACCAAAAGTGCCGATTGCGTGGCTAATGCTGTCGCATTCAGATCTGGTTCAACCCGGAAAGCCTCCATATCAGACGGTAACGACACAGACGTAGCCACACCGAATGCGACTTCTGGATCTTTAAGCGCCGAAGCGTTAGAGGGAACCGGCATATCCTTTACCATTGGATGAATGACAAAAGGAACAACCTCATGAGATCCTTCCAATCGAGGACGCTTACCACCTTGTTCGTCTGAACCGGCCTTGAGGTCAGCAGAGCGTTTCTCTGCCTTCTCCCCAACGTTTTGGCCGACTTCCCCGGCCAACGGAGATTCGGCACTCCGACCTTTTTCCTTCTCCGATACAACCCCCAAGGACTCTGATTCGGCAATAGGGAGAGGGAGCCGAGATTCGGTGGCGGGCGGTATTTCAGACGAAAGGCCCTCCGCTCTTCGCCGTGCGGCTAGCCTCTCCTCATTCGCCTTTTTGGCAAGCTTTGTCAGACTCAATCCGGCCATACCCGCGGAGTCTATGACGGGAAAATCCTCTAAGCGTTGAAGAACGTCGGCAGAAGGAAGATCCCCTGGTCCCGATGTAAACAGAGGATCGGTGGAATCTGATACCTCAGAGTGGGTCTTGGATTGATCTGATTCGGCAATATCAGCTACCTCATTTCGCTCCGAATCGAACCCTTCAAAGCCTACCTGCCTCAAGTTTTTGAAGTCGGACAGAATAAGAGCGGTAAGGGAATCTTCGCCCTTCGGAATCGGTATGTTATCCACCGCCGAGAAGGTTGTGTATGTCGGCTCGTAACAAAGCAGAATGTGAGCCGCCCTCCCCTGTTTCTGAAGGCTTCGACGGCCGAAATACCTGAGAGCAACCCTAATATCTGAAAGAACGGCGTCGTGGGTTGAAGATAGTACTTTTTTCAAACCCCTCCCTGCACAAGACGAAGCCGTAAGATTTCAATGGAATAGGTTTTACAACAAAAGTGAACACATAACAAAAATAAGGAAATACTCGGCGACCTGGCTTGCCCCTCCGTCTGGGAATAGGGTCAACACGATCCTCCCCTTTGCCAAATTCCCAGTTACCCTGGACAACGACCATAACATCATCAACCCTTTTCCCAGAGCTGGAAAGCATAATGATTAGTTGATGATCGGTGTCCTTAGCTCTAAGGAAATAACGCCCTTGCTGACCGGAAGACTTAGCCAAGGCATAGCAGTGCCGGATAGTCGGAATGCCAAGGTTAATTCCAAGACGAAGATTCAACGCTACAATCCCCATTATAATTCTAAAGAAATTCACGTTAGGATGAGAAGGGATTAAATCCCAATGGCGAAGCACAGCCCTTAGGAATGGGTGTAGAGGGAAGCGGACTCCACCCTCTGCGATTGACAAGAGAGGAAAGACGATCGTGGTTTCGTCCTCCCTCTCCATGTCAAGAGTGCCGTCTGCCAAAAGTGACAGACGGACGTCATCAGGAATAGAAAAATGGCGTCTACCCTACAGTTGACACAGATGTGCCAAAGAATAAACTGGGAATAGTTCTCGAAGCAAAGAAGTGGATAACTTACAGAGGATGAAGAAGATATTGGAGGAGATAAAATTGCAAGGACGATCCAAAAGGCAACCCAGTGACCAGTATCACGGAATGCGAATCCGAAGGGACGCCAATCTTTAAAATCGCAATGAATAGGTATGTACGAAGAGGAAGGAAGTCGGTACGACAACCAAAAAAGGGGCGTACTTAGACGTGTGCTTCGTAGGCCCGACCGCCAAAATTTTGGTTCTGAGTATTCAAAATTCGGAACCAAGCACTCCAGCCAACATACGTTGGGAAAATGCTTGGGGGGCAATTGTGGGAGCCGAATAAGTCGAAGAGTTAGAAGGGATGTATTCCAGAAGTCAGAGACTGTTCGGCTCCGTGCTTATTAATTAAGATGCCAAATACATTGAGATCGCCGAATAGACGGGAGAGATGTATGTGGGAATAAACAAAAGGATAATAAGTAAAAAGTGGGCTCTGGACCCGAGGTCCAGAGAATGAGTATAAATACAAGAGCTTCAGATTTAGAAAGGTATGTAAGAATCACTTCACTAAACTTAGTAAACAAGCTTTCTTGAGTATAAGAACTGACTTGCCCATCGGAGTGCTAACCCCGGCACCCCCGACCGGAGTGTTAGTCTTTGCAGGTGACTAGCTGAGGATCAAGAACGTCTCCCAAGATCTGAAGAGTATTTCCAGAATCACTTCCCCACAATTACTTATCTAGCGAGACAAACCCAATGTAGTAATAACCACGTCCTACGAGCCCAAAGTATTCAAACCCAGTAAGCTTTGATACCAAGTTGTAATGATCCCAATTTATAACAATAGATAAATCCATAACCTATCAACAGATTTATGGATGCCCATCATATTCAATCATTCATTAAGACACTATTACCATAACATTTCCTCTTTCATTAATTCTTTTAACGTAGTATAAAGATGGCATCATATGCATTAATATATTCATTACCTTTAAGCTATGAATCTATAGCATGTAAAGGATATACATGTAACAAAAGAAGAAAAGAGAAGTTCTTACCCTAAGGGCTACATATTCCAAGACAATACTTGGTTACAACAAAAGTAGGTCCAGCCCAATACAAATAAAAAGCCCAAGACTTGTACAAAAGATATTTACAATACAAAAAATAAATGAGCCTTCAGCTCCAAGATCCTCCCTAGTTAGGTCCTTGGCAAAGGCATACCATCAGCACCTAAAAGTTGGTTTCCACAAATGGTGAGCTAAAGCCCAGTAGAGATTTATTTTAATATACTATATGATGCTTAAAAAGTCATATAGTGAATGCACATAAATGCCATTTATCAAAAACATTACATCTTTCTCTCTCAAAACAATGCAATGCCATGTTTATAAATCAATTCATAAACCGATACTTTTTAATCAAAAAACAGGGCAGTGAATACACAACTCTGAGAATCTCTAGGTATGTGTCTGGCAGTAGGCTATACACCAAATCCATTTTACTGGTACTAGCTGGAAAGATCAGCACCTAACCGTGCGGGTTTATGGACTTTCACCAAGGACACACAGGCTAACATAGATAAGGTATTCACCCCTTTTTCTCAAAATGATACTGCAGAGATCCCATTGTGACCGGCCCTAAGATTTGGGCGCTTTCTTCTGAACACCTAATAATGAAAGTTGGAATGCGCTATCTTACAAATTCCTCAGCAGGAGAGCCGGGTTCTTGCTTTAATCCTAACCATGGACTCGTTTTGGCCAAACTATTTTAGACCCTCTTAAAACCCTTTCAAAATGTTTTTTTGTGGATCCAAACATTTCTACAAAGTTTTAAGGCTCGCATTTTCAAAATTCAAGTGTTATATTTATTTTTTTAGTAAATTGAGTAAGGACAAAGTGAAAATGAGTGGAAGGAATGAGAATTTTCTTGAAAAAGTCCTGTTTTCCCCTTTAAAAAATTGTCTGGCCAAATGTTTTTTTTTTTTGGCTAAACAATTTTTTGTCTGGTTGGATGATTTTTTGTCTGGCTAGATGATTTTTTCAAGAAACGGAGCAATTTCGGGAAATTTGACTTTTTTTTGCAAGTTTCACACAAATAGCTTAGACATTTTGCCTGTGGGCTTCCTCTGCAAGTTTCTTAGATATTTTGTTTTAGCTCCAAGACTATAAATATCACCTCTCTACTTCATTTTAAAGGGTTACAAAAATTTTCAAAAGGCAAGAGACTTGATTAAGAGAACTACACACCTACTTATCTTAAACCTTCTTTTTCTTGATTATACTATCTAAACACCATTAAACCTTAACCTGGAGCTCCTTGATAAGGATTCCTGGACTTAATCAATAACTTTAAGGGTGCTAGGAAAAAGTTTGACAACAAGAAAACTTATCCTCTTCTTAAGACGTGAACTTTTTCACTTTCTCTCACTTTTTCTCTCTCTTTTCTGATTATGAAGCTTTGGATCTTACTGTTAGCTTGTTGTAATCATGTGATGAGTCCTCATGGATGTGGGGGGAACTAGGATATAGCCACCCATCCATTAAGTTTATTGTTCTATTTATTTTCTTGTGCTTTTGTATACTTTTCTTGCTTTCTAGTGCTATAATTTATTGTTGTTGTACATAGATGTATTAACTGAAACCTTGTAGATATAGAGGGAAGTAAAAAGTAGCCACCCATCCATAGTTTTGATTATGTAGTATACTTTCTTTCATTTTTGTACACTTTCTTATCACCTATCTCATCATTCAAACATGTTGGCTCATGTGCTTCAATCCATACTCAATTTTGATGAGTGGATGTGGTTGTTGCATGGAGCCACTTGCATGATTCTTGGGATTTGATGTTAGGGGCATTTGATGTTAGGAAAGTTGTTGGTTTTCATGCTTATTGATTTTTCTTGGAAGTAAAGTAAAAGATTTTGGGTCAAGGATATTGAAAACTCTCTTCTCAATCTTTTGTGAAGATGGAAAGGGATGGAAACATCCTTATTCCATGAATAGAAGAGGAGTCTTCAATAGTATTTGATGAATCTCTTACTTTAAAGGCAAAGCTTCCACCAGAAAATAGTAGAAATCTATTTTGTCCAATTAATAGCATGAATTTAGGTATTAACTTGCCCTTATTCACAAAGAGATTAATGTAGGTTTCCATTTACTTCTTGAGCTTGAATTTCTTCTTGCCTTAAATCGTTGTAAAATATCTATTGTATATAGTCATTTGTGTTGTTAATTGGGGGTTGAGGCCTCTCTACCTCTTCCTTGAGTGTCTCTATGAGAGAAAGAGATAGAAAGGATGAATGCCCATTAGAAGGTGTGTTATTGTTCTATTTTGGCTTTGTTGCACCCAAAACAGAGTTTCTCTTAGATTTTAATCCGGTCGGCCAAGAAACAATACGGCCAGCAAAACTTTCAACTAGCTAGCTAACCATTCTCTAGGCAGAACAAAGCAGAATAGTGCAACTTCTGAAGGGTGATCTCCTGGGTTCTTGAGGTTGCTATTTGTAATTTATTAGCTAGTATTTTGTTATGATTTGTTAGATTAGACTTTAATTCGGCAGAATCAATTCATTGTTGTAATAACTTCTACAACCCCAAGTCTTTTTCTTTTCTTATTCATTCAGTAGTTGTAATAATCCCCCATAAGTCTTTCTTTTCCATTCAATTGTTGTAATAATTTCCAACCCCACATCTTTCTATCATTTTTATTTATACGCTTACGTTTCTGTCGAGTAGCATCATGTTTTCTTTGTCATGTCTATGCTTTGTATCCATGTTTCATGCATTAAGATTCGACTAATTTGCATCTGTAGGTTTCATCAATTCTTATGTGCCTTTGTGCGCTAATCCATGCCCTGAGGTGATTCATGTACTGGATCTCTAGTTGCATTTTGTGTATGTATTGCATTAGCTATTTGTATATAGGATCATACATATGTGTAAATATATTACTTTGGTTCGCCCTGGATGAATATTGGGCGAGCATTTCCAACTTTAGCATCTATTGTGTGTTTGTTATTCTACTATGTTTTCGGCATTATACCATGTGGCTATGTGCTTAACTGATACATCTCTATGAATGCTAGTGGATGGAGGTTGTGTTACTCGAGTTCGAATGTTATTGATGACTATGTGTGTGAACTTACTTTGAGTTGTACAAAAAGAATTTTTTTCTTTTTTCAATACATAAAGTCAAAGCATAACCAAAATGAGCAGCACGATCTATACTTGATTGCTTCACATAGTAATTTCTAACATTATTTAATAAATTAGAATATGAGCATATAGTATTCATAAAACTCATATCATGGCTTAATAGAGGCTGATCTTTTGATCAGGTGAGCGGGGGTGCTCAATTCATGACCTTCCCTCTCATACCTAAGATTTCGAACCAAGGCATCTTTGGTTATAACGAACAGTGGCCTTTGGCATGAGTCACAAGTTTCCTAGTTTTCTCAAAAGATTATGTAGCGACTCTAAGAGCTGGTGATGCAGTCTATTTCTAGCATATTTTGCAATAAATGTATTTTTTTATAAAGTTGGAAGATCTGGACTCTTATTTTCTGTTTCGCACTACACTAGTGATATCAGATCAGAAATCGGGAGTTTGAACTGTCAAGCGCGCTTTGGTACCCCTGGGGCATCCTACAGTTTCTGGCAACTCTACTAAAAAACTAAGTGTGATGACCCCGACCTCCGTGTTATTTTTATATATTATTTAATGGGCATATTTTCATGATTATGTGCTTAATTGATGCTTATCTGTTTATTTGTAAATTATCTGTGAAAATACCGACTTAGAATTCGAAATTGAAAGCCCAAACAGATTTAGAAACCAAAATTGATTAATTTTATAGGCTAGTTAGAATTTCTAGAACCATATGGTAAGTATGATTAAAATTTGTTTCAGATCAAAATAATTAGAATAATTATTTATAATTGTTTAGATTTAAGCTCAATTGATTAGTCATAACCACACTTAATTAGTCTAACTCTAATCCTTCTATATATATGCACTAATCAAGCTTAATACCTCATTTCAACCACTCTTTGAGTTGAAAATTGAGAGAGAACAAGAGAGTTCAACATTGTAGAGAGAGAGAGAAGTGGAACTCAAGAGAATTAAGGATGGATTGTAGAGTTTAAGCTCAACTAAGGTCCAATTCAAGCTCTAGGTATGATTCTCACCTATAATTCATGAAGTTAATCCATGTAGGAAGATGAATTCACCAATTTGTAGGACCATTTGCATGTAATTGGAAGAATTGAGCATGAACCATCAAGAGCTTAGTGAGTTTGAGTGAATTGTATACATGCATGCTTAGTTCTTTATCTTTGAACTTGGTTTTCTTCAAAATTCATACATGCATGGGACTTACATAAGATATTTCTTGAGATTCTTCATGGTTTTGCACTCAACACTTCATATAAGCATGTTTTGTAAAGAAAAGAATTGAGTTTATTACATGCATGTCAAGAATTTGATGTTTTGACCTTTGTTTTGAAGAATTGAATGAGTATTTGAGGTCATGGCTTCTTAGTTTCCAAAGATTGTTGTTTTTTATAAAGTGTTTCTAAGCTTTTGAGACCAACCACGCAAGCTTTGAACTTGAAAGGCATGTTTTTGAACTTCAAACACAAATCTGGAAAACCCAAAATTCATCCAGTTCGCTCGAGCGAAAACTGAAGGCATCCAGTACTTTTACAGAAATTTGGCCACTGGCTCGAGTGAACCCACTTTTGTTCATCACTTGGCTCGAGCGACCATCGAGCGTAAAAATTGAGCATCCAATACTTTGCAGTCTTTACAGATGGCTCGGGCAACCTAGTGTGAGCTTGAGCGAACCCTCTGCATATTGTTGGACTGCTCGAAGCGAATACTCTATTTTCAGCAAATTTTTCCTAACACTTATAAGTACATGTTTGCATTCCTATGTCCATATAGGCATTCTTTTGCACTATTTGAACATCCTTAATTAAGGAATAAGCTAGAAAACACACGTAAGGATAACGAATTAAGATACGTTGCTTGTTTCAAACGTGTGCTTCAATGTGCTTTGGTGTTATGTGTTTGTGTAGGTGGACATCCGGGGCCTAGTACCCATCTAACCCACTGTGAGTAATGTCTTTATAAAGCTATGTTCAAAATGTATTTGGAAATGTTCAAGATTGGTATTTTGAATTCTATTTTGCTATTTATGAATGAATGTCCATTTTTGAAACGTTTTCGTTGCATCCTTTAGTGCGGCCCTTGCCTAGGGGAAACAATACCATGGCCATTGGCCCTCGCCCGGGGGAAACAATACCACGGCTCATTAGATTAATTGAAACATAGAGATCTCTGACATTAGGCCTTAAAAGTCAATGACCTATCCTGGTCCTATTGGATTGACCCTTGTGGTCCATTGGCTTCGGCACATTGTCTATTGAAATCCATTGGATGTACCACATAAATTGAATGATTGTTTATCATTATTGTAAGAAGGGATTGAAATGATTGAATTATATTGAATTGCTTATTGGCATGTATTGTTTCGATAATGGAAGATATGTTTATAATTTGTTGGACTTCATTCATATAACCTTTTATACTGATATTACTCACTGGGCTCTAGCTCACCCCCTCTCCCTTATATATATGTAGGTGAGCAAGCAGAACGTCAAGTTTAAGGCCGCCTCGATGTCTACCCTTTGAAGCCTTTTGGAATGTGCCTCCATGAAGAGGCGAGCTTGGACTCAAGAGGAGTCAAGCGTTATCACCCCAACTTTTGTTTTGCTTTTGTGCTTTTGTGAATTTTGCATCTTGGATGTATGTAGTTGGGTGAGAAGTCAGACTTTGAGATATTATATATAAGTTGTATAGAGTAGCACAGCTCCAATGCTATTACCAGCCGTAGCACAGCTGCCAATGTTAAGCCCTTAGAAGTCAATACAGTTACCACCATTACCAAAACGGCCAAAACCTTCGCCAATGCCGACCCAAAAAGGGACAACTTAACTCGAGCCCAGAAAAGAACTTACCATCCTCTCTATATGTCCCTAACTCAGGCCATGAAAGTCTTGGTAGAAAAAGGGTACTTCAAATCCCTTGACCCCTGACCTCTCCTTGATTTTCTTCCAACCAAACATGACCCTACCAAATACTGCCCCTTTCACAAACAGCATGGTCATGACACCGATCGTTGCTTTCGCCTTCGTCATGAGATTTAAGATTTCATCGACAACAAAACAATAGCTCCACCTCAAAAGTTCAATGTCACTAACAACCCATTTCCTCTCTATGATAGAGTACCGTTCCCTCCCAACCTCAACCTCATCCATACGCTACCATCAGCCTACAATCCCAATATATACATCACTCCGTCCCATCTACCCAAACCTGAGGTGTTCATTCTAGAGGGCACCAACTTCTGTATGATGGACGCACCTGAACCCTAATCCTCTAAAACCTCAAAATGTGAACTCAGAAAAGTCTAGTTCATTCTATCCCAAAAAACTCACTCAGAAAAGCCCAGTTCAGTTTAATTCAAGTTCAGTCAACTCAAAAAAATGCAGGTTAGTCAATCCATCCAAACCAATCTAGTTCAAATACACCAAGTGCGTCAATGGCCGAACTTACTATTTTTGAGATGTTGGAAATGATTGAAGACCTTTAGAGAATTGTAGTAGATTTAACCTGTCACGACCCAAACCTGCCCTATGGGTTTAGCATCGTAACCGGCCAGTAATTCTTGAACTACCCAAGGCCTCTGAACATGATAAACAAAATACAGGGGCTAGCAGAAGAAAATAATAAAATATAGTGCCCATAGAGCTATGCAGACATACATGGGACAAAAATTTTAAACTTTAATTACATAAACATGCCATCATATAAGCAACAGTCTTACGTCACTTCACTTATAGATAACCAAAATGAGACTTAGCCCAACATACAAATAAAACAAAAGAAAACTTAAACGAAATTCTGGATCACAAAACATCGACCACAAGAAGGTTTCAGAACCTCCACGGGAGGCACTGTGGTTGGCTAGACAAAACTGACCTCCAGGCAACAGCTTAGGCCTGGTCACGCCCCTGATCACCTACATACATAAATAACATAGTGAGCTAGAGCTAGTAAATAGCAACAGAGTAAAGGTTTTATGAATGATGTCCAAACAATTTCTGAAATCAGAATTCATAAGCATTTATATGTGGTACATCCATTAGCCATCATATCATCTTGATCCTGGGACCCATATGTATAGTCAGTACCAACGACCCCAAAGGTCCATATCTTGTGCACAAGTAGCCATGGTATTGTTTCCCCCAAGCAAGGGCCATATATAAACCACGGTATTGTTTTCCCCGGGTAAGGGCGATATATAAACCACAGTATTGTTTCTCCCAGGAAAGGGCCATATAATCATAAGCCACGGTATTGTTTCCCCTGGGCGAGGGCCATATAAACATATGCCACGGTATTGTGTCCCTCGGGTGAGGGCCATGTGAACTAAGGATGCCACAAATACATTTCTGAAAATTGGACATTCATTTATGATTCACAAAATAGCATTTCAGAAAACAAATCATATCATATCATTTCATCCAAAAATACTTATAGTCAGACATAGCTTCACAAAGTTGTTACTCCCAGATAGCTCCAATAACAGAAAAGTCAAAACAGTCAAATCAATGAGCGCGTGACCTACACAAACACATGACGGATACACATTAAAACACACGCTCGAAAAACACTTAACTTGTTTCTTTTCTATCTCGATGTGTTTCTACTCCTTATCTTCATCATTATGTCTTAATTAAGGTTTATGAATGCTTAAGGTGCAATGAGGATGCCAAAATATATGGTGTACCACTTAGTCAAATTTCTAAAAACAGGGTCTTCGCTCGAGCACAACTTTGGTCGTTCAAGCGGACTATAAAATTCTGTAAAATTTCTGGGAGCTGTCATTTTACACTCGAACACAACTTCTGGTTGCTCGAGCTAAGGTTAAAAAATAGGCGCAGTCACTTGAGCACAGGTTCCCTTGCTCGAACGGAGGCTAATGTCTACAAAAGTACTGTGAGCATGAATTTTACGCTCGAGCCAACTTTTGGTCACTCCAGCAAAAGTGCAAAACAAAGAGTGGTCGCTCGAGCGTAGCTTCTGTCGCTCGAGCGGTGATGCAGAATTCTGGAATTTCCAGATTGATGTTCAAGATGCAAAACTCAATTTCAAAGCTTTAAAACACATCCTTTGGGCTCAAAACTTGAGAAAACATGTCTAAACTCATAGAACTTCATGATTTGAAAGCCATTTCGCAAAATCAAGCCCAAAAGCTTTGCCAATTATACCAAAACCAAACTTGAAACCTTCAAAACATAACATGCATGTAGTAAATTGAATTCAAAGCCTCCAAATCATAATCAAATGAGATGTTTAGTTCAAAAACATGTTAAATTCTCAAACCCTAGGCTAAAAATAAACATGCACGTGGAAATTCTTGCAAAAACAACTTCAAAACTCATGATATGCACATGCATGCATGAATGGTTCCCAATTCCTATTCTTTAGCTCAATTCTCATGTTAATTCATCTCTTTCACTTGATTCCATGCATTAACCAACTAAATTACAAAACTAGAGGCTAGGATTCTTACCTAAAGTTCTAAATTCTTTAAGGTTTAGAGATAATCTGGAGCAGTTCTCCAAGTTCTAGCAAATTCTTTCCAAACCTCAAGCTTAATCTTAATTCTTCTAGTCTCTCACTCTCTCTCTCATGTTTTTCTCCTCAACGGATGATGAAATGAGAGTGTATCTATGGTTTCTAGAATCCTTTGGCCTTATATAGGCTCAATTAGTGGAGCTTAATTAACTTGAGTTAAAGATAACTAATTGGGATTATTTTATTCGAATTATCTGATTCTGCATCGAATTTCAATTAAACCTACCTTATTGTTCTAAAAATTCCAAATTACACATAAACCAAGTCAATTTCGTGATCAAATGCCAATAAGGCCTTCACTTTGCATATCGAATCGGAAGTACAAATAGATCTTTCTACAACAGACATATATAAATGCAAATACCACATAACACATGCAATTAACATAGAATTTCATCTTAATTACTTATTAGGCCTTCTTAAACAAAGATCATAAGCTAATCACAGGGCGGGGTTATTACAGTCTCCCTCCCTAAAGAGTTTGGTCCTCCAAACTCAAATTACCTTCGTTTTGGAAGAATATCGGGTCCAAAGGGAACAAATCAGGGTATCTCTTCATCATATCCTCTTCTGTTTCCCATGTTGCATATGTCCCTCCGTGATTTTGCCAATCCACTTTCACCAATGGAATTTCTTTGTTCCTCAATCTTTTGATTTGGTGATTCACAATTTGAATTGGCCTCTCTTCATATGTATAGTCATCCTTCAAAAGCACACGTGTTGGCCCAATAACATGGTGCGGATCCCGTAAACATTCTCGAAGCATCGAAACATGAAAATCATTATGCATGTTCTCCATAATCGGAGGTAAAGCCACTCGGTACGTCACAAAATTGATTTTCTCAATAATTTCAAATGGCCCAATGTATTGTGGTACCAACTTTCCTTTAATCCCAAATCGAGTTTACCCTTTTATTCGAGTCACTTTGATAAACACATGGTCACCGACTTCATATTCCCTCTATCTTCTCCGGACATCCGCATAACTCTTTTGGCGACTTTGGGCGGTTTTCAATCTTTATTGAGCCAATTTCACGTTTTCAGTCATTTCTTGCACAAGTTCTGGTCCTAACAAAGGTCTATCACCTACCTCGGCCCAACAGATCGGAGAACGACATTTCTTACCATACAAAGCTTTATAAGGAGCCATACCGATACTCGAATGATAACTGTTGTTGTACACAAATTCAACCAATAGCAAGTAGGTCTCCCAATTTCCTTGGAAATCTAACACACACATTCTGCGCGTATCTTCCAACGTTTGAAAGGTTCGTTTAGATTGGCTGTCAGTCTGTGGGTGATAAGCACTACTTAGTCTCAACTCAATTCCCAAAACTTGTTGTAGACTCAACCAGAACCTCGAAGTAAACTTGTGGTCTCTTTCAGATACAATTGATACTGGCACAACAAGTAATCTCACAATCTCATTTACATAAATGTTAGCCAATTTATCCACATTATAAAGATTTTTGACAGGTAAAAATGTGCGGATTTAGTCAAACGATCAACAATTACCCAGATAGAGTCCATACCTCTAGAAGAATGAGGTAAACCGATAATGAAATCCATCATAATATGCTCCCATTTCCAATTCGGTATTGGAAGCGGCTTGTAGACCCAACTTTCTTCGCGCACCCCCCTTTTAGAGAGGCGCGAATTGGTCCTCTATAGTTCGGACTCCTGTCACGATTTTGAATCTAATTTCAGAAAGTGCAATGTGAGAGTGATAAACACCAAAGAGTCCAATCCGGCAAATCATTTTGGAAAATCAGATTTCAAATCAAATAATGCCAAAACTGGACTGCCTTGCCAGATTACAAAGTCACCACCTAAATATTTTATTTTTGAGAAATTTAGGAAACCCTGACTCGTGCCAAAGGCGACGTGTCCGTCATCACCAAAGTTGCCTCGGCTCGGGAACTTGGGTACGAGAGGGGAAGGTCCTAAAATGAGCACCCTCTCTCACCCGATCAAAGGATCGGCCTCTACTAAGCATGATATGTTGTTTTATAAACCTCATGTGTTCTTATTCTGATTATTAGCTAACTTTACTATGTGACGCACACAAGCAAGTATAGACTAAGTCGCGAGAATTGGAACAAAACAACTCGTGTTTGTTTTCAAAAATGGTTTGAAGGTGCCACTCTCAAGTGGGCTTAAAACATGATGATTTGCCACTTCTCAAAGTGGGCTTAAAACTTACATTTGACGAATTGTTCCAATTCAAGCAACCAAGCCTTCACCAATAGGCATTCATGCAGTTAATCAAGCACATAGCCTCATGGCAAGCATGCGAAACATGGCAACACTCACACTCATGCAAGTATGCTAAAGCGTGAAAACTTACAGTGTACTCCGAGCCAAAACAAAAGCTAGTTAGAAATATGCATGATCCTAACTATGCTAGATACCTAATGCAACACATGCAGTATGCAACTAAATAGGCTCGGCTATCTAAGATGGCATATGAATGCAACAATTTGATACACGTATTCAAAGAGGTATTGAAATACGATGCAATTTGAATGATGCGCCGAGCCCGGTGCATGCAATACAAATGAATGATGCAAACATGCAAGCATAAGGTATGCTAATCAAAACGTGCCCTAATCTAACCATCGAAAGCGGTTAAGTAAAAAGGAGAAAGACGTGGGGTTGGAAGACTTGTACACACACACGCACGCTTATTACAACATTATGCCCTCGCGAAGGAGGGTCCGAAAAAATAAGCTAAGCTACACTAAGCTAAGCTAAATTATTACAAAACGAAACTAATTAACTATTCTAGCTAATTAATTATTACAATACAATTGAAACTAATTAACTAGTTACACAAACTAATTAAAACATTGAATGATTAATTACAACACATGTAATAATCAACTACAACTGGCTAATAAAGCAATGAATTGGCCTTGCGGGCGAGGGAGACATGCATGCTCGATTGCTTCCTCCCGAAAATCCATCGCCATGATCTCTGTTGCCTCTGTTTGCACTCGCCTTGATCTCTGAACATCGAACCAACATTCCAGACTGCTTCTGCCTCAAAACAGGAGCACTTTGCACAAAAATGGTCTGGTGGCCGGTCGGCCACAAGAAGTGGCTGCCGGCCACCTCAACTGGCCGGTCGGCTACTGCAAGTGGCCCGTCTGCCACCCATTTTTCCAGGCTTCTGGTTTTGCTGCAACAGAGAACAACAGAGGCACAGCAATGTATTTTCAAGGGAATGTGTGTACTGCCACCCTCCCTATCATTTCTCAAGCGCAAAGGAGTGTGGCACTTGGCTCTTAAGCCACCAATCAAGCATTTTCATGCATGATGGCCAAAGAGTCAAGCTTGTACAAGCTTAATGAATGCGCAAATAGACTCGAATGGGCCACCACCCTATCATGCATGATCAAGGGTGACGACGACCAAGAAATGTGACACGTTTTATCACTTTAAGTATGAAACGTCCCATATTTCTTGTGTTTTGATTAACGTCCAATCGAAACACATGCAATGCAACACAAATGCTTATCTTGCACAAGTTTTACTTTACTCGTTTTATTTACACATTTTACATTACCGATTAATTCTTTAACCGATTAAGTCCAATATGAGAGTCCTCTAAGTGGAGAGGGGTCAACCAAAGGATGGTTTAAGACATGAGAGAGCTCATGCCTTTGGCTAGGAGGAACCCTCAAAAGGGAGTTAAAGCCATTGAGCACAAGCTCTATCTCATGCTTAAACACAATCATAAGTTTAACCAATCCTCAAAACAAATAGAAAAATGAAGAAATGAGGGAGGTTGCAGATTTTTCAGTGCTAAAATGGCATGAAAAATAGTGCTACAACATGCAAGCAACACATGCACAACATGTTCAAAGCCGAAACATCAAAGCTAGTGAAGAGCACTACACTAGAGGCATGCAATATCAAGCTCAAATGATCAAACCAGCTCTGGACAGAGCTTAAACATACCAAATCAGTGGCTAAATCATGCTGGAATTGAAGCACAAAAAGCAAGAAAAACACGCTCATGTATTGGCTCACAAACAAGGCTCAAAGCACAACTCTCAAAATCAATGAAATAGTGAAATATGTAAGAGTGTGACAGAGATATAAGCACTGAAATCACATACTAAATGATGTTATATCATGCAATCATCTCAAGCAAAGCATGTTAGAGGCCTTAAATCACTAAGCTAGTGAAGCCATTTACACTACAACCATGCATAACAAGTCTCATATGACCAAAGAGGCTCAAAACAGAGCTAAATCATGGCAAATCAGTAGCCAAAACAAGCTGAGACCAAGTCTCAAAAGGGTAGAAAAACATGCTCACATGCTAGGCCATATACACATGCAAGCGAGACACAAGGAGGGGAGGCCACCCCTTCCTATTTTGGACCTCAAAACATACTTTTTGCCACTGAAATTCCCTTGGAATTCAGTGGTTAAAAGGCCAAAAAAGAGTTGTTTGAAAAGCTTTAAAAGATGGCTCAACACTTAGCAAACAAGCTACAAAAGAGGGTGGACCACCCCTAACTCCAAAAAGGCTTTAAACTACCATTTTTAACCCTTAATAACAGAGGTTTTTGTAGCTGAAAACTAGGCCAAAAATAGCATGCAGCGGTGGCCAAACAAGTGTGCAAAAATAAGCTTAAAAGGGGTTAAGCCTATACCTTTGAAGCACAGCAACAAACAACAACTTTCTGAGCCAAAACCAACTTTGAGAGCCCAAATAAGACCTCCAAGAACCTCAACTACAATGTAGTCTAATTTAGCTAAGGGGTTGTATGCAAAAATGTATAGAAAACTCACTTTCAAGCACTAAATAAGAAGAGAGAGAGGATTCTAGAGAGAGAGAGTGAAATTTTGCTCACAAAATTTCTGAACCCTCAAAAAGGAGGAAGGACCTCCCCTTATATGGAAATACAAGCCTAAGGCTTGTATTCATCCGTCCATACGATGGAGGATGGCTTCAGTAATCAATAGATGGCATATAAAATATCTGAAAAAGGAGAAAATTGGCCATCGGCCATTTCAGGTGGCCGGCCGGCCACCTCCCCTAGCCGACCAACCACATCAAGTGGCCGACAAGGAGGACAAGTGGCCGACAAGTGCCAAAAGTGGCTGACAAGGCCCTTCCCTTCTCCAGGCAAGAGGCACCAAGGTTTGGCCCCAAAACAAGGCCCAAAAAAAAAAACAGAGGGTTTAGAGGCTCAAAGACAAGGCACTCAGCCGAGAACTTCGGGCACTCAAAACGAGCACAAACATGCACGATCATCGAGTGCGCAAACGATGACGTCTTAGTCTTAAGGTTGGTCAAAAATGGGGTGTCTATAGTTGCCCCTCTTTGACAGAACTCGGAAGTCATGAAATGATGGGAGTGAATATCAAAGCCCAGAGACGACCCATTTTTGACAAGGCCGAAGACTTGGCCAAACAAGCAAGATAACAATATAGATGCGCCACAGGCTGGGGCAAAATGCAAATGACATGCACGATACAGAACATAACTTATGATCATGCAATGAGGGCTGTAATGAAACATCTAGATGCAAATGTTGTGTAAAGAAATGCTACAGCAAACTCGTACGTAAGCAAGTTAACACGAAACCAAACTACACCTCATGCAGAAAGGATGTAAGAAAATTATGCAATCTTAACTGCGCCTCACACAGGAAGGTAGAGAAACGTAACCGTCGGGCGCACCCAGGGCGGCAAACAAGATCCCAAGGCGTGGCACACACGAGGAGAGAAATGGAGCGAACCTAAGGACACACCCTAAGATTCCGAGCCACAGAGAACAATAATGATAGGTGAAACACATCCAACTATTATGCAATTGAACCAACAAGCGGTATGAGCATTGAAATTCGTCCAGATGCATTTAACCAAAGCACCCTAACGCGCCGCGCGTGAGAGGGAAAAGAGAGCGGTACAAACACCGGAATGTGGTATAAACATTAGAACACGTTCCAATGTTTCTAACCAAAGGGGTGGTATAAGCATCGGGCACACAACCCAACGCTTCTAACCAAAGGGGTGGTATAAGCATTGGGCACACAACCCAACATTTCTGACCAACGGGGATGGTATAAACATCAGGCACACAACCCGATACTTCTAACCGAAGGGGTGGTATAAACACCGGATGTACCCGAATGTTTCTAACCAAAGGGGATGGTATAAACATCAGGCACACAACCCAATGCTTCTAACCGAAGGAGTGGTATAAACACCGGGCGTACCCGAATGTTTCTAACCAAAGGGGATGGTATAAACATCAGGCACACAACCCAATGTTTCTAACCAAAGGAGTGGTATAAACACCGGGGCGTACCCGAATGTTTCTAACCAAAGGGGATGGTATAAACATCAGGCACACAACCCAATGCTTCTAACCGAAGGAGTGGTATAAACTCCGGGCGTACCCGAATGTTTCTAACCAAAGGAGTGGCATAAACACCGGGCGTACCCAAATGTTTCTAACCAAAGCAATGTGGTATAAACACCGGGCGTACTCGAATGTTTCTAACCAAAGCACAGGTGTGGTGTAAGCACCGGGCGTACCTAAATGCTTCTAACCAAAACAAGGTATTCAAAGGACAGGAGTGATCGTACCTAGAATTCCTCTGAATGAACCGTACATACAATATCATCTGCATAAGAAAGAAACTTAACAGGTACAATGCGATAGAAATGCATATTCTACGCAAGATCAACATCATACACTATGCTAAATACCAAATGCAGGTTCTATGCGAATGTGAGAAATGCATGTTCTATGCGAACATCGAGATGCGCATCCTATGCAAAGTGAAGAGCATATTCAATGTAATACAATGCAATATGCATATTCCATGCAAACCTGCGAGTGATGCCTATTCAATGCAATCATAAAAACAATGCCTATTCAATGCAGCAGTGGATCAAATAGCAACCTTTGATTTACCTCTCAGAAGAGTGGCAACAACCTAAAAAAAAAGAATACAATTCATTCGCGTGGAATATCACACTGAAGACATGGTCCGAGGCTTCCGCAGAGACCATTTACGCTTGAAAGTGCACTGTCCTTGTATTTTCTTGAGGGAGGAGGGCACGAAGCAACATAAAAGCATCCAAGGAGGACACTGGAGGTCCGCCGGCCACCCTGGGGAGCCACCAGCCACCCACCGGCCATAAAAAAAGGTCAAGGGCCACTCAAGTGGCCGGTCTGCCACAAAAACTGGTTGGCTGGCCAGTTCAGGGAAATCTGGGGCAGTTCGGCCTTTTACATAGAGAACTTTAAAAACACAACCCCAAAACACTTTTCCTCACACACACAGTGCCGAAAACTCTTCCTCTTTGTCTCTAGACCCTTTTTCCTCTTAGATCTGTGCTCCACACACGTTTCCCAATGCCCCTCACGAAGTTGATTCGCTAAAGCCTTTCAGTTTCCTCCGCTTTGAACCGATCAAAACTTGTTTTCGGAGCTTTTTCCTCCATTTTCACCATTTGAGGTTTGTTTCCCTCAAGTTTATCTTGAGTTTGGCGCCTTTTCTCGGGCTTTGACTTTTTTGACTTTTTCTCTTTCCGAGAGTTGACTTTTGTTGACCTTTGGCATTTTTCTCCCATTTTGCTCATTTTTGCCTACTTTTCACCTTCTTTTCAGATAGCCAACGATGTTCCACATGACAGGGGTTCTCCGAGGATGGAGAAGGAGCCCGAATACATTCTGTTGCCACCGAGAGTCCAGTCATTCGACCCAGCGACGTACCATCCCGAGGCACATGTACTACCACCTCGCACAGTCCGCCACTTTACTAGATTTGCACGGCACGTACTCGCAGACCTTTTGCTACGAGAGCCAGAGTCTCATCTGTAGCACAATGCCTCTGAGCTACACACTGCACTCTTATATTTTCTGCGATGCACTTTACATTTCTTGCATAGTTTGTACCTTTACACTGCACTTCGTCTGCTCATTCTGAACACATTCACACACTACATTTCTGCTCAATCTGAACACATTCTTACACTGCATTTTTGCTCATTCTGAACACGTTCATACACTGCATTTCTGCTCATCCACATAAGTTGACTCTCGTTTCACCTGCGGATATGGGTCAACCGCAGCTAGGGAGTGGTATATGGACCTCCCCGACGGTGTCCGGCAAATGATTGATGAGGCGGGGTTTGGCTTATTCTGCATAGGGCTCTCGTGTCTCATGCTGAGCAGGACCCTCTTAGGCGCATTGGTAAAGAGATGGTGGGACACCACCAACTCCTTCCATTTCTCTACCACCGGGGACATGACGATGACCCCGTATGACTTCGCCATGCTGACAGGCCTTGAGGTAAGAGACTAGCCGATCCCATATGATTCTGATATGGGTGAGTGGGAGGCTGCTTGGACCTATCTGCTAGGAGCACACCCGCCTATTTTCCGAGGAGGTTTGGTCCGATATACCTGGTTCTCAAACCACTTCAGAGGGACTGAGCCTGCGACGATCGAGGCTATAGAGCAGTACACCCGAGGCTTCTTGATGTTCCTCTTCGGCACTACATTGTTCGCCGACAGGGCGAACACAGTCGAGCTATACCTTCTGAGCGCTTTAGTGGACCTTTCTCAAGTTCGGCACTGTGACTGGGGCGGTGCCGGCCTCGCTACCCATTACTGCTATATGAGCTCGACCTCCCGCAGGAGCAGGAACAGAGTGGGCAGCTACTGGAGAGCCTGGGAGGTATGCTTTACTTTCAGCTTTACATTTTCTACCATGCTTTCTGCTTTGCACTTTTTGTACACTGCACACTGCACACACATAGTCTAATCTCTGCTCTGCACTTGTACTTTCTATACACCGTGCCACACTTTGTTTTCTACATTTTCTATACTCTGTACTCTTTGCATTCTACATTTTCTAGACATTGCACACATACTCTGCTTTTCGCATTATCTGTGTCCATTTGTATTCTCACTACTGCTGTCCCGTTTTCCACAACTATTGGTATTCGCCTATTTCCCGGCACTTGCTCCCGAGCTGGAGGTTGAGACGCCTCTTGAGGTACCCTACTCGCATCGATAAGACGATCAATGCCAACCGAGGCCCCGGGAGACCCTCCCATACCTTCGCCAGTATTTTGACACCGTGAGGACGGTAGAGGTAATTCAAAACTCACAGTTCTTCTTACTTTCAACTTCTATTCATTTTGCATATTCAATAGCGACTCATCAGTCTATGCACTTCGCTGTCTGTAGGTCACATGGCAGCCTTGGGCGGCGATACCAGATGGGACCATATTTCATTTTGTTGGAGCTTGGGGCGCCTCCCAATATCGACTTGTGCTCAAGGGACCCATAGGCCGAGCCTGGTTCCTTGGCGAGCGCTTCATGTGCCAGATACTAGGCTTGCCACTACAGTCAGTTCCCTTACTGCCCCCGCCTTCTATGCGCACTACAGAGAGTCTCTCCCCTCATGAGACTATTAACCTCACGCGGGGAGCAGATGCAGATCGGTTCATCAGGGAGGGGGACTACACGGCTTACCTCCAGACATACCTGATGCCTCCTTTGACAGGTGTTCGTGCTCCCACGGGGAGGGCAGCTGATATTGCTTCATCGAGCAGGGCTTGGACAGCAGATGCTCCTTTGACAAGCAGGGCTCAGGCAGCAGACGCTCCTTCGATGAGCAGGGCCCAGGCAGCAGATGCTCCTTCGACAAGCAGAGCTCGGGCACCGATGGGTGGAGCTAGAGAGATGCCTCCTACCAAGCAAAGCGTTGGATGGCCAGATCTTCCGACTGAACTGACAGGTTGGCGGTACTTCAGAGTGCCCTATCAGATTCCGCTTGAGCCCCGTTGCCTGGTCACAGATATGTTAGGACACCTGACTCACCGTCGGTAGGCATCACAACTTTCATTTATCACACAGATATTCATACATTCATTCATTGATTGATTATATTGCATTTGTAGCCCTCTATCGGATACGTCGAGGGTTTACTCGAGGTGTTGGCCTCCTTTGAGGGCATGATCCTGAGGATAGACACGATGCTTAGCTCCCATGGCATTCAGGTAATTTTCAGTTTTCTTGCACTTTGGGCATCATATTTCTGCTGATATACTGAAACTAACATTTCAACTGAACATTTCCCACATTGCACGGATACACTGCATGCATAGATCACATCTGACACATTGCATTCACATATTGTATCTGATTTCTGCATGTAATCACCCTGCACACTACACTTGCATCTGATACTCATACTATGGTTGATATATTCAAACTGCCTTTTCAGGTCACACCCTTATAGACAGGACCCTCAGAGCCTTCTCCAGTAGCAGAGAGAGAGACCCTAGCACACAGTCGAGGGAGACGTTGGGAGCTTGTCGTGCGTGATGACGATGACGAGTCCAGTGAGGACGAGGAGCCAGTGAGCCCGCAGTCAGAGTCCTCTGAGAGTGGAAGCAATGCTGAGGAGGGCTCCGAGGATGGGAGTGGAGGCAACCCTGGTTCAAGTTCCGGCTCAGATTCGAACAGCGGTGCAGATAGCGACAATTCTGAGTCCATTCAGCCGAGGAAGAGGACGAAGTGGGCCTCTCGATCTTGAGATGGGTGGCACCGATTCAGATTTTTTTTGCTTCGTTTTCTTTTTTGCTAGTAGTGTTAGCACATTGTACAGTCTTTGGCAGTTTTATTTTCTTAAAACTTGTACTCTCTGTAAAAACAAACCATGATTGGAATGAAAACAGTTTTTAGATTATAAAGTGTTGCATTTTATATTTTGAGCATCGCATTGCACTATTTTACACAAAAACGGGATTTGAGGGAAATTGAATATTGTACATTATCTTGGCAATTGCTTAGTCAGGTAGTGAACCAAGTAAAACATAACAAAACAAAACAACTTAACTCAAAGAACAACTAATGCAACAACTCCATAAACAAAACAACTCGATAAATGAAACAAATACAACTCGATAAACAAATTGCAACAACTCGATAAACAAATCAACAAAATTACTAAGCAAAAGAGCAGGACGCGTCTAGAGTAGAACAGAACACAGTTTTTAGCATTCTTAACACACAGAAAGGCCAAAAATATTCTGCTGAGGACAAAAAGGGGCTGTCAGCCACTTATAACCATTGTCAGCCACTAAAGTGGCCGATCGGCCAGAAAAAGTGGCCAGTCGGCTACCTGAACTAGCCGGTCGACCAGAAATTCTGAGAATCTCCAGATTGCTACCACCTGTCTTCCACTCAGCACCTTATCTTCACAAAAGCTCCAACTTCGTGGTTTCTTCATTCTTGCTCTATTTTTGCTCCAAATGGAACCATTCTTCACCGAAAAACTCTCCAATTGGATTGTAACTTTAGATGGTGCAGAAAAGCTGAATTTTCGAGGTTTCGGGATGAATGCACTATTCCCGTTGAGCCGTACTCCATTGTGTTTTCCGTTCCTCCACGCCACGGCCAGATGTTGGAATCCGATTACACATGTTTTTAGCTTTGGGGGACAAGAGATATGTCCCACTATCGAAGAATTCCAAGCTTTGATGGAATCCCGGTGCAACGAGGAAATCTTGCCCCAGCCTCATTTTGGCCACATCCAAGCTTTAGGAAGGATGTGTGGGCTCACTTTACACGATGCTCGATCCCTGGTTCACAACGGGGAGCTAGACATTCCAAGCTTGATTCATCGGTATTCTAATGTCGGCGACCGTCTTTGGCAAAGTTTTCGGCAGCATGCGCTTTGCTTGTGCATGTTGGCTCATTTTCTGCTTGCCCTTGGCTTCGGAGGGTCTAGCATTCGCTTGATAGAAGTTGCTCAAGGCTTGAAGGGGGCAAGAGCTGCATTGGCTTGACCCTAGCCGAGACTTTGATGGGCTTGGATGTTTTCCATCGCCGGGAGACGACTAGGTTCGCAAGTAGTCCACTACTCTTGCAGGTAATGTTTCCCACCCTTCTCACATATGTTTCTCACATCACTCGGCCCTCATGCTCTGTTTTTCTCTCAAAACCCTTTCTCACTTTTTCTCTCCACGTACACCTCTCTATTCTTTAATCTCTCTTATTTTTTTCATCCCTCCCCAGGTTTGGCTTATGGAGAAGTTGAAAGTAGTGGACGCTTGCCCTGCATATTCAACACGCGGCTACTTCTTCCATCAATGGCTAGTTGACTTCCCAAATGAGGGATGGTGGTGCCAAGGGATGTGCACCAAGTCTGCTGTTGACATTACTTGGCCTTGCCCCTAGTTTGATCTACCTGAGATGAGCTACAGCATGTCCCGGCAGCCTGGCATTCAGTTGATTGATTTGACACACTGTGTCTTCTACTTTCCATTCCGGTTCCGGCGTCAGTTCGGTCACGACCAGACTTGCCCGAAAGAGGGGATAGAGTACCCAGCTTCATTTCCAATCCGAGGCTCACAGCTAGCTCGGTATTCCACTGCATGGAGGACAAGAGAACTTCTGGCCCCCGCTCCCAATTTCAGTTGCGCCCTTTCTGGCTAATGCATAGCTTGGCTTGAAGATGAGGCACAAGCCGGGCCTACTTTGGCTTCTGAAGCTTCCACAAGCTCTGGGAGGGAACGCAAGAACACCTGACTTATCGATGTCCTAAGTTTATTACTTTAATCTGTACTTTCAAGTTTTCTTTTGAATGTAATAAAAAGTAACTTTAATTTGTATCAAGAGTCAGAGAACTCTGTGTTGAAATCAATGAAATTGAAGGTTGTGGGTACTGAAAATTTTCCTTTTGGTCCAAAAATAGTCTAAGTTGTAAAAAGATTAATTTGGACAAAATCAACTTTTATTAAAACTTTTCAAAACCATTTTCGGTAAGGATCACAACTGGACACACCCGAAATCTATCACTGAGATGTACAACCCCAATTCCAACAACTGGAAAGTTGCCCTTTGTTTGAATAGCACTACACTGGAGATCACAATCGAACTCTTGAATGCAGAAAAGACAAAGATGACCAAGACAATCACATGGACATAGTTGATTTGAAAGTGTTTATGGCTGGACTTCAGAATGAAGTTGCCTACATATCCCAAAGATGGGAATCAAGTCTTACGTAGATCGGTTCGGGTTCACTCGGGCTTTAACACTCTCCTTTTGCTCTCTAACTTTTGCCAAGGCCGCCCTTTCTGGGTTTTCAACCTTGCGAGCTTAGTTTTTCTTATTTCAAATTTTTTGTGCTCTAATTTTTGCCTAGGTCGCCCTTTCGGGTTTTCGGCCTAGCGAGCCTCTCAAGGGTAGTATTTCTTCAACTTGTCCATGTTGATAGGTTAAGAGAGCTTAAGGCCATAAGAATGACAGCTCCACCCGACCAAATTGATTTGATGATGTAAGGACCAATCCAATTGGGTCTGAACTTGCCCCTAGGGTCATGGATGGGAGCTCGGTTGTCTTTGAGCACCAAATCCCCTTCTTTCAGATTCCTGGACTTAACCTTCTTGTTGAAAGCCCTGGAAATCCTGTGTTGATAACCTTGGATGTGGTACAGTGCTTTCAGCCTTCTTTCATCGAACAGCATAAGTTCCTCAAACCTACTCTGCTGCCAATCTACTTCCGCTATTTGGCACTCAGCCATCACTCGCAGCAATGGGACCTCAACTTCGATCGACAGAACAGCCTCCTTCCCATAAACCAGAGAATACAGAGTTGCCCCAGTAGAAGTGCAAATCGATGTTCTGTAGCCCTAAAGAGCAAATGGCAGCTTATCTGGCCAGTCCCTGTAGGTTTCCACCACCTTCTGTAGAATGTGCTTGATGTTCTTGTTGGCGGCCTCAACTGCTCCGTTGGTTTGCAGCCTATATGTGGATGACTTATGAAAAACCACATTGTATTTCTCCAACAAGTCGATCACTTCCTTCTTGAAGTGGGAACCATTATGCGAGATGATCTCATTCGGGACCCCATAACATTAGATAATGTTATTCCTAATGAACTTAGCTACATGCAATGCTTTCAGCACTGCGTAGGATTGGGCCTCGACCCACTTTGTAAAGTAGTCTATCGCCACCTGGATGTATTCATGCCCGTTCGACTCCTTCGGAGTAACTGCCCTAATAACATCAATTTCCCAGACTGAAAATGGCCACGGTGAAGTCATGTTGTACAGCTTCGACGGCGGGATGTTCATGCGATTTGTATGGATCTGGCATTTGTGGCATCGCCGAACAAAACCAATACAATCCTCCTCCACGGTTAACCAGTAGTAACCCTATTTAAGGATCTTCCGAGCTAGCATTACTTCGCTCTGGTGCGATCCGCACTCTCCTCCATGGATGGCCTCCATCAGGCACTTCGACTCTTCAGCATCAACACACAATTTATGCATTTCCAGATGACCCCGCTTGTACAATTTACCCACGTAGATGATAAACTGAGCAGCCATTCGCCGAATTGCCCTCTTATCTTTGGCATTTGCCCCTAGTGGATAAGCCTCATTTTCCAAGAAGTTCCAGATGTCATGATACCAGGGGTTCTGATCTTGTACTTCATTTTTTGCAGCGATTAGCTCATAAACCGGCATATACCTCTGTTCAATAATGATTGGACGCATCCGGACTCCCAAGGGGATGTCTATCATGGAAGATAGAGTTGATAAAGCGTCCGTGAACCTGTTGCTCTCTCTTAACAAATGCGTAAAGGTTAGCTTTTCAAACCTGGGGATTAGAACGTCCAGGGTTTGATGATAGATTTTCATCCTTTCTTCTTTAACCTTCCAGTCTCCTTTCGCTTGAGACACAGCTAGGTTTGAGTCCCCAATGATGTCCAACCGTTTTGCCCCTAGTTCCAAGGCAGCTTCTAAGCCAGTGATACATGCCTCATACTCTGCTCGTTGTTTGATACCTTGAACCGGAGTTTGAAAGCTAAGGGTATGTGGAAATTGTCGGGTGCTATCAGCAGCACCCCTATCCCATACCCATACGTCAATGTGCGGTAGTGGAAAGTCGTCCTTCGGACTGGCTTTGTTCAGATCCCTGAAATCCACACACACCCGAATTCTGCCATCTTTCTTTGGTACTGGAACAATGTTGGCCAACCAAGTAGGATACTCAGATACTAACAAGAACCCTGGATCTATCTGCTTGGTGACCTCTTCCAAATTTTCAGAGCCCAGTCCGGGCGTATTCTCCAAAGCTTCTGCTTGACGGGTCGGGCCTCAGGGTCAAGAGGGATCCAGTGCTATACAATCTCAGAATCGATTCCAGGCATGTCTTTGTAGGACCACGCGAAAACATCTTTGAAATCTTTTAATAAAGCGACTAAGGGCTCACGTTCCTCCGAAGACAACGTGGACCCGATCTGGACCAGACGCGGATCCTTTTCAGTACCAACATTAATTTAAGTGATTTCATCAACCAAAGGTTTTACAAACCTCTCCTACTCTTGATCAATCAAATGTTTCAAAACCGGAGAAATTCCTTCCTCGTCGTTTTCATCAAAGTTTTGAAAGTCCTGATTAATGCCATATACTAAAGGCACAGAAAAGTACTCAAAAGCAACAGCAGTACCATTCTCGTTAGCAATTTCCAGTTCGTCTGATTCTTTGGTTACAACCAACTCAAAAGAAAATGACAAAGACGACCTAGACAACACAACGACATCCGGGTTATTAACCCCAGGAATACCGAACTCTGACTCAAAAGAACTAGAATCTGATTCCGACTCCACAGACTTTGTGGAGTTAGATTCTGGTTCACTACCTGACCCAGAACTACTAGACCAAAAGCCTTCCTCATATTGCCAGATGAGGGAGGGTGCGATAGATGCATCCAGAATGCTGGAAAAAGGGCCCACAGCCGATTGATCTCCAATCATGGAAACAGAGAAATCATCCACTGAGCACTCCGGTATGATCTAAGGATCTAAGAGGAGACAAGCCAGTGCTGCTCCCAGTTCAAGTTCTGTGCCATTGGACTCATCATCTTTGCACTGTTCAGCCACAGCTGGTGGGTCAGTCTACTCTTCGGCAACTTCATCCTCTGGCAACTGTAAGTCAAAAAAGATCTAAAAGCCGGGCAAATGTCGCTTCTCTGAATTCAGCCATGGCTCTAGAAAGCCGCAAAACGAGAAATCTTCCCCCTCCCAGACAAAGCGGCTGTTCAGGGTTCCTTGGATAGGTCTATGCACTAACTCATAGTGCTTCCCAACTTGTTTAGCCTTGGTTCTTCCAGCCATTTCCTTTCCTTTTCTTACCCAATCCTCTTTGGTAGGCATACAACCTAGACCAAAGGTATGAGGGTTGTGTGGCACTTCGGCCAATGCAGCGACGCCCTTCCGGCCACTCCTTCCTAATCCCATCCTGGGTATATGTTGAAACTTATTCATGAGGTAAACAGATTGCACATTGACATACAGTCCCTTATCAACAGCTAGAATATCCTGCACTACCCGAGCCTCAACCAAGGTGAACCCAGACAGGAAGACATCCTCCTCGCCGTGTGCAATTTCCAAGATCGATGTAGTAACCTCCGGCGGGTGGGTGTATGGAAGAGTTCCCAAAAACAATTGCTACCCCATTCCCATGGGGGTATTTCAGCATCTGATGTAAAGTGGAAGAGACAACTCTTACTTGGTGCAGCCACGGCCATCCAAGGAGTAAGTTGAAGGTGGCTGGAACATCTAGAACATGAAACTCGATGTCCTATTGGGCCGGGCCAACCTGAGTTCTGATCCGCACTGTCCCTATCACTTCCCGACTGGTATTGTCATAAGCCCGAATCACCTGGGCTGTTGGTACGAAATCTGCGGGCTTCAACCCGATAGCATAAGTCGTATGTGACGAACACACATTTATGGCAGATCCCGTATCAACTACGACAATTGGTACCCACTTTTCTTTGCACTCCACGGAGATGTATAACGGCTTATTGTGCTCAGAGCCCTCAGGCGGTAATTCTTTATCTGTGAAAGTTAAAGTCGGTGAAGTGCGACCCGGGAACACCAATCCCACTAACTGCTCGGGGGTTGTATCAATAGAGAGATTAGCCTTGTCCATTGCTGATAGGATGGCTTGTCTATGCACCCACGAGGCCATAAGCAATCCCCAGATGGAGATGTCTATTTGAATCTTTTTCAGCTGCTTCAGTACAACTTCCTCCTCCAACAGTTTGTCCTTCTACCTCTCAGCTTCCTTGTCTTTCCCTGATGCCTCCGGCTGGTCCAAGTGTGGGGGCTTAAAGTACTGCCCACTCCGAGTCATGTGGTCGACTTCTTCAGTATACCATGTATCATCCTGGAGATTTTGTCCCCAGTCCTCATCAGTATGGGCCAGACGCAAATCATCGTCTTCCCACCACATTCCCTCGGCAACTGACAAACAACTATCTGGTTCCGTTATAGTTGTTCCTGTGTTCACAACACATTCTATCCCGTAGGGGCCTTGGCTTTTCTAGCCCTCTGATCAATCTCGATCCTTTCTTGTTCGAATCGCTTCAGCACGGCCTCTTGTTCTTTGTTAGTTGTA
This sequence comes from Camellia granthamiana, assembly GCA_036172215.1. Taxonomy (NCBI): domain Eukaryota; kingdom Viridiplantae; phylum Streptophyta; class Magnoliopsida; order Ericales; family Theaceae; genus Camellia; species Camellia granthamiana. The sequence continues at coordinate 128,760,005 of CM069903.1, forward strand.
CAAATGCTGCTCAATTTCTAAGAAAAATTCTTCGTACTGGTGCTCTCCGGCAACTCCCCTTTGTCGTCAACCGTTCCAGTCATTACAGACATTCATGTTTCTGACTGTCCCTGTTTCGGCTAAGACCCCTCATCAATGTCTGGCTCATCACTAAGCCACCCTGTATTGTTTGTTGATCCATTCAGGTCAAACCAGTTGATGCTCACATCCCCCGGATCCTACTTATCAAAGAACTGCGGATTAGCAATGTCCTCCTCAAGCTGTACTAAATCATCCAGCCCCTGACTTGGCCCGTCCTCCCAAACTACATTCACCTCAGTTCCCATCGGCAATTCCACCATCAGCTTAGCCTGATCAGCTGTCGCAATAAAGCAGCAAGGGTTGTATTCTCCTTCCGTTAAGCTCGCAGAGCCCTCAGGCATGCCCTCTTCTATCATAGCCACCACCACAGGTTCAGGTTGGGATATAGATGTGCTTATCATGCATAAGTCTGTGCATTCTAGGATGAACAACGCCAGCTTAGGCAGGTGGGAGGGAGTGATGTATATGCTGGGGTCATATGGGACGGCCATTGTTTGGATCAGGTTTACTTGCCTGGGTGGAGGAGGGGGTTGGTTATGTGGTGGGAGGGAATTTATAGTGACATTTGGCTTCTCAGGAGGCGCTATCACTTTATTGTCAATGAGATCTTGAATCTCATGACGAAGTCTGAAGCATAAATCAGTATCATGCCCATGCTGCTGATGGAAGGCACAATACTTGGCTGGGTTGTGTGTAGAGGGAAGAGGATTTGGCAACGGGCATGGTTCTAGGGGCTTTAGATGCCCTTTTCTAATCAGGACCCTCAAGGCCGCAAACAGAGACATGTAAAGTGGGGTGAAAACCCTCTGGCCCCGAGGTGGGTACTTTGGGTACTTTGATGAAAACCCGACTTTCTTCGCGCGCCCCCCTTTCAGAGAGGCGCGAATTGGTCCTCTACAGTTCGGACTCCTGTCTCGGTTCTAAATCTAATCTCACAAAGTGCAATGTGAGACGGATAAACACCAAAGAGTCCAATCCGGCAAATCATTTTGGAAAATCAGATTTCGAATCAAATAATGCCAAAACTGGACTGCTTTTCCAGATTACAGAGTCGCCACCTAAATATTTTATTTTTGAGAAATTTAGGAAACCCGGACTCATGCCAAAGGCCACGTGTTCATCATCACCAAAGTTGCCACGGCTCAGGAACTTGGGTACGAGAGGGGAAGGTCCTGAAATGAGCACCCTCACTCGCCCGATCAAAGGATCGGCCTCTACTACGCATGATATGTTGTTTTATAAACCTCATGTGTTCTTATTCTGATTATTAGCTAACTTTACTATGTGACGCACACAAACAAGTATAGACTAAGTCGTGAGAATTGGAACAAAACAACTCGTGTTTGTTTTCAAAAATGGTTTGAAGGTACCACTCTCAAGTGGGCTAAAGCACAGATTTGCCACCCTCAAGTGGGCTTAAAACATGATGATTTGCCACTTCTCAAAGTGGGCTTAAAACTTACATTTGACGAATTATTCCAATTCAAGCAACCAAGCCTTCACCCATAGGCATTCATGCAGTTAATCAAGTAAGCACATAGCCTCATGGCAAGCATGCGAAACATGCAAACATGCAAGCATAAGGTATGCTAATCAAAACGTGCCCTAATCTAACCATCGAAAGCGGTTAAGTAAAAAGAAGAAAGACGTGGGGTTGGAAGACATGTACACACACACGCACGCTTATTACAACATTATGCCCTCGCGAAGGAGGGTCCGAAAAAATAAGCTAAGCTACACTAAGCTAAGCTAAATTATTACAAAACGAAACTAATTAACTATTCTAGCTAATTAATTATTACAATACAATTGAAACTAATTAACTAGTTACACAAACTAATTAAAACATTGAATGATTAATTACAACACATGTAATAATCAACTACAACTGGCTAATAAAGCAATGAATTGGCCTTGCGGGCGAGGGAGACATGCATGCTCGATTGCTTCCTCCCGAAAATCCATCGCCATGATCTCTGTTGCCTCTGTTTGCACTCACCTTGACCTCTGAACATCGAACCAACATTCCAGACTGCTTCTGCCTCAAAACAGGAGCACTTTGCACAAAAATGGTCTGGTGGCCGGTCGGCCACAAGAAGTGGCTGCCGGCCACCTCAACTGGCCGGTCGGCTACTGCAAGTGGCCCGTCTGCCACCCATTTTTCCAGGCTTCTGGTTTTGCTGCAACAGAGAACAACAGAGGCACAGCAATGTATTTTCAAGGGAATGTGTGTACTGCCACCCTCCCTATCATTTCTCAAGCGCAAAGGAGTGTGGCACTTGGCTCTTAAGCCACCAATCAAGCATTTTCATGCATGATGGCCAAAGAGTCAAGCTTGTACAAGCTTAATGAATGCACAAATAGACTCGAATGGGCCACCACCCTATCATGCATGATCAAGGGTGACGACGACCAAGAAATGTGACACGTTTCATCACTTTAAGTATGAAACGTCCCATATTTCTTGTGTTTTGATTAACGTCCAATCGAAACACATGCAATGCAACACAAATGCTTATCTTGCACAAGTTTTACTTTACTCATTTTATTTACACATTTTACATTACCGATTAATTCTTTAACCGATTAAGTCCAATATGAGAGTCCTCTAAGTGGAGAGGGGTCAACCAAAGGATGGTTTAAGACATGAGAGAGCTCATGCCTTTGGCTAGGAGGAACCCTCAAAAGAGAGTTAAAGCCATTGAGCACAAGCTCTATCTCAAGCTTAAACACAATCATAAGTTTAACCAATCCTCAAAACAAATGGAAAGATGAAGAAATGAGGGAGGTTGCAGATTTTTCAGTGCTAAAATGGCATGAAAAATAGTGCTACAACATGCAAGCAACACATGCACAACATGTTCAAAGCCAAAACATCAAAGCTAGTGAAGAGCACTACACTAGAGGCATGCAATATCAAGCTCAAATGATCAAACCAACTCTGGACAGAGCTTAAACATGCCGAATCAGTGGCTAAATCATGCTAGAATTGAAGCACAAAAAGCAAGAAAAACATGCTCATGTATTGGCTCACAAACAAGGCTCAAAGCACAACTCTCAAAATCAATGAAAGAGTGAAATATGTGAGAGTGTGACAGAGATATAAGCACTGAAATCACATGCTAAATGATGCTATATCATGCAATCATCTCAAGCAAAGCATGTTAGAGGCCTTAAATCACTAAGCTAGTGAAGCCATTTACACTACAACCATGCATAACAAGTCTCATATGACCAAGGAGCCTCAAAGTAGAGCTAAATCATGGCAAATTAGTAGCCAAAACAAGCTAAGACCAAGTCTCAAAAGGGTAGAAAAACATGCTCACATGCTAGGCCATATACACATGCAAGCAAGACACAAGGAGAGGAGGCCACCCCCTCCTATTTTGGACCTTAAAACATACTTTTTTCCACTAAAATTCCCCTAGAATTTAGTGGTTAAAAGGCCGAAAAAGAGTTGTTTGAAAAGCTTTAAAAGATGGCTCAACACTTAGCAAACAAGCTACAGAAGAGGGTTGACCACCCCTAACTCCAAAAAGGCTTTAAACTAGCATTTTTAACCCTTAATAACAGAGGTTTTTTTAGTTGAAAACTAGGCCAAAAACAGCATGCAAAGGTGGCCAAATAAGTGTGCAAAAATAAGCTTAAAAGGGGTTAAGCCTACACCTTTGAAGCACAGCAACAAACAGCAACTTTCTGAGCCAAAACCAACTTGGAGAGCCCAAATAAGACCTCCAAGAACCTCAACTACAAGGTAGTCTAATTTAGCTAAGGGGTTGTATGCAAAAATGTATAGAAAACTCACTTTCAAGCACTAAATAGGAAGAGAGAGAGGATTCTAGAGAGAGAGAGTGAAATTTTGCTCACAAAATTTCTGAACCCTCAAAAAGGGGGAGGGACCTCCCCTTATATAGAAATACAAGCTTAAGGCTTGTATTCATCCCTCCATACACGTGTATGGAGGATGACTTCAGTGATCAACAATTGGCACAGCTGGCATATAAAATATCTAAAAAATGAGAAAATTGGCCGTCGGCCATTTCAGGTGGCCGGCCGGCCACCTCCCCTAGCCAACCGACCACATCAAGTGGCCGACAAGAAGGACAAGTGGCCAACAAGTGCCAAAAGTGGCCGACAAGGCCCTTCCCTCCTCCAGGCAAGAGGCACCAAGGTTTGGCCCCAAAACAAGGCCCAAAAAAAAAAACAGAGGGTTTAGAGGCTCAAAGACAAGGCACTCAGCCGAGAACTTCGGGCACTCAAAACGAGCACAAACATACACGATTATTGAGTGCACAAACGATGACGTCTGAGTCTTAAGGTTGGTCAAAAATGGGGTGTCTACACGGCTGAAGTAATCTAGCGGGTCGTTGATGTTTGACTTTCACTTGTTAGCAATGTAAACATCTAGCTACAAAGTCAGCAATACACTTTTTCATGCCAGGCCACAAGAAGTTCTGTTTCAAATCTTTGTACATTTTCATGTTCCTTAGATGAATAACAAATTTGGAGTTATGAGCTTCGGTCATGATATACTTTCTCAATTCAAAACAATTCGATACAGAAATTCTTCCTTAAAATTTCAGAACATTGTCTTCAAACACAAATCCAAGCCTCAATTTTGAACCAGTCTCATCAACAATCTTTTTCATAAATTCATCTTGTAATTGTAATTGCTAGTTGTACAAAAATGGTAGCTAGAACTCCACCCTGTTCACGCAAAGCCACTTCAATTTCATTTATTTCCAGATGACACAACAATTCTTTCTGGCCAGTGAGCAAACATCACAAATTCCCAATTGACTTTCTACTCAATGCATCTGCAACGGTATTTACCTTTCTTGGATGATACAGAATTTGCAAGTTATAATCTTTTATCAACTCAAGCCATCGTCTCTGTCTCATGTTCAATTCCTTTTGAGTAAAGAAATATTTGAGACTTTTATGATCAGTGTACACTTCGTAAGTCACACCATACAGATAGTGTTGCCAAATTTTCAAAGCAAACACTACAGTTGCTAGTTTAAGGTTATGAGTTGGGTAGTTCTTTTCATGAGGTCGAAGTAAACGAGAAGCATAGGCAATCACTTTCCTATTTTGTATAAGCACACACCCCAGACCCTTTTATGAAGCATCACTATAATTCTGGAATCCATCTGTACCGTTAGGTAGAGTCAGAATTGGTGCAGTCACTAACCTGGTCTTCAACTCTTGGAAAGCAGATTCTCTTTGGTCATTCCAATCAATTGGCATATTTTTTTGTGTTAGCTGTGTCAAAGGCATAGCAAGTTTGGAGAACTCTTTCACAAATCTTCGGTAATAACCAGCAAGTCGTAGAAAGCTTCTAACTTCCAACACATGTGTTGGTCTTGGCCAATTTACAATAGCTTCAATTTTCTGCAATCAACCGATATGCCATTCTTGTTGATTACATGCCCCAAAAAAGTCACATTGTCAAGCCATAACTCACATTTGGAGAGTTTCGCATACAATTTCCTTTCTCTCAGAATCCGTAACGTGGTTTTCAAATGCTTTTCTTGATCTTCCCTGCTTTTGGAGTAAATCAAAATGTCATCAATAAATACAACAACAAATTCATCCAGATATGGTTTAAACACCTTATTCATTAGGTCCATGAAGGCGGCAGGTGCATTTGTCACTCCAAATGGCATTACTAGGAATTCATAATGTCCGTATCTAGTTCAAAATGCAGTTTTTCTCGACATCTTCTGTCTTAACCTTCAACTGATGGTACCTGGATCTAAGATCTATCTTTGAAAACACTTGGGCTCCTTGGAGTTGGTCAAACAAATCATTTATTTAGGGAAATGGATATTTATTCTTGACAGTTACTCTGTTCAATTCCTGATAATCTATACATAACCTCAAGGACCCATCTTTCTTTTTAACAAACAGAACTGGGGCACCCCAAGGTGAAGTACTCGGACGGATCAATTTCTTAGCTAACAGTTCTTGAAGTTGGACTTTCAATTCTTTCAGCTCTAAGGTTGACATTCTGTAAGGGGTTTTGGAAATAGGTTGTGTTCCAGGTACTACATCAATAGTAAACTCAATTTCCTTATCAATTAGATCCCTAGGCATTTCATTTGGAAAGACATCAAGAAACTCACAGACTACAGGAATAGCTTCCACATTAGGGCTATCAGAAGTCACATTTAAAATACGGCACAAATAACCCCTACATCCCTTCCTAAGCAATTTGGCAGCTTTCAAAGCATAAATCATACACAGAGGTGGAACTATTCCATTCCCAGCAAACACAAATTCAGTCAAGTCAGGTGGTCGAAAGGCTACAGATTTATTCACACAATCAATAGTTACACAGTACTTAGTCAACCAATCCATACCCAATATGCAATCAAAATGAGCAATGTCCAATGGTAACAAATCAACATATACTAACACATCCTCAATCATGATGTCACACGCAGGATATACATAGGCACATATCATAGTACCCCCAGAAGGTGTAGACACAGATGACAAATAATTCATAGGTTCTAGTGGTCTAGTCAATTTTCGAGAAAAAGCATGTGACATGAATGAATGTGTAGAAGAACCAAAATCTATCAGCACATATGCATTTTGAGCACAAATAGGGAGTATACCTGACACCACAGATTCAGTGTTCTGGACGTTGCTAGGAACAAGTACAAATACCCGACCTTGTCTTAAAGTTTCTTTCCCAATATTGGTTCTCGCATTTGATCTTGGTGCAAAAACAGATCCGATCGAACTTGCCGCAGGACGGTTGGCATTTTCAGTTATGAGTGGGCAATCTTTCATCATGTGGCCAACCTTGCCACACCGGAAGCAAGCACAAGAGGCACGATAACAAACACCCTTATGTTTTATTCTACATTCTTAACAAACAGGTGTAGATCCACTATTCTAACTTGAGCTGCTAGTAGATCCCATGTTTTGCTTCTTATTCACAACAAATGAACGGCCCTTTTAGAACTTGTACCCAAATCTTTTGCCTTTCCATTCAGTCATTGGAGCTTTCATTTGTTTCATTGCAACCAAATTGGATTCAGGCATTAAAGCTCTATGAAGCACATCAACGTATTAGGTAGTTTCAATACACCGACTCGATCAAACACATCTAGATACAGCCCTCCTTCAAATTGTCAAACTTTCTTATAATCTGTATCTACCATGTGTAGGGAAAAACGGGCTAGTTCAGTGAACTTGGCCTCATACTCGGCCACTGACATATTGCCATGCTTGAGTTCTTAGCATTCGGACACCTTTCGATCTCGGAAACACTGAGGAAAGTATTTCTCATAAAATATCTCCTTAAATTGATTCCAGGTTAAAGCCCCATTACTGTCTCAGATAAGCATCTACCAACGTCAGGCTTCATCCTTCAAAGTATAAGTTGCCAGCAATATTTTTTAAGTTTCGGAGCACGGAAACACCTTAAATAATTTCTCAACTTCTAACATCCACGTTTTAGCCTTTAAAGGTTCAATTCCACCTAAGAAAGTCGGTGTCTTCATCTTATTGAATTTCTGAGTCAAGCTAATGATGTCATTATTTATCGATTTTGCTTGGACTGAAGGGGGAGGAAGACGTAAAGGTTGTTGTCTTTGTTATTGCATCATTGCTTCTTTCAAAGCTTCAAGCATTCGCTCCATTTGGTTCATTCTAGCCTCGGAGGATTCAGCTGTACCATCACTTCTTGGATTTTCCATTTGCTATAGGCAAACAGAGCACTAATAAACACAAGAATAATCTTTTCATAGTCTTCAATTTTAGTTCATTTCATTTCGGCGTCAATGTGTATTGGTTTAGATACATTCACATGATGTCACACACTCGCACATGCAGATGTAATGTTCCTACTTCTTTTCTAGGATATCTTATAGCTCATATGGACTCGTGTGTGCGGTATAACTCCTGCTCTGATACCACTCTATCACGACCCAACCTCGCCCTCAGCATCGTAATCGGCCAATAATCCTCAGATTACCCAAGGCCTCTGAACATGATAAACAAAATACAAGGGCTAGCAGAAGCAAATAATAAAATATGGTGTCCATAGAGCTGTGCAGACATACATAGGACAAAAATATTTTAAACTTTAATTATATAAACGTGCCATCATAAAAAAAACAGTCTTACGTCACTTCATGTGGAGACCCTAATTTTTGTAATTACCATTAAATCCCCAACCTTAAGCTTATTTCAATAAAGCCCTTGAATTTTCGCTTAATTGCTTTTTAAACCCTAGAATCGGGAAGCATCGCGGATTATTCGAGTAAACCCTAGTTGATTTTGGTAGATTAATAATCACCTTTAAAACCCTAGTACTAATTATTAAACCCTATAATTATAGATTAATTACTTTAAAATCTTAATTCCTGATAACACCATTTTTGCTCGATTTCTCACATTCCTTTGCGCTTTAATTTAACGAGACCCAAATTTATTATTTTAATTTCTAATGTTAGTATATTAATAATAAATATCAAGGTTTCATAAATTTAGACTTGGTCGCTATATACTTCTATTTTATTTCATTTCAAACCTTAATTGTAATATTTTATTAATTAATGTACTTGTGCCTATTATTTTATGTTTATAAATACAAATATCTCTTGTATATAGATATTTCCTGGAGCTCAAGTAGCTTTCCATGTGATGATGGATGAAAGCGCTTTCATGGCACTTTGACTAATTTGCACTTAGGGAACTTAGTCCCTAAGAAACCTCCTAATCCTTTCTCTATATATATGCACATTTCTCCCCCTCATTTTACACAACTTTCAGCCATGCACTAGAGGAGTGAGAGAGTGTGATCTTGGAAGAGAGAGAGAGAGAGAGAGAGAGAGAGAGAGAGAAGAGAAGAAGAAAAATAAGAATTGTGTTGAGTCTTGTACAACAAAGGTAAACCTGCATCACTTCTTCTCTCAAGTTCTTTTACCACTTGTTTTTCCCCTCCTAATACATGCTATTTGTATATATATGTTGTAGTCTGGGCCTACACTATTGTATAAATATGTATTAATAAAAAAAAATGGTGTGCTTCTCTTTCTTTCCTAAATTTCCAGCAACAATTCTTTTCCCTCTCTTGAATTTATTTTCAAATCAAAACTCCATGAACTCAAAATATTTTTTTATGGGGTAATATTTGGTATGTATAGAGTATGTGATAATTTTGGTAGGACATAAGGAAGTATTTTTATGACCTAAACAATTTTTCTAAGTTTGTTACTCACATAACTAGAAAAACAGTCAACTTTCTCTATTTTTAGAAAATTCCAGAAAAATAATCTTGAGTCCACTTTTATGTCAAAATATTAATCTTGGTGTTATATTTCAACCAAAATTTGTCTGAACTCAGGAGAGTGAGGGGTTTGAGAGAAAAACTAATTTGCATAACAGTCACCGAATCTAGATAGATCTTGGTAATTCTGAATTATCTTAAAATCTAAAATACCCATCCTACTTTCGTAAATTGAGTTTGAAACTAGACTTATTTATCTACAAACTCACATGAGGTCAGGTACTTAGGGCCAATAAAAGTATTTTTTTCATAATTATTTTCAAACTGGTTCAAATCTGAAAATCTAAAAATTTGTGTTAATATGCTCTTATTCGGTTTGCAACTCTTATATTCTATATTTCTTGAATGTTTTAGTCTTGATATGTAATCTATGATAAATTTTGAATTTTCTTTACCATGAATAAATTACTTGTTGTTTAGTTTGGATTCGTAATTATATTGATCATGATTTGCTATAATTGAGAACATAATGCACTTAATAAAGGGGAAATCAAATGGGATGGTAATGGGTTGCGATCATTGTAGTAAATTTTATGAGATAATGAATGATGGATTCAAGAGTATGATATAGTGGAATGTGTTCCATCTTGGTGAAGTCTTGCGCAAGTGTGTTTTCGAACCCTAACATGGCACGAGAGGTATTCTAGTTGCTTAACGAAAATGGGAGGCATAATGGTGGCAGTGAGGGTCTCACATAGGGAGAGTATCCTTGGAAGCCCGTTCCCTTAGGGTAGACTGTGATGTCACCACTCGAGCATGTAAGCTAGGTGCGTGGGCATCATTGGTAATTGTGCGGTGAGGGATGCATTAGTGGTATACGGTAAGCGACGCATTGGTATTGTATTAACCAAGGGGGAGTCAGAATTGCTCGTGGCCAGTGTTAGTGGTTGGGTAGAAACGGCATTCTGCGGGGAGTTGCCTAGAACTAACTTAATTGACTGTTATTCATGAGAACTGAAATTTATTATAAGCTTTGCTTAATTCTTGTTTTTATTGTATGTTATGATCATGTCGTTAGTATTTTCAGTGGGAATATACAGTGATTCAACATTAATCAGATGCTCAAATGTTCAAAAGGTTGTCGAAGTTTTGATTAGGGGCTTTCTTTTCTTTTTGCTAAGTTGTCGTAGCACCATAGCTTCTGAAAGGTCTGATATCCCCCACGTTTTATGGACTCGCATTGATAGACTTTGCAAAAATACAGATATGGTTTAAGGTCCGCCAATGTTAGTTTCTCTTCTACCAATGGTTAGAAGAAGAAAGGTTAGACCGTCGTAGTCAGTTCAAAGCACCTCTCAGTCACCTCTCAGATCATCCCCACTTAGTTCCCCAGTTGCTAAGTCACCAAATTCCATGATAGCACAAAACATAATATACATAGCGGACATACTTATGTCCCTTCAGCAAACTATGGAAGCTCTTAACCACGCAGTTGCAACCCAAGCTAAAACCATTATTGTAGCATCCATCTAGGGTCTCCACTACTCATCCACCTCTAGTAAACCATCCAGTTCTAGATCCACATCTGCCAATTAAGGACCTTCAGGGTCCTAACCTACAACAAGATCTCAGGGTTGTAGTACAGCGAGTTAGAAAGGTTCCGGTGTAGCCAGTAGGAGGACTTTTCCCCTTTAATCTTAATGAATTTGACCTAGCCATGTTCAAAATACCCAAACTCAAGAAGCTATTTAAAAGGTAACAGGGAATCAACTCCATTCCAAACATTGAGGATGGATACGTAGATACTACTATGAGGTTGCCAGAGTGGTTCAAAATGCCGCACATAGACAGATTTGATAAGGTCTTTGACCCTATAGTTCACATCCGTCTTTTCTCAAACATCTTGAAACCCATGGGCTTGACTCAGGCTCAAAAGGTTTCCTTCTTCATAAGAACCATGTCAGGAGTAGCTACTACTTAACACGCCAAGTTAGACGATTTGATCACAACAAGCCTTTGTATGTGGCTATGGAGTGTAAAAAGAAATGTATCCCTATAGTTCTAGTTGATACTGGGTTTGCCTTCAATGTTTGTCCAGCCAGGACTACTTATGTGATTGGGTTGAAACCGGCTGACTTCATGCCAACAAGCTAAGTTGTCCGAATATATGACAATACTAGCAAAGATGTTATAGGGACTTTCAAAGTCAAAATATTAGTTGGTCACTCTGAGCGGGAGGTAGAATTCCATGTCATGGACGTCCCGACAACTTTCAACCTATTGTTGGGCAAGCCTTGGTTGCATTAGATGAGAGCATTTTCTTCAACTGTATACCATTTGGTGAAGTACCCACACATTGGAGGGATTGCCACAACTTTTGGTAATTCTACGAATCATTCTCCAGAAGTCACAACATTGTTGTTAAAGATACAACATGGAGAAGATGATATATTCCTCTTGGATTTTACTTTGGTAGAAGCATAACTGGTGTAGACAATCATAGTAGAAGAGGAGGGCAAATATGTGAGTGTTCAATCAATATGCATGATGAGCAAGCAGGGACACATTGCAAGATCCAGATTGGGAAGGAGTGGCAGACAATGCCTTATAGAAGTGACCAAAATAATCCACAATCTTTATGCATTTGGGTTAGGTTATGAGCCTACAATAGAATAATGAAAGAGGAAAGGAAAGGATATGAAAAAGAGAATCAATGCGAAGAAGACTGAAAAGCAACATGACTTGACATTCAAGCCAATCAGTGGAACTTTGAACGGACGCATTGTCTGCCAAAGGGAGGACTTCCCTTTCTGCAATTTTATTAAGCCATGGATTCATCAAGTGACAAAGAAGAGGTTTCCTGGGCTTGAGATCTTTTTCAGTTATCAGCTTTTTGATAGTGGTGAAAAATGGATGGATCCCAATATCGATCTTGATCAAGGTAGAGATTGCAACTTAGAGGATAACATGAAAGAAGTCCTAGGTCTGACATTGGCTGACTTTCTAGTAGATTTTGATGCTAGCGCTGAACCGGTAAAGTTAGGGGATAACATGACCATTTTTATGATCAGGAAAGGACCACCTGTTGATGGCACCGATTTTATTCTAGATGCTGTGAATGGCACGTACTTAAACTGGTAGTACAAGAAGGGTTTCATTTCGAGTTTTGAATCGGGTGTTGAGTTTGAGTCTGATTTCACTAAGTTAGTGGAGTTGAAATCAAGCTCAGGTCAGTCAAGCGAGTCAACTATGTGTTCGGGGGTAATAACTTGGTTACGATTGTCCTGTCTGTGTGTTCATTTTCATTTTCATTTTCATTTTCAGTTTCTTTTGAGTCTATTGCGATCAGTAATTGGAGGTTCTAAATTAAAATGCCATAGATTTCGCCTACTTCTTTGTGCCTTTAGTTCATTGCATTGATCAAAATTTTAAAAATTTCGATGAAAATGAAGAGGAAGAAATTCCTCAGGCTTTGAAAAGTTTGATTGATTGGGAGGAAGAGAGGCATGCTAAGCCCTTGATGGATGAGATTGTTTCAATTAATGTGGGTTCTAAGAAGGATCCTCATTTGGTCTAGATTGTTTCCACGTTGTCTTCAGGGAAACGCGAGTGATTAGTCACTTTATTAAAAGATTTCAAAGATGTTTTTGTATAGTCCTACGAAGACATGCCAGGAATTGATTTTGAGATTGTACAACATAGGATCCGTCTCGACCCTGAAGCCCGTCCTGTTAAGCAGAAACTTCGTCGAATTCATTCAAATTGGGCATTGAAGATCAAGGAAGAGGTTACCAAGTAGATCAATGCAAGGTTCTTGATTGTATCAAAATATCTGAGTTGTTTGGCAATTATTGTGTCAATTCTGAAGAAAGATGGTAGAATTAGGGTTTGTGTCGACTTATGGGATTTGAATAAGGCTAATCCTAAGGATGACTTTCCATTGTCGCGTATTGACGAATTGGTGGATTTCACTACAGGGCATGCTTTATTGTCATTCATAGATTTTTTTTTGAGTATAACTAGATCTTTATGGCATCAGAGGACAGGGAAAAAAACTGCATTTACCACACTATTGAGGACATACTGCTATAGGGTTATACCATTCGGGTTGAAGAATGCCGGGACTACTTATCAGAGAGCCGCTACCGTACTTTTACACGACAAAATTCATAAAGAAGTTGAGGTGTATGTAGATGAAATGATTGCCAAGTCCAAAGATCAGGAAAGTCATTACACCGCACTGAAGAAGTTCTTTAAGAGAATTAGGGAATACAAGTTGAGATTAAATTCACAGAAATGCACTTTTAGGGTAACTGCAGGCAAGATATAGGGATTTCTAATCACACAAAGGGGAATTGAAGTTGATCTATCTAAGATTAATGCCATCTTGGAAATGCCACCACCGATAACTAAAAAAGATGTGCGAGGCTTTCTAGGAAAAGTGCAATTCATAAGACAGTTTATCTCAAGATTAACCTTGATTTATGAACCACTATTTCATCTCTTAAAGAAAGGAAAGAAGTTCTAGTGGGGTAATCGATATCAGATCGCCTTTGAGCAAGTCAAACAATACCTTCAGAATTCGCCTTTATTATTACCCTAGAAACTAGGAAATCGTTGATCATGTACTTGTCAGTAACCGAATCAACTATGGGATGCATGCTTGCACAAGAGTCAAAGAAGAAAGTAGAGAAAGAAATTTACTACTAGAGCAAGAAGATTTTGGAATACAAGACCCGCTACACCCCATTGGAAAATGCCTGTTTAGCATTGGTTTAGGCCACCAGGAAGCTGAGGCACTACCTGTGAGGCCTGTAACCTTTGTAAACCCTATTAAGTCCTTAACTTTTGAGTTATTATAATAAACCCTTAGTTCCTTGTTTATTCGCAAATTTAACCCTAGAACCAAAGACACATCACGAACGAACCTATACGAACCCTAATCGACTCCGATAGCTTAGTAATCATCTATACACTTTAATAGTAATGAGGCCTCTGATCTTGATAATTTTTTTTAGACCCTTACTTTTGAATTATTTCAATAAAGACTCTCAATTCCTTATTTGTTTTTAATTTTAACTATAGAGTCGAAAACATGCGACAATTAAAAACTTGTAAACCCTAATTGAATTTGGGAGCTCAGGGATCATTTCCAAAGCCCTAATAATAACTAAATTAATTCCCTAATTATATTTTCCACTCAAAACCCTAGGTTTCCAGTTCTTATTACAATTCGCTGATTAATTTGAAATAAAAGAACTTTAACCAAATTGAATTTTCAAATCCTAATTTAATTAAATACTACACTTAAATAATTGTTCTAATTTATAAATTAAGGCCTTAGACCTCACATTTTACCTGAATTACAAATTTACTCCAATTTGTTCCAATTTGTACATGAATATCTTTATAAAATATGCAATTGTACACAAAATAAATCAATAAAATCCCTCCAAATCTTCATGATGGCTGCCCCTCCTCCTAGGATACACTAGGATGTACAAATGGAACCAAAATCCCTTAAATCTTGGAAGAAATAATGACTTTCATACCAATTTAGATTTTGATATATATATATATATACGTATATGTACTTGTAACTAGAAGGTGTTTAATTAGCCCTAAACCTAACTAGATCATAATTAAGGTCTCTAATCATCCCTCATTCCATTATATTCAAACTATATTAAGACACTATTCAATTGAATTGAAACCAATGGCGAAATAGTCTTTTCCCGCTTTTTCTATAAATATACCATCCATCCTCATTTGTTGAACACACATACACACTCACACACTACCCCATGGATGAGAGGAGAGAGAGAGAGAGAGAGAGAGAGAGAGGGCTTGGTGGTTGAGGAGAGAAAGTGAGAGAAAGAAATTGTGCAAACACCTCACCTAGGCATTCAAGTAAGCCACAACACAACCCTCTCTTCTATTTTCATCTATCAAATACATGTTCTTAGAGGTTCTAAATATTATTTTCAGATGTATTTTAATGGTGCTCTTATGTTAAAATAAAAAGAATTGAGCCTTGTTCCACCCTTACTCGTATTTTTTCTTAAGCGCTAAACTCTAACCCTGAATAGACTGGAAGCTGTGCTGTTGTGTTTTACTTGTATTTTTTTTGTTGTTTCCCTTTTGTCTTGTTCGGCGACTAAGGTCGTTTTCATTTGTAAATTGACTTGTAAGAATGGTTCAATTTATAATGAAAACAGTTCGTTTTGCACTGAATCTTTCTTGTTACGAATTCTAGTATATTTATGCAAAAGTTGTTTTGTGCCAAATTCTTTCTATGCAATGCCATACATGCCGATTATTAAAACCCATTTTATGAACAAGTGTGCATGCCGAATTGATTGTTTAGCATTTCATCATTGATGCAATCAGCGATACGATACCTAAAAAAATCGGCCCTAACAAAAATTGCCATGCACATACTACTAAAGCGATCAGCGTCAACGTTGATTTCAAAATTAGGGGAAAAAATGAGCTTCCAAACACTGAAAACAATATTCAATTAATATTGTTACCGTTACCCAAATTCTAGTATATCATGTTCCACCCATGCCGAGTGACACATGCCAAGATGCCTCTGCCCGAATTGGGGAAACAAAATAGTAAACTAGTCGAAACTGACCAAGTAAAGTGACACTAGTAATCGACAGTATGTAAAAGTGGGGGCAGTGATGCCACGGATCTGGGACGTGGCAGTTTAATGATGACCTCTAAAAAGATGCTAAGAATAAAGGAGCGCGTGCCTTCATTCAACACACTTGCGGTGTTGTTTGAGTGAAAAGGTCCAATAGAACCATATCCTCCATGCACTCGTGGTCTAGACACCGGAAAAATTTAAGAATGTCAAGGGTCCGTCGGAGATGGCTGGAAGGGTGTTTGTGAACAACATGGGTGAAACGATGATTATGGAAGATTCCAGCCACAGAGGTCTAGTAGAGCTGGAGGAAGAGAGTAGACAGGGTCACCTCATCAACTGCACCAAAGCTCTAGACGAAGAGAACTACGGAGCAAATTGGCTAGAGGTAACGAACACGACAAGGAGATAAGTAGAACTGTTGATACTCCAACCGCCAGTGAGCCGAGTAGACCACCTCGACCTTTGAGCTTCAAAGTTTTCATTAAGAATAGGCCAATGACTGAGGCAGACTCATTGGTCAATGATCTGAATGTTGTCGTTGATTTTGTGTGGTAAATTTTCCCTGAAAAAGTCAAAAAGTCATTAACCGACCTAATTGGCTACAAAGCTTTTCGGCAAGGTATTCATGGGTCCGTGATTGGGCTTTACAACTCATACAAGATCGACATGCACCTTCGTGCTACTCAGGCTGAGATAATGCGCAAAGAGGGCTTAATTCGAAACTTAGAGCGCTGATTAGACGAATTCGAGAAAAAGGCCTAGGCTGCAAACAAGAAAGCAAGGGTAGTAGAAGAAAAGCAACGAGAGCTACAAATTTGGCAATGTGCCATAGCCGATCTCAAAAAGTGCAATTTTTCCTATCAAACCATGTCCAAAGCTGAGTCTATAATCGAAGGTTTATAGCAGAAAAGAGCTTGGTGTCAAAAACACTGCCAAGAAGCTTACCGATGACATAAGCCAATGCAAAAATTATGGATTCAAACATGGATTGCAGAAAGCCCTCCAATAGGCGGGGGTAGCAGTCGAGTCCCCATTGTACTAGGACTTCTTAATATTGTTCGAGGCATATGATGCCAAGAAGACAGATGACGAGAAGGAGGGCCTTGTTTGATTCTTGCGTTCAAACGGGTGAGACTAGTCACTTGCTCTAGTGGATGTAAACTCATAATATATTTGTTGTTTATGTCAATTAGTTTATACTCATATATATTTTTAATGAAATGGTTTCAAAATTGCCTTGCTTTAAAAATGGCATTTATAGTTCAAGTTACTCCAAATGTGGAAACTGATTATTCGCACTCCGTGCCAAGCACGGAGATTGCTCCGAATTCAGAGACTTTTATTGACTTTATGAGGTGATCAATTTCAAACATAAAAAGGATTGCGAGTAATACAATCCATGTCATTGATTGCCTGTATAAAGTAACAAAAAGTCATTAGTTACAAAATAATTGGAAGATAGCAATACTTACATTCGTGGTAAAATTTATGCAAATGCGTAGAGTTCCATGGCCGAGGTAATTTCTTGCCGCTCATAATCGAGAGGTGATATATCCCTGCCTCGACAATGGACTTGACTTGATAAGGGTCGTCCCAATTTGGACTAAGTTTTCTATCAGTGGAATTTTTGCTAGCGGGTACTCAACTTGATAAGGGTTGTCCCAATTTGGACTAAGCTTTCCATCAGTGGGAATTTTGCTAGCAGGCAGAACTTTCTTTAAAACTAATTCTTTTGGGACATATCGGATTTTAACCTTTTGATTATATAACTTAGTCAACTGTTGCTGATACCGGGCCAATTTAACCAATGCCCTATCTCGGCATTCTTCGATTAAGTCCAAATCTAATGCTAACATCATATCATTCTGTCTAGCGTCAAAGACACGAGTTTGGAGGGTGGGTAGGCTAATTTCCAAAGTGATAATGGCTTCATTACCGAAGGGCATGCAAACAGAGTTTCACCAGTGGACCTTCTTAGTGTTGTCTGATGGATCCAAAGCACACTTGGCAATTCTTCTACCAAATTTCCCTTTACTTTCTCCAGGCGTTACTTAATGCCGTCTAAAATGACTTTGTTTAGGCCCTAGCTTGGTGTAGACACCCATTTTTGACCGCCCTTAAGACTTGGGCGCCACTGATCGCTTACTTGGTGATGAAAGGTGTGCAATGCAAAGATTCAATTTCTTCGGTAAGAGGAGCTCTAAATCCCAACCTTACACCCCCTTTTTGGACCAAAGCCTTTTGACCAAAATGATTTTAGACCTTAAAACCCTCTCTTTCAAGATATTTTTGAAAACGAGTTCCTACGATGTTCCGAGGCTCACATTTCGTTAAATGTTGCGCTTTTCAGTAAACCGAGCAAGGACAAAGTAGAAATGAATGAAAGAGAGGTGAACTCTTTGAAAAAATCTTTAAAACATCTTATTTAGAGGTTTAGAGTTGAAGAAAATTGGAGGAGAGGGAAGAAACTAAGTTGGGGAAGAAGATGGGCATGAATCGTTAAGAGAGAGTCAAGCAGCCCTCGCTAAATCGGGCCTATCCATTTGTACACTTGGATTTCAACTATGAGGTAACCATCGTTGGAAATTGAACTTTCGGGGCTTCATTTTACATTCAAGAATCTCCTCAAGCCGAGGCTAGATGAGGGAGATATGGCTGGTTGAAGTTAGGCATCAATCCGGTTGGACCAAAACTGAGCAGTCTTCACTAAAATAGGGATATCTCTTAGAACACTTAGCATTTTGATGTGAGGCTGCCACCATTGGAAAGAAGACTTCCGGGGCTTCACTTTAGGCACAAGAATGACCTGCAAAGGAGTCTAGATGAAGGATATATGCCCGTTTGAAGTCGGGCTTGGAAGCAGATTTTTAGTGGCCGACCGGCCACCATCAATGGCCAACCGACCACCACAAGTGGACGAACGGCCACTACTTCTGGCCATTGGCCACTTGTGAAAAAGCTCAAATTTTCCAGATATTATCCTCCAGCTGTCTCCCACACTGCTCCAGATATTTCTGAATTGATATTTTTGACTTAAGCTCTTGTATTTCTATATATAGAGGCCATTCTCTATTGTTTTTAAGGTTAGCAAATTTTGGAAGCCTCTCTCTCTAAAAATCCTCTCTCTCTACAATTTTCTCTCTCTAGATTTCTGTCTCTCTTGCGCTTCTGTGCATACAAGTAGAGATACTCCTCTTATTTGCCTAGACATCCTTAATCAAAGTGGTTCATCTTTGGGCTGAGGTTACTTGAAGCTCTCTTGGAGCTTCCTTTGAGCTCTAGAAGGTGGCTTAAGCTCAGATTGTTGCTTAAGTTGTGTCTTCCCTTCAAGAGGTAGAAACTTCCCTTTGCTAGCTTAATTTCCATACTTGTTTTGCCATCTTTTGACGTTGTTTTTGAGCTGGTTTTCAATTGTAAAACCTCTATTTTTCAGTCCTAAAAATGGTGGTTTGAGCCTATTTTGTGTTAGGGGGTTGTCTCTCTCTTTTGTTCCTTAGCTTGTATAGCTTTTTGCGCCATCTTTCAAGGCTTTCAAATCAAACTTTTTGGGCGTTTAAACCACTAAAATTCAGAGTTATTTTAGTGATGGAAAGTATGTTTTGAAGTCCAAAAATGGAGGGGTTAGCCTCCCCTCCTTGTGTCTCACTTCCATGCCTAGTTAGTGTCACGGCCCAAACTTGCCCCTAAAAGTTTGGGCATGACCTATTCAGAACCAGACACTTAACCTGATATACAAAATATATGGGGCTTGAACGGAAGCATTTAACAACATAATTTAATATAAATAAAAAAAAACTACATCCATTGAGCGACCACTATCATGCCAGGATCACAAACATAACATAAGGCAGATAAACATACAACGACGTGCATCAAAGAATTTAGCTATGTACATATATATATATACAGACCCAGCCCTCAAGATTGGGCGTAACAAAACATGGAAAGGTAAAGGGATTATATACACTTCAACCTTAGACAGACAATCAAGGTGCAAAACCAAAAGCTTAGCAAAACCCCATAAAATGAGCTGCCTTCACTTAAGTGCTTGGACACTCTGAGGTTGACAAAAGAGGAACGGATGCCATGGGTTAAAACTGTCCTCCAGGTGGAGTGCCTACAGAAACAAACATAACACAAAGTGAGTCAAGCTCAGTGAATAGTAGTACGTAAACAAGTTAATGGTTAACTCGAATTACAATGTACGTATATAAGTGCAGAGAACATATAGTTAATTTTATCTCTTAAGTACTTCCAGAATGGCCTTAGGCCTAAACTTTAGCGGAATGGCTTCAAGCCCTTGAACAAAGTATGGTATTAAGCCCTTAAACAGAATGGCATTAAGCCCTTTTCATGTATGTATGAACTCAAGAGGTGGCTCGCACGGATTCTAGAGGTGACTCGCATAGCAGCACTTAGTTCCGTACAGCAGTTTGTTTCATATTAGCGGATCATATAGAATGGCCATAGGCCCAGATGTCACAGAACGGCCATAAGCCTCATAACGTTCACAGAACGGCCATAGGCCTCATAACTTTCACAGAACGGCCATAGGCCTCAGTTCACATATGTATGGACTCAAGAGGTGACTCGTACGGATTCTAGAGGTGACTCGCATAGCAGCACTTAGTTCCGTACAGCACTTTGTTCCATACCAGGAAATATTAGGTATTCAAGACCGAACAATTCATATCATGTCATAGTATGAATGGAACGAATAAACAGAACGGAATAACCTCATGGTTTATTGCAAGTTAACATAAGAACATTAACAATATTCATTAACATAAGACACATATATTATTAGTCTCAGAGTTATACAGAGGCACACAGATTCTTCCAATCATTCAAATGAGTTAACATAGCTAGTTTGTGTTTAACATAGTGCTAATAATAATTATTAACAAATGGTACAATTTCAAAGATACATAAATACCATAATTCCATAATGCACATACATCCCATTTGCTTGTCATGAATCAATACTACCTTCTTGTCTTGCAATTAGCAAAACGTTAATATTAACGATAATCCGAAAGTAAAGGTACCATTACATTAATAAGTCAGAACAATTCGCACCATAACATGAGTCACGTAATAATGTTATTGATACTTTCTTTCTATTAACCAACTTCACAGTGTTAATAGTTTGTATGCAATTCTTATACGGAATCATAGGTAATTTACAGGTTGGTACATTAACCTTAACCGGAATACAGAGTAGGTTCAGCGTCGTACCGATGTATGCCAAAATCTTTCAATGTTCACACCGATTCCCAACAGAAGGTTAACATAACCACTTGTGAAAAGCAGAACATTAATAAAAAGAATTATTAACGGTAATCAAATGTGCAATTACAGTACTATTACTCACAGTGCTTTAGCGGAATGCTTGCCCCTCCCGGGTTATGACCTACACACATGCACAACTTATTCATTAGTTCTTTTTCTTTCTTAATTCATTTCCTGCTTCATTTTACTTCGAACGAATTTACAGGCATCTTAGGGACATCAAACACATATTTCAAAAATACCAGAGGGTTAAGCACGTAAAACGGAGCAGACGAAAATTTGCAGCATGGGCCGCACGTGCGGCTGTGAGCCCCGCACGTGCGGCAAGGCTTCCCGCACGTGCGGCGATTCAGGCATACAGTCCGAAATTTTCCAAACAAAACCCCATTTTTGGTGAGCTTGTATAAGGCTCAAATTAGGTTCTTTAATTGATGAAATAAGGTTCAAAATCATGTGTATAAACATTATGCAATCTCAATATAACTTGGATCTTAATCTTTAAAGTTTATAAACATAACCCAATTCCACAATACTTCCAATTCCCTCACACCTCCACACACACATACACACACATATGCAACCATATATCCATATAGATGGGTTCAAGTTGATAATTGAGGAAATAGGTTGGACCTCTCATTAGATAATTCCACACAATTCTAAATCAATTCAACACCAAAGATACTAACTCAATTAATCACTTAGCACACTAGCATAGAGGAATTTCTTCTTTATTCAATGAGAGGGTCAAGTAGAAATGAGTAGACATACCTTGGGTCAAATTCCCTACAATCCTCTAGATTTTCCCCAATTCTTTCCTTGAAGAACTTTGCTCCTCCTCTCTAACCCTTTCTTTTCTCTCTCTCTCAGGTTATTGTATATAAAGCTCCAAGTCAAATATGTAAGATAACATAGATATATATAAAAAAAGAGAATAGGACAAAAATCTATCAATTTAATCATTCTAAATCAAATTCCTACAAAAATGCTTATTATTAATTAAAAATTATGCTGGTCTCAAATATAAGATTAATTTCGGATTATGAAACTCCTAAGGCTTTCAATTCCTGATCCAAACATTTTAATTGTGACAGATATGTTTTCTTATTAAACAGATATGAATCTATAATCATAAGGTTCACTTAATTAAACTTAATTCCACATGGAATCTCACATTAAGCATTTACATGCACAGGATAAGGGACTGACATTATACCAGAAACAGATACGAGAGTCGGGTTATTACAGTTAGCATCACATGGTAGTATGTTTTTGTGGCTTAGCTTAGCTTATTTCTAGCATGTGTTTGCCTTTGGCATGATTTAGCTCCGTTTTGGGTTGCTTTGGTCATGTGAGCCTTGTTTTGCATAGTTGTAGTGCAAATGGCTTCTTTAGCTTGGCATTTTAGGCCTCTAACATGTTTTTCTTAGAATGATTGCATGTTGTAGTATCTTTTAACATGTAATTTCAATGTATATAACTCTGTCACATGCTCATTTATTTCACTCTTTCATTGCTTTTGAGAGTTATGTCTTGAGTCTTGTTTGTGAGCTAACATGTGAGCATGTTTTTCTAGCATTTTGTACCTCAATCTCAGCATGATTTAGTCACTGTTTTGATTGGTTTAACTCTGTTTTGAGTTGGCTTGGCCCTTTGAGGCTTGTATTGTATGGTTGTAGTGCAAGCTCTTTCACTAGCTTAGTGAGTTAGACTTTTAGCATGTATTGCATGAGTTGCTTGCATGTTTTAATGCCATTTTGCACCCCATTTCAGCACTGAAATATCTGCAATCTCCCTCCATTCTTCACTCTTTCATTTGTTTTGAAAGTGACTTCGAACCCCTTGTTGGCTTGAGTGTGGAATTAAGATCCTCATGCCTAGTGGTTTAATTCCTTTCGGAGTTCATTACCAATAGCATGAGGCCTCTTTCATGCTCAAGGTACTTGTGGTTTAAGCCCTCTTTCCATTAGAGGACACTCACTCTTTGGACTAATCAATTAAAGAATTGATTGGTAATCTAAAATGTGTAAATAAAATGAACAAAGTAAAAGAGGCAAGATTAAGCATCTTTGTGTTGCATTGCATGTGTTCGGATCGGATGTTAATTCGAACACAAGAAAAATGGGACGTTTCATACTCAAAGTGATGAAAGGTGCCACTTTTCTTGGTCACCGTCACCCTTGATCACGCATGATAGGGTGGTGGTTATTTTGGTCTTGTTTGTGCATTTATCAACCTTGTACAAGCTTGGTTCTCTAGCCATCATGCATTGAAAATGCTTGGTTGGTGGCTTGAGAGCCAAGAACTACACTCCTTTGAGCTTGAGAGATGATAAGGAGGGTAGCAGTACACACATTTCTTGAAAATACATTACTTTGCCTCTGTTTGCTCTCTATTGCAGCAAAAGGAGAAGTCCAGAAAAAGGGGTGGCCGACCGGCCAGTTGAGGTGGCCGACAGCCACTTTTTGTAGCCGACCGGCCACCAGTGAATTTTTGCACAAAGGTGTTCCTGTGTTGGAGCAGAGGCATTCTTGAAGTTGGCACAATTTTCAGTGATCAATACGGGTGCAAACAGATGCATCCGATGGCAAGGCAATGGCATTTTCGGGTGGAGCAACCGAGCATGCATGCGTCCCTCGCCCTCAAGGCAATTTAGTCACTTTTGTTAACTTAGAATAAGTTAGCTATTTCACTCATACAAATGTTGTAGTTAATTAGTTTAATTCATTTTGTAATATTTTAGCTAGCTTAGAATAGTTAGTTAATTTATTTCAAATGTTGTAATAATTAGCTTAGGATAGTTAATTAGTTTTGGTTTGTAATAGCTTAGCTTAGTGTAGTTTAGCTTATTCATTCGGACCCTCCTTCGTGAGGGCATAATGTTGTAATAAGTGTGTGTGCGTGTGTGCATGTCTTCCAATGCCACGTCTTTCTCCCTTTTATTTATCCGCTTTCAATGGTTAGATTAGGGATCATGTTTCAATTAGCATACCTTATGCTTGCATTTGTGCATCATTCATTTGTCTTGCATGCACCAAGGCTGGGCACATCATTCAAACTGCATTGCAATTTCAATACACTTATTTGAATACGTGTTTCAAAGCATGCTATCAAAGTGTTGCAAATGCCATATTAGTAGCCGAGCCTATTAATTGCATATTGCATGTGTTGAATTAGGCATCTTGTATAGTTAGGATCATGCATATTTCTAATTAGTTTTTGTTTTGGCTTGGAGTTCTCGGTGAGTTTTATGCTTTAGCATGCTTGCATGAGTGCGATTGCCGTGTTTCCATGATAGCATGCTTGCCATGAGGCTATTTGCTTAAATGATAAACTGCATGAATGCTTGTGGATGAAGGCTTGTTACTTAAATTAGAACAATTCAACGAGTGTGAGTTTTAAGCCCACTTTGCGAAGTGGCAAATCATGTTTTAAGCCCATCATGTTTGATGGCAAATCCGCGTTTTAGCCCACTTGAGGGTGGCAAATTCAAACCATTTTCGAAAGCAAACATGAGTTGAATTGTTCCAAGTCTTGCGACTTAGTCTATACTTGCTTGTGCACGTCACGTAGTAAAGTTAGCTAAATAATCAAAACAAGAACACATGAGGTTTATAAAACAACATATCATGATTAGTAGAGGCCGATCTTTTGATCGGGCGAGCGGGGGTGCTCATTTTAGGACCTTCCCCTCTCGTACCCAAGTTCCTAAGCCAAGGCAACTTTGGTGATGACGGACACGTGGCCTTTGGCATGAGTCAGGGTTTCCTAAATTTCCTAAAAATAAAATATTTAGGTGGCGACTTTGTAATCTGGCAAAACAGACCAATTTTGACATTATTTTATTTAAAATCAATTTTCCAAAATGATTTGCCAGATTGAACTCTTTGGTGTTTATCATTTTTACATTACATTTTGTGAGATTATATTCAGAACCATGACAGGAGTCCGAACTGTATGACCAATTCGAGCTCTCCGAAAAGGGGCGCGAAAAAAGTCGAGCTATAGTTTCTGGCGACTCTACTGGGGATTTAGAGAACTTGACTCGAACTCATGATATGTTGTTTTATTTACACTTATGTGTTTCTTTGCATTTGCATTTGCATTTGCATCGGTGCGCCTAAGTCACAATGTTTGCCATCTGCTATTCCTGAGCAGTTTGCTGGAGGCTTGTTGGAAAAGCGTGCCATAAGGCTGACCGTTTATGGGCTCTGCCATGATGGGAACACAAACCTTGGATCTGGACTACCACTGTACTATTTGATCCTCCTTCCACTTCTCGGTGTTAGGAACGAGAGGTATATTAAGTGGTCTTGCTGAGGCACCCTTTTGACCAATTGACCTAGTTACATATCGGAAGCCATAGAGACTGTTCCAAACTAGGACAGGTTGCTCACCCAAATGCAGGATTGTTTGAAACCACATGTTTACGTAGTGAACCCCTAGCTCTTGACGAAACTAGGACAGGGTAACCCTACCCCCCTCATAGGGGTGTTTTGGCTTTCACTTAACTGGTATGTGCTTTACATTGAAACTATACAGGGATATGCATATCAGTTGCCAAGTTGGTATCTGTTTTGGGGCAGAATTCAGTAGAGAGCACAATCATTCAATTGTGATCATATCCATTCTAGTGAAATTGGGCTGAGATGTTGTTTGTTTTTTTTTCTTTTGCAAGGTAGTCCTGGAACCATAGCTTCAGAAGGCTCCAATATCCCCCGAGTACTCTGGACTTGTATCGATAGACTTTGTCAGGTCGGAATTGGTTCAAAAGCAACCTGTGTTTACCTCACCCCCACTGGTTACAAGACGAGGGAGGTTCAGGCAGAATTCACCAATGCAGTTTCTACAACAGTCACCCCTCAGTTCACCCGGGTCTAGTCTGGTCTAGGAACAGTTGTCTGCATTCAGCTCAGCACGAGATCAATCACCCATTCCCAAGGCTCAATATCCCCCAGCCAGTGTGGAAGAACAAATACAGCACTTGCAACAGACAATCGAGGCACTGCAGCAGGACGCAGTCCGTCAGGCTGAAGTCACAGCTCGTCAGGCCGAAGTGATAACCCGGCTACAACAACAATAACCACAGCCGGGCGCAGCTTCTGTATCTCATACACCTCCTACGGGTAACCCGACAGCCGAAGCCACTGTCCATACTGCTAATGTCAAAGAAACTCAAGGCAATCTGGCGGAGCCAATCCTAGAACAGGCCTCAAAAGCTCCTGTCTATCAAACTGAAGCTCCGTTTGAATTTGAGGTTGACCCAACTGCATTTAAGGTCAATAAACTGGAGAAGTTATTCAAATGAGCACAAGAAGTGAACTCCATCCCGAATTTAGAGGACGGGTATACTGAATTTGCAGTTACCTTACCGAAGCGGTTTAAAATGCCGCATATTGACCGCTTCGATGGCTCTGGAGACCCAATGGTGCATCTCCGCTTGTTTTCTGACATCCTAAGGCCAATGGGTTTAACCTAAGCCCAGAAGTTGTCCCTCTTCGGCCGAACCATGTCTGGGATAGCCGTAATCTGGTATGCTAAATTGGAGAACTCTGTGAAATAGAACTGGGAAGAGATGGCTAAGGCCTTTATTGCTCAATACTCCTATAACACACAGATCGAGGTCACAACTCGTGATCTCGAAGTCACCCGCCAAGAGCCAAAGGAGGATTTCTCAGAGTTCGTGATGAGATGGAGAGCAAAGGCCTCGATGGTGACTACAAGGCCTTCCGACAAAGATCAGATCAGGATGATTGTTCGGAATCTGCATGGCAAGTTGCTACAAAAGATGATCGCTCTACCTCTGTTTACCTTTCCAGACCTTCATGAAATGGGGGTTCAAATCGAGGATGCCCTCAAACAAGGGATCTTTGTGGAAGATAATGAGCCTTTGAAGAAGAATGTTGTTCGCAGTTCCAATGCTACTACTGATGGTAACACAGCTGCGAAATGCTCAGAACTAAACACTATCACCACTTCCCTCAGTGGCCAAAAACCAACCACTTCAACTCGGCCCCAAGCCCGAAATTTCCATCCTCTTTACATGAGTCTCTCTCAAGCTTTGAAAACGCTGCGAAAAGAAGGGTACCTGGCGCTCCTAGAACCTCAACCCCTTCCAAATCCTCTTTTACCAAAATATGACCCAGCTAAATACTGCGCCTATCATCAACAGCACGGTCATGATACAAACCATTGCATCCGCCTCCGTCATAAGATTCAGGATCTTATTGACGAAGAGACCATAGCTCCACCAAAAGGACCTCGGGCTAGTACTGACCCGTCACCTCCCCATCTCAATCTAATCCATACACTCCCATCTACCTACAATCCTAACATATACATCACCCCGGCCCATCTACCCAAGCCTGAGGTGTTTATTCCGGAAAGCACGGATTTGTGCATGATGGATGCACACGAACCCCAATCATCTCAAACCCATGAACCCACTACTTCTGAGCTGATGAGCATGATTAAAGATCTTCAAAGAACAGTGGCAGATTTAGCCTTTGGGGTTTTGGCTCCATCATCGACTACATCACATGCCAGAAATTTCACACCAAAAGACTCCCCAATCTTGGGGTGAGCTGCAATTGAAAATGGCCAACCTAAAGCTATCTCAGGTCTGAGCAATGACATGTCGATGTCGACAACAACTGGGCTCCGCTCTAATATAGCGACCCAATCCCTTGGCAAAGTGGAGGCAAATGGCAAGAACAAGGTATGGGCAGGCATTGGTCCCTATGAATATCTTCAGCGGGCTGTTAAGGCTTTGAAGGCTGAAGGACTGAACAAACAGCAAGTGCTTGCAGTTGTTGCAAAAATTGTGGATGACACTTTCGCCGCTCAAGTTGGGGGCCGTTTGAATCAAAAGGTAAGCCGGAAAAAGGGATGTCGTACTAGAAACACCCCTTTCAGCTCTAATCCTACACTCGGAAGAGATCAACAAACCCAGTCAACACCTGCAAACCCCTTTGCCGGTACATCCAACATAACTCCACAAACCTCGAAGCACCAACCCCGAGGTCAGAGGGTCTTTACCCCGCTGTGCATGACCTTGTCCAAAGCTCTCCAAATCCTTATAAGACAAGGCCATCTCAAACCCTTTGAGCCTCGGCCTCTCTCGGATCCCCTTCCAGCCAAGCATAATGCTGCCAAGTACGCGCTTTCCATCAACAAACTGGCCATGACACTGACAGTTGTTTCCGCCTTCGCCATGAAATACAAGATTTGATTGATAGCGAGGTCATCATCGCACCAGGTTCTGCAAAGTCTATCGGCACTGGATCAATGAACTTGGGGGATAATATGATTATGTGATCGGGGATGAACCACCTGCAGATGGCGCTCAGTTTACTCCAGATATGGGGATGACACGTATTGTTTTGAGCAATTTGCGAATGTTGTTTACTTTACTTTCTGACTTGGGTATTAAGTCAGTTTTGTTGTGTTGTATTGAGTCTATCTTGTTGTATCGAGTCAGTCCGGTTGTGTTGGAGTCGGGTGATTTCGAGGCTGTTACCTCGGGCATCACTTGCTTGTTTTGTGTTTGTCTTTTACACTCTTTCTTTTGAGTCTGTTTCTACCACTGAAGCCAGTTGTGCCAGAAGTTCTGAATGAAACGGCAGAGATTTTCACCTGCTTTTCCATGCCTTGAAATCATTGCATTGACCTAAGTTTTTCAAAACTTTTCTAACTATGATGAAAACAAAGAGGAAGGACTTCCTCGGGATTTGCAAAAATTTGATCAACTGAGAGAAAGAGAGGTATGCTAAGCCCTTAATAAATGAGATCATGTTTGTTAATTTGAGTATTGAGAAGGATCCTGGCTTGATCCAGATTGGTTCTACATTGTCTTCGACCTGAGCGACTAGTTACTTTCTTAAAAGATTTCAAAAAATGTTTTGCGTGGTCCTGCGAAGACATGCGTGGAATTTTATCCAGGGAATCTTCTACCTTGTCTAGATGGACACACTCAAGATATGGCCCTGACAGAGATTTCTTGTATAATTTTCCCTTAGAATGAAGATAATATCTTAGGGCCTTGTTGCATAGTTTGTAGGCCTCTTTTTTGTCCTCCAATAGTTACTCAGAAGCTAGAAATGTAGCAATAGGATCCATCCAACTTGGACCTTGCCGGATTAGAAAAACCATTGGCTCCAGCGGAAAATCAAAGCTGGGCCTTGGAACAAAACTCATCTCAATGGTGCACTTCACCTCCGAGTTAACAGTTGATGTTAAGCATGCCAAAGCGTCAGCATGAGTGTTCTAATCTCCGATTATTTGATTTAACTCATGGCTATCAAATTTTCCCAACAAGGCATTGATCTTTCATAAATAGGCCACCATTCAATCATTTTTTGCAGCATATTCACCTTTCAGCTGATTAATGACCACCTTAGAGTCATAATACACTTGTAAATGCTTAGCCCCCATCTGTAATAAATTCTTCAGGCTGATTAAAAGAGCTTCATACTCGGTTTCATTATTTGAGGCATTGTAACATCGCCCAAGGGTACCCGTGCACGTTAAACAGTTCGAACCCTCGATCTCTTTGATCTAGTCTCACGAGTGCAATATGAAACATAGATGAGAGTCTAGATTTTGAAAACTTTTATAGAAAATCCATTTATTGCAAAACCTTTGCCAGAAATGGACTGTGTCATCAAATCTCAAAGTTGCCACCTAATATTTTGAGAAATTAAGAAACCTGTGACTCTTGTTCGTCGTAACCAAAGATGTCTTAGTTCGAAACCTTAGGTATGAGAGGGGAAGGTCTTTAATTGAGCATCTCCTCTCACCCGATCAAAGATCGGCTTCTACTAAACCATGATATGAATTTTATTAACTTTATATGTTAATGCTCCAATTATTAATAACCTTAAAAATTACTATGTAAAAGCAAACAATTATAGACTGTGTCATTCATTTCGGAACAAATTGATTTTATTTATTTTCAAAGAGTTTGAATAATGTTCAACTCAATAGAAATTAAGCTGACAAACATGAAAATTGATTTAATTCCAAATTGAACAACACAACCTCTATCCACTAGCATTCATAGAGATATATCAAATAAGCAAATGACCTCATGGTAGAATACTAAACATAAGAAAAACACACAAAAATTACATATTTACCGATGTCCCCCAAACAACTGCAAAATAAAGAAAAAAATATGCATGATCCTATATACAAGATTCTGATGCAATTCACTCACGAAATGCAACTAAAGATTCAGCTTCTAATATATGGCATATGAATCATCTCAAGGCATGAGGTAGCGCACAAAATCACATAATAATCGATTAAACCCACAGATGCAAAATTTGGTTGAATCTTAATGCATGAAACATGGATGCAAAGCATGGATATGATGAAAAGCAAAATATGATTCATATTTACAAATAAGGAAAACAAGTGAGAGAATGAGATAGAAAGAAGTGGAGCGAAGAATTATTACAATACTTGAATAATTACATATCTGTATAAGGGAGGAGAGGAAAGAAAATATTACAACAAAAATAAAAACCTCACAACTCTCTCAAATTAAAAGAAAAACAGAAACTTCATATGCCTAGGAGACCATCAGAAACTGTTCTGCTCATCATCATAAAACTGCTTTGTTCTGTCTCGGAAGAAGTTGGCTAGTTAGCCAAAACTTAGCCGGCCAGCCAATTAGGCCTGGCCAAAATAATCTATTTTATTACAACACCAAAAAAAGAAATAACGGGAAATATGTAGATGGCTCAACTAACCACTTCCAATTAGATTACAACAAATTTATAATATGAAATTGAAGCCAGAAAACCAAATATAAGATAGCAAATATAAGAAAATGAAAGTTTATAAAATTCACCTTCCAGGAAATGATGAACTTCTTGATTTCCAAACTTCTTTTTGAACACTCTCAAAGTTGTGAATTATGTTCTCAATCCTCAATTCAAAAACTTGGAATTCTAACTAAAATGGTGTTTTTGGGTTGTTTAACAATATGTGTGGGGAAAATTGATTAACTCACTGATTTTTCTCAAACTTGGCAAAGCTTACTCTTTATTTGATCAAAGCTCTAGAATTTGATTACTATGAGTTTCTGGATGGTTTTGGTAATGAAAGTGGAGCTATAACAGTGTATAGCTACAAAAATGAAAGTTTACCACTAATACTCGATTTTCCCCAACTCTTTTAATTCAAAGCTCATACCCCATCTTTCTCTATCTCTCATCATTCTCTTAACAATCTAATCTTGTTTGTGTAGGCAATGATGGAAGGCTTAGTCAAGAAGATGCTGGGAGACAAAGTGGAAGACAAAGATCATAAGGTGACAGGAATAAAGCACTTGATCCTTGCTTTAGCTACTCCTTTTGTGAAGAGACAAGCTCTTTTGATAGTGGAGGGTTAGTGGATACATAGTGTATCAGAAATATCTAAAGTGGCATGTCCCACACGCATTAAACAAGAATTTTGCCGAAACTGCCCTATTCCTGGACAAATTAGCCGATCGGCTAATTTCTTGGCTGACCAGTTAAAATATTGGCCTTGGCCTGACTATTTTGCACGAAACATGATTTTTCAATAGAATTATCATCTGTTCATCCTATTTCCACACTATTCTTTGCTTAATTTCCCGATAAAACATTTTATTTTGAAATTTAAAAATGAGCCTTGGAACAATACGAAAATGCTCGAAACAAAGCATGGAAAGAAAGTTTCGAAAGAGAGTTTTGAACGAGTCTTAAACATTTGGCCAATGCAGGCTCGGGTTGAGAATAAAACTCGAATTCTATCTTTCTTATTGAGGAAATTATGAGAAACACATTCTTGTTTTCATCATCTGGTAATCAAAAGAAAGTGCCAAAGTCTTAGGGCCAGTCAAAATGGGGTGTCTACAGACATCAAAGCCAGGTTTACTCGATTGCTCAATCACTACTCCCTCCGGGGTCATAATAACTACCCCTACCCCATTGTTGTGCTAGTTTGATGAACATTGCAATACAATTGCCATATGTCGCCTATGGACATTCGTCATTCTTGAGGGGGTGACCAGTTGGCTTGGTGCACTCAGTTCGACATCAACCACCAGTCTTGTGAACTTACCAATAAAATTGGCAATCACCTGTCCTTTCGTTTCTAGGCTCATTAACGTGCCGCGAAAAGTTATTTTCATTAGACAAATTCAAATCACCAACTCGATTACGTTTCTTGGGTTCACTTTGTGATGAACTCGTAGAACTACTTCATTTCTCCTGTCTTTGAGAGTGTTGTTGGTTAGTTTTTCTATCCGAGGATCGGCCACACTCATGGTGTCCTTTTGAGACTTCGCTAACTATTGACGCAATTGCTCATTTTCTGCTGTCATGACTTCGAAATATTGTTCATTGCATTTAACCTAATCTATCAAAGTTTGCATGGTATCCTCTACTGACGCTGGTAGTATAGATGGAGTTAGTGGATCAAAATTCAATACTTGTCATGCGGGAGTTCCATCCGAATTAGTGGAATCTCCTGCTACAACAGTATTAGCTTCGTTAATTAGAGGATCAATCATAGGATCTGCCATGGATGAGTTTGAATATTCCCATAGACGACGCCAATTGTGAGAAGTGGTTCTAAAATATCCCTTCAATCCAAACAATCCCTCTATGATGACCCCGACATGCATATT
This sequence comes from Camellia granthamiana, assembly GCA_036172215.1. Taxonomy (NCBI): domain Eukaryota; kingdom Viridiplantae; phylum Streptophyta; class Magnoliopsida; order Ericales; family Theaceae; genus Camellia; species Camellia granthamiana. The sequence continues at coordinate 128,792,945 of CM069903.1, forward strand.
AGTTTTACATATTATTTTATTGAGTATAATTGCATGATTAAGTGTTTAATTTGTGTTTATCTATCTGTCTTTGGAATATCTGTTAGACAACCAACTTAGAATTCGAAATTGAAAGCCTAAACAAATTTAGGAACCAAAATTGGTTAGTTCAATAAACTAATTGGAATATTTAAAATCAATGGCAAATTTAATTAAAATTTGATTTAGATCAAAATAATTAGAATAAATCAATTAGACTTGATTAGAATTAAATAAGCTTAAACTAGATTAATTAACCTTAACCTCACTTAATTAACTTAACTTAACCTACTTATATATATGACTTAATCATGTTTTGAGCTCATTTTCATCAAGAGTGTGGCTGAGATTGTAGAGAGAGAGGGAGGCCAACTTCTAGAGAGAGAGAAGAAGAGAAATTGTAGAGATTAAGGAAGATTTCAGAAGATTTAGCTAATACACCTTCAATTCAAGCTCTATGTAAGATTATTACCCATAATTCTTGTAAATAATCCATGTAGAAGTTAAGTTCATGAAGTTGTAGAATCAATTGCATGTAATTGAGAGGAACATGTTAGAATCACTTGAATTCTTGTAGAATTGAGTTGAAATTGGACATTCATGCATAATTCTTCATCTTTAAGCTTGATTTTCTACAAATTCATACATGCATAGAGCTTAGACACATCAACTTGAAGAATTTTTCATGAATTTACACTCCTCATCTCATTTAATCATGTTTTGAAAGAAAAGAAGTTCAATTTATTACATGCATGGCAAAAACATTGAGTTTTGAGTCTTGTTTTGGAAAATTGAAAGAGAATTTGAGAATATGGTTTCATAATTTCCATGAATTCATGCTTTATAAAGAGTTTCTTCAAGTCCTTATAAGTCATGCAAGCTTTGAACATGAAAGGCACACTTTTGAACTTCAAATTGCAATTTGGAAACCTAGAATTCGCCTAGTTCGCTCGAGCGACGGATTCGTGGCTTAAGCGCACTTTGCATGCTCCCAGTATTTTTGTAGACATTTACGGTTGGCTCAAGCGACAAAGTGATGGCTTAAGCCTACTTTGACACCATCTAATACTTTTGCAATTAGGCCACACCACTCAAGCGATCAAAGGTGCGTTCGAGCAAATACCCTGTTTTTAGCAAATTTTTTGCAAACACTCATATATTCATATTTTCATCCTCATGCCCTTTTAGGCATTCTTAAGCATTATTTAGACGTCCTTAGCCATGGAATAAGTTAGAAACACACGTAAGAGAATTGAATTAAGATACGATATTTGCATTGTATATGCACTTTAATGTGTATCTTTGTTATGTGTTTTTTGTAGGTGGTCATCCGAGGTCCAACACCTTTGCCAACCCACTATGAGTAGTATCTTTGTAAAGATATGTTTAAATGTATTTTGAATTACTTCAATAATGTTATTTTGAAATGCAATTTTGACTGAATAGATGATTGTCTCATTTGAAATGTAATTGTGGCATCCTTTAGTGAAGCCCTCGTCTAGAGGGAGGGATAATACCAAGGCTCTTCATTATTTGTTTGATACGGCCCTTGCTTGGGAAAAATGATACCAAGGCCCTTCGTTATTTGATTACAAGATCTCTGATGTTGACCCTAGTGGTTCCTTTGCTTGACCTAGATGGTCCCTTTGTTTAGACTCATGTGATTCTTATGTTGACCTCCAAGGTCCCTTTGATATATGCTTTCAAGCCCTTTGCTTTGCACTATTGGATGTACCACATATTAGTTATGATTTATGAACTTTCATATGGCAAGTACTTAATTATGATTCATTCCAAAACTCATGAGATTTGGTTTGTATTATGCAAGACATCATTCATTTAATCTCTTTATACTGATATTACTTACTGGGCTTTAGCTTACCCCTTTTCCCTATATATATGTAGATGAGCAGATGGAACGTCAAGTCTAGAGCAACCTCGGGAGTCTACCTTTTCTTGAAGCCTTTGTGGAGTGCCTTCATGATGGGACGTACTTGGATTCAAGTGGAGCCAAACTGTGTCAACCCTTTTATTTTATGTTCTTTGGTTTTTGTAGTTTGGGGACTTATTTTGAATGGATAATATGTGTAAGAAGTTTAATTGGATGTGTTGTACCTACGTATGTATATAAGAATGGATGTATGAATTTTAAGTTTTAAATACTTGTAAAATTTGCATGTATACATCACTCGATGGACATAGTTGTGTTTTATTATTGCTTCTGCAAAGCCCTTGTGGAGAAGTGGTTTGGAAATACTCTTTTGATCCTGGGGGACGTTAATGATCCTCTGCTAGTCACCTAAAAAGGAACAAACACTCCTGTCGGGGGTGCCGGAATTAGCACTCCGACGGGCAAGTCAGTCTCTACACTCAAGATTACTTGTATTCTAAGTTAAGCATAATAGTTCTCACATACCTCTTTCTGGCTGATGTTCTTCTATTTATATATTTTCTTTCTTAGGCCTCGGGCTGGGCCTACCTTTAGTTCTCCATTCGGCTTCTTGTAAAGCAAACTGCTTTTCACTCGGCCCCTTACCCAACCGGCCTTTTGACCGAATAGGGTAGGATTTGAAATTGCGAGACGAAGTCGAATACTATATTTATAATCTAACTCTCCAAGTTCAGCCATTCGACCTCTTTACGATCCCCAATATTCGGCCCCCACAATTGTCCCCCAAGCACCCCACTAATGACAGTTGGTTGGAGTGTTTGGTTTCAAACTCAAAAAGTCAGGGCCAAAATTCGGCAGCTGACCTCATTCCAATGCAGATGTCTGAGCACACACTTCTCGGTTATCATTTCAACTTCCCGCCCCTTCGTACACTTCTATTTATTATGATTTAAAATTTGGACATCCTTTCAAATACATACACACTTTCAGATACTTGTCTATGGACTTCCTTCCGAATTATCTCTGCAACTTCCTTTCCTTCACTATCCTCTTCATCTCTTGTAAGTTTTCTCCCTCTTTGCTCTAAATCCTTTTTTCTGGGTTTGTTTTTGGTTTAGAATATACCTATAAACTGAAGAAAATGGCAAAACATTTGAAAGATCTCCTCTCTTCGGATCGAATTTCTGGCTTCCGATGCCATTTTTCCATTTCTGATGACGTCCGTCTGTCTCTTGTGACAGACGGCACCCTCGATATAGAGAGGGCTGATGAAACCACGATCGTCTTCCCTCTCCTATCAATCGCAGAGGGTGGTGTCCGATTCCCCCTTCACCCACTCCTTAGGGCAGTGCTCTGCCATTGGGGTCTAATTCCTTCCCAACCCAATGTCAACTTCTTTAGAATCATAATGGGAATTGTAGAGCTAAACCGTCGCCTTAGGATCAACCTCGGCATTCCTGCCATTCGACATTGTTATGCCCTGGCCAAGTTTTCCGGTCGGCACGGTTGTTATTTCCTTAGGGCCAAGGACACCGACCATTAACTAGTGACTATGCTTTCCAGCTCTGGGAATCGAGTCGATGACGTTATGGTCGTTGTCCAAGGCAACTGGGAATTCGGCGAAGCCGAGGATCGCCTCAATCCTATTCCTAGGCGGAGGGGCGAACTAGGTGGTCGTATAGCCTCTTGTGTTTATTTTTCCTTTGTTATATTTGTAAAGCTTCACTTTTAGGACCTTATGGTTTTGCTTGTGCAGGAAACGATTTGAAGAAAGTTTCGATCTCGACCGACGACACCGTTCTTTCAGAGATAAAAGTCGCGTTGAAATACTTCGGCCGTCCAAGCCTTCAGAAACAAGGGAGGGTGGCCCATATTCTGCTTAAATACGAGCTGACGTACACGACTTTCTTGGCAGCAGAAAACATCCCAATTCCAAGGGATGAGGAGTTTCCAACGGCTCTTATTTTGACCAACTTCAGAAACTTGCGCCAAATCGGCATCGAAGGATCCGAGTCGAAGCGTGCGGAAGTTGAGGTCGCTGAAGAATCTGGCCAATCCGAGGCCAAAGTAGACGAGGCTTTAAAGGTAGCCTTTGAAGAAGCCGGCCTCAATTCAGCTAACCCTCCATCCACCTCGGGTCGACGGGAAGTTTACGACGACGTCTTTATCGGACTAGAAGATCTTCCCAGCGCGTACCTTGAAGATATGGCCGGGTTGTCACTCACACAACTCGCCAAAAGGCAAACGCGGAGCGAATGGCCGCGCGGTGGAGAGCAGAGGCCAATCGATCCGAGGTGCCGCCCGTCGCAAATGTTGAGCCGCCCGTGCCTGTTATTGAGGAGACGGTTCAAATACGAGATACCGAGTCGGAGCCGATCGGGCCGGCAAATGAGGAGGCTGAACGACGGGCGGAGAAACGTCCTGCCGAGGTTGAGGCTGACTCTGGAGAAGAGCCCACCGACAAACGGCCGCGTTTAGAGGAGTTGGAAACAGTTGTGCCTTTTGTGGTTCAGCCAAAGATAAGAAATATGTCGATCTCCGCTGACGCGTCGACTATAAATGACCCAGCCGTTGCGCTAAGTATGGCTTCATCAGTTTCATTGCTATCTGAAAAGGAGACTTTTTGCTCGGAGCCAGACGTTTTAGCAGTAGCGTTAGCCGCTCAATCGGCACTTCTGGTAAAAATATATTTTTGGATTTAATCTCCTTTCCCTTCTATGCATATATTTTTGGATTTAATCTCCTGTTTTGCAAACGGTCTGGAGGATAGCCGAGATAGGCCGCCACCAGCACGACGCCCTCGAATGAATTAGCCGTTTACAAACCGAAGTTGAGGGCCAAAGGAGCCGCACCGAGTTCGAAGCTATGAGGGCGAAAATGGAAGCTGCAAGGGTCGAGGTCGAGTTGGAGAGGACCGGAAATGCGGACCAACTCAGATTGGCTACCGAGCAAAGGGTGGATGCGAGCGAAGGTGCGCTCAAGTTAGCCCAACAGGCGATCGCCAAACTTGAGGTGGACTTGGCGGAATCGAAGGCGGCGAAGGAAGTTGCCGATTCTGAAGCTTTGAAGGCATATGAGGCCGGGCAAGGCGCTGCCCTCAATAATTATGTGCAAGAAGTCCCCAAATTTGAGAATCGGGGATTCAAACACAGCTGGCTCAATACCCTTGTTGCTGCTAATGTGACATTGGCTATGCTAATTCCATACGAGCAAGTGGATGTTGAGCCGCTGGAGTCTAACTCCAAGGATTGATCAAGGCGACAGTAGTTTTTGTTTACAGCTTGTTTAGTTTTTTATGTATGGCTACAGGTTTTAAGTTTTCTCTAGGGATTTCCCTGCAAATTTGTAGCCTTTTGTTTAGTAGTTTTCATATGTAAAATGGCTACAATTTGTGCCCAATTTACTTAATGAAAATTCCTTTTGCACTTTGCTATTGTTTGTGCTAAATTGTGTTATTGGATCATTCATTCATGTATACTTGCCGACTAGATAGTTAGGCACTTTTAACTTCAAAAAATGGCTGTGGCATATGTCGATCGGCATGGAGCCTAGATGCTTGGCCGGTTAGATTAATAAATCTGCCCTTGCCCCAGCCAGTGCATGAGCTCCAAGACATTCATGTACAATTGTCGTTTAGATAATTAGGCCATTTTAACTTCAAAAAGCCGAAAATTAGTACATGGAGTGGCTGTGGCACATATCGATTGGCATCCGTCTTTTGGAGTTTAGCATTAATGAAATCGCCTCGGGGTCACTGCAAGCATTAGAAATAAATGGGATGGACTCTTCGCGCCAGTAACTTCACTTACTGTGTTCAAACTCAATTTAAAACAATTTGTTGCGTAAGGTTAGATAAGTACGAATGTCAAATAGAGTTTTCTTCAACAACAGAGGAGAAGCGCGAACTTTGGCGGAGCTTGATACTGCAATGAATCGCAGCAACAAACCCATCCATGCGAGAGGTAGGGCGTCCAAAGAACGGGAAAAACGTCAGCCTCCAAGTCGTCGAAGCAGATCACCCCGAAAGGAGAAACAGCAACGGGGAAGTTCTCTGCGACCGCGACCGAGAAATGAGGCCGACGTGGCACTGCGACCATTGAGTTTTGCAGTTTTCATGGGGAATAAACCGATGACGAAGGCGGACTCCATTATCAAGGACCCAGGTGTGGCGGTCGAGTTTGCTCGACAAATTTTTCCACCGGAGGTCCAGCAATCGATGGTTGGTCGAGAGGATTTCGATGTGTTTTGAGAGGGCATCCACGGGGCGGTGAAAGGGCTGTATACCGTCTATGAAGTTGGCATGCGCCTGAGCGCCGCGCGACGAGAAACAGAGAAGAAGGACGAAAGAATCCGCAGCTTGGAGGCTCGCGCGGAGAAGGCCGAACGTGAGCTCAAGGAGCTTAGGAAGGCTCAAACCATTGAGCCGCGTGCGGTGGGTCAATCCAACCCGATCGTGGAGGAGAGGGTGACTCAACGGCTGTTGAGTCACGCCATCGCCGACCGAGATACGGTAAGCATGTTCGCCGTAGAGAATGCGAGGACCATGGGTTACGAACAAGGCTTCCATGCGGGCCGGAAGGTTGGGATCGACAAAACCAAAGAGAAACTTGCAGAGGAGGTCTGCCGATGAGAGAACTGGGGATTTAGGCACGGTTGGATCGAGGCACTTCAGGCCGCGGAGACTCTCCGTGCAATGGGTGTTGATTCGGCGTTGCTGCTGTACCAACATGATAATTTTCCCTTTTCTGCTTTTGAAGTCGAAAAGAGTGACGATGAGGGAGACGCTGGATAAAAACACTCATTGTGATACTAAAAACGCAGATTGCGTTAAAAACCATGTAATCATTAGCTGATTGAATAAAATGTTTTGTTTTCAATGTTCGTGTTTTTTTATAATTTTTGTCCGGCACACATATGTTTGTATGTTTTGTGCTTTATTGCATAAATGTTCGAATAAATGTGTTTTAGGTGATTGGATAGACATTGACCGTCTGGAGTTCATTTCAAATGTTTATATGCCTTAATGTGCAAACGGTTTTTGCCGGCTCGTCATAACGGAGCGCTCTTCATTAAATATGTATTCAACATACGTGTTACACACAGCCCTGGCAATAAATCTGGAGGCTTTATCAGCCCAAAGATGTCATCCGCCGATTAGGCTGCGAATCCGGAGGCTTTATTGGCCCAAAGACGTCAGGCGCCGATGGGGCTCCGAATCCGGAGACTATTTGGTCAATCGTGATATCCACGAAGGGCGCTCCGAATCCGGAGGTTTTATCGGCCCAAAGACATCATGCGCCGATGGGGCTCCGAATTCGGAGACTATTTGGCCAATCGTGATATCCACGAAGGGCGCTCCGAATCCGGAGGTTTTATCGGCCCAAAGACGTCATGCACCGATGAGGCTCCGAATCCGGAGACTATTTGGTCAATCGTGATATCCACGAAGGGCACTCCGAATCCGGAGGCTTTATCAGCCCAAAGACGTCATGCGCCGATGGGGCTCCGAATCCGGACTATATTTGGCCAATCGTGATATCCACAAAGGGCGCTCCAAATCCAAAGGCTTTATCGGCCCAAAGGCATCATGCGCCGATAGGGCTCCGAATCCAGAGGTTTTATCGGCCCAAAGACGTCATGCGCCGATGGGGCTCCGAATCCAGAGACTATTTGGTCAATCGTGATATCCACGAAGAGCGCTCCGAATCCGGAGGCTTTATCGGCCCAAAGACATCATGCGTCGATGGGGCTCCGAATCTGGAGACTATATTTGGCTAATCGTGATATCCACGAAGGGCGCTCCGAATCCGGAGGCTTTATCGGCCCAAAGACGTCATGCGCAGATGGGGCTCCGAATCTGGAGACTATATTTGGCCAATCGTGATATCCACGAAGGGCGCTCCGAATCCGAAGGCTTTATCAGCCCAAAGACGTCATGCGCCGATGGGGCTTTGAATCCGGAGACTTTATTTGGCCAATCGTGATATCCACAAAGGGTGCTCTGAATCCGGAGGCTTTATCTGGCCAATCATGATATCCACGAAGGGCGCTCCGAATCCGGAGGCTTTATTTGGCCAATCGTGATATCCACAAAGGGCACTCCAAATTCGGCGGCTTTATCGGCCCAAAGACGTCATGCGCCGATGGGGCTCCAAATCCAGAGACTTTATTTGGCTAATCGTGATATCTACGAAGGGCGCTCCGAATCCGGAGGCTTTATCGGCCCAAAGACGTCATGCGCCGATGGGGGCTCCAAATCTGGAGACTTTATTTGGCCAATCGTGATATCCACAAAGGGCGCTCCGAATCCGGAGGCTTTATCTAGCCAATCGTGATATCCACGAAGGGCGCTCTAAATCCGGAGGCTTTATTTGGCCAACCGTGATATCCACAAAGGGCGCTCCGAATTCGGGGGCTTTATCGACCCAAAGACGTCATGCGCCAATGTGGCTCCGAATCCAGAGACTTTATTTGGCCAATCGTGATATCTACAAAGGGCGCTCCGAATCCGGAGGCTTTATTCGGAACACTTTTGAACTGGATTTGGCAGTGAGTAAACAAGGATCTTTGCATTACAAAAGAGGTGCACGTACACATTAAACCATTCAGAACTAGTATCATTCCCCATAAGTCGGGTTTAATAATAGAATTTTCGTAAGTGCGTGGAATTCCAAGGCCGTGGGAGGCTCCTTCCAAACATGTCTTTAAGCCGATACGCCCCTACCTCTGCGATCGAATCAACCTAATAGAGGCCGTCCCAGTTGGGGCCCAATTTTCCGTCAGCCGGTTTCCTGGGCGTCGGAAGTACTTTCTTCAGGACCAACTCTCCTAGTCTATACCGGCGAAGCTGAACACGTTGATTGTACGACTTGGCAAGCTGTTGGTGGTATTGTGCCATGGAGGCAAGGGTGTGGTCTCGTCGTTCTTCGATCAAAATCAAATCCAAGGCCAACATCATGTCGTTTCGGCCCATATCAAAAACTTGCGATTTCAGGGTTGGGTGGCAGATCTCCAGGGGTATGATCGCCTGGGTACCAAAACATAAAGCAAACGACGTTTCTCCAGTTGATCGCCTCGGCGTAGTTCGATGTGCCCACAATACACTCGATAATTCTTCAACCCATTTGCCCCTAGCTTTCTCCAGCCTCTTCTTGATGCTGTCCAAGATGGATTTGTTAGAGGCTTTTGCTTGACCATTGCTCTGGGGGTAAGCCAGCGTGGAAAAGTAGGGCTGGATACCATACTTGCTATATAGCTCCCGATGGACGCCACAATCAAACTAGGTGTCGTTGTCTGAGATAAGAGCTCTTGGAATGCCGAATCGTGTTATGATATTTCTCCACACAAAGCGCTTGACATCAACATCTCGAATGTGCGTTAATGCCTCCGCTTCGACCCATTTTGTGAAATAATCTGTGGCGACGATCAAGTATCACTTGTTGCCCGGGGCCCTCGGCAATGGTCCTACGATATCAAGCCCTCACTGGGCAAACGGCCAGGGACTGGTGATAGAGCTCAACTCTTCAGCAGGCAGATGGGTTAACGGGGAAAACTTCTGACACCGTTCACATTTTTTCACATAGCATTCGGCATCAGATCTCATTGTCGGCCAATAATACCCCTGTGTTATATCTCAATGGGCCAAAGAACACCCGCCAGAATGTGCACCGCAACTGCCTTCATATATTTCGGCCAGAAGCTCTTCAACTTTGTCTGGATGCACGCATTCTAGGTATGGGCCAGAAAGGGAATTTTTGTAAAGCTTTCCTTGCAGATCCAAGTAGTAACGCAGGGCTTTGTTTCACAGCTTGTGCGCTTCTTTCTTGTCCTCTCGGAGCTGTTCGGAAGACAGAAATGCGGCGATGGGATCCGTCCAACTCGGTTCAAATTCTATAACATTGACCTGGACTTCCTCCGAAGGGCTAATGCTCGGCTCCGGGATGAAACCTACTTCGATGGTCTGTTTAATCTCTGAATTAATGGCAGAGGCTAGGCAAGCAAGGGCATCTGCATGTGTGTTCTGATCACGTGTTATCTAGTTCAATTCATGATGGTCAAATTTTGCCAGCAAGGAGTTGGCCGTTTTCGTGTAAGCCGCCATACGGTCATTTCTTGCCACGTACTCCCCCTTTAGCTGATTGATCACTAGTTTTGAATCGCAAAATACAAGCAAACGCCGAGCACCCAAAAGATGTGCATTCCGCAAACCGGCTAGAAGGGCTTCGTATTCGGCTTCGTTATTTGACGCTTCGAAGCCGAGCTTGACGACCTGCTCAATTATTGCGCCGTCGAGAGCCATGATTACAACTCCGGCTCCATTGCCCCGCTGATTAGATGATCCATCACAGTACAACTGCCAAATGTCCCCAACATAAATTCTCCAATTCGGCTCCGGTCGAATCTCATCGGACTTGAAATCGGCAAGACCCCCAGTGAATTCGGCAACAAAGTCGGCAAGCACATGTCCCTTGATTGAGGTTCTAGGTAGAAACTGAATATCGTACTGGCCGAGTTCAAGAGCCCACTTTGAAACACGTCCTGATGCTTATGCACTTCGTAGTACTGATCGGAGGAGATAATATGTTAGCACCCCAATGCTAAGTCCCTGAAAGTAATGCATCAGTTTTCTTGCCGCCATGACTAGGGCTAGGATGCGTTTTTCCAGCGAAAGGTAGCGTGTTTCGGCGTCAACCATTGCCTTCTCACATAATACACTGGCCGCTGCTCCTCCAGCTCTTCTTTTATCAGTACGGCACTAACGGCCCTGTTGGAAACTGCCATATACAAAATGAGCTGGTCACCAGTAGCAGGTGTTGTCAAGAGTGGTACTAAGCGGAGGTAGGCCTTGAGGCCATTGAAAGCGGCTTCGCATTCGGCGGACCATTCAAAAGCCTTGCCCTACAGTAGTGTATGAAAGAATTGTCGGTAGCGATCTGTGGACCGACTGATGAACCTGTTGAGTGCGGCGGCCATCCCTATTAACTTCTGAACTTCCTTGACCGATCGAGGGGAGCCGAGTTCTAGGATTGCTGTGATTTGCCTTGGGTTGGCTTCGATTCCTCGGTGGTTGACAATGTATCCCAAGAATTTGCCAGAGCCGATCCCAAACGCACATTTGGAAGCGTTCAGCTTCATTCTATATTTGCGTAGAATGCCGAATGTCTCTTCCAAATTGGCTATATGATTCTGCTCTTCCTTGGACTTGACCACCATATCGTCAATGTACACTTCCATAGTGTGGCTGAGTTGCTCCTTGAACATGGCAGTGACCAGTCTTTGGTAGGTTGCCCCTGCATTCTTCAGCCCAAAAGGCATAACCTTGTAGAAGTAGGTTCCTCTTGGGGTGAGGAATGCAATTTTGTCCTGGTCCACTGGATGCATGGCAATTTGATGGTAGCCTCTGTAAGCATCGAGAAAGCTCATACGTTGATGGCGTGCCGTCGCATCTGCAAGTTGGTCAATTCTGGGTAGGGGAAAACAATCCTTGGGGCAGGCTTTGTTCAGGTCTGTGAAATCGACGCACACTCGCCAAGTCCCGTTTTTCTTCTTCACCACCACTGTATTAGAGAGCCATGTAGGGTAGGTCACTTCCCTGATTGCCCTGGCATCAAGCAGCCTGTCAACCTCCTCAACAACGGCGGCAGTGTGCTCTACGACTGACCGCCGGCTTTTCTGAAGGATCGGCTTGCACTTAGGATCAACGTTCAAACGGTGCTGTGAAATGGACGGATCTATACCCGGCATCTCATATGGAGTCCACGCAAAGACATCGAGGTTGCTGAGCAAGAAAGAGATTAGCTGCTGTCTGTCGGCCTGATTTAGGGATGCGCTGACCATGAAGAATTTGTCTGGGCTTCCATCGATTTCAACTCGGTCTACGCCTTTCGTGGCCTTTTCATTTGGGAGCCACCCAACATCGTCGAGGCTCTCTCGATTTGGCACCTCAATAGAATTCACCTGCAGCTCCTTTGGCCTTTTTTCAACAAGGAGATAACATGCTTGTGCCGATTTCTGGGAGCCACGGATTTGCTCAATACCGCGTTCTATCGGGAAGCGTAGCAGCTGATGATAGGTGCTTGGCACGGCCTGCATAGTATGCAACCAAGATTGCCCCATGATAAGATTATACGGCGACGGCAGCTTGACGACCAAGAATTCCACATCCACTGTTCGGGAGCCTGCTCGAACAGGTAGTGTGATCTTCCCCAACGGGTACTCTGGATTGGCGTTGAAGCCGAATAGTGGATACGGGGCTGGAGAGAGATCCGATTCAGAGAAGCCGAGTTGGGTAAATGTCTTATAGTACATAACCTCCAATGTGCTCCCCGGATCAATGAGTACGCGCTCAATTGTGAACCGATTTACGCGTAACTCAATTACCAAGGGATCAATGTAGGGCAATGTTACTCCGGCCAAATCTGAATCATCAAAAACAATGCGCGTAGTTTCATGGGGCCGTTTAGCCGGAGTGAGTTAGTTTTGAGGGTCGGAGTTTGATTGAATCGTATGCACCGCCGATGACATTGGCAGGCTATATATCATGTGGATCACGCCGAGTGGAGGTAAATCATGTCTTAAGGCTATTGCTTTGGTCAGGTTGCCTTTTCGGACGTACTGTTGTAGCGGGCCATCTTGTACCAATTCCTCCAAGTGATCCTTCAGTGCATAACAACTCTCAGTATCATGGCCATGGTCCTTGTGATACTCACACCGTCTATCCCGTCTTCTCGTGTTGGGAGGTCCCACCATTTTTTACGGCCATTTGAAGAACGGAAGGTGTTGGATTTTGGACATAACCGCACTGATCGGCTCCGTCAACTCCGTATATTTCTTGTCAGCGCGCCTCGTGCGCCTACTGTCAACTTGCAGTTGTTCATTTTCTTGGTGGGAGCATTGGTCACTTGATCGGCAGGAATCCCGTCTCTTGTCTCGTTTGGCCCGATGCCGTGGTTCAGGGCTCTGAGGTGGTACAGAATTTATTGGCCAAGCAATTTCAGAAGGAGCTGTCTTGTTGGCCGTGTTCCCGGCTTCAACTCGCAAAGCGTCATCTTCCACTTTGCAGTATTCTTCAACTTTCTTCATCAACGACCAGACCGTCTTGGGGGGTCTTCTAGTCAAAGAATTGCGGAGAGCACTGTCAGGATGCAAACCCATTTTGAAGGCGATGATGGCCATAGAGTCATTGCAAGCGTCATCAACAAGATTAAAGCACTCCTAATAGCGCGCCGAATACGCTCTTAGTGTTTCTCCTGGCTGGATCTGCATTGCCTAGAGAGAGTCGGCTTGTTTCGGCTGGACCTCGTTGGTGACAAATCTGGCCCTGAAAGATTTTCTGTAATTGATGGAAGCTTTTGATCGAAGCCGGCTCCAGTTTATAATACCAACTGACAGCCAATAGTCCCAAACTGCTGGGAAATATTCGGCACATAAGGGCCTCGTCGTCTGCATGCAATGTCATGGCTTGCTTATAGTGACGGATGTGATCAGTGGGGTCTAATTTTCCATCATAGAGAGTGAAACGGAGCTTTGAACTTTTTGGGCAGAACCGCCCTGGCGATCCGTCATACAAAGGGATTATGCTGGTCTTTTTCATCTGAGCTGTTTCTTCTGCACTTATGCCTTATACGTGGACTCTCTTCAGAGGAATTGGAAGTTTCAGATCGCCCCTTCTTCTTGGGCTCCAGGGATAATGAGTCAGAGTTGCTATCAGTGTCTTGTTGTCGGCTCGAGATCGTCAACCACCTGTCCTCACAGGTCATTCCGGGCCTTGGCGCACAGCTTGTTGGGACTTCACCACCTCCAAAGCCAAATCCTGACGGAGACGTTCGTTCTCTGTGATCATGTTCTCCAACCTTTGTTCATTTTGCTTTGCTTGTTCCATGATCGCTTGTATTGCTTCATGCTCTGGAGTCGAGGGTGAGGTGAAGTTCAAAGCGCGTCTTGCGGGGATAGTCTCCGGTCTAAGCATGTTTGTTGGAGTGAGGTCGTCTCTCTGCGTGGTTTCATGAGTGACTATCGGAGGGTCTTCCGTTACACCCGCCATGGATGTGTTTGAGTATTCCCACAGACGGCGCCAATTGTGGAGAAGTGGTTTGGAAATACTCTTCTGATCCTAGGGGACGCTAATGATCCTCTACTAGTCACCTGAAAAGGAACAAACACTCTGGTCAGGGGTGCCGAAATTAGCACTCCGACGGGCAAGTCAGTCTCTACACTCAAGATTACTTGTATTCTAAGTTAAGCATAATAGTTCTCACATTTCTTTCTTGGGCCTCGGGCTGGGCCTACCTTTAGTTCTCCATTCGACTTCTTGTAAAGCAAACTGCTTTTCACTTGGCCCCTTACCCAACCGGCCTTTTGATCGAATAGGGTAGGATTTGAAATTGCAAGACGAAGCCGAATACTATATTTATAATCCAACTCTCCAAGTTCAGCCATTCAGTCTCTTTACAATCCCTAATATTCAGCCCCCACAACCCTAATTACTGTTATTAGTTATTTGTTTTGTCTTTGAGGCTGAGTAATCTGAGATTACTGGTCAGTCATGATCTAAACCTTTAGTGGCGGGTTTGGGTCCTGACACCTCCACTTAGTTCTCGCTACAGATGCCAGAAACAATAAGCACTTTGGTCGAGAGTGTCGGAATTAGTACTCTGACAGGTAAGTTAGTTTGAGTATGAGAAGAGGTGTGCAATCTTTTCTTGTCATTGTCTTTGTCTTCCATTGCCCAAAATGGAGAGTCTCTATATATAATTGTGGACCATATTTGGTTTAGAAGTAGAAGTTAAAGAATATTTGCTTACAATTTTATTTTTAAAAAAATTATATTCATAATATAAGTTATAGGGTTAATTACATTAATCACTCTTGAGATTTGAGAAAAATAAAATGAACTCCATAGTTTTAGTATAATTATATTGTGCTATCTTAGAATTTTAATTTATATAACAATTAATCCATTTTTTTTATTAATAATTCATTACTAAAATAGATTGGAAAATGATATTGTCATATTTTTTATATTAAAATATATATTTTTCATTATTTATCTTTTTGTATTCATGCCATCTGTATTAGCTATGATCCATTTAGCCTTATTAAAAGATATGTCAATATATTTATGTCAAAAATGTAAGATTTACAGTATTTTTTTTTCAAAATCTAAAGAGAGGTCAATATAATTTACACTAAATATTTTAACACAAAACATCACACAAAAAAAAAGGAGGGAAAATACTAAAATTTCTAAATGTTTTATCTACCATTTCTACTAAGGTCTCGTTTGGCTAGGGACTATTTTAGCCAAAAAGTCAAAAAGTCACTAAAAAAACCAAAAAGCCTACATTTTTTACCCTACAACCCTATACATAGTGCCATCACGTGTTCACTGGACAAATTTAGTGTAAAAAGACCCTTTTGCCCCTCAAAGATGTGTGGTTATTTCGTTTTGTGCCCTTGCTTTATGTCAAACATTGATGGAAATATTATCAGAGCTAGAGGGTCTACTATCCAAAGTTCAGCTATTATCCAATGTTTACATTAATCACGGAAGATGAAGACGCCCCTTCGTTCAAGGCCACAAAGTTGTAGAAGCTCTGATCTAAAGATGAAGATGAAAACGAAGCAAGTGACGACGACAGTCCGTGAAAGTAGTCCTGTCGCCGATGATCGCTCCAACCGCAGGTATCCTCTTCTTCTCTCTCTCTCTGTCTGTCTCTGTCGCTCTCTTCAGCCTCCATTGTTTCTGTTTCTATATGTAACCATGAGACCTATGTTTCACAAATTTGTATATATGTATGAACTCTCTCTCTCTCTCTCTCTCCCCAGCCTCTCTGTTTTCTGTTTGTATATGTAACCATGAGACCTATGCTTTGTTTTGTATATATGTATGAACTCTCTCTCTCTCTGTCTCCGTCTATCTCTCTCTATCTATCTCTCTTTGTCTCTCTCTCTTTCTCTCGCTCTTAGTCACCACTTTCCAATCTCTTCCAAAATCAGACTTGTTTGGGTAATTAAAATGAAAGTCCCCTAAAAACAAGAGAGGGTGGTTTTAGGGTTTCCTTTTGAACTTTAGCAATAACCGAGTTTGTTGTGGTGAGGGTGTGTCGATCTGATAACAAATGGACATGAGATAACAAATGTGAAGTTTTGTTAAACTTTCTTTCCAACTACTGTTATAAAAATCACCACGACATGTTTGAAAATTTAAGGCATTAATGTTCTTCCTGTTCACATTTGTGAAATTTCTTTTTTTTTGAGATTTTTGGTGCACATCTGCAATTATGTTGGTACACAGTTTTGAATTTTTTTTTTTTTTTGGTTCTTCCTGTTCCTACCCTGTTTCTGTTCTACACTGCTTGTATTTGTTTTGGTTTGTGATATGCAATTCTTCTGTGCTACTGTCCATACCAAATGTTCTGTTTAAAAAAATACAGTCTGTATGAATTTTTTTTATTGGCATGCAATGAAGCTGTAATGTTTTTCTAGGATCTACACTTGTTTGTTAGCATTCCTTCTCTATTTACAATCACTGTTTAACAAAATGGCTATAGGCTGGGATTTAAATGTTCTGTGGAGGGGGGGCTTGTTTGATTTTCTTACCCAGTTTCGTATAACAAAATTATGTCCATAACAAAAGTGTCACACCCATTCACCTATTCTTGTTGTGCATGTCATGTCCCGAAACAAGTCACGAAAGAAACCATGGCCTCATTTATGTCAACTGCCACATCAACACAACTAGCCTGTATGTGTGCGTGTGGCTACGGGCACTGTGTTGTAAAGATTTCCCGTTCTGCAAGAAACCCTGGTCGTGCGTACTACCAATGCCCTCATGGAGTGGTGAGTACAAGCACGTTCACTTTTACATTTCCTTCTCAAATCGTCACTAATATATTTTTTAACCTCAGCCATATGTTAGTTGGATTGGGTGGTGTGACGAATATGGACGCCAAAGGGCTGCTGAGAATGACACAAAGAATGTCACTTATTTTGAGGCTCGTTTTATTGACATTGAACAAACTCTGGGTGTGCTCACAGTAGTGACATGTGTGTTGTGCATCGTCATTGTTATTTTGCTGTTTCGGATGTGATATATGTAACCATGCTGCAACCTTACCCTATTGTTATTAAAGGCATTATGTTTTGTGGCCCAAAAAAAATTCTGAAATTATGTTTTGTTCGTAAACATGTAGTTATTATATATTTCCGCAACTGTTTGTTTTGGTTTCAAATACTAATGTCGTTAAATGAATCTATTGCACTATGTTTTGTTTCAAATATCACATTTCTGAAATAAAAGGTGTTCATGATTTTGCTAATGCTTGTATTGTGAGTGTATAAATATCACGATGTTGTTATAGTCGCCTGGTGTCACATCGATCTGCACCTCGTACCCCTTCCGACAAAGGGAAACGGCAACAACCCTATCATAAAGCAACTTGGGATGGGGAGTCGACACGGATTTCTTGGAACTAGTCGTTAAAGAAATTGATGCAGGAAATCGGCCACACATGTCAATCACTTCGAATGGGTACCGTTCGTTGTCTAAGACATTTGAGGCAGCAACTAGAAGGCTGCATTCACTGAAACAACTTAAAAACAAGTGCAATTTATTGAAGAGCAAGTGGCGTGCGTGGTCTAAGCTAATGGATTGCCGGAAAGGCCCAATTGGAATTGGCTTTGACCAAGTTATTGGGTTGTTCACTGCATCGGCTAATTGGTGGGCTAAAATGGAGAAGGTAACGCTTTACATTTTGTTTTTCCTATTCGTTATTACAGAACTAATATATCAATTTTTGTATGTATACCATGCTTTCCTATATAGTTTAAAACGTCGTATGTTTATAACTTTAAACAATTTGGGATGGTGTGGTCAGGATTACGAAATATTTTTGGGATGGTGAAAAAGGTGATTTTTACTATGGCGCCATAACAGCTTTTATTTGTCAAAACACTTGTGTAAAATTCATGTGCTTCCTTCTTAACTTCTTTGAATCCCCATACAATATAGCAAATTGTGTCAGCAATTTACCACCCAAATTCACAAACCTTTTCTAATTAGTCCTCCTCTAAAGTTTCGAAATGAAGGTTATGGGTGGATCAGAGTGGCCAATAGTATTTGAAAGTATGTAAAAGGTTTTGGGTCCAAATTAAGGTTCTAATCGAAATTATTTTACTGTGAAAAGTTGGCCATGCTTTTGCATGGTTGCCATTTGTAGGCTCCATATGTGTCGATATTGTAAATAAGGAAATTAACATTTGTAGTTATGGGCAGAACATGAGCATTAGATTAGTGCTATTGACATATCACACTTGTCACACAAAAATATAAAAGAAAAACAAAGAAAAAGAAATTCAACATATCAAAAGTAAAAGTGATGATAATCCAAGAAGAAAATGAACATGGAATAATTCTAAGGTGTTCTTGCTCTTAAGAGTTGAGAGCTTCAAACTGTCTTCTGAACTCCTTTCCAATATCATCACTAGTTATTGGACTTCACCAATAACATGTTTAAATTTTTGTTTAGGGGAAACATTAGGGGAAACACAGTACTTGAACTATATGGTTCAAAGATGGGTGCTATGAGGTTCAACATTAGGGAAACACATTTTACTGAACTTTATGGTTCAAAGATGGGTGATATAGATCGATTTTAGAGTTAGGCTATACACATTAGGGGAAACACAGTAACTGAAATGTGTTTCTTCTCTGTATTTCAGAAAGAGTACGTAGCAATAGTGCATTACATATGATTTTTTTTTTAAACTACTTTTCTTCAATTAGGTGTATCTCTCCAAAACCTAACATAAATTGTAATTGAGGTGAGTTTGGTTGCTTTTTAATTTCTTCATTAAAATAGGAGATGAAAAAAATTATTATATTTGAAAACTAATCTGCGTGTAGAGTATATTTTTCGAGTATATTTGAGATGAAAATGTATTTTTAGCTAAAAAAATTGTTGTTATACTTTTTTTGAGCTGAAAAATATTATATTTCAGTTTTTAGCTATTATACTTTCTTCAAAGGTTGTCAAATACATATTAACAATTAACTTCATTGCTGGTTGTAGTTAAAAAATACCTGCACAAAATTATTATTTTTCAATTTATTGTGATCCTAACAATTGCGTTGCAATAGTATTGGATGAGTTAGAAGAAGACCTTGTTGAAGATATGCTGCCAAATAATGGTTTAGAAAAAGCATTGTCAGAATTCAATCCAAAGAATCCAACTGACCAATCGAAATAATAACCAACTCTTGTTTAACTAAAAAAAAAAACACATAAGTAACAGAAAATAAAAGGAAAAAAGTAGTTTTCAGATTTTGTGTCCTACAAAAAGAACTGTGGTTTTGAAGTAGAAAATCCAGTTATTTTCGACTTGCCTTGGGATCACACTTGTTTGTAATTGAAGTAAGTTGAAGTGTAATGGAAACACATAAGTAAGCTGAATTACTCTAGGTTGCAATGTACCAGATGCAAAACTGAAAGCAGAAACTTGTTTGTTTTACCAACACAGTTGCATTGATTTGTTCAGTGTAGCATACTTTACCTCCTTTAAAATTTTAGCATTTTATCCTCTCTTCAGGTTTTAATTTTGCCATTTCTGCACCATGTTGCATTGAATTTATTCCATGTCAATACGATAATGCTATTTACATTGTGTTGATTTACAGATTGACAATGTATGTTGCAAGTTCAGAACCAAAACCTTGGACCATCCAGATTTGATGGAGCACGTCTTCACTGGCGCTGCGGCTACGGGGAAAAATGCATGGACACTCGGCGAGACTCGTAACCCAATGGAGTTGGACAGAGAGTCTGACAGTCAAGAATTTTCTAGTGATAGCAATGAATTAGGGGCATCGGAAATAGCTGACATGATGAACTCCGCCAACATCAATGCCACGGGTAGTGGAAGCAAGCGGAAGCATTCCTCAGCCAAAACATTGCAAAACAAGCGCATTACCAGGGCTGTAACATTGGCAAACAGCATGGATGACTGGGTAAATTCTGTGAAGACTCAGAGCAAGGAACTAATTGTTAACCATGTTGTCGGGGGGCACAGTTACACTATGGGCCAGGCTGTTGGACGGCTGTATGAAATACAGGGACTAGACCCCGCCGATCCACTTCTCCATTTTGGAGTCATACATATAGAGGTTTCGAACAATCGGGAGATGGTTATGAGTATTCCCACAGACCAAGGCATAATCGGGTGGCTACAAGCAAAGAAACAGGACAAAGAAAGGAATGGAGGTATCACTCTTGCGAGTTTGCTCCACAATGAAGGAATTTGGTTTTAAATCTGTATGGGAAACAACTCTAGAAAATTTGTTTAATTTCAGTTGAATTGTGAATTGGTTTTTTTTCTTGTGTTTTTTTTTTCAATGCTGGTTTGACAATGGATTGGGCAGGGGTCATGGCTGTGGACCCATTATCCTTAACTTCACTTTTAGGTTGTGATATGTTTGTGGTTCATTTTGTTTTGTTATGCTATAAATGCTGCAGAGTTGGAGTAAATGTGGTAATCTAGTTTTTACTCCATTTTCCGAATTTGCAATGTGTTTGCCCAGGTTGTTCATATAAAATTATGTACAATGTGGTATTCCATGTTCTATGTACAATGTGGTTTCTGTGTGTTGCAATTATGAAATTAATTATTTATTAAAATTATGAAATTATGAAAATCCTATGTTGGTTTAAGACACGTTTGTAACTGTTTATTTGCGACATTTTTTTGTACAGCATGATTGTTAGGGGTTTCAACATAAAAGTTCATTATTTACAAAATTTGCTTTACATTCACATTTTTCATATGAAATTTCATGCTCCCAACACGTGCTTAATACTGCCATCACTAGTTGTTGATAATGTTCTGTGCTAATCGTTGTAGGTAGGAACAACAACGATGACGACACCGCACGGATGAGTCAAATATTAGAGGATGTCGTAGCTCTCGTAATACAGTGGCAGCATGAAATGAATTGTGCATATGTTGAAGCCTACAGAATTGCCACTGACTACTAGGCGTACATCCTTAAAGTTCCATGCTGCACTTTCATATTGTCAGGGAGGGCATGGATTATGAAATTATACAATGGTCACAATGGCCGCTTCCGGTACGAATTGTGCATGCCCAAACATGTGTTCATTCGGTTATGTACGACATTAGTAAATGACTTCCAGTTGCGTGTACCCGAGCATCCGCACAGCTTGCACGTCAAGGAGAGTGTTGCAATATTCATTCATGTGCTTAAAAACTTGCCAAACCGGGGAGTTACAAGAACGATTCTAACATTCTGGTGAAACTATTTCATGCCATTTTCATAACGTCTTGAAAGCAATGAAAAAATTCACCGTCACTCATTGCAGGCCCCCTGCTAATTTCCAGACGCACAGGGTTCCCCATCTGCAGTCTTAACCATAATACATGTCGTTCAAGGTGTGGAAAAATATTTTGTAATGTTTTGGAAAATGCTTGGTAAGAACATGGTCGGTAATCTTATCATTGCATTTTTTTTTTATTAATATATAGGATTGCTTAGGTGCATTGGATAGGACACATGTGCCGGCATGCATAAAGGAGTCAAAAGTAGCCCCATATTTTAGCCGAAAGAGGTGTCACACCCAAAATATTTTGGCGGTGTGTGATTTCAACATGTGCTTCGTGTTTGTCTCGTGCAGGTGGGAGGGCAGCATGCACGACAGCTAGGTTTTAAGCAATGTAACCGAGGATCCATAATACAATTTTCCAATTGCAACTGACGGTACGTACACCCAAATCCACAATACAATTTTTTATTTTTATTTTTTTTAACATATGTATATAAATAAATTTTTTAAAAATAACAATATTTAGAATAAAATGTCAAGGGAATTTTTAAATTATAGAAAATAATAGTGATTTTTTTTAAAAAAATGAAGTGACTACAACAAATTATATTTTTATGTATAAAAATTTTATGAAACAATATCAATATAAAGGTAATATCCATCATTATTGATATACAAATATAATTAATCTCACTAATATATATGTAAAAATGTATAAGACTTAAATATATCACTGTTTTTACATTATATAATTTGATTTATCTTACCATTATAATTAACTTTAAGTTTGCTATTTAGGGTAGTTTTTGGATATATTAGTTCAAAAATTATTGTTATCTTCTTATTGTTGTTATGGGAAAAAAAAATAAAGTTGTAATCAATAAGTGCCCTTTCTGAGTTAGTTTCCTGGCTCCACCACTGCTTGTTAATACATAATTCAATTATGGAGATACAATTGTTGTGAAATAAATGTACGCAACTATGGATAAGTTAAAATTTATATTGTATGCAAAGTGAACATAGGTCATGAGTATTACATAATTTACATGTGCACTTTGACAGGTTGTTATTACCTTGTGGATAGTGGATACAACAATAAGAAGGGCTTTGTGGCACCATACAAAGGCAACATATACCACCAACCGAAATTTCAAAGGCACAATCCACGGAACCGTGATGAGTTGTTCAACTATGCTCACTCATCTTTGCAAAGTGTGATTGAGCGTACCTTTGGCGCTTGGAAGGCGCAGTGGAGATTTCTTAAAGACATGCCTCGATTTGATTTTCGTGAAGTGCTGGTGCCATTGGTTGCAGCGTCCATGGCTTTACATAATTTCATATGCAGAAATAGTGTGGATGACGAGATTGTTGTTGTTGTCAGCAGTGCGGTCGAGTACAAATACGCGGACATGCCTGACCGAGACGATTTGGTTGCCCTTAATGATGCGATGATGCCTGGAGACGATGACGTTGAGATGGCGCAGTTGCGGGCGTGTATCAGGGCAGAGTTAGTTGCAATTTGGCGAAATGCTCATTAGGTGGACATGTTATGTGATGCATGTCATCACTGTGTTGTGTTCAAATTAATTGGAGAGGACTATTTGTGTATATTGCTTACCAATTATGTATGAGCATATATGTCACTGTTTTTGTACAACTATGGAATAGAAACTTGGTTATGATTTTAGGTTGGTTATGATTTCAGGTTGCTTACCAATTATGTAAGGGCTTTCGTTAACTCATAAATTTCAGGTTGGTTATGATTTCCCGAAACAAAAATTTCCCCAAATAAAAACAATTAAATACTCGAGTTTTGTATAGAGTTTGGCTATGATTTGTTCATGACTTTGGAATAGAGACTTGTAAAAATTATTTTCCTATTTTATCGGAATTTTTGTACTATTCACAATTACATCACATAAATTACAATCCATATGACTAGTCGTTTGGGAATATACTATTTTACTGAATTTTTGATTTTTGGACTAAATTATAAAGTAAAAAAAATTAGTATGTCTCGCTGCCCTTTCTGTAATTTTTTTTGAAAAGCTCTACAAAAAGTAGATTAAAAGAGAATTACAGGACTTCTCTATATAGTTTGTTGGATTTTTTTGAAAAAAAATTGATTTTTAACGTAAAATGTGATGTTTCATAAGAAATATTAGTACATCACACAAAGTACAATCCATAACTCATATTTATGAAATTTTTAAGTATATTATGCAAATATTATTTACATAATATTACATCACACAAATATATTGTTTACAATTTTAAATATGTGCTGTATTACAGTTCTCCAAAGGAAATACAATTTGACTGTTGTGACATGATAGCTTCATTTTTAAATATATTGTATTAATATTATTTAAATAATATTATATCACACAAATATATTTTTATATGTTGTATAGTCCAAGTGTATTCTCCAAAGGAAATTTAAAATAATACTTTTTGACAAATGTGGCATATCACTCTTGCAGAAGCCATCAAGTCTGACGCACGACTATAAGGTCATTTCGGTCATTTTATCCACTTCTTATTATTTATCTTATTTTATTTCACGTCTTTTTGTAAAAAATTTAAAAATTTATTCCAAACAATTAATTTTTTTTCTCATATTTTAGTTAAAAATTCAAAAAATTACTAAAATAACTTGTTCCCAAACGAGGTCTAAATATCTCATATAAATATGAGATCCATATTATACAAGTCTCATATGATCCCACACCATGAAACATTTAAAAGTGGTTTGAGATATTCTAAATAAGTGTAATTTTTGAATTTTTATAAAATATAAGTTGAGTTTGAAGTGATATGATAAAGAGATGATATAACTTAAATAAGATAATATAACTTAAATAGAATAATAACTTTTTTATTTTTTAACTTTTTTAATATATGTCAAATCTATCTATCTATACTATATATAAAGCAAAAGGGGATTTTTAACCCCAAGCCTTGTGGGAGCTCCAATCTCCCAATCTAAATTTCCTAATTTTTTGATTTAAAAAAAAAAAATCTTAGTATTTATTAACATCTCCCAACTCCTAAGTCTTACTCTCATAATAACACTTTAATGCATTAAGAACAAGTATAAAAAAAATTCTTTGAAATCTAACACATATGAATTCCTTGAAAAGTCCCAACACATATAATTATTATCCCTCATAATAACACTTTAATGCATTAAGAACAAATATAAAAAAAATTCTTGAAAAGTCCAACACATATGATTATTATCAAAATATTAAACTTTAATATAATATAATAAAAAAAAAGATATTTAATTCCTTAAAAAGTCTAACACATATGATTATTATCAAAATATTAAACTTATAATATAAAAAAGGAAAAAAAGAAGACATTAAAAAAAAAAAAACATTTAAAAATCACAATTTACATATATAGATAATTGTAAACACAATAAAATAGGAGGGTATTCATGTCTACACATTTTTTTTTATAAGATCTCCTCCATTATAATAAGATAGCACTTTATTTCTCTCATCTTATAATCTCTATATATATATATATATATTATATTATCTATACTATATATTAAGCAAAATGAGGTTTTTAACCCCCAAGGCCTGTGAGAGTTTCAATATCCCAACCTGAATTTTCTAAATTTTTTATTTTTTATTTAAAAAAAATCTCAGCATTTATTGATTTGGTCAAAATCCCCTAATCAGCATTTATTAAATTTTTTCAATCCACATGTATTTCCACATGCCTGCATTTATTGATTTGGTCAAAATCCCCTAATCAGCATTTAAAATCCCATTATACAAATAATTATAGATACAATCCATATATAGTTACTGCAGTATCCTTTTCAACTTCTCCCATATACCATGGTTAATGATAATATTATTAAATTATTTTTATAAAAAATCTTAAAAAACATAATTTATATATTAAAAAAATCTAAAATAAATATAAAATATTTATAATTATCCCATCCATAACACGGATGATAGGCTAGTAAGGCCTTACTAGAAAGTTGGTAAACATTGGGGTGCCTAAACATTACTTTAAAAAAAATAAAAATAAAAAATATCATGAGTAGGCCCAATAAACTACCAAAGGCCGTCTCGTTGTCAAACCATTTAGTTCATCACGAATCGGCGACTTGGGACGATTCTAGCGGCGGCGATCTGCATCGACGCTGTGGTTCTCCGGCGTGGTGAGTTTCTCTCTCTCGTTCTCTCTTGTTCTCTCGTTTCTCTCTCTCTCTCTAACATGGTCGGATTCGGTCTGTGGCCAGGATCAACCCCGATTCTTGATGAACCCACTTGTTAATTTTTGTTCTTGAAAGGGACAGAGTACGATTAGTCATATATGTATACTTGCATACCTCTGTTTTATGTAGTGGTTGAACATTTTTCATTGAACTGATGGGTTTTGTATTTGTTTTGTTGTTAGATGTTAAACCCTTGTAATTGGGGAATGTGGAAGAATTATAATAGGGGAATGGGGATTGGGAATTAATATCAGCCCGGTTGCCCCCGTTGCATTCCCTATTTGATTGTTGGGAGTGATTTAAAGTGAAATGAGCCCTAGTCTGCATAACTTCCACTTATCTCATCTATGAAGTGTGCTAAGATTGTGTCATTGAATCATTTTAAGGACTATTTAATTTTCATTAGTACATTATGATTTTTAATCTTTATGAAATTGGAAGGGCTTACAGGTATATATAAGTTGCTAGGCGTCTCCTACCTCTCTACCAGCACTATGATTGCAGGTTGGAATTATTAATTTTTAATTGTCAAACCCTATGCAAGCTTATTAAAATCCTATATGTAAAGATTCAATAACATAACCTAGAATAGATTTCATGAACCACCATTAAGCCCTATGTTAAGGAAATTTGGAAATAACCAGTATATTCTTGCCTCTGAAACATTGGAAAGTATACAATAAGCTGAATTAACAACCAATAACTTGGAGAGAAGACTTATGCTAGAAGTTGATTTGGATAGGTCTCAATTGGCTTTCATTTGTTTTAATTTGCTCTTACCTGAACCTCTTATGATTGCCTCAAATCATCCGTTCCATGCTATTTCTCTAACTTCTTGTCTTTTGTGTGGCCCTCTTTTTCACTCTACATATATAGATTTATTTATATATTTATGTATCTATTGTGTTCAAATAGAATTTATTTGTCTTACTGCAGGGGAAGAGGCCTGATGCCTAGTGCTTTGGTAATCTTTCAAGGGAGACTCTTGGGGAAGTAAGTATTTATATGCTACAAGTGTGTATCTATTTACTACACAGCCATCATGAAATTATAAATCACCTTTTGATGATTTATATGTATGCAAAATAGTTTCTTGTAGTAATGGTCTCCAACCTAAAAGTTTTTGCTTTTCATTGAGCATAATGCTAATGACTGCAAAATATGTTTTATTTTTTAATTAACATATCCATGGTAATGAGGTTGACATTGAATAATGAAATTACTAGACTAGGAAGTAGGCTATATTGTGTGCATCTGAAAATTGAGACGGTTTGGACATGTCTAGAGGTAGCTATGACAACTCCTGTGAGAAGAGATTTATGTTGGAAGTTGACAGGATTAAGAACAGGAAATATAAGTTTGGTGACACATAAGAATTAATTGGCCCTTAATTGATGAAAGAAAAAGATTTTGAGAGGCTGTAGATATGAAGCAATATTTGCATTGTTAATGAATATTGATATTGTTTGACTTTTGTGGCATGCCTTGCATTTGAAAATTTAGCTATTTGACTTTATTATTACTAATATGCAGTATTATAATGCAGTTAAGTTTGATTGAATCTGAGATTGTTCTTTTTATTTTTCTTGTCGTCGCTTCTTTCAATGGCTTTCAATTAGAAAAAATGAGAATGAATTTGGCCCATTTTCTACTTGGAACATGCAGAGGTTTGTACGTTAGTTGTGAATCTGATTAGTTTGTTCCTTTTTTTTAATGCCCAGACCCACCCCACACCCGCCATTATGATTGATGTGGGCCAAAGCAAATTGGGAAAAGCTAGCGGGTCCACCTTAAAACCCCGGCTTCCACTTGAATGTAATGGGGATTTAAACCCTGGCAGCAAGGAGAAGAGCAAACTCCCTTACCATTAAGCTGGCTATTGCAGTGGTCTGATTATCTTGTTATTCCAGCTGATTGGGAAAAAAGTTTTTCTAATAGTTTTAAATTGCTTAATTCATTTCCCCCTTCTTTAATTGCATTATATGTTCTGTCTTAGGGGCATAGGAGTAAAATATTTTTGAAAATTTTCTTATTTGCTGCTTATGTATGATTGATGTTCATTGATAATGATCTTCTTGAGTTAGGTAATTTGATTTAAGGTTTGTAGTTACCAATTAGAAATGGCTTGTTTTATTGATATTATGGTAATTGTGCGAACACACATTGTCAATTCATTGATATATTGGATGCATCAATTGTTGAAATATTGTGGGTGGTGAGGAAAATTATAGGAAAATGATAAGAAAATCAAAATCAACACATTTAATGAAAAGAAGACTGTAATGTCATGCCCTCTCAAATACATTTGCTATCATTCTCTCATATTTGTTTGTTTAAGCAAAACAATCAACATATCGTTGCTGCTAATATTTTGTTTTGGGTTGTTGCTACTTTGATTGGGGATGGTTGTTTTTATCATGATTTTGGATTTGGGTATTGTGGATTGCTGCTTGTTTAGGATTGGGTTATTATTACAGAGTCTTCTTTGGCAATAATTATTAGGGGGACTTATGTGTAGGTACTAATAGGTGGACTTATTGTCCAATAGGTCCTGTGACAATTAATGACGCTTTTCATAAAATACTATTAAAAAGTATCACTAATTGTTAATTTTCAGTGCCAGTTTGAAAATTGTCACACAAATGTCACTAATTATAAGGTTTAGCGACTGTTTAAAAAAATTGTCACTAGAAAATGTCACTAATTTTCAATTTTCAGAGACAGTTTGAAAAATTTGTCGTAGAAAAACGTCACTAATTGTAATTTATAGCGACAATTTATAAAAACCGTGACAAAAAAAAGTCGCTAATTGTCAAGTTTTAGGGACATGCAAAAAATCATCTCAAAAAATTATTTTTAATGACGATTTTATTAGTATTTATTTTCAATAGGACTTGATGAGAATTAAGTCCAATTATTTGGACCTATTGGTAGTTTACCCTAATTATTTTTAACCCAAATTATGATGGCCCCTTTCTATTATGTCTTGTGCTTTGTTTATCCCAAATTATAGTTATAGTTTGCCTGTGTTTGCCTCTTCTGTGTCACAAACCATTATATGGATTTCTGTTTCTTTCCAACAGAATATGGCGATATTAAACCTGATATCTCTTGGTCACTGCTGCTGGTACAGTGAAGATTGGGGACTTCAGTGTCAGCCAGGTTTTTAAGGTATTGATCTGCTTTAACCATGATTTGATTACAATAATTAGATGTATGCGTATATTTTTTTCAAGTAATTATATGCAGGAAATTTGACTGCTGTTTTCTTTTTTCTCTCTTTGTTCTTCCTCTTTGCCCCTGTAGGATATTCCTCTTTATTAGCTTTTATTGATTATGATTTTTTATTTTTTTTCAAATAACAATTATGGTTAAAAACACATGCAATTAATTGAACTCAGCTCTAATCAGCTTAGTTACAATCTCACTTGAGATTGGCTTGTCAGATAGATGATCATGAGCCATGCCTGATCATATTTTGCATAGCTTGGTTTGTAAATCTGGGGGCAAACTTGGCTTTAATAAGTAACAAGCACTCTAGGTATTTATCCTTGTTATACCTTGTTGATTTAATTTTGATACTTATGAATTTTTAGTTTTGACATTAAAGTTAAATTTAAATGAATAGCATAAATATAGTGTCCATTATTTTTGTTCAGTTATTATCTCTTGGAAATGAATTTGATATGCGTGGTTTTCAATTATTGTCTTGATCTATAGCTTAGTTTCAATAAAAAATTTGGAAGTTTCATTTATGATTCATCTGCGCTTGTATACATACTGATTTAACTTGTTCATACTTATTGTCTTGTCTTGATCTTTCCTTTTAACTTGTTTATGGAGGTTAGAGGCTCACATTGTGTGTTTTGTTTTTGGTTGTATTCGTTACTTAAATAAACCACTATAGTTGAATAATGAATCTGTGATGCATTCCCACACCTCTTGAATCTGGAGCGAAAAATGTGGAGAAGTTAATGAAATTCAACTTTTATGTATTTTTCTTTTATGATTTAAAATAATGTGCAAATGTTACTCAATAAATTCTCACGTTTTTCTTTTTCTTTTCTTTTTTTTTTTTTTTTTTTTTGTGATGAGGAGCCCAATCAAGAATGAGAGAGAATTTAGAGAGAAATATCTCAATCAATCAATATTCAATATCTAAAAGTTGGTTACAAAGTAATTATAACTCCTCTAGATATAGGCTTCATTTTTCCACAACTAACTATCACATGCCAAGCACATGATATCCTACATCATACTCTCCCACTCGAAAGAACTTGTTCAATACAAACAAATTCCACAAAGGAAACTAATCTACAGTAAAAGGAAATGGTGTCTGTGCAAGAAGAACCCGGTAACAAAGGAAGTGACTAAGTGGTTGCAAGTCCTTATTCAAGATTACCCTAGCAAATATCCTTTCATAAAAACGAGTTCTTGTTTATGCACATCAACCGAAGCCATGTTGAGGTGTGAATAGGCCACCCATATAGCGTGCCGTTTTGGAAGCAAGATGTCATCAAAATAATAGTTCTCGCATGGCCCAAGAATAAACTCATCTACACCAACACAAAATGGAACAAATGGCTTTAAAGATAGCATAAGAGGCATTTCTTGGAAGCAACATTCATTTGACAACCATGTAACTTCAATGTCACGACTCTCCACTATAATTTTCATAGAATATAGAATAGGGATAGAAGGTTGGATTGAAACCACTTCCTTCATGGGAAGCAATATTTCATTCTCATGTTCTTCATCCTCATGTACACTTTTACGCTCTACAAGAAGGTTGTCTTCATCATCATAGTTGTCAAAAATTGGAACTCCTTCATACTCACTAGTATCAACTTCTCCATATTCACAAACGTCAACTTCCTCATAAGCCAATGCCTCATTATCGTCATCAAAGATGGCAAAATCTTGATCATGGTCTAGTTCCTCGTCTTGATCAAAGATGGGAAATTTTCGCCACAAACGGAAAGTGCTTGACCACAATCTTGTTCTTGGCCACAATTTTCCTCCATGTCTTTTTCACCAAAGGATAGAATTCCTCATCATATCTTGGTTCAACCATCTTGCCACTAAAGAGCATCTTATGATGATATCCCTCATCAAAAGTCTCTTGCACTCCAACGCTAGTTGAGCAACCGACTTGGACATAGTCATAGGATGGTTGTCCGGTTGCAAAGCCGCTTTGGCATTGATGTCCGGAACTTGAAATACCCTTCTTATGTTGCTTCTCAACCAGCAAAGATGATACTTGATTAGAAGGCAAGAAGTGCTTCTTGAACTTCTCTCATATCTTCCTTCACTCTCTAATTTTCTCTTGGCCATTTCGTTGCCTACCAAATTGTAATTATTTCCACCAATTGAAGGCACTGCCTTTGAGGCTTTGAGAGACCAACTTCACCTTCTTTGCTTCCGGCACATCATAACACTCAAAATGACTCTCAATTGTTTTCAACCATTCCTTGTACACATCCGGATTGTAGCTTCCACGAAATTCGGGAAACTTGAAATTCTTGATGGTATCATTCCATTTAGAAACAAACCCATGTGAATGTGCTCTATGCCTATGTGGAGCATTGAAGGAATCATCAAGTTGACGATCCATAAAACCATTACTACTTTTGATAGGAGGTAGGAGACGTTGCACTATCTCGGTTAAAGTGGCAATTTGTCGTCTCATCTTAACCATTTCATCTCTTTGACATGGAACCTCATTATTCTCAGCATCAGCACCCAAATTCGGGGCATAACCCCTACCATGACCACGATTAGACATTGAAATCCCCAAATGTTCAAGTCACAATAGCTGCAAATCACAGACAATATAACAAAACACAAGCTCGGCACAGTGAACAACAGGCAAAATGTTGCTGCAATTCAAGACCCAAGTATTCACAAATATCAATCGAATTCCAATTCAAGAATCAAAGGCAGTAACATCAACTTAGGAACACAACAGAATGGTGTTCTATGTGACTGAAACTGATTTGAAGCAAGACACTGGAAAGGAAGAAGTTGAGTCAGTCACTTACCCAACATGTTGATTTCAGTCAATCGAGTCCAGAACAACTCCAAAGAGCAGCCCAGGTATGATTTCATCACAAGAGAACAAAACCCAAATTCGAAACTGCTTTGATGTGAGTCGTAGATGAAGTCAGAAGTTGTGATCTCGAACTGAAATCCAGATTCGAAGTCGAAGGGTGACCTATGAAATTGATTGATCGAGCTTCAATCAGCAATGAATCAAGACCCAGATTACCCTTGTGAACTCAAATCACCCATATCCTTCTAACTAAAGTTGCGCAGAACTTCAAATCGCGACTGTGTTCTTCGTTGACTAGGGTTAACTGCGAACCAGAACTTGAATCAAGGAGAGAGAGCTTCGAATTCCAGCATCAATCGAAAGCCGAACATGAATCGCAACTGAGAGGACTTGAATCTGCGAAGTCGACGATGAAGGCTCCAAATCAGGTGCGTGAGTTCCATGGTGTTGAATTTAGATAAGGAACCACTTAGATTATGAGATAATAGGATCAAAGTCTTTGCTCTGATACCAAATGATGATCAGCCCAATCAAGAATGAGAGAGAATTTAGGGAGAGAAATATCTTAATCAATAAATATTCAATATCTAAAAATTGGTTACAAAGTAGTTATGACGACTCTAGATATAGGCTATATTTTTCCACCACTAACAATCACATTCCAAGCACATGATATCCTACATCATTTTCTTTTTTTGTTATAGATTGATGTTGGCATTAAGGGTGTTCACAGACCCAATCGATCTGTCAAAATTGGCTTAGTCGACCAAATCCATCCGCTTTTAAGCGGTTTTGATAGTATGGATGGTCAAATGCCGATGGACATTTTCAAATCTACCTATGTTCGGATGTATGGCGGATGAGAGACCACTTGACCCAGCCCAATCCACCAACCTCCCTTAAGAAAATGATATTATGTTTTTTATGCTTTGTATGTTAAGAAAAAGACCTTTTATTTAGTAATCATATTAGCTACTTTGAAATATGGAAGTCTGACGTTTATTTTAATTATAAAAAATGAAGAATAAATTTTTTATAGACTAAAACAGAGCCCAGATAATAAAAAATTAATATAAAATAGTTCCAAAAAGAAAAAAAAAAAAGAGCATACAACAATAAAGCCCAAATTGTCAAATCGATTTGCCAACCTGCACGGCCCTTTCAATTTACATCGCTAAGCAGATGGATTTGCCTAAGTTTAGATGTATGGCGGATGTGATATCGCATGACTCAACTCGATCTGCGAGCAATCTTAGTTGGCATAGGGATTTGGACATTATGCGTGGATATATATATACATTTGGTAAAATATATTTATATTTAAATATTTTGTTTTTTTGATTTGATTTGATTTATTTATGAATTTAGGTTAACAGTTAGGTTGTATTATATTATGTTTTGTTAAATTGTTATTTTATTTGAAATTCGAGGGACTTACGTGTACGTATTAATAGGTTGACTTATTATCTAATAGGCCACATGATAATTAACAGCATTTTTCATTAAATACTATTAAAAAACGTCACTAATTGTTAAATTTCAGCAACAATTTTTAAAATTTGTCACAAAAAGTTGCTAATTATAAGTTTTAGCGACAGTATAAAAAAAGTTGCAAAAAAATGTTACTAATTTTCAACTTTAAGCGACAATTTGAAAAATTCGTCATAGAAAAATTTACTAATTGCAAGTTTCAATGATAATTTATAAAAATCGTGACAAAAAAAAAGGGTAACTAATTGTCAATTTTTAGTGGCATACAAAAAATCGTCATAGAAAATTATTTTTAGCGATGATTTTATTAGGACTAACTTTTAATAGGACTTAATGGAAACTAAGTCCAAGTATTATGATATATTGGTAGTTTACCCTTGAAATTTGAGGTTGATATTGTCAAACTTTTGAGATGGTTTCAAATGAAATGAAAACTATTAGATGATACAAGTCCAAGGCCAATCTTGAGATATTTGAAGCATAAGGAGAAGTTTTAAAATTGGGTATGCCCAATTTAAAAAAATAATGCTTGGCTAAAATGATTAGTACTTACAATCGTTTTTATTTGCTAATATCCACACAAATTCTACTTATATACTTGTACCCAAATTAATTCATGACAAATTTTTATATTTCAGTAAGTCCTATTCTTAACCAACGGGGTCAACCTAATTGGCCAAAACTTCTGCATCGGTGATCAGTAGTTTGAATCTCCCCACCTGCATGTAGATGTTATTCCCCGTATATTAATTGGGGTTTCCACTTTGGGAGTTTCTTTGTAAAAGTTTATATAGTAATTTATTGGGCTTCATTGTAATATGTTATATGAATCAAACTTAAGAAAAAAAAGTCCTATTTTGAAGATTTTTTTTTTTTTTTTTTTTCCCGAACAAAAGCTAAATAAAAACCATCAGGGGCAAGAGGAAGGAACATTAGCCCTAAATCCTAACCTAATTCTCATATTTGAAGTCTTCTCTGGGCAATTGTATCCTTATAGAAATTTTTTTTAGCCTTAGCAACTTCATATACGCTTAAGGTGTGCGTTAATTTATAATATTCTTTATTTTTATAAATTAAATTTAAAAAATTCATAAATTTTATTGTACATAGTTGTTTTTAATTAAATTTATATATTTGAAATCTATACAATGAGATCTATCAAATGAGATATCACTTGAATATGTAATTATGTAAAATAAAATATAAAAAATAAGTAATTTTATGGTGTTAATGTTTATATCGAAATTATAGTACTCCCTCCGTCCCAAAATAATGGTCCCTTTTGGGGAATCCAACTTTTTTTGGTAGTACAATTATTGCACTTTAAAAAAATTGATTTTCCACCCTTTGATAGTATATTTTTTGGAGAATATCAATGTCATAATTGTACTTTTATGTAATTAATAAATTTAAAAGAAGGGCAAAATAAGAAATTTATATTATTTTTGTACTTGATTTTTGAAAAGGGACTAATATTTTGGGACAATGAAAAATGGAATAAGGGACTAATATTTTGGGACGGAGGGAGTAATCAATATGAGATGATTTTGCACATTCGTGTTTGTATTTGTTTAGATTGGATTTCAATATTAAAAATTTACATTCTCTTGATTGCCATTGTGAATGTTAACATACTTCACATCTATGTTACACGGACTCTTTGGAATTTCGAAGGTACCCGTATCAACACGACATGACACGGGTACGGGTGCGAGATACAGTCGGGATACGGCTCCTTAGAAACGGATACGGTAGAAGAATCGAAAGAGGAGAGAGCAAGGAGAGAACCTGGCCTTCAACTTCAATCTGACTTGGTTGCAGAGCATCGATCAATATGTGAAGTTGATTGATTTGCGAAGCTTGATCTGCGAAGTCGATCTACTGTTCTCCTTTGTCTTCCCCTTTGATCTCAATCTCGATCTCGATCTCTGTTCTTCCCGTCTTTTCATCACTCTCTCTCTGTCTTTGTCTCTTTTTTCTTTTTTGATCAGTCTCTCTCTGTCTTTTCTTTTTAATATAATTTGAATTATATATAATATAAACTATATTAATATAATACTATTCATATTATATAATATTATTTATTTAAAAAAAATATTATATAATATAATATATCATAAATAACATAACTTTTATGTCTAAAATTAAAATAATTTATTTTATGTCTAAAATAATTTTTATAATTTTTATTTATTATTTATTTGTTATTTTTTTAATAAAATTTGTTATTCCTTGAACTTTTTAAACTCATCTTCATATAATAAATATATTTAAAAATTAACTATTTAACGTATCTCCGTACCCGTATCCTAATTTGGATCCATATGCACGTATCTTTAATTTTTAATTTTAAAGTGCCCGACCCTTAGATACACACCCGTACTCGATACCCGCACCCAAGTCCGTGTAACGTAGCTTCACATTCCAAATATCATCCACATTCATATTACGAATGCTTGACAGTATGGATATTCAAAATACCATGACACGAGAAAATTGTCTACGGATTTCATAATGTGAACATTTATAAAATCATAAATAAAAGATAATGATGATATTTACATGCCGATGATGAAGAAAATGTCCATGAATTTTATGATACGAACATGTGCAGAAATCATAATATACAATGTGGATATTCAAAAAACCATGATTAATACATGATGAGAACGTGTACAAAAAATGTAATCAATAGTTAAATATCATAATACAATGTGAAGATTAACAACCTACATGCTATGTGTTCTACATTGCTACACATTTACACCACTAAAATTTTACTTATGGTGTTTGATGTTTTCACAATCGAAATTAGAGATTTCAAAATAAAAACTAGGGTTAAATTCATTTTGCCCCCTTGTGCTTTGGGCCTGGAGCACTTTACTCTCTTATGGTTCAAATATAGCCAAAAAGCCCCATATGGTTTTGGACTAAAGTGCTATTGTGATGTTTTCCATCCAAACTAATGGAAGATGCATCACACACCATTTTTGAGAGTGGGTTTGATTTTCTAAAAAAATAAAGTGAAGTTAATACAACAAAAAGACAAATTTACCCCCATTTTTACCAAACTTGAAATTTGATCAATATGTTAATTAAAATA
Organism: Camellia granthamiana; assembly: GCA_036172215.1. Classification (NCBI taxonomy): domain Eukaryota; kingdom Viridiplantae; phylum Streptophyta; class Magnoliopsida; order Ericales; family Theaceae; genus Camellia; species Camellia granthamiana. The sequence goes on from CM069903.1 coordinate 128,829,083, forward strand.
AAATAATAAAAATATGATTAAGGATTGGTCTAAAATATAAAATAAAATAAAAAATTTATTTAAAATATTATTAAATAAAAATATGAAATAAATAATAATTAAGAATTAATCTAAAATATAATTAAGTTAAAATTAGATTAACATTTTAAAAGTTACAATAAATAATTAATAAAATTGTGATATAAAATATCATTAAATCAAAATTAGATTAAAAAGTTAGGAGTTACAATAAATAATTAAATATTTAGAATTAATTGTGATATAAAATATAATTAAATTAAAATTAGAATAAAATGTTAGGAATTACAATAAATAATTTAAAATTATAATTATTGTGATTAAATTGAATTAATGTCAGACATTATAAATTATGTGTGTTGAAGAGAGAGAGAGAATAACAAAAAAAAGTACAGGATTTGAGGGTATTATAGTCATTTTACATCTATTAATGGTTGCATTTTGGTGCAAAACCACATGGGGGCTTTTTGACTATATTTGAACTATAGAGGAGTAAAGAGGTAATTTTATTTTCACACATCAAACCCTCTCAGTGCACATCTCTTCTCAACACATTTAATGATTTTTAAGTTTTGCTCAGTACACATCCTTTTTATATGAAGAGTTATGATGGATGCAATTTGAAAACTTCATAATTTTCTCATCTGTTTAGATTACAATGGTTGTTTCACAATACAGACATCTTGAAACAAACAAACCTGCTCCATCTTCTTCTCCACCCTCCCGTTGTTATTTTGTCTCACATATATATAAAAAAAAACTTTTATTTTGACCACAATAACTGATCAAAAATTAAGACCACCAGCACAGCACACACTTCTCCGACCACCCATTATTGAAGATGAATCGTGCTAGAATTAAGGATTTGATATGGCCAATATCCTTGATTGATATGATCAATATTCTTGATTAAGTAATTACCTTTATTTTCTACCTTAATTATAGGGTACTTCCTTGTATGTTTATTCTTTCGTTGTAAATGTTTGTATCTATATATATTGTAGAACTACAATGAATAGAATCATCAGAAAATTATTTAACAATTGTATTATCTTATATGGTATCAGAGCCTCCTTCAATCTCCTATTCTTTACCCTAGGAATTGAAGTTTGGTCCTGTATTCAAAATTGTAGTTTCTGCTCATATAATTCCGCTACGAAGGTTTTTACCACTATGACTGACGGAAGTGGTGATGGTTCTCTAAAGAAGAACGAATCTACTACAATATTGGCTGGATTCCATATGCAGGAAACTTCTTTAATCACTCCTGAACGGCTTGATGGTACCAATCATGTTGAGTTGTCTTTGAACGCTCAAAATAAGATCTATGGGAGAAAACGTTGGGGTTTTATTTCGGGTACGAAGGCTGCTCCAAAAGATGTTATGTCAAAGGAATATGAAGCTTGGAAGGATGAAAATTGCTTGGTCAAATCTTGGCTTCTTGATGCGATGACCAAGGATATTCGATCTCTTTTTCTTCGATTGGCTATGACGAAGGAGATATGGGAGGCGGTTCAACAGACATATTCAGTTGACCGGGATGCATCAAAAGTTTATCAACTACACTGCAAGGTATTTTTTGTCCACCAGAATGGAGGTTCTGTTATTTCTTATTTTGGCAAACTACAGAAAATATGGCAGGAACTTGATGATATTGATGCCTGTGTTATGGCTTGTGCCACGGATATTGCGACATATACCACAAAGGTTAATTCCCAACGTGTGTATATGCTTTTGGCTGGTCTTAACCCTCAATTAAATGGGGTTCGAGGCCGCGTACTTGCTACAAAACCACTTCCCAATGTACCAGCTGTTTATGCTATGGTTTGTGCGGAACCAGGATGCTATGCTTGGAGGAAAAATTGGAGAAGGGGCTGTAATGGCTTCTTGGAGGACGCTTTCCTCAAAGAAGGATCGGAAGTGTACTCACTATAATGGTACTGGTCATATGGTGGATACATGCTTTCGACTCCATGGGTATCCAGATTGGCATCCAAAGGGCAAGAAGGCATCTTATGTGTCTTCCATGACTCAGAAGGAGGAGGGGAATCTAATCACACCTTCTAGATTTATTGCTAAATCTGGTATGTATTTTACTGGAAATTGTGATTGGAAATTGACTTTGGTGCAACGGACCATATGACTTGTGATCGATATAGGTTTAGTCACTTATCCCCTAAATGTTCCAACACCACCATTACCAATGCTAATGGTGTATCATCTCCAATTATTGGTAGAGGTACAGTTCCATTATCTTCTACCTATGAAGCATGGACACCTCTCCGAGGGCTTCGTACCAGTGTTGGACACGTGTCAGACACAGACACGCGTCGGACATGCGGTGGACACGTGTCCGACACGCACTAGAGAGTGTCCAATTTTTTTTTTTTTTTTTTTTTGAAGCTGGACACGTCCAGGACACGTTATGGACACTTTCGGGACACGCACGGGTCAGTTTCAGAATTTACAAAACATTTTTAGGGTCAATTTCAGAATTTACAAAATATTTTTGGGGTCAATCTGTAAAAAAAAAAAAAAACTTCTGTTTGCCCTAAATCGATCAAATGCCCTAAATCGATCAAAGAGCTTAGCAGAGAACAAAAAGAGAAAGAGAGAAGGCGAAGATAACAGAGGAGAAAGAGAACCTGGTCGCTCGTCGGTCGCTCGTCATTGCTCGTTGCTGCTCGTCGCTCGTCGTCGCTCCTCGGCCCTCGCTTGTCGCTCGTAAGGTACACCTTCTTCCTTCCTCGGCTTCGGTCTTCTTCCTTCTTCTTCTGGTCTTCGTTTGTCAGTCGATGTTTCTCTCTCTCTCTCTCTCTGTCTGTCGACGTCTCCTCTCTCTCTCTCTCTGTCTGAGTATATGTTTGTTTTTTATTTTGTTTTTTCGCGTCTTTTTTTTTTTTTTTTTTTTTCTATTTTCATTTTATATTTTTTTTCCCTCTATATGTCTTATTTCAGAATATATATATTTATTAATTAATTTTGTTAATATGTCTTATTTCAGAATATATATATATTTTATTAGTTTTGTTAATTTTAATAATAATGTGTGTTTATTAATTTTATTATAGGAACAAATTTGTAATTCTGAAACAATGGCTACTACATTGGATAATTCACATTTGTAATTCACATTTTCTGATATTTATGGATTTTGTAATAGATGATAGTTGTTGGTACATTGGATAATTCTATATTTTGTGGTTTGATTTTCATGCATTTTGTAACAAATGATGGTTGGTAACTTCGAATGACATGTTATGTATTGATGAAATGCAATTTTATGTTATTTCAATGTTTTTTTAATTTTTTTTTTAATAATTTTATGACATATAATAAATAAAATTAATTATATGTATTGAACGTGTCCCCAGCGTGTCTTGTCCCCCATTTTTTGAAAATTTGGGTGTTCGCGTGTCCGTGCCGTGTCGCGTGTCCGTGTCCGTGTCCGTGCTTCATAGTCTTCTACATTCGCTATCGAAGATGTCTTATTTGTGCCATCATTGAATTGTAATCTTATCTCTGTAAACCAACTAATCAAATCTCATAATTGTGTTGTTCATTTTTTCCCTACTCACTGTGTCTTTCAAAAAATCCATACTCAGGAGTTTGGCAATGGTAGACAAATTGGACGATTGTACTATCTAGAGGATGGGACCCGACATTCAGGAAAAAAAGGGCAAGCTTATGTGGTGAATAAGAAAAAGGAGGAAATTTTGTTGTGTCATAGGAGACTTGGACATCTCACCTTTAGCTATCTTAGGAGATTATTTCCTTCTTTGTTTAGTGGATGTAATTTTTTGGATTTTTGTTGTGAAACTTGTGTGAGGGCCGAAAGCCATTGTATGATTTTCCATTTGAGTAATAATAGAGCAAATTTACCTTTCTTATTAGTTCATTCGGACGTTTGGGGACCGACACCAATTTCTACTCTTAATGGAATGAGGTGGTTTGTAACCTTTGTTGATGATTGCACTCGAATGACTTGGGTTTATCAACTGAAGCACAAGAGTAATGTTTGTTTGGTTTTTCGCAAGCTCCATCAAATGATGACTACTTAGTTTGGCATTCCAATAAAAGTCCTTCGTTATGATAATGGCGGAGAATACTTCAAGCAAGAATTGTTGGAATTCATGCACTTAGTAGGGATTATTCACCAAACAAGTAGGGATTATTCACCAAACAACTTGTCCGACTACCACTCAGCAAAATGGTGTTGCTGAGCGGAAAAACAGACATTATTTGAAGTTACTTGGTCTCTCTTGATTGGGGGTCGTGTTCCCTGTTACTTGTGAGGTGAAGCTTTGAATTCAGCGCCATCTGCAGTTCTCAATTTCAGAAGACTGTTGGATGCTCTCTCGGATCATTGCAGTCTCCCGTCGATAGTACTTTTGGCTCGAATTTTTGGGTGTGTGGTCTATGTCCATTTGCATCCGCATCAACAGACTAAGCTTGAATCTTGGGCTTTGAAGTGTGTTTTTGTGGGCTACGGGATCAACCAAAAGGGCTACAAATGTTTTGATCCATCTTCTTGGCAGCTTTATGTTTCCATGGATGTTACCTTTCATGAGAAAGAGCTGTTTTACCGGTCATCAACTACTGATTTACCACTTCTGGGGGTGAATCAAGATGAAGTGATAAATCATGAAGAACTAGAGGCATTTTTTCCAAGAATTTTGGAAAATGATTCTCTGTCTGGTGATGCTATGGATGAAAGAGAAGAGTTACTAATTGCTAAACCAGGGGAATGTGTTCAGGGGGGAGTCTAGTGACTTACTCTTGGTGACAAATAGAACAGCCACCTCATGTGCTGTCCAGAGATGCTGCGGATGAAAGGGAAGAGTTACCAATTGCGGAACCAACGGCTTCAAATGCCAAAGATAATCCTCTCCATGATAATGCAATGTCTCCTAACCATTCAACATAACCATTGGGCCAATCTTCTCTTGAGATTTCTTTAGAGGTACCCACTAATCCTAATTCTACTTTCGATGATGATATTATTTTTGAATCTCAGATGTCTCAATATCATCTTCCTGCTTGTTGTAATCGTGGTATACCACCCATTAATTATGAGCCTGATCCTAAATCTAAAGCTAGATATCCCATTAGTAATCACATGTCTCTCCAAAAACTATCCAAGTCATATGCACCTTATTGTAAGTTTTTGAATGAAATTGCATATTATATTGATTTCATTAAACAAGAATACATCACTTATATAGAACTCTAATCCTAAGCCTAAAAGAATACATACTGATATAGAACTCTAATTCCTAAGCCAAAAAGGAAAAAAGGAGAAACCTAATATAGGCAATATTCTCACACCCCCGCTTAAACTCAAGGTGTTTTAGCAGAAAACACTAAGAGTTTGTCAAGAAGAAATCGAAACCGAGCAGTGGTGTGAGTCTTGGTGAAGAAGTCAACAAGTTGTAGAGTCGAAGAGACAAAAGGAAGCGAGATAAAGCTAGATTGCAAATGCTGACGAACGAAGTGACAATCAATCTCAATGTGCTTTGTCCGTTCATGGAAGATGATGTTATGAGCAATTTGAATAGCACTTCGGTTGTCACAATAGAGAGAGGTCGGGGAAGACTGAGGGATGCTCAAGTCAGATAAGAGACCACAAAGTCCGACAATTTCAGTAGCAGCATGAGCTATAGCATGATACTTAGCTTCGGCAGTAGAACGGCCAACAACAGTTTGTTTCATGCTTTTCTAAGAAATCAGGGAATCGCCAAGAAACATACAGAAACCAAAAGTGGATTTACGATCATTAACATTACTAGCCCAATTAGCATCAGCATAGGCCACCAAGTCTAAGGAAGAAGTAGAAGAGAATAACAAGCCCTGAAAGATAGTACTGCGAAGATAACGAAGGATCTGAATCAAAGCAGCCTAATGTGTAGAGCGAGGAGTAGAAACGAATTAACTAACCACATGGACAGCATAGGCAAGATCAAGACGAGTAACTGTAAAATAGACTAAGTAACCTACAAGCTCGCGATATAATGTAGGATCGTCCAGAGGAAAACCATCACTAGTGTTGAGCTTCACATTAAGCTCAACGGGAGTATCAGAAGGCTCAGTGTCAGTAAGACCGACACGATAGATGACTTCGTTGGCATACTTGGCCTGCGACAGAAAGTAACCCTTGGGAGAAGAAGCCACCTCAATACTTAGAAAATACCACAATAATCCCAGATCTTTCATTTCGAAAGTGCGGAAGAGATGCTGCTTAACTGAAGAGATAGCAGAAGAGTTAGAGCCAGTGATGATCATCTCATCCACATATAATAAGAAGGCAACAAAACCAGCAGAGGTGTGGAGGAGAAACAATGCAGAGTCGTGGGCATAAGGATGAAACCAAAGCGCAGTTACAATTGTCTGAAAGCGATCATACCAAGCACGAGGAGATTGCTTCAAACCATACAGAGCACGCTAAAGACGACAAACCTGACTAGAGGAATGGTAAAGGCCAAGGGGAGGACGCATGTAAACCTCCTTAGTGAGATGGCCATTAAGAAAACCATTCTTAACATCCATCTGATAAAGTGGCCAATGACGAGCAACACTAACGGCAACAGAGATCAAAGTACGAACAATAGTTATCTTGGAAACAGGGGCAAAGGTCTCCTCATAATCCATATCATATTCTTGTGAGAAACCTTTGGCAACCAGACGAGCTTTATCGCGCTCAAGAGAACCGTCAGAATGAGTCTTGACTTTATAAATCCATTTGCAACCAATCAGATTCTTGCCAGCAAATAGAGGAACCAGCTCCCAAGTACTAGTATTTTTTAACGCAGACAACTCATCCTCCATAGCTTGAATCCAATTAGGATCCTAACAGGCCTCCTTGTAAGACTGAGGTTCTAAAACAGAGCGAATAGTAGACAAAACTGTACAATATGAAGGAGAAAAACATATTTTAGCAAAATCAAGTTTGTCTACCTTTTTACGGATGCGAAGGGGATACTTACTATTAGCCAAATCAGGGTCAGCAGAAGCAGGAGGATCAGCAGCAGGGGCATAGACAACTGGTGGAGGGAGAGCCTTGCGACAAGAATAGACTAACAACGGAGAAGGAGAATAAGCAGGCGGGGGAATAGACTCATGGGGTACAGTGGAGAGGGACTCAGTAGAAGGTGTAGTAGGAGAAGAAGAAGGAACAAGTTCACGGGGAACAGTGGAGATGTACTCATCAGGAGAGACTTCAGAAGGAAATGGATCAATGTGAACCGAATCTTCTTTAGAAATCGGAGCATTGAGAGGAGGAAGCTGAAAGTAAGCTAGACGCTCCAGGAAGGCAACATGGCGAGAGACATAAAGGCAGTGGGAAACAGAATCGTAACAACGATAGCCTTTCTAAGTAAGACTGTATCCCAAAAAGAAACACAAGACAAATCGGGCACTAAGTTTTGTCCTATCTTTCCGGCAAAAGACAAAACATGTATACCCAAAAACACAAAGGAAAGAGTAATTGGGGAGTTGGGAAAATAGAGCCTCATAAGGAGAACGACAAGAGAGTAAGGGGGTAGGCATATGGTTGAAAAGAAAAGCAGCTGTAAGAACGGCTTCCCTCCAAAAGGGAGCCGGAACGAAGACAGAAAAGAGAAGAGATCTAGATATCTCAAGGAGATGACGGTGTTTACGCTCAACACAACCATTTTGGGCAGGTGTGTCAGTACAGGAAGTTTGGTGAATGGTACCCAATTTGGCCAGATAGTTACAAAACTCAGTTTTAAAATACTTCCCACCTAAGTCAGACCATAACAATTTAATGGTAGACCCAAGTTATGCAGTGATCATAGATTGAAAGTTACAGTATATTTGGTAGAAGTCAGATGTATGAGTCATAAGATAAACCCAAGTATAGCTGGTGCAATCATCAATAAAAGACAAATAGTAGTTGTTTGGCATGTGCTAAAGTAGTACATACTATTTTAGCACATCATCTTATTTTAGTTACAATCATCTTATTTGGATCATATCACATTTTTACCACATCACTTCAAACCCAACCCATATTTCATTTTTTTCGTAAAAAGTCAAAGTATACTAATCTACCACTTCCCAGACAACCCTATAGTATGCAGAACCCCCTTTAGCATGAACATGAGAGGGTCCTCAGACATCCGTATACGCATAATAAAGGAGGCTTAGTAGAAGCCAAAAAGACAGAGGGAGGCAGAGTCTGACTGGTTGTTTTAAGACGGGTTTTCGCGGAGAGGAGCTCACGAACAATAGCATCCACAGAGGGAAGGGGAGACCGATGAAGGATGCCACCTCGAATGGCCTCATATTGAGGGGAGAGAGCTGTTAAGAACTGCACTAAACAATGCTGCTCCCGAAACTCAATATAAGCATCCAGAGACCCGTCATCTCAATATAGAAGTCCTGAATAGACTGATCCCGCTAACGAGCACTCTAAATAGCTGTTTCCAACTCATACTGCTTGGCAAAGTTGGGCTGTTGATAAACACTTCGTAAGTAATCCCACATCTCTTTGGCAGTGCTGTATTTAGAGAACATTATCACGATATGATCATCCATAGAATTATGAAACCAGGTTAAAACTTGGGCATTATCACAATCCCAAGTGTCATAGGAAGTCGGATATTCTTCTTGTTTTGGATCCGATGGACGAGGAACAAAACTAGAAACATATCCCCATTTTTTTTGACTGAGAAGAAAATTTTTCATAACACTAGACCAATAAGGATAGTTGTCACCAGTAAGTTTGCATTTAATAGCCTGAATTTTATCTTCCGACATTGTGATGAACCAGAAGGAAAAGATGGGGCAAAGTGTGATAACCAACAAAAATAAATAATCTGAGAGGTCGAAGTACAATAAATAAAAAAGGGAGAGCCAATTGACAAATATCATTAACCAGTGTTTAGTAGAGAGAACCAGACTCAGATAAGTGAGAGAGAGCGAACCATAGCAGACAGAGTGAGAGACGAAGCTAGATGTTGCGATGACCCAACCTTGCGAGTTGAGGGATAGCCTGATGTTGCGATTTTGAAACCAAAGTGAGCCAGAGAGATCGTAACTCAGAGCATCGTGAGAGATCACAAACCAACAGCTAAGGTTTTCACGAATGGGTCACGAGGAGACAAAGCAACCAGATAGTTGAGGAGACGAAGCAACCAGATAGGTCTCTCGAACCAACCAAAGCAGACGACCTAACTAGATGGATCGAACGAATCAGATGAATCAAATGCCTTAATAATTTACGATGAATAGAAGTGACGAACAGATGGGATGAACCAATAGGTTGAATTCCCAATGAACCAGTGTGGGTAATCTTGAGCAAACCAAAGATCAGAACCAAAGAAGCTCTAATACCATGTAAGTTCTCTGAATAAAATTGTATATTATATTGAATTCATTAAACAAGAGTATATCACTTATATAGAACTCTAATTCCTAAGCCTAAAAGAATATATACTGATATAGAACTCTAATTCCTAAGCCTAAAATGAAAAAAGGAGAAACCTAATATAGGTGATATTCTCACACTTATGTGCTGCAATTCTCATCTGTTCCTATTCCTAGTAAAATGCAGGAAGCTTTAGCAGATGATAGATGGATCCAAGCCATGGCAGAAGAAATGGAAGCACTTGAAAAGAATGCTACTTGGGAGCTTGTGCCTCTACCGAAGGGAAAGAAAGCAGTGGGATGTAGATGGGTGTTTTCGGTCAAGCATAAGGCGGATGGGACCACTGAAAGGTATAAAGCTCGATTGGTTGAAAAAGGATATACAGTCATATGGGATTGACTATCAAGATCCGGTCGCCAAACTTAATACACTTAGAGTGCTTTTGTCTTTGGCAGCAAACCAGGATTGGCCGCATCTTTAATTTGATGTAAAAAATGCTATCTTGCATGGAGATCTTGCAGAAGAAGTATATATCGATCCTCCTCCGGGTATAGAGAAGTACTCGAATGTTACAATGGTGTGCAACCTCAAAAAGGCATTGTATGGGCCAAAGAAATCTCCAAGAGCTTGGTTTGGCAAATTCACCAAGTCTATGAAGAACTTCGGATATAAACAAAGCAACTCAGATCATACCTTGTTCTTAAAGCATAGAAAGGGTAGACTTACTGCTTTGATTATCTATGTTGATGATATGGTGGTAACAGGTGATGATCAAGATGAAATTGAGAGCTTATAGCGACACTTGGTGCTGGAGTTTGAAATGAAACAACTTGGAGAGTTGAAGTACTTTCTTGGGATTGAGGTATCCTGCGCAAAGAATGGTATTTTCTTTTCTCAACGAAAATACATTCTTGATTGTTAACTGAAACAGGTATGCTTGAATGTAAACCTGTGAATACTCCTATTGAACAAAACGACAAGTTGTTTCATTGTTTGAATGTAACTTCTATTGATCAAGCAAGGTACCGAAGACTTATGGAAAAATTGATTTATTTGTCCCAAACTCGACCAGATATTGCTTATTCAGTGTGTGTGGTGAGCCAGTTTATGCATGATCCTCACAAACCTCACATGGATGCTGTGGAATGTATATTGAGGTATTTGAAGTTTGCTCTGGGTAAGGGGTTATTGTTCACCAAGAATAATCACCTAAAGGTAGAAGGTTACATTGATGCAGATATGGCTGGTTCAGTTGATAATAGAAGATATGCGTTAGGGTATTTTACATTTGTAGGAGGAAACCTTGTGACTTGGAGGAGTAAAAGGCAACCAGTAGCAGAGAGGTCAAGTGCAGAAGCTGAATATAAAGGCATGGCTTTTGAAGTGTGTGAGTTACTATGGTTAAGGAACTTGCTAAGGGAATTGGGTGTTGACTCTCAGGGCACAATGAAGTTGTATTGTGATAACACTTCACCTATGGCAATTGCTCACAATTTAGTTCAACACGATCAGATGAAGAATATGGAAATTGATAGACACTTTATTAAGCAAAAACTTGACGCTGGAATCATTACTTTTTTGTTCGTGAAGTCTGAACATCAACTAGCTGATGTTCTTACCAAGGCTGTAGCCAGCAATGTTTTTGATGACTCTTTAGGCAAGTTAGGCATGTGCGATATCCATTCTCCAACTTGAGGGGAAGTGCTAGAATTAAGGATTTGATATGGTCAATATCCTTGATTGATATGATCAATATTCTTGATTAAGTAATTACCTTTATTTTCTACCTTAATTATAGGGTACTTCCCTGTATGTTTATTCTTTCCTTGTAAATGTTTGTATCTATATATATTGTAGAACTACAATGAATAGAATCATCAGAAAATTATTTAACAATTGTATTATTTTACAATGATCCAACTTGCTCCATCTGTCCTAGTTATGATATTTTGGCCAAGTATTTTCTCCCCATCATGGGTAAATCCATGAAGTCCATTTTATCAATAAACAAGTTAAACTCTTTCATAGTTTTGCTTAATCTCATACATCCACTGATCAAAACCCAATTTCTGTCATGATCATCATTCGGGGCATAAACATTACCGATCACTTCTTCAACCGACCCCTTAAGCATGCCTATGATCAAAATAAAATTCTTAGCTAAGACTTTAGATGTTAGCTTTAAAATATCATACAAATTGTGTGATTTAAATAAAATAAATAGATTCATGGTAAATTAAATTGGAAAAACCACAGAACAAGAATTCATGGGAAAATTACATCTTGATGAACAGAAATACACGTAACAAATTAAAATACTTAAATGAGAAAAGAAAGCAAACCGAAGCCTGTGTGATACTATAGTCTCCTTAAAATAGATTCGTCGCCTCACCGTGGGTGCTGGAGATATGTCGGCGTCTGTCTCTCAGGATACGACGATTTAGAACCCGCTAACATAGAAGCATCTTTTGCTTAGCTTCGGCGAACTGACAATGGCAGCACTCTCTCACATAGGAAAAATATATTATAGGAGCAGACTGACTATAATATGAGAGCAAAAATTTTTGTACTCCAACCAAAGAGGATGGTCTCCTTTTATACACAATGAGGGAAAGAGGAGGAGAGAACTTAGCTTATTTTTGTGATGACATTCACAATGTTGAGCATGTCCTTTTATGGGCATCTTTGGCAAGACAAATGGCAAGGCCATGTGTATCTCATGGCTTCCAAAACCATGTGTCCCTCATGGCTAGGCCACGTGTATCTCATGGTCTAAGACACCATTAAGGTCATGTGTCCCTCATGGCCTAAGACACTGTTAAGGCCATGTGTCCCTCATAGTTAGGCCATGTGTCTTTCATGGTTTGACCATGTATAAAATGCTCAATCATCATTCTCAATCTGCCATTCATGAGGCCAACTTTATGGGACAATTTTCATTCAATTCTCAAACCAAAAAACCATTTTTTTCCAACATAAACTCCTTCCTCCCATATTCACTAAAGTCCTCCAGATGCACCCTCTGATTCCACAATTTCCCATTGGCAGTCCCTATTAAGACACCCTTCACCTTTCCAGCTAACTGTAAACCTTCATCATAAGGATTATTATGACACCCTTCTTGTGACTGTTCCAGCTGATCTTTAGCATCCAAAACTCTAACCGAGATATTACTGTAACACTTTATTCAATTCCTTTAAAACAGGTTTCAATGTCCACAGCTTTACAGATAATCGCAACACAGCAGACCCTTCCACAAATTGAAGCTATGAATTCTGCAAGATAATTCCAAAATGCTTGTTTGCCATCCAAAAACCAAAGAATCTAAAGGGCCTTTTAGCCCTCTGTGCAGGCAAAGTATTAACAGAAATGGGGCAATGATCAGATATTCCTGGATGGTTAAAAACAGCTTCAGCTTCAGGGTATTTATCTTGCCGCACTAAGTTAACCAGAACCTTGTCTAGTTTACTTCTATGAACTTCTATTATTCCCAAATCCACCTCTTCTGTTACTCCATGCAAACCAGAAACCCTTAGAAGTTAGGTTCTCCAAATCTGTATCTTCCAGGCAAGAATTAAAATCATTAACAGCTCCCATAACCAAAGGTCAACACTCAATCTTTCATGAGCATGTCTAACCAAAGTTATTAAAGGGGAATGCATAAGGTTAGGAGTTTTACTCCTCATGAGGCGAGGTGTAAGCCTTAAGGCGTTGAGACATAAGCATTTCAAATTCTGAATTTTTATATTTAGTAAATAATTTAAATATTTTAAAATAATAAATAAATTCATCAAAATTAAATATAAAGGTATAAATACTTTTCTACCCAAGGCTCATTGCAGAGAAGGAAACTTTGCTTTATTGAAAGTGAAATTGGTATTCTTAGCTTTAGTGATTGAGTTTCTTACTGAGCATTAACTTTGTGTGTTTCTTAATTGGTCATTTATTTATTTTTTTCTATGAAATATAGTCGCAAAAGGGGTTCTTTTTAGTTGTTACTTTTTTTATGTTTAGACCATCTACTAGACTAAGTTTAACAAAAATCTAGGACAAACTTTTCATTTGCGTACTCCTCACATGCTTATACGTAAAAGCATATCAGATGCACCTAAGGCACATGTCTCAGACTGTGTGCGCAAGCCTTTGGGGAGTTAAGCCTAAAAATCAAAGCCTTGAGGCCTTTCACCTTAGCCTAAAGGGATGAAAAGAATGGTTTGGCTTACCTATCAAATGAGGTAGAGGCCATGTCTATATAATATATTCATGATACAGTTTAGGAAACAATATAAACAAGGAACCAAATCTACCAAAAATAAAAATATTCTAGTTCTTATATTCCTATATTCAAAATTCCTCCCAAACTGGTGTGAAAACATTCAACAAACGCGGCTTGTCATTGGATGACTGGAGCAACATAGGCCCCATAGATTTTGTGAACGTGTCTGCTAACTACTGAGAAGAAGAGACAAAGGATGGATTCACAATGCTAGTTCGAACCTTTTCTCTAATGAAATGTATGTCAACCTCAATATATTTGGTACGCTCATGAAGCACATAATTAGAGGATAACATAATGGCAGATTTAGAAACAGCAGCTTGCTTTTTACTTTTTCATGATATAAGATGATCACCATAGAAAGTACAGAAGCCGGAAGTGGAACCCGATCAATCCTAGATCTTGCATAGTCAACATCAATGAAACAGGAGGGCCTAAATTGAAGGTCAGCTGTGAAGAAGAATCCCAATTCAGGAGAAGTCTTCAAATACCTGGGGAATAGGCTTGGTGGGCATATCAGAACTAACACCAGGAGGTGCCTCAATCATGGTGAAATAATAGCGGTTGAATTATAGCAACACAGTTCAGAAAAAATGCGAGAAGCCGGAAAAACTCAACGGCTAATCTAGATAAATGCTACCGAATAATGACAATAGTCCACGGAATGAGAAAGAACCATAAAAAGTGCTTAATACATCAGCATCACACCTTGGAAAGGGAAAAAGAGGGCCTGAACTACCCTAAAAAGGCTGCTGAAACACCTAAGGCCAGTAAACAGCCAGGTCAGCAGCAAATACTGCCCGCAGCAGGGATGAGACCACCTGCCGATGGTCTAGGACAGACGGGTAAGGGTTGTCGAGGGGTGTAGGAGGGAGGGGTGAGGTGGTGGAGTGGTGTAGAGGGGCTGTCGGCATCTAAGGAAGAAGAAAGTATTGGAGATAAGATTATATTATCAAAAATATCAGAAGATATGAAAGATATCAAAATATTTGAAAATCTCATGATTTGTACTTATTATGATTTTTGTATCTTTGATTTATTTCAATTCCTTAACTAAAGGGATTTGATTGTATCTCTCACTCTATATATATGGTGTATCATGTAAACAAGAGTACCAAGTTGAGTGAAAGGAAGATATAGCCCTTTAGGGTTTTGTGTGTGTGGATGTAGGTCAATATTAACAGAACCACGTTAAACCTTTGTGTTTTTATTTTTCTCTTTTTTGTCTCTATTATCTCTCTATATTTAACCTTATTACCTTCTTACAAAACTCAATTCGGTATCAGAGCTTACCAAACCCTAGGCATGTTTCTCTATGGAGTGCTTTCTCATTCCACTTTTTTTTGTTTGTTATCAAGGTGTTTTTCCTTCTTCCTTGTGTTGACCACTAGTTTGCAGATGTGGCAACCAAACTTTGTGATTTTTATTTGTTTTGGGACTGCTGGTGTGTTTAATAGCATTATCATGTGATATGCTGAGTTTTCCAGCTACTTCTCTAGCCTTTTAGGGTCCCTGTGTTGATGTGGTAAACACATATTTGGTTCTTTTTTTATTTTTTATTTTTGGGCTACTGGTGTATTCAGTAGCATTTTTTGTGGGATGTCGTTTTTTCCGCCTTTCTGTTTGTGGTGATTTGCCATTGCTTTGGCCTTGTTGCTTTCTCTCTTTTGGTTGGTTTCTCCTACTGCCATCATGATTGATTCAATACACGCTTCTCAATAGCAAGATGTTGACTCCTTGCCTATGTTCATTGTAGTTGTCATTGAAGGGAGTTATTACAATTGTTGTGGTCTTTCAGCAACTTCATTGTAGTTGTTTGTAATAATCATTCTTTTTTCAAGTTGGATACTTCACTTCAACCATTCCATGTTCCAACTTGAGAGCGAGTGTTGGAGATAAAGATTATATTGTCAAAGATATCAGAAGATATGGAAGATATCAAAATATACAGAATCTCATGATTTGTGCTTATTATGATTTTTTGTATATTTGATTTATTTCAATTTCTTAACTGAAGAGATTTGATTGTATCTCCCACTCTATATATGTAAACAAGAGTATCAAGTTAAATGAATGAAAGATGTAGCCCTTTAGGGCTTTGTGTGTGTGGATGTAGGCCAATATTGGGCGAACCACATTAAATCTTTGTGTTCTTGCTTTTCTCTTTTTTGTCTCGATTATCTCTCTATATTCAACCCTATTACCGTATTACAAAACTCAACTGAAAGGAGGGGAGGAATAGGTTGGGCAGTGGCTGGGTAATGGTGGCAGGAAGGAAGAGAAGGGCTAGGGTTTCTAAGCTTAGGCTCTGATACCAAAAAGGATGAAAATAATAGTTTGGCTTACCTATCAATGAGGTAGAGGCTATGTATATAATATATTTACAATACAATTTAGGAAACAATATAAACAAGGAACCAAATCTGCTAAAGATAAAAATATTCTAATTCCTATATTCCTATATTCAACAAGCATCGCCTTGAGGTGAGCATCAAGGCGAGCCTCAGTAAAGCTTTTTAAAACTGTGTCTAACCACATTAAAATCACTAAAATCCAAGCTTCAGTATTCACCAATCTACACACATGCTTCAGATTCAGAGTATTCCAAGGAGAAACCCTGCTAGAATAATTATTAGAGCCATATATGACGGAGATACACATATGATGATCAGAACCCTTATGAATAGTTCTGCAAGTGACAACTTGATCATGAACCACAATGGGAATGACCTACCAAACCAAAGTATTCCAAGTGAATATAATCCTGGCTACATTCCAGTACCGATATTATCCAGATACCCTAATCATTTGGTAAACTATGCTTCAAAATAGTAGGAATTTTAACCTTCCTAACCTTTGTTTCAATGATACCCAAACAAAAAACCTATTATGGTAGATGATCTTCTTAATCTCTGATTGCTTTATAGGGCCATTGAGACTGCTAATATTTCAAGCACCTATATTCATTATCTTTTGGAGTTAGCTTTCCGACCACCCCCAACTTTTCCAGGAGGCCTCTTCTTTGCCTCCCTACCCTGAACTAATCCCAAAGGTGTTACTGATCCGGATCTGTGAATAGGAGAATGAATCTCTGCCCTCCAAATCATGTGTCCAGTATTGTCCAGAACAGTGATGCTATCAGATGCAATCCCAGCCTTAGAACAATCAAGCATAGTCATGGTATCCCCTTATTGCAGGAGCTGGATGAACTTCAGTTGTACAACCCTTGCCACCCATGAATCCTGAAGAAGAGGATTCACCAACCCCTCTATATAGGTAACCACATGAATCGGAATAGGATTAACCTCAGAAACTAATTCCTCAAGAATCATCATGTTAGGCCTGGCATCATCATTTACAACTTCTCATGTTGTTAACTCTACTACTGAGCCTTCTAGCTTCTCTATTGCTTCCAAGTTTGAGCACTGGCGCTAGGCCATATCTGAAGAATTTTCTGCACTTCAGCGACAAGGTACTTGGGTCCCTTGTCCTGCTGGAAAGAATGTTGTGGGATGTGATGAGATATCTCAGTCTAGCCAACTTGAGCACCCGCAGCAGCCTTACCTTAAGGCTTCTAGCAAACTTGAGCAGCTGCAGCAGAATCACTTTAAGGCTTCTATGATTGTTCAGCTCACATCACAGTGGCTCAAGTCACAAAAGTCACAGCACGGTATGAATAGGAAATCAAGTAGCTACAGTTGTAAAGTAGTGGAGGCATTATTTATTATTTGATATTTTGTGTTCTGAAGTAGGGTGACACCATATTATGCTACCAACACAAATTTCAAAATACACTTTTTCACATAATTTCCTCTTTCTATTGAATCACACATAGATTAAAGGACTCCAGTTATGCATGGTATAAATATAAATATGTTATGTACTTATAGTGATATTGACCCTGCGCATTTTGTAACGACTCACAAGATCTGAATGTGAAAACAACCACAGAATATAGTTTTGTGTTATTATAAACATGTTATTTCTTGTAATGTCTTATATTTTTACAAAACACTAACTCTCTTTCTATTTGTATGAAGCATTTATTGATGATACGATTTGTATGGCCACTTTATGAGGTTAGCAAGTCTTCTCTTGTTTATATAATTATTTTTATTTTTTGTGTCACATCTAATAGAATAGTTGCTCACAGTTTGAGACATAATAATAGTCAACCTTGTCACAATATTGGAACCAAAGTTCGGAAAAGCAAAAAACGTATCACAAAAATTAGTAATATGAATAGAAATAGTGTTAATCTAGTATGTCAGTAATCCCAAAAAAATCATATTACCAACAAAGCAAAAGTACACAAAATACACATTGCAAGGACACAAAATTAGTAAAAAGAAAATGATATGACAATACTTACACTTTGGTACTTTATATAACCATCATGGACAACTAGGATAAACTGGGGATTAAGGAGAGGTTTGGACTAATTGGCTAAATTACAAAATTGATAGGATTTTGTCAATCCCTTATAAACTTGGACAAAATACAAAATACACAAAATTACAAAAAATACACATGGCAAGGACACATAATAATAGATCCTTTTCTCTTTATTTTTAGTCTTCTTGGAGACGCATTAAGACATCAAGTAGAGGTGATGTGAGACCCACAAAAGGCGATAAAGATTAAATTATTGGTCTAGTTAGTCTTTGATTCAATATTTAATTGTTATAAGCATATGTGACAGAATTTAAGGGCATGATGTGTCTTAGTTGTCTTATGAAGCCTATAAAACTGCCTAGAACTAATTAGGCTTTGAAGATGAATTAAAATTGAATGTTTGAGGAGATGGTTCCCAGCTAGCGTTATACATGTGAGTTGGTGGGAAAGATGATTCGTAATTGGCTTATTCACTATAAAGTGGCATATGGGAATAAATGTTGTAAGCAAAGCAAAAGAAAGGTACTTGATGTTGGTCCAATTACCTAATGTGCAAAGCAAACAATTACATATAAAAGAAACATTTGTTTTCTTTTAAGAAGATAACAATTACTAAATATGTTACTGCATTAGAAACATTTGTTTGCTTATAATATTTTTGAATTATCCGTATAATCCTTTGTGGATATTTACGACGTTTTTTTTGTTTTCCTCTAAAGGGTGGAGACGGAGAACTAGGTATGCTATACCTAACTTTATTATTAGTTATTTTTTAGTTTTTAAAGTAGATAAATAAGTGAACTTAAAATCTGCCATTTATTTTACAGCAAGTTGTTCAATTCAAATAAAAAAAGTGCAGAAGGAAACATAAAATACTAAACTTTTGTTATTGATTTTATTTTACTTTATTTTTTATTTGTAACTTGTTGGGATTGACATTGACATTTAATTGTTTAGATTTGGAGAAAAACAATTGATTTCACCGTTGAAGTTTCTGAAAAGCTGAAGCCAGTAGACTTTACCCCAGCAACCATGCAATACGGAGGGGTTACCAATTCATATCCCTGTAGCATTTTGAGTAGATGCTACAAGATGGAAACAGTTAAATATTGCAACAAGTTGAACGAGCTCGGTAATCCACACTTCGTGGGATTGAGATATTTTATTGTTGATGATGAGTTTTTTAAACTTGTCCATGAAGGTCCTTACACGAGCTTAAATGATTATTTTTTAAAACACATCGATGATTTCTTCATCAAGGAGGGCAATGAAATTTTTTTATGTCTGTCCATTGCTTCAAAAGCTAACTAGGCAAACTATATCTATTTTTTTATGTACAATTAAAAGGAAAAGTGTTTTTCCTTATAAAATTTAGCTATTAGTTATTTTAAATATTTATTGCGTTTTTGCTTGGATAATATTTATTTGTAACTTGTAGGAACATTTAATGTGTACTATGTAGGCCCTTTTTTTTTTTTTGTAGGAACAGTCAAAGATTCAATGGCAGTTCGTTGTGCAGAACTAATAGAAAGCCTCTTTCAAATGGCAAATGCTCCGCCAATCAATGAGTTGATTGATTTAAAAGGAAAAGGGCACAATCAAAAAAATGGTGGTAAGGACAAACTAAAAATTTTCTTTTCAGATAATATAAATCACATGATAATGCAAAGTTATTCAATCTCATGTAGACATTCTAAGCTCAGACAAATCTATCACAACCTATGAGCTATATCAAGGACTGCATTTTTTTCACTGTTTTTTTAGTATATATATATATTGTTAATTCTAAGAAGTATATCTAGGAGGACTAGGTCATTTATTAGATAAAGGTCACAAAAAATAGGTGCTCAACACCAATGATTAAGTTTTTTAGAATATTTTATTGGTCATTATTAGCAATTTATCAGCTTCAAATGAGGAAGATGGACTCAACAAGTTTTTGGGAAATAAAATTTAGGAAAAGCACGTCAAGAGTGTCTAGAGAACCTTGAATGGAGGTAAGTTGTTTGCTACGAATATGTTTGATGAGTCTGACAATGTTCCCTGTAGAACCTCCATCAATGCAGTATTTTGGCACATTGTTAGTTTTATGATCACCGCTTTAGTCTCTGGGTATAAATACATGTTGCAAGCATCTTTGTTCAAAAAACAAGGCCAGTTGATAAAAATTTAGTGGAGCATAGAAAGAAAGAAAAAAAGAAAAAGGAAAAGAGAATCTTGTGGCACGGCAGCAACCAAATTTAATTAAGCAACCAAGCACTCAACATCAATGTCCTTGAAGATGAACATAAGAAATTAGTAACAACATGATTAAGCCAAACACAATTGACTTAAATGGGTTTTGGGACAAAATGGTGGACTATATATATATATATTTTGGAAATTTTTTTTTTTTTTGATGTGCAAGAAAGATTTAAATGAGCTCTTTGTCCATCCATTTTTCTGGAGCTCAGAGGAGCACGAATCTGTGTTGATGTCAGTGCATATGCACATGCAACGTCCTCAAGCATCGAAACTCCCTGACAAACCGATGGGAGAGCTAGATTTATTGGCCGATGAACTCAAAAATGAATGGGACCAGAAAAAGAAACATTTGAAAGGTCCATGGACAGTGGCTTTCAGAGGAGGGTTTATGATTCCAAAAAAATGGGCAAACCGGCACGATGATTCTGAAACGATCATTCGATTAACCAGGAATTTCATGGCAGCCATTTATCGAATGATCGTTTCAGAATCATGGTGCCGGTTTGCTCATTTTTTTGGAATCATAAACCCTCCTCTGAAAGCCACCGTCCATGGACCTTTCCAATGTTTCTTTTGCTGGTCCCATTCATTTTTGAGTTCATCGGCCAATAAATCTAGCTCTCCCATCGGTTTGTCAGGGAGTTTCGATGCTTGAGGACGTTGCATGTGCATATGCACTGACATCAAACACAGATTCGTGCTCCTCTGAGCTCCAGAAAAATGGATGGACAAAGAGCTCATTTAAATCTTTCTTGCACATAAAAAAAAAAAAAAATTCCAAAAAATATATATATATATAGTCCACCATTTTGTCCCAAAACCCATTTAAGTCAATTGTGTTTGGCTTAATCATGTTGTTACTAATTTCTTATGTTCATCTTCAAGGACATTGATGTTGAGTGCTTGGTTGCTTAATTAAATTTGGTTGCTGCCGTGCCACAAGATTCTCTTTTCCTTTTTCTTTTTTTCTTTCTTTCTATGCTCCACTAAATTTTTATCAACTGGCCTTGTTTTTTGAACAAAGATGCTTGCAACATGTATTTATACCCAGAGACTAAAGCGGTGATCATAAAACTAACAATGTGCCAAAATACTGCATTGATGGAGGTTCTACAGGGAACATTGTCAGACTCATCAAACATATTCGCAGCAAACAACTTACCTCTATTCAAGGTTCTCTAGACACTCTTGACGTGCTTTTCCTAAATTTTATTTCCCAAAAACTTGTTGAGTCCATCTTCCTCATTTGAAGCTGATAAATTGCTAATAATGACCAATAAAATATTCTAAAAAGCTTAATCATTGGTGTTGAGTACCTATTTTTTGTGACCTTTATCTAATAAATGACCTAGTCCTCCTAGATATACTTCTTAGAATTAACAATATATATATATATACTAAAAAAACAGTGAAAAAAATGCAGTCCTTGATATAGCTCATAGGTTGTGATAGATTTGTCTGAGCTTAGAATGTCTACATGAGATTGAATAACTTTGCATTATCATGTGATTTATATTATCTGAAAAGAAAATTTTTAGTTTGTCCTTACCACCATTTTTTTGATTGTGCCCTTTTCCTTTTAAATCAATCAACTCATTGATTGGCGGAGCATTTGCCATTTGAAAGAGGCTTTCTATTACTTCTGCACAACGAACTGCCATTGAATCTTTGACTGTTCCTACAAAAAAAAAAAGGGCCTACATAGTACACATTAAATGTTCATACAAGTTACAAATAAATATTATCCAAGCAAAAACGCAATAAATATTTAAAATAACTAATAGCTAAATTTTATAAGGAAAAACACTTTTCCTTTTAATTGTACATAAAAAAATAGATATAGTTTGCCTAGTTAGCTTTTGAAGCAATGGACAGACATAAAAAAATTTCATTGCCCTCCTTGATGAAGAAATCATCGATGTGTTTTAAAAAATAATCATTTAAGCTCGTGTAAGGACCTTCATGGACAAGTTTAAAAAACTCATCATCAACAATAAAATATCTCAATCCCACGAAGTGTGGATTACCGAGCTTGTTCAACTTGTTGCAATATTTAATTGTTTCCATCTTGTAGCATCTACTCAAAATGCTACAGGGATATGAATTGGTAACCCCTCCGTATTGCATGGTTGCTGGGGTAAAGTCTACTGGCTTCAGCTTTTCAGAAACTTCAACGGTGAAATCAATTGTTTTTCTCCAAATCTAAACAATTAAATGTCAATGTCAATCCCAACAAGTGACATAAAAAATAAAGTAAAATAAAATCAATAACAAAAGTTTAGTATTTTATGTTTCCTTCTGCACTTTTTTTATTTGAATTGAACAACTTGCTGTAAAATAAATGGCAGATTTTAAGTTTACTTATTTATCTACTTTAAAAACTAAAAAATAACTAATAATAAAGTTAGGTATAGCATACCTAGTTCTCCGTCTCCACCCTTTAGAGGAAAACAAAAAAAACGTCGTAAATATCCACAAAAGATTATACGGATAATTCAAAAATATTATAAGCAAACAAATGTTTCTAATGCAGTAACATATTTAGTAATTGTTATCTTCTTAAAAGAAAACAAATGTTTCTTTTATATGTAATTGTTTGCTTTGCACATTAGGTAATTGGACCAACATCAAGTACCTTTCTTTTGCTTTGCTTACAACATTTATTCCCATATGCCACTTTATAGTGAATAAGCCAATTACGAATCATCTTTCCCACCAACTCACATGTATAACGCTAGTTGGGAACCATCTCCTCAAACATTCAATTTTAATTCATCTTCAAAGACTAATTAGTTCTAGGCAGTTTTATAGGCTTCATAAGACAACTAAGACACATCATGCCCTTAAATTCTGTCACATATGCTTATAACAATTAAATATTGAATCAAAGACTAACTAGACCAATAATTTACTATTTATCGCCTTTTGTGGGTCTCACATCATGTTGATGCCTTCTATGTCCTCGGGGACTATACAGCGTTCCTGCGGTCTCACATCATGCCACCTCTGACTGAGGGCGTGGCTAGCGCTATCGGAGTTGTTGATGCCCAAGTCGCTGGTGATGATGCTCCCGCTGGTGCTGCTCCTACTACTAGAGGTCTTGCACCTCCTGCTGGTGACACTGCTCTTCCTCTTGGACATCCAGCGCTTCCCACATCGATCACATTTTAGCGCCTGGATGGCCTTCTCGATGAGCTGCCTCTAGAGCCTCTCGGACGATGATCTCTTGTCCTCACTCTAGAGACTTGGCCGGTATACCCTTTCCCTTACTGCTATCCATTTATTGCCCATTATTTCAATATCAGTGCTAATCTCTTTTGTCTGCAGTACCCCGAGATGGGCTATACTGGTCAGTGCCTGTAGCTCATTAACACACTGATGGTCATGGTGTGAAGTAGGGAGGCAGCTCTAATCTCTGCCGGGGTTGAGGTAACCTTCTATTGCTTGCCTTATCTCCTATGTAGTTCTTTTGCTTCATACAAGTATAGATTATGTCATTTATTTTGTAACAATTCAATTTCATGCATCTTTGAAAGGATTTTGAATAACTTGACGGAAATTTGAGTTTACGACATGAAAATCTATTTTGTCCCAAATTGAACTACACAACCTTCATCCATAGGCACTCATAGAGATATATCAAATAAGTACATAACCACATGGTAGAATGCTTAACATACTAAGAAAAACACACACAAACAGGATGTTAAAGCATAAAAGCCTACATATTTACCGACATCCCACAAACAATTAAAAAATAAAGCTAGTAAAAATATGCATCATCCTACATACAAGATTCTAATGCAATTCATTAACGATATGCAACTAGTGATTTGGCTTCTAAAATATGACAAGTGATTCATATCAAGAACATGAAATTGCACACAAAATCACGTAATAATTGATTAAACCCGCAGATGCAAATTTAACAGAATCTAGATGCATGAAACATGAATGTGAAGCATGGATATGATGATAAACAAACTATACTGCATATTTATAGATTTGGAAAGTGAGTAAAAGAATGGGATAGAAAAAAGCGGTGCAGGAATTATTACGACATTTGAAATATTACATATCCGAAGAGGGGGGAAAGAAAGAAAATATTACAACAAGATATATCCTCATAGCTCTCTTAAATTAAAAGAAAAACAGGAAAAACAGAAGCTTCAGGGGGCCTCGAAGACCATCAGAGACTATTTTGCTCAACGTCGGAAGGCTGCTGGGTTCTGTCCAGGAGAGGTTCGCTGGCCGGCCAAAAGATGAGCCAGCCGGCCAATTAATTGGTCGGCCAACCAATAAATTGGCTGTCTGGCCAATTAGGTTAGGCCAAAACTATGTTTCATTGTAAGTTCAAACAAAGAGCAAACAAGGGGTGTGTGGGTGGCTCAACTCACCACGTCCGGTTAGATTACAACAGTTTATGATATGAAATCAAAACAAGTAATATGAGAAAGGAAATGCAAAAAATTAAAAAGTGCAAAATTCATATTCCAATGAAAGGATTTGGTTTCCAAAGTTTAGGAAGTGTATTTTTAGCTCTCAGTTTGAAAATTCAAAATTTTGGTTTGAATGGTGTTTTTAGGTTGTTTAACAGTGTGTTTGGGGGGGGGGGGGGGGGGGGAACTCTATTTTTCTTTCTTTCAAAAACACAAACTATCAAAATTTTTGAAACGGTTTTGGTGTATCAAGGATGTAATATCAGTGTATGATGGTGTATATAGAAAATGAGAGTTTTTTTTTTTTTTATTTTTATTTTTTTATTTTTTTTCTCTCTCTTCTCTGAATCAATCCACTTCTCCAAATAATTTGATCACCTCTACATAAGCAATGCAAGAATGCTTAGTGGAAAAAATGGTGGGGGACAAGGTTGAAAACAAGGGCCGTAAGATGACAAAGGCCAAGGACTTTGTTGAAGAGGCCAACTCTCTTGACAATGAGAGATGGGTAGATACACATCCTGCAAGGCTCAATCGAGCAGGTGGGAGGAGACAAGGTGGATGACAAGGATGATCGCATTGGATGCTCCTTTTGGGGTAAGAGACTAATGCTCTTTTGACAAAGGAGGCCAAAGGAAGATAATGGAGGATGAGCAGGTGTATATCTCGTGCATGAATATATCAAGAAAGATTTGGAATGGCACTTCTCACACGCATTCAACAAGAATTCTATCGAAACTGCCCTGCTTTTGGGCAAACTAGTCGGCCGACCATTGAGTTAGCCTTGGCCTGACTAATTTGCACAAAATAGGATTTTTTGACAGAATTATCATTATTTCCTCCTATTTTCACATTGTTTTTTGCTCAATTTCCTTAGAAAATGTTGTAGTTCGAAGTTTAAAAATGAGCCTCGGAACACAACGAAAATATTCAAAATAAAGTGCAGAAAGAAACTTTTGAAAGAGGGTTTTGAATGGGACTTAAATATTTGGCCAAAATAGGCTTAGGATTGGAAATGAAGCCAAAATTCCGTCTTTCTTACTAAGGATGTTGTGAGAAATACCTTCTTGTTTTCATCATCAGATAATCAAAAGAAAGCACTCGAGTCTTAGAGCCAGTCAAAATGAAGTGTCTACAGTTGCCCCCCTTTGACAGAACTTGAAGTCATTTCATGGCGTGAGTGAATGTCAAAGCCTGAAGACGACCATTTTGACAAAGCCGCAAGACTTTGGCAAACAAACAAGATGCAAATGCAGTTGGTTGAACCAGAAGGTTGCTTATGTATCCCTTTTGCAAAGAATCAAACTAGCGTAGTTCAGGTGCAAAATGCAAACGACATGCTCGAAATACATTTGAAAGCTGGGCTTACATGCTTCGCGAAGCCGATTTTTTTGAAAATTCATGATCAATGCAATGCAATGATGATAAAGCTGTAAAGATGACAACATGTGAGGCAAACCTCGTGCAAATAACTTGCTCGAAATGCAATTGAAAATTGGACTTATGCACTTCCGCACAGCCAGTTGATAGTTGGACTTACGCGCTTCTGCACAGCTGGTTAAAAGTTGGACTTATGCGCTTCCGCATAGCCAATTCAAAGTTAGGCACGTCTCATGGAAGAGGAGAAAATGTGAACTTGAGATCCAAACGCATTTCACGCAAAAGGAGGAAAGATGGTATAACTAACAGATGTAGCTAAGTGTATTTCATACGAAAAGGGAGAAGGTTTTAACTTGGTAATCTAAAATCCTAGTGTGTTTCATGCAGGAGGAGATGTGGTATAACCAACAGGTGTACCTAATTGTGTTTCATACGGAGAGGGAGAAGGTTTTAATCGGGTAATCTGAAATCCTAGTGCATATCACGCAAGAGGAGGAAAGGTGGTGTAACGAACATGCGTACCTAACCGTATTTCATACGGAGAGGGGGAAGGTTTTAACTGGGTAATCTGAAATCCTAACGCATTTCACGCGAGAGGAAAGGTGGTGTAGGGGTAATCTGAAATCCTAACGCATTTCACGCGAGAGGAGAAAAGGTGGTGTAACCAATAGACATACCTAACTGTATTTCATACGGAGAGGGGGAAGGTTTTAACTAGGTAATCTGAAATCCTAACGCGTTTCACGCTAGAGGAGGAAAGGTGGTGTAACCAATTGGCATACTTAACTGTATTTCATATGGAGAGGGGGAAGGTTTTAACCGGGTAATCTGAAATCCTAACGTGTTTCACGCGAGAGGATGAAACGCGGTGTAACCAATAGGTGTACTTAACCGTATTTTGTACCGAGAGGGGGAATGTTTTAACTGGGTAATTTAAAATCCTAGCGCATTTCACTCAAGAGGAAGAAAGGTGGTGTAACCAACAGGCATACCTAACCATATTTGATACGGAGAGGGAAAAGGTTTTAACCGCGTAAACTGAAATCCTAACGCATTTCACACGAGATGAGGAAAGGTGATGTAACCAACTGGCGTACTTAACCGTATTTTATATGGAAAGGGGGAAGGTTTTAACCGAATCTGAAATCAGAGTTGAAACACCAAAGCATACATTCTAAATGCCATTTTCGAGTTTCTAAGTATAGAGACGAGTTGGGCATGCCCTTTGATCATCATTGGATGAAAATAAAAACACTTAGGTTCATCACATGAATCTATCCGTACAAACATAGGAGTGGCCCGGCCAATTTTTGAAATTCCCGTACAAAATTAGAGCAATGCGGCCAAATTATGGCTGATCCAGACAAAAAATAACCCATTTGGCCAAAACATCTGCCGGCCGGTTGGCCGGCCAACAAAAAATCCTGATGGCAGAAAACTTAGCTGGTCGGCCAAAAAAAGTGCCGGTTGGCCAATTTGTTCAAGCACGGGCAGAAAAAACGGGTTTAAGATCCAATTGGTTTAAAGACACATCTAAGGCTCATTTTCCTCACACACTTACGTCCGAAAACAACTCCCCTCCTTCCAAAGCTCTCTCTCTCTCTCTCTCTCTCTCTCTCTAGATTCTCTCTTCATTTCCTATTGCCCAAATCTACATCGACCCAAATCCGAGACAATCACTGCCCCCTCTTCGATTTGAACCGATTGGATTTCAAAAACGAAAGATTTTCTAATTCCTCTTTTGATTTTTGTGAATTTCTACATAGCTTTGAACAAATTTCTTTAGATTTTGATGTTTGCACGAATTGGGTGAAATTTCTTCAATTTCCAATTGTATACTCATGGTTTGGACACCTACCCCACAATCTTGGACTGATTTTGGGGATTTCTCATTACTTTCTAAATTTCTTGCTCACACTACTAGAAATATGTGTTTTTGTGTCTATTTTGTTGTGATGGATTGTTTGACCGTCGCAAAAAAACACTTTTTCTATCAAAAATCTCGTTTTACTTGAACCCCCAATGGCGTTCTTGACTAAAATAAATAAATAAACAATAAAACCCCCCAAAACCTTGCCCTATCTCAAAATCTCTCTCTCTCTCTCTCTCTCTCTCTCTCTCTCTCTCTCTCTCGTGTGCGCGCGTGCGCTCGACTCTCTCTTTCAACTTTCCACTCTCAAAATCGTGTTCGTTTGAAGATTTCGATCAATTGTTGATGAAGATTTAAAGATTTCGATCGATTCATAATTGGTAAGCCAAATTTCTATGAATTAATCCTCTCTCTCTCTCCCTCCCTCCCTTCCTCCCTTCCTCCCCTCCGCTGCGCCTCCTCTTCGTCACAGGCGCTTTTCTTTCTTTCTCGCTCGAGCAGACTATAGAGACCTCAAAATTTTCAATTCTAGGGTTTAATACAGTATTTATTCTTGAGATTTCTATCATTCTCACCTCTCTCTATCAGTTGGGATTAACCATTGATCGAATTCCAGGATTTTCAATTGATGATTTCGGATTGCTCATGAGAAAAGAGCGAATCAAGTAGTAATATTAGTAATAGTAGATGCAAATGCTAATGAAGCTCTCTCTCTCTCTCTCTCTCTATATATATATATATATGTACATGTATACCAATTAGTTCGCTTCTGATAAAGCTCTGATGCATTGCATTTTAAATTTGGTTTTGAGTCGCATGAAGTTCAATGTGACTCATGTAACTTTGTTTTCTGAATTGATTCAAACATTCTAATTTGTTATATTTTCTGTTAAAGACGCTTTGTGATTGATAGTTTGATTTGAATTTTAGGTGCGTTGTGTTTGTTTTTGTATTGCTGTTTGTTATCTACTCCATTAGACGTAGTTGATTTCTATATTGCTCGGTTTAATTTTGATTTCAAGCTCTCTCTGCAGTTTTCAATTTCAATTTAGTTTGATGAAGCTTAGAAGTAATTTAGATCTTGAATTAAAAGATACTCTGGTAATGCATCTATACAAGCCCTTTTATATCTTTTAGTTTTTTTTCTCTCTCTCTCTCTTCCCTTCCTTTGAATGCTGCCACATCTGTAATCTCCTTGTAAATTAAACACTTCCATCAATGAACAAAACTCTAAGGTGTGTCATGAGCTCAATAATTTGAAGCATAAATGCTTCAATTTAAAGAAAGCAAAAAGAAGCTTTATATCTATATCAATTTTGCTTTGATAATGCAAGTGGTAGCTTTGCATTGTTCTCCCTACTCTGTCGACATGCAAGACTTAGCATTCTGCCCAATCAATAAGACACAGATGAGACACTGTCTTCATATGCTATAGAAAGATCAGCCGAAACATGGAAGAGTACTATTATGAGGTCATTCTTCGAGTAGCATCTCAAGGGTCTATTGATTTTTGTTTTGCTTGGAACGTCTATGGCAATTGGTGATGGTATACTCACTCCTGCTGTATCAGGTAGCTGATATTGATATTGCAGTGCTTTCTTCTTTCTCGTTTTAAACCTTGATATCAGTAATGGATATAAAATTCTAAATTCAATCATTCAATTCAGTCAATCACCAAAAAAGATAAATAAATAAATAAATCTCTAGCCTAGTGGTTGGCTGGATTTTAACAATGGATTTCAATTTGAGTTATATAATTATTTATTTACTAACAAAAAAATCATATGCGTTGTTTAGCAAATGACAGGTCCAAACCTATTCTTGGATGAACACTGCTCCTTAACACATACCTTCAGCAGAGCTCTATTTTGTATAGCTATATGTAATACATGTATTTCAAATCTACTTCTATCATTCTTTTACATTCATCACTCGTGGAAAGGAGAAAATGTGATTTTTCTTTTCTTTTCTTTATTTTTCCCTCAACAATAACATGGAAAAGTAATGGTTGGCCATTGTTGAATTTGAGTTGGCTTTAGATTTAATAGGATAAGTTCTCCATTTGGACTTATGAAGTTGAAAATCTCTCAATATTCTCTTAAAGTAGGTTGTCTGCCTATGTTCTTATTGATGATTTTGCTCATAGAGATAATAACGTAATTTAAATTTACTCTTTGACATGGACCAACTGAATTTGTGACAAGGGGTAAGCATATTCATGATGTAACAAAAATTATGGGGGTAAAGTAAAGAATCTTAACCAAAGATTGTGTTACTGGAATTATTTTTTAGTGTGCAAGAGTGAAAATGACAGTTCTTCTGTCTGTTTACATGCCTAACAGTTGTGTTTTATATGAGTTCTATGATGGAAATTTTTCTCTCTTTTTCCCCCGAATTCTAAATGATGAAACACAAATTCCAAGTCAAAACGGGTATGTGAAGGATTTTTCAATTCCATGTACAGGGACTTCTCTATCTGTTCTATTTTTAGAAAGGTTGTATTTTCAGGATTACAGTTCCATTATTTTAAGAGATTTGCATGTTTCCTGTTTTTTTTAGTTCTTTCAGCAATTTCAGGTGTTAAACTGAAATTCACAGGACTTCATGAGAGTAAGTTTAGTTCTTTGTTACCTTTATGTTATGTTTGGATCTTGGATGTGCAGGCAAAGGGGAAGAAGGAAAAAAAAAAGCCTCTACTTCATTTAATTTTCCCTTACCTTTTCTTTTCTCACCACAAATCTAAGATTCAAACACAACCTTAAATATAACATTATCACGTGGAATCCGCGTATATTTCATGCACTTTTTCCAGTTTACATGTTGGAGTTCCTCAGCAGCACTGGTATTGAAGGTTGGGTGTCCCTAGGGGGCGTGGTTCTCTCAATCACAGGTATCGTTTTTGGTGCTTCTGATATAATTTTGTATACTTGCTAATGAATAAGGCTAATGGAAACTTGTTTTCTTCATATTATTTACCAAATGCTGGTTGTTTCATGAAGTGTGTTTCAAAAACACTAGGCTGAATAAAAACAAGTTCAAAAGTGCTTGGTTTGTTAATTTGTTTAGAAAGACTTGGGTTTGGTTAAAAAAGAAAAAGAAACTCAATTATATTGCTCATCTTTTCCTATTGTTTGCTCCAACATTTCTTTATCTAAATTATGAATCTTCGAAGAGCAATATGTGAATTTCCGTATTCTAGAAGCCATATGTGTGTTAGATATCAATTTTAAAACCTAGGGCAGAGTAGTGATTATATATACTTTTTTTATCCGTTCTTTTTCCCTTCCTTTCTCACTGATCATTAATCTCAAAATTTGGTTTCAATGGCCACAAGATACGAGGTCCTGAAAGTTGCTAGCAAACCAAAATACTGGACATTGGAATCTGATTGAAAGGTACAATATAATGCTTCAATCACCCATTCTATTGTTAATGGCTACTAACCAAGGAATACATATATTACATATATATATATATATATA
This sequence comes from Camellia granthamiana, assembly GCA_036172215.1. Taxonomy (NCBI): domain Eukaryota; kingdom Viridiplantae; phylum Streptophyta; class Magnoliopsida; order Ericales; family Theaceae; genus Camellia; species Camellia granthamiana. The sequence continues at coordinate 128,860,575 of CM069903.1, forward strand.
TATTTCCACAAATTACTATGATGATGATTGGATTGTAGATGAACAACATGAATATCTAGAAGTAACTTCAAAGTATAATGTAATAGTTAAGGCTTATATCAAGGAAATGGGAAATCTATGCTTTGTAACCATTTTGATGTATATGATCTTTTCTTGATTATTGTAAAACTAATAAAAATTAAAGGCAACTCATTTAGTATATGTTCTGATTTTTCTTTTTGCATTAATTACTACAGACTGAAAAGTGGAATGAGCAATAGGAGAATGGGATTTTCGTAGGGCCTCTTTAATTGAACATCTTCACTTGGCATGGAGTTTTTCAGACAGTATTTTTTTGCTTTGTTTGAAGCTAGTTATTTGGTTTTATTGGAAACTTAATGGATTAATAAGGCTCCCGAGACTCTTCTTGAACATTGACACTTGATTATTGTTTGTGAGCAAGTTATTTAAGAGCTTGGAAGGGGTATGGTGTGTTTCTTCTTCTTTTTCTTTGTTATTTTATTATTTTTTTATTATTATTTTTTTATTTTCAATGTTTTTTATGTTGCCAAGTCCCATTTCACCTCTTGAACGTTACATTGTTATGTTTCTTGTTGATGCTTAATGGATAGTGTTTTGGCCATTGCTATTCCCAGATTGTTTAATGTTATACTGTATTTTTTTTTTGGTGCGATGGTAATAGGATGGTCACTAATACATTGTAGGCATTTTTAAAACTTTTTTGTGATGGCAAAACATCAGTCGCCATAAGTAGGTTAGGCGGTCGCAAATAGTTTGCGATTGTTGTTTTACGGTTGCAAAAAGTATTTGTTACCCCCACATTTGCGACCTCTATTTGCCGTTGCATGACCTATCACAAAAGATCTTTTGTGGCTGTATTTTTATTATTTGCGATGGCTTATAGCGGTTACAAAAAGTACTTTTAGTAGTGTCAATTGACCATGGATTTGAACAATAGCTACTTTGAATTGCTTGAATTTTGGATGAGTACTGATTGTTTGAACATTGATTCCATACCATGACTCATTGTTCTTTACAATTTTTCTTGAGTGCTTGATCAATTGCCTATGAATTGAACAAATCTCTTTGGATTATTCACAATTTTGCCACATGCCCCATTGATTGAATGAAACTTGAACCATGAATTTCAACTTGATTTGGGTATTGAATAAAATTTCCATGACTGAACACAAATTCCCTTAATTCAACCTTGATTTCACATTGTTTATTTATTTATTTTTTTTTTCTTTTACACGACGTCCTCAGTTTAACATTGTTGAAATTAAATCTCTTGAGATTTTCTTCAATTTACCACTGATTTTGCATTTTTCTTCCAAAATTTTAACAATGTTAGAACATTTCAATCACTATTCCAAATTTCCCCTTTTGACTGATGTTTTGATTGCTATAACTTAGGTTGGGATTTCTCGTACTCTTTCTTTGATTCCACAAATTGTCATGGCTAGTGACGATGCTCCGTACGATATTGTTCCACTTACTATCGTCGCAGAAGGTGACCTACCATCACCTGTGCCTAGAGATGATATTCCTGCGCTTGTCGCGGATGTTGAGGGACACGATGAGGATATCATGGCCGAGGATGTTGATGTAGCACCAGAACTAGTCCTTTTGAGGATAAGGCCATTTGATCATGTGGCCTACAAACCCCGTACACATACGATGGTCCGGGGGGAATGCTACGCTTTATTAAGTTCTCCCGGCAAGTCGTAGAGGACGTGTTGCTCCGGGAGCGCTCGAGGCACCTCTTCTATGAGTCCACGATATTCCTTCTTTCTTTTCTTTTTTTGTTTAGTGTATCAATGCTAACACATTTGATAGCTTCAATCTCTTGTGTGCTAACAATTATCTTGTCACAGGTCACCGGCAGGCGGATGAGTGGATATAGGAGCATCCATGGCCCTCGCCAGTGGTAGAGAGACCCTTACTGAGGTCCGTACCTTGGTGGACAGAGCCGAATTAGGCACATTCTACTTGGGCATCACATCATTGCAAGCGGATCGGTCGATTTTTAGCGCCTTGGTAGAGAGGTGGTGGGACACCACAAACTCCTTCCACTTCTCGTCTACCAAGGAGATGACGGTGACCTCCTATGACTTCTCTATGGTCACTGGTATCTCGGTGGGCGGTGATCCAATCCCGTTTAATCTTTGACTTGAGCCAGTGGCCGGCTGCTTAGATGTTCCTTCTTGGGGCTGTCTCGTCCCTCACTCGCCATGGAATGATCAGGTACAACTGGCTCTTGCAGCACTTCCACGGGTTAGTGCTAGTGACTCTAGAGGAGGTTGCCTAGTATGCCCATGGGTTTCTTCTTTATGTCCTCGGTACTACCCTATTTGCGAACAGGGATAATACCATAGGACTTTATCTACTGAGCAACATGGTGGAGCTCGAGCGGGTGAGGGAGGATGACTAGGGTGGAATTAGCCTTGCCACCCTCTATGGGTACATGAGCTTCGTGTCTCGCTGAAAGGCGAAGCTACTCAGAGGCTACTAAAGAGCATGGGAGGTACATTCTGCACTTTCATGTCATGTACTGGTTTCGTTTCTATTTATTTTGCCTGTTGATTTTTTGACATGCTTTTGTGCAGTTATGACTTTACACTTACTTTTCCTCCATCGCCCCGGTTCCAAGATTTGAGATACCCCTGGCAATGCCTCGCTTCCTGTACTATGATGGGAGGCTTTACCCTCGCTGTCGGCACATCTGTAGCTTCATCACCTTTTGTCGCTTCTTCGATACAGTGATTGCCGACATGGTAATGATTCTAAGAACTCTCTTTTCCCCTTTACTGTCTTTTACATCAGGCCACTAAGTTGTTCATTCTTCATTTGCAGATTGAGTGGCACCCTTGGACGCCAATGCCCACCGCAATAAGAGAGAGATATGTTGCTACCCGGGAGACTTCCTAGACGAGGGTGCTGCTGGAGGGCCCTTTTTGCAGAGTCTGGTACTTGAGAGAGCAATTCACCCGCTAGACTTTGGGCCATGTCGACCCTCGCATTTCGTTTTCTCTTCCTTCGCTCATGAGGACTATTGATGATATCACTAACGAGGCCCTCATTGATGATATGATGCTAGGACAGCTGCTGATGCCTTCTATATCCCCGAAAACTATACTGCATTCTTGCGGTCTCATATCATGCCACCTCTAACTAAGGGGGTGGCTCGCGCCATTGGAGTTGCTAATGCCCATGCCACTGGTGATGATGCTCTCGCTGGTGCTACTCCTGCCGCTAGAGGTCTCGCACCTTCTGCTAGTGATGTTGCCCTTTCTCTCGGACATCCGACACTTTCCACAGTGGTTATATTTCAGACCCTGAATGGCGTTCTGGATGAGCTACCTTTGGAGTCTCTTGGACGATGATCGCTCGTCCTTACTCCTGAGACTTAACCGGTACACCATTTTCCTTGCTACTTTCTCATTTATTTCTCATTATTTCATTTCAGTACTAATCTCTCTTTTGACTGCAGTACCTAGAGATGGGTTACACTAATCAGTGCTTAGAGCTCATCGACACACTGATGGTCATGGTGCCGAGGAGGGAGGCATCTCTGATCTCTGTTGGGATTGAGATATCATTTTCTTTACTCATTTCATCCCTTATGTAGTTCTTTCTGTTTCATTCACTTTTGATATACTACTTATTTTATGCCACATGTTCTGATATTATGATCTTTATCTTTTTCAGATACCCCTTTCTCCAGCCATGGCGAGGAAAGGATGGAGAGCTCCAGGATGGGAAAGAGGTCGGGTTGAGTGAGGTTATGGTAGAGATGGCCAGGGTAGGAGAAGGAGGAGAGCATCCTTTGAGGTTCTCGAGCCAGGGCTAAAGGCATTTGAGGAGCACTTAGAGGAGGACAATAGAGAGAGCATCGAGGAGAGTGATAGTGGCGGAGATGCTGGTGCTGACCCCGAGGTTTCTGAGAGCAGTGAGACTGCCAGTGAGTTAGAGGCTTTCCTACATCGGAAGAGGATGAAGCGGGCTTCACGTTGCTTTCTTTTTTCTTTTATGATGTATTTTCTTCTTCATTTTTTCATGACGTATTTTCCATTTTCTCCTTTTCTTTTTTCTTTTCTTCTTCTTTTATTTTTTATTTTGATGTAAAATGATGACCTAAAACTTATGATGATATATATATGGTCTCTTTCTTTTATGTACATGAATGAGCAAATTACATGATGCATGTATATATACTTATCTCAAATCCTAAATGATATTATAAAATATACAATATAAGATATACAAAAAACGGCTTAAATTTATACAAACATACACCAATGATGTATTTATACATATGCAAGCCTATATATGCATACAGTATAGATCCATATACGTACCACACATATACTTATACGAACTATATATATACAAAATATATATTACATATACACTATATATATGTACGGACAATGTACAAGATAAGGATACATATACATATTATATATATACACACAAACAAATTATATACCTATACAAATACATAAATATATATTATACACATACGGTATACGTATACATACACACTTTCCTCCCATGTTTTTGTCCCTCTCTTCCTCATTCGTCTTCGCCGAGTGCCGTGTCTGGTGCGCGATTTCAACAATCGCGACACCTAACAGGCACCATCTGGCCCGACCTTGATTGTCGATGATTGCATCGACAACCCCTCTTCTTTGGCATTTTCTTCTCCTCTGTTCTCTTCTTAACCACAACTAGCGAGGGAGACATAGTAGAAACAAAAAGCTTGCCAAAATACACCCTCTGCCATAACCCAAACTTCTTCAGCCCTGACATGGCTCCTTCTGGTCGCCCTCTCTCTCTTTTCGCAAACCTTAACACTTTCCTAATTAAGAATGCCGACACTGGCTTCTCTAAGCCTCGACCAAGTGCCTCTATCCATGCCCCTATTCTCAGCTTCCTTGCGATGTCAGTCGAGTAAACAATGGTAGCGTAGTTTGACATTAATGCCAATCACTACACATTAAAGTCCTGTGTGGAGATGGTGACCACGGTTTCCAATTTGTCCCACCGGCTACAAAATAGGACAACTGAGGTACATCTGTTAAACGCACAACTCTCTCTGCTCCAACGTATGTACAATGATGCCCGAGAAGAGATTGACGCACTGAAAAAGCATAACAAAGAGCTGAAACAACAGGCTACCATGGCTTGATTCGGAGTTCCTTCGTACTTTTCATTTGATGGCCGGTGGGGAGTAATCTCCTTTGAAAGCTTTACAAATGCTGAGGCAGAGTCTTCAAGAGCTTCTCACAAGTGATGCTGAAGTGAGGCAGCTGACAATGGAAGCAGGTGGTGAAGCTAAGATGTCAGCCACAAGTCGTCGGAAACTAAGAACCATGCTTGCAATCTCTAGGTTTTATTTTTTATTTTTATTCTTTTTCTTCTTCTTCTTCTTCTTCTTCTTCCTCTTTCTCTTTTTTTTTTCCCCCCCTCATGTCTCTTTTCTCTTTTACCTTGTATTTTGCTTAGGAATTGAGCATTAAAGCTTCAGATGTTTTTTTTCCCCTTTTTTATGTTTTTGAAATTTTCTTGTTTTCAAAACTATAATCGGAAAGTTTAGACCCTCAATTTGAATAAAAGAGATTTTCATTATGGACATCGTAGCGTGAATGGCATGGCACATTTGTTTGTGAATTTGAAACTAAGAATGATTAATTTTCAATAAGTTTTGAATTGGTCATTGAGCTTTCAACTGTCCAAAATTCAAAATACAACTCAATAATAGAAAAACAAAGCATAAACAGCTTAAACATGCCACAAGCCCTTAACAAACAAACCATTGAGCCTTCTCTTTTGCTGCAGCTTTCAAATCTGGGTAGAGAGCAATTTGGCCGGCTGGCCAATTTATTGGCCAACCGACTAATTTGTTGGATAGCCGGCCAAATGATGAGAAGAAAAAGCAGCCGACCGGCAGAAAAGTTGGTCGGCCAGCTGCCCAGTTAGTGTGACACAGCTGGAAACAACTATTATGTATTTCCAAGCCACCATCTTCTATAAAGGGTGATCCTTACACGCTGTAATGCCACAGAAGTGAGAAGACAAAAGTTTTCCTCTTTCAAAATGGAGAATTCTCTCATTATGCTCAATGATTGTGTGACGCCCCCAAAATTTTTTTTTTCTTCTTTGAGACATCATAAAACTTTAACTAACAATAACTTGCTAGATAAAATTTTAACTACTAATCAGGAAATTTTAAATTCTTACATAGTCAAAGTCCAACAACCAAATAAAACTACAAGTTCACACACAACATCACAACATAGTTAAATACTAATACAAGAAATAACATGATTTTATTTTGATAAGATCTTGGCTCTAAGTTAGCCAAGGCTCGATATTAGCAGCAACTCCCATTTCAGCTTCGATCCCTTCTTCGGCATAATCTGGCATGAAACGCCAGGGCAACAAAATATATGCCATGAGTTTTGCAACACAGTAAGAAAACATAACCAACCAACCATTCTTTTTAAGAGAAAAATAATAAGATTCTAAACATGAGATAACAATATAATTGTACATATAAATTACAACCATTAGAATAATTTTCAATAATTTTAATGAATTAGGTGATACTCGAAATCTCACCAAAGAGATTTAACTTACCAATCACCAAGCATGGCAACGGTTAATTTAAAACCCTCCCTTGGTCAAATATTTAAGTGTTACTAATCGTAACTACCAGGGATGCCCACGTCCGGAGTTATATACCCAAGTAGTGGCATCCGTGGTCTGCCCCAAGGAACCGGTCTGCCAGGGGTACGTAACCTCCCTGTGTGCCACCTGCACATCCATCCTTATTCCAAAACCGAATACCGAAAAGGGTTCAAATAAGTCCCGTGCCATCTTAGGATTTCGCGACACAATTTACACGAGAATTCTCAAAACCAGGGCTCACCCTGAACAACCGGTGTTAACCGTCAACCCTTAATTTTGTACACTCTTTAAAACTAATACTCACCCTAGACAACTGGTATTAACCGTCAATTGTTTAACTTTGTACATACCATTATTTATTTAGATTAATTCATAAATCAAACCCATAATCTAAAAATTTATCATGAAACTAGACTTCTCAAGTCTCATATTTTAGTTAGAAATTACCATATTTGGCTTAGTAGAGAATTTTAAATAAATTTTTTTTTTCAAATACATAGTAAAATCTGTCTCACAGTTTCAGATTTAGTTAAAAATTTGTATCAATTCGTAGGGAGCTCAAAAATTGTTTCCAAAAATTTCTGGATAAACTAGACATCATTATCAACAATTTTGTAGAAGAAATCATCTCGAAATTTTGAGTATAAAATTATCTAAAAATTCGGGTAAACATGTTGGCAGATTCAAAACAGGTTATTCTCAACACAGTTTCAGATTTAGTAAACAATTTGTATAAATTCATAGAAATCTCAAAAATTATTTTCAAGAATTTTTGGATAAACTAGACATCATTATCAACAACTTTGTAGAAGGAATCATCTCAAAATTTTGAGTGTAAAATTATCTAAAAATTCGGGTAACATGCTGGCAGATTCAAACAGATTATTCTCAACACAGTTTCAAATTAAAAATTTGTATAAATTCGTAGAGAGCTCAAAAATTGTTTCCAAAAATTTCTGGATAAACTAGATATCATTATCAACAACTTTGTAGAAGAAATCATCTCGAAATTTTGAGTGTAAAATTATCTAAAAATTTGGGTAACAGGCTGGCAGATTCAAACAGATTATTCTCAACACAGCTTCAGTTTTAATTAAAAATTTGTATAAATTCGTAGAGAGCTCAAAAATTGTTGCCAAAATTCTTGGATGAACTAGACATAACTATCAACAATTTTGTAGAAGAAATAATATTGAAATTTTGAGTATAAAATTGTCTAAAAATTCGGGCAAACATGCTGGCAGATTCAACACAGTTTTAGACAATGTATCAAATGTACATAATCTGAAAAATTTCAATTATATAAAAAAAATGAGAGGGTTGAGAGGGTTTTCTTACTTAGTGGTAGGGTTGAAATGGAATAATGCAGTGGTAGGAAAATATGCAACCTCAATCTCCTCCTCTTCTCCCACAAGAATTCCCTCTATTTGGATGTAATGGTTTATGCTTAGTCTAGAAATATGAACTCTCTGTGTAGAAATATGAACTCTACTAGATGCAATTTAAAGACTCCCTCCGAGGTTAGCTCTCTCTCTCCCTCTCTCTCACACATTTTTTTTTTCGTTTTTTCAAAAAAATTCCATTCCCTTTCTCCAATTTCTAAGAGTAAGCTTTCCCTAAATTTTATAAGCTTTCCCTAAATTTTACAAGCTTTCCCTAAATTTTATGGCTTTCCTAAATTCTAAAAGATGGTGGGTTTGGTAGGAGCTGTGGGTTGTTTGCCCACGGTTTGTTTGTTTGTATATATATATATATATATTTTATAAGGTCTTTGTTAGTGATAGAATTGGGTTAATTTAACACTAATTTTTTTTTTTTATACTATTATATATATTAGGTAGATTCTGAATACAATTAATTAATTTAGTTATTTATTTTCTTTCAAGAATAATTTAAATATGGGTTTTCACAATCTACCCTCCTAAAAAGAATTTCGTCCTCGAAATTAATTCGTACCTTTAGACTCAAAAAGTTGAGGATAATTGACACGTATCATATCTTCTTGCTCCCATGTTGACTCTTCCGTCCCACAATGTCTCCAGAGAACTCGAACCAGTGGTATAGTTTTACCTCATAATTTCTTCTCGCGACGATCTAAAATCTTGACAGGCTTTTCTTCAATTGTCACGTCTTCATCAAGATTAATCTCCTCCCAATTGATGATGTGAGAAGGGTGTGGCTCGTGTTTCCGTAGCATAGAGACGTGGAAAACATTATGTACTCCAGCCAGTTGAGGGGGTAGAGCCAAACGGTACGCCACTTCTCCTATTTTGTCCAAAATTTCAAAAGGTCCAATGAAGCGAGGTGACAACTTTCCCTTCTTTCCGAAACGAACAACTCCTCGACGAGGCTGTATTTTCAGAAACACATGATCTCCAACTTTAAATGCTAAAGGTCTTCTCCTTTGATCTGCATAGCTTTTCTGCCTACTCTGAGTGGTCTCGAGCCTTTGCCTAATTAGTTTCACCTTCTCGGTAGTTTCTTGAACTAACTCTGGCCCTAAAAGGGGTGCTTCTCCGACTTCTGTCCAACATATCGGTGATCGGCAAGGCCGTCCGTACAAAGCTTCATACGGTGCCATACCAATACTTGCTTGAAAACTGTTATTGTAAGAGAATTCGACTAGTGGTAAATGTTTCTCCCAATTATCTTTAAAGTCCATCACACAAGCTCGAAGCATGTCTTCTAAAGTCTGAATTGTTCTTTCTGATTGACCGTCAGTTTGAGGGTGAAAAGCTGTACTAAAACACAACTCTGTACCCAAGGCCCTTTGCAGACTTTGCCAGAACTGTGACGTAAAACGAGAATCACGATCTGACACTATTGAGACTGGTACTCTATGCAACCTAATGATTTCTCGAATGAATATTCGGCTTAAAGATTCGAGGGTGCCTCCTGGTCCTATTGGTAGGAAATGTGCCGTCTTAGTTAATCGATCAACCACCACCCAAATGGCATCATGGCCTTGCGGCGACCGGGGTAGTCCCGTTACAAAATCCATTGTTATGTGTTCCCATTTCCACTTAGGTATTGGTAAAGGTTGGAGTTTCCCTGCCGGCCTCTGATGTTCTGCCTTCACTTGCTGACACGTCAAGCACTTAGATACGAATTGAGCAACGTCCTTCTTCATTCCACTCCACCAATACTGTCGCTTAAAATCCTGATACATCTTGTTTCCTCCCGGATGGACCGCAAAAATTGAGTGGTGAAATTCTTTAAGTACTTCGTCTCTTAATTGTTTGATGTTTGGTACAAAAATTCTACCCAAATACCTTAAACTACCATCTTGATGGAGCGTCCAATCCGGTAAAAATTCCCCGGACACTAATCGGGCCTTGATGGAGTCGATCTCCTGATCAAATCTTTGGGCTTCCAACACTTTGGTAAGAAGTTAGGGTGTTGTAACTATTGTAAACAACCTACCCTTCCCATCATGAGTCTCTGGTTGTAACTTAAACTCATTCACAGTGCTTACCATTTCCCATTCTTTAATTGATATGTTGGCTACAATCTCTCTTGTCTTTCGACTTAGCGCATCTGCTACAACATTAGCCTTCCCAGGGTGATAAGACAAGGTGAATTGGTAATCTTCAAGGTACTCCATCCAGCGTCTCTGCCTCATGTTCAAATCTCTTTGTGTGAACAAGTACTTCAAGCTTTTGTGATCGGTAAATATCTCAAATTTTTCGCCATAAAGGTAATGTCGCCAAGTCTTAAGTGCATAGACCACAGCTGCCAACTCCAGATCGTGAGTAGGATAATTTTTCTCATGATTCTTCAATTGTCTTGATCCGTAAGCTACTACCTTCCCGTTTTGCATTAACACACTACCTAACCCTTCTTTAGAGGCATCACAATAAACAGTGTACCCAACGTCACGTTCGGGTATGATTAATATGGGAGCGCTTGTCAGTCTCTTCTTGAGTTCTTGAAATGACTGCTCACACGCTTCGTTCCATTCAAACTTTACTCCTTTTTGCGTTAGGCGTGTCATCGGCTTGGCTAATTTGGAGAAATCCTGAATGAATCTCCTATAATAACCTGCTAATCCCAAGAAACTACGAATCTCAAACGTATTCTTAGGTTGTTTCCATCCCATTACTGCTTCTACTTTAGCAGGATCCACTGATATCCCTGATTCAGATACAACATGACCAAAGAACTTTACTTCCTTCAGCCAAAATTCACATTTGTTAGCTTTAGCATACAATTGGTTTTCTCTTAGAATTTGCAAAACGGTCCTCAGATGTTGCTCGTGATCTTCCTCCGATCGTGAGTATATCAAAATATCATCAATGAATACTACCACAAATTGGTCCAAATAGGGGGTAAAAATTTTGTTCATTAAACTCATGAATACCCCAGGAGCATTCGTCAAACCAAATGGCATTACCACAAACTCATAGTGGCCATAACGGGTTCGAAACGCAGTTTTGGGTATATTTTCTCCTCTGACACGAAGTTGGTGATATCCCGACCTAAGGTCAATTTTGGAAAAGCATTTGGAACCTCTTAATTGATTGAACAAGTCATCAATTCTGGGTAAGGGATATCGATTTTTAATGGTGGCTCGATTTAGTTGTCGATAATCGATGCACAATCTTAAAGTTCCATCATTCTTCTTCGCGAATAATGCTGGCGCTCCCCAAGGAGACGTACTTGGTCTGATGAACTTCTTACTCAACAGTTCTTGCAACTGCTCCTTCAATTCTCGAAGTTCAGCTGGTGCCATACGATGTGGTGCTATTGAAATCGGTGAAGTCCCGGGTTGAAGCTCAATCGTGAAATCTACATCTCGTTTTGGGGGTAATCCTGGTAATCATCAGGGAAAACGTCAGCGTACTCACACACCACATGGGGTAATCCTGGATCCTCTCGATTTTCGCCTTCCAAAATTAGGCTTGCTAACCATCCAGTTAGTTGATCATGCCGTCCCGTCTTGCGACACGTTGGAGTTAGAGAATCTTGTCTATCTCCTTTAAATTAGACTTTCGTGCCGTTAAGGGAGGATGCTGTCACTGTCTTATGGTAACAATCAATAATGGCTTGATGAACTGACAACCAGTCCATTCCTAGGATGATGTCAAAATCAGACATATCCATAACTCTTAGATCACAGATCAAATATGAACCGGAGATTTCTAGCTCACAAGATTTACATACTAGATTTACTCGGGTTTGACCTCCTAAGGGTGAAGCGACACTCATAGCTATCTCTAGCGCCTCTGGCTTTAAACCTAAACTTGTCATACATGCAGTGGATATAAAAGAATGCGAAGCCCCAGAATCAAACAATACTTTAACCGAAGAATTCATAAGGATTAACATACCTTGAATTACTGATGGGTTATCAACATCTTCTTCTTCTTGGAGAGCATACATTCTCCCTACTGCCTGTTGGTTAGTCTCTCCCGATTTCTTCCCATTTCCAACTCCTTGTGGTTGTGTTCTTGGTCGGCCTGCATTCTTAGAGGCTTGAGGCTGCCCCTTGTTGGTCTGGGTATTTTGAGTAGGCTTAGAACCTTGCCCTGGTTGGTAGGGTTGTGCCCCTCGCTGATCCATAAAATACTTCTCACCTTGAGGACACTCACTTCGACGATGCCCCTGTTGACCACATCCGAAACATCTTCCTTTCCACTCACTTACGAAGTTTCCTCCTTGCTGGTTTCCTCGATTCTGCCTTTGTTGCTGTTGCATCCCTCCGGCATAAGGTGCTGGCGTAGGATGGTTTCTGGTGTTGCGGACTGGGCCTCCTCCGCGTGGTTGGTTGTTGTTCCTTGATCACTGATTTCGAATGCGTTCGGAATCTGCTAACTCTCATTCCACAATTAAAGCTCGATCCACCATCTGGGCATAGGTAGAGAGTTGCACCGCGATCAATCTTCCTCTAATGTCTGTGTCCAAACCCCATTCAAATCGCCTAACCTTATCCTCTTCATTTGCCACTATGGCTGAAGCGTACCGTGAGAGGGCTTCAAAACAGTTCGCATATTGAGCGACTGACATTTTTCCTTGTTTCAGTTGGAGGAACTCTTGAATCATTTCTTGCCTTAGCGAGTTAGGAAAATACTTTTCCATGAACAGATCTTCGAACTGTCTCCAAGTTAATGTCTCTACTTGTCGAGTACTCTTGATCATTTCCCACCAATGATCTGCTTCCCCTTCCATTTGAAATGCCGCCATGGTCACTCTATCTTGTTCATTCCGGATGTCAGAAGTATCTAGCAACTTCTTAATTTGTCTTAACCAAGCTTCAGCTTCATGGGGGTTCGGTCCACTAAGGAATTTGTGGGGACGTAGCTTTTCAAATTTTGCTATCATTTCCGATTTGTTTTGATCTTGGTTTCGGGGTGGCATATTGCCTACCCTATCAGCAATCGCGCGTATAATTCGAGTGACATCGCCATCAGGCACGCCATCACCATTACCGTTGTTAGTATTTCTTGTTCGTCTAGCCATTTTGCATGATGGGATTTTCTTGTGGTTTATTCATTCATTTATTTATTTATTATTATTATAAGTTGCTATATTTATGTCCAAGGATAGTAAAAAAAAACTTCATTAATTAGATTAGATAAGCTACAATTAGCAAAATACAAGTAAAACATAGAAAAGATTAAATAACATACTACGGGCAAAAGATAGCCCCTACAATCCGAGTTAACTCCTACACTCACAATTCTAAACTAGGCAATTTTACATGTGAGCATACAAAACAATCGGTTAGCCTAGTTTATAATTCCCTTAAGACCCCTTAAAATAGCCAAGGAAAGTCTCTCCACACAAGGGCTTCCGGCTCCCATGTGGCTTGGAAAAGTCCCATGAATCGCCACAGCACCCTCACGAAGATAGCAGTTTCGCACACACGATGCCCTAGTAGCATCACCGGCTCCTCCCGATAGATCCTCCAGTCCCTGAAGTCCACTGACCCATCTCTCCTCACAATTCTGCTTAGGTCGGGCATGATATACTGAAGGCTCCAAAAGTCAAAAAGGTCGCCCACTCTTTCGGTGAAACCATCCGGAAAGGGGCCTAGTTGATATACCCAGGGAGTCTCTTGTCTTAGAATCTGGATAGGTCTGATATAGGTACCCACCCAACTTTCATTTTTCCAAGCACAACCTCCTAGGGGATAAAGTCTGACATATACAAAAGAGCCAATCTGCAACCCGTTTTGCATATCCCAACCCTCAAACGTGGCTCCTATATCTCCAGGGTTCTCCTCGGTATTGCCTTCCATAGACTCATCCTCAGTGTCTGATTCAATCACAATAACCTCCGGGGGGTTGTATATTGGTACAACTTCTTCAACTTCTTCAGACTCAGGTTCAGGCTCAAGTTCAGGATCAGGTTTAGGGTCAAGCTCAGGCTCAGATTCATAGTCATCTATAGGCATCTCCACTTCTTCACTTGGGTCGGATTCTATGGATTCATAGTCTTCTATAGGCATCTCCACCTCTTCACTTGGGTCAGATTCTCTGTCATAGTTTTCCACCGAATTTTCCTCGTTAGAGTTAATGTCTGATGACCCTGGCATCCTACAAATAAAAAGGTTCTAACTTAGTTAGGTCACCGAGAATTACAAATTAACTTAAGGTTTTCTTAATTGTAAAAATAATAAACTACTACCCATGGCCCAAAGGTTCAAACCTAGGCTCTGATACCAAGCTGTGACGCCCGAAAATTTTTTTTTTCTTCTTTGAGACATCATAAAACTTTAACTAACAATAACTTGCGAGATAAAATTTTAACTACTAATCAGGAAATTTTAAATTCTTACACAGTCAAAGTCCAACAACCAAATAAAACTACAAGTTCACACACAACATCACAACATAGTTAAATACCAATACAAGAAATAACATGATTTTATTTTGATAAGATCTTGGCTCTAAGTTAGCCAAGGCTCGATATTAGCAGCAACTCCCATTTCAGCTTCGAACCCTTCTTCGGCATAATCTGGCATGAAACGCCAGGGCAACAAAATATATGCCATGAGTTTTGCAACACAGTAAGAAAACATAACCAACCAACCATTCTTTTTAAGAAAAAAATAATAAGATTCTAAACATGAGATAACAATATAATTGTACAGATAAATTACAACCATTAGAATAATTTTCAGTAATTTTAATGAATTAGGTGATACTCGAAATCTCACCAAAGAGATTTAACTTACCAATCACCAAGCATGGCAACGGTTAATTTGAAACCCTCCCTTGGTCAAATATTTAAGTGTTACTAATCGTAACTACCAGGGATACCCACGTCCGGAGTTATATACCCAAGTAGTGGCATCCGTGGTCTGCCCCAAGGAACCGGTCTGCCAGGGGTACGTAACCTCCCTGTGTGCCACCTGCACATCCATCCTTATTCCAAAACCGAATACCGAAAAGGGTTCAAATAAGTCCCGTGCCATCTTAGATTTTCGCGACACAATTTACACGAGAATTCTCAAAACCAGGGCTCACCCTGAACAACCGGTGTTAACCGTCAACCCTTAATTTTGTAAACTCTTTAAAACTAATACTCACCCTAGACAACTGGTATTAACCGTCAATTGTTTAACTTTGTACATACCATTATTTATTTAGATTAATTCATAAATCAAACCCATAATATAAAAATTTATCATGAAACTAGACTTCTCAAGTCTCATATTTTAGTTAGAAATTACCATATTTGGCTTAGTAGAGAATTTTAAATAAATTTTTTTTTTTCAAATACATAGTAAAATCTGTCTCACAGTTTCAGATTTAGTTAAAAATTTGTATCAATTCGTAGGGAGCTCAAAAATTGTTTCCAAAAATTTCTGGATAAACTAGACATCATTGTCAACAACTTTGTAGAAGAAATCATCTCGAAATTTTGAGTATGAAATTATCTAAAAATTCGGGTAAACATGCTGGCAGATTCAAAACAGGTTATTCTCAACACAGTTTCAGATTTAGTAAAAAATTTGTATAAATTCATAGAAATCTCAAAAATTGTTTTCAAGAATTTCTGGATGAACTAGACATCATTATCAACAACTTTGTAGAAGGAATCATCTCAAAATTGTGAGTGTAAAATTATCTAAAAATTCGGGTAACATGCTGGCAGATTCAAACAGATTATTCTCAACACAGTTTCAGATTAAAAATTTGTATAAATTCGTAGAGAGCTCAAAAATTGTTTCCAAAAATTTCTGGACAAACTAGATATCATTATCAACAACTTTGTAGAGGAAATCATCTCGAAATTTTGAGTGTAAAATTATCTAAAAATTCGGGTAACAGGCTGGCAGATTCAAACAGATTATTCTCAACACAGCTTCAGTTTTAATTAAAAATTTGTATAAATTCATAGAGAGCTGAAAAATTGTTGCCAAAATTCCTGGATGAACTAGACATAATTATCAACAATTTCGTAAAAGAAATAATATCGAAATTTTGAGTATAAAATTGTCTAAAAATTCGGGCAAACATGCTGGCAGATTCAACACAGTTTTAGACAATGTATCAAATGTACATAATCTGAAAAATTTCAATTATATAAAAAAAATGAGAGGGTTGAGAGGGTTTTCTTACTTAGTGGTAGGGTTGAAATGGAATAATGCAATGGTAGGAAAATATGCAACCTCAATCTCCTCCTCTTCTCCCACAAGAATTCCCTCTATTTGGATGTAATGGTTTATGCTTAGTCTAGAAATATGAACTCTCTGTGCAGAAATATGAACTCTACTAGATGCAATGTAAAGACTCCCTCCGAGGTTAGCTCTCTCTCTCTCCCTCTCTCTCACACTTTTTTTTTCTTTTTTTCAAAAAAATTCCATTCCCTTTCTCCAATTTCTAAGAGTAAGCTTTCCCTCAATTTTATAAGCTTTCCCTAAGTTTTACAAGCTTTCCCTAAATTTTACAAGCTTTCCCTAAATTTTATAAGCTTTCCCTAAATTTTATAAGCTTTCCCTAATTTTTACAAGCTTTCCCTAAATTTTATGGCTTTCCTAAATTCTAAAAGATGGTGGGTTTGGTAGGAGCTGTGGGTTGTTTGCCCACGGTTTGTTTGTTTGTATATATATATATATTTTTATTTTTTTATAAGGTCTTTGTTAGTGATAGAATTGGATTAATTTAACACTAATTTTTTTTTTATACTATTATATATATTAGGTAGATTCTGAATACAATTAATTAATTTAGTTATTTATGTTCTTTCAAGAATAATTTAAATATGGGTTTTCACAGATTGGATGGCCACCCTAGTGAATTTTGCCAGAGTTGGCCTAAACGCACTTTTCTCTTTGAATCGTGCCCCGTTTCAATTTTCGGTTCTTCGTGTAGTTGGTTGCTGTTGGAATTCGGTCACCGATGTATTCCACTTTGGGACACAAGAGTTATGTCCGACTATTAAAGAATTTCGAGCGCTAATGAAGCTTCCTCAAGATGAGGAAATTATGCCCCGATTCAATTTTGGCTATGCACAGGCCCTTTTTCAAATGTGCGGTCTAGAATTAAATAAAACTTGGTCTCCAGCTTATAAGTTGAAGTGGACGTTTTTGCCTTGATTTGTCGATTTTCAAAAGTTGGTGATAGAAATGATCCTCTTTGGCGTGGACAGCAACAACATGCTCTCTGTCTATGTCTTCTGACACATTTCTTACTTGTTCCTAGTGGCCTTGAAGTTAGCATTAAATTGGTTGACATAACTCAACGCATTTGGGAAGGTCAGAGCTGTATTGGCTTGGCACTAGCCAAGACTTTGATGGACTTGGATACATTCCATCAACAAGAAACCTTCCACTTTGCAGGAAGTCCATTACTTCTGCAGGTACTATTTCCCATCATTTTCTCATTTTCTGGTGCTCACATCACTCTGGCACTCAACACTCTTTTTTTTTTAACACTTCTATCACCCTTTTGCTCACTTTTCTCTCAACATACTCCTCTCTTTTCTTTAACCTCTCTGTCTTTTAATCCCTCCCCAGATATGGTTGATCGACAAGTTGAAAGTGGTGACTCTTTGTACCTAGTATTTGGCCAGAGGCTACTTTTCTCACTACCAGCTGGTGAACTTTCCCTCAGAGGAAGTGTGGTACAACTGGATGCATCATAGGTTTGCGGCTGACATTGCTTGGCAATGCCCCTGGCTTGACTTGCCCCAGATGACTTATAGCATGTTCCTTCAGCTAAGTGTGCAGCTAATTGGCTTGATCCACTGCATCTTTTACTTTCCATTTAAGTTCAGATGACAATTCAAACATGATCAAACTCATCATGTTGGTGAAGTTAAGTACCCTGCTTCATTTCTATTTTGGGGCACACATCTCTCCCGATATACACTCGCTTGGAGGATGAGAAGACTTTTGGCTCCTGCTGACACCTTCGCTCATGCCTTATCCAATGAATATCTACTCTAGCTAGAAGAAGAGGCACAAGCTGGCGTTGTCCCATTGGAGAAGACCTCCGACAATGTAAGGAAGAGACAAGAGGCCTCTGGGAGTGCAAATAAGGGACAGAAGACTTGACTCGACTGTGCTCCTAGTTCATTGCTTTGACGTTTTTTCAGATTTCTTAAAAAAAAGGGTTGTAATCAAAATGAGAGATAGATTTGTGTGCTTATTCCATCATTTGTTTCGAAACCATGTAATAAAACTTGTGAGTATTGAAAATTTCCCTTTTAGGGCATGTAATAAAACTTTTGCGAATTCAACCTTAGTCTGTACGTACAGATCCTTCTGAAGAATTTCTTTAGAGCTACGCAATGACCCTCTCTTTCCTTAGATTTGACAATCATATCATCCACATACACCTCTACCTCTTTGTGAATCATGTCATGCAATAGCGTAGTAGTGGCTCTTTAGTAGGTAGCTCTAACATTTTTTAATCCAAATGGCATGACTCTATAACAATACATTCCCCATGGAGTAGTGAAAGCTGTCTTTTCCCTGTCTTCTGGTGCCATCATGATCTAATTATAACCCAAAAATCCATCCATAAATGATAGAAGTGCATGCCCCGCTGTGAAATCTACTAACTCATCAATGTGTGGTAACGAGAAATCGTTTTTTTGGCTAGCTTTATTCAAGTCCCTAAAGTCAACGAAAACTGTTGTTCTACCATCTTTCTATGGGACCGAAAGTATGTTGGGTAGCCATGTTAGATATTCTAATACTATTAAAAATCTGACATTGATTTGTTTCGTCACTTCTTCTCTAATCTTAAGGGCCCAATTTGGGCAGATTCTTCTTAACCTTTGCTTCACAGGTTTAGCCTAAAGGCCTAGGGAATTTTATATTGTACAATCTCATAATCAATTCTAAGCATATCTTCGTAAGACCATACAAAAACATCTTTAAATTCTTTTAAAAGAGCGACTAAGCACTCGTGTTCCTCCGAAGACAGCGTGGATCCAATCTGGACCATGCAAGGATTTTCCATATCGCCTAGGTTTATTGAAATTATTTCGTCTATGATAGGTTTAGCGCATCTCTCATCTTCCCGTTCAATTAAGTCTTTTATGCTTTAAGAGATTTCTTCCTCGAAAATCTTTTTCATTTTTATCTTTAAAGTTGGTGGGGTTAATGTTGTTAACTAATGGCACTACGGGTACTCAGAATAATCCATTGTTTCATGAATTGAAGTAAGGGAACTTACATCTGACTCAAACTCAGAATAAATAGAAAATTTAGACTCAACCCCTACCCTTGGACTTATAACTTCCTTGTCATTGGACGGGTCGGAATCCGGCATGCCAAATTCTGACTCACTTGACCCACTGCTAGACTCATTGTCAGACCTATAAACAATACACTTTTTGATGGATCAGTTTTGTGCTTGACCCTCCATTACATCCACTATGTATTTGGTGACATCTTCCTCCGAAACTCCATTCTCCAGCATCATCACGAAATTGAAATTCTCCAAGTCAACATAACCAGTCTTAGTATTCAAACTAATCTCAATATCAGCACCAATCAAATTGTCTATCCAGTCTTCACTTTCCTCACTTGAACTGTTGTATCTATCTTGTCCAATGTCTATATCCGAGTTTATGAATTCTTATTTGTGAGCTCGTGGTCAAAGAATATTTCAAACCCTAGATATCTTTTTCTTGTCGTATGATCAATCTAAAGTTCTAGAAACCCATAAAATGGGAAATCTTTTCATTCTTTAACAAATGTCCATTGAGGGTTCCTTGGATGGGTTTGTACTTGAGCTTTTACTTTCTACCTTCTTTTTTTGCCTTTGCCTTATCTCGCACTTCAGTCGCCTTTGCTATCAAGTCTTTTTTTGTCAGTTGGTATCCCAACCCAAAAGTGAACAAATGATTGTTGACTTCTAGCACCTTCGTAATTCTTTGTTTACCATTCTTTCCTAGAACAAAACCAATAATGTATCCTTGTTTGTTCATCATCAGAATAAAGCACCAACATATCGATATTTCTCAAGAGCCATGATAGATTGTACTATCTGAGCTTCTGCTAAGGTGAAGCCTGAAGGGAAGACATCCTCATCTCTATGGTGGATCTCAAGTAAAAGAGTGATCACGTTGGGGGGTCGACATACATAAGTATCACCATCTAAAGTAACTATATAATCCCCTTTAACATACTTGATTCTTTAGTGAACAGTTGAAGGCATGGCTCAGAGTCCGTGCATTCATGGTCTTTCTAATAGCATGTTGAATGTGGCTGGAATGTCAATGATATACCCTTAGTTTCACCATTCCCAAAACTTTCCTGCAGAGTGTTGTCATAACCTTTAAAAGTTTGTTTGGTTGCAGTGTAATCTTTGGGTGTTAACCCTTGAGCATATACAGTCTTGGCCGGGCACACATTTATGGCAGATCCATTGTCAACTAGCACCACCGACACCCATTTCTCTCGACACATTAGTGACACATAGAGGGATTTGTTGTAAGTTACTCCTTCAAGCGGCAAATTTTTGTTTGAGAAAGTGATGGCAGGGTTCTTCTTTACAGGTGCAAGCAACGCCACTAAATGTTCTGGAGTTGTGTCTACAGACAATTTGGCCTTGTTTAGTGCAGTTAACATAGCCTGGTGATGTTCACGGGAAACCATAAGAAGACCCTAAATAGAGATATCTGCCTGAATCTTCTTCAGCTATTGAAGCACACAATCTTCCTTATGCTCCTCTCCTTTCCCTTTAGATGCTTCTAAAATTTCACCTTGCTCAAGGAATGAGGATTTGAAATGTCGTCCACTATGTGAGAGGTGATCCACTTCCTATACATACCAAGTGTCATCCGACTTAACATTCCCCCATGTTTCATCAGTGTAAGCTAGGTGAAGGTCTTCATCTTTCCACCACATGCCTTCTTCTATTTGGGTCATCTTCTCTGTTTGAACCAAACAATTATCAACCATTGGGGTATTAGTTTGGCCTTCACCATCTAAGGACATTTTCTAAAGCAGCACAATTAGATCCCCTAATTCGTTTTGCTAAGACATGGCTGATAGTCGATGAGACTGGTAGAGCTTGCTTTAGTACGAGACACAGTAAATTGACTTAGAGCATTACATTTCTAAGACTGATAGTTATGAACACAATCCTGAGAAGCATGTGGATGAGTTCAGTCAGACTCTGCTCGAACTTTTACCATAGGATGTCAAAGTCATCATCATTACCCATTAGGTGATAGTTGCCCAGTTAAGGAAAATTTGAGAAATTTTAAGAGTTCCTACCAGACTAACCATCTTAAACAATGGCCTTTTCATTATTTATTTTTCTTTACCAAAAAGTGTCCCAATTTATTTTTAGAAGTACATGATCAAATTTCAACTTCCTTTTATTTTTCAAAATGAAGTCTTTTTTTCTATTCAAATTTCAATGTTTTTCTTTCTTTCTTCTTCATCTTCTTCTTCTTCTTTTTTTTTTTTTTTCCCAAGATTTTTGAGGAGTTTCGGATTTTATTCCAAGGAATCAATCAAACAATTATCCTTTAGCCAAATATCTTATAGAGGAACCATAATTTTATTCCAAAAATGGAAGATTTGATAATCACTTCCTTGTCTAACATTTTTCCATAGAATTAGGGTTCCTTAAATTTATTTTCAAAAGTACATGATCAAATTTCATATTATCTTATAGAGGATTATCGTTATGTTTCAACTAGATGCAGTAAAGTGTATAAAGAATAAAATTGACTTGAAAGTATAAGGGATTAGCATTTACTAGTTAAATTTGCGACTTAGGCGAACTTAATATCTCCATGACAGCCTTTTATGATCTAGTGAACATAAGTTAGTCATGAGTCATTACCTAGTTGAGCATAAACCTTTACACTTGTCTTCGAGAACTCACACATTAAGATGATTGGAATTAGTTTATGACATTGGTCATAAACCGGTGGCTTGTTGTACCTAATCACATTGATGAGAGGATGACATGGATGGTTTGAGTAGGCCCTCTTGGGCGCACTCGCTTGTGGCATCTTACTCATGTAAATGTGTAACTTTGTTCACAATGACTACACACAAGTAAGTTGGAAAGCTGCAAAAGGGCATCTGTATTGGCACATTAAGTCACATAAAGTTTTCTTATGGTGGTGATGTGAATAGAGTTTTGGAACTCTATAAGATAGAGAAATTCTAAGTATGGTGTTTTATGTAGCCTTGTTGAGAATGGAAAGAAATTTCCAATATCCTAAGGACAATGGGAGCATCGTGCTTACTAGTGGATTACTCCATTAGAGAATACTCTATATTCTTAGCTGCATGGTGGCGAATGTGAAAATTTTCTACGTCATCACTACTTGATTGAGAGGGAAACATTCATGATTGGTCCGCAAGATGGTAAAGAGCCTAGGATAATGACAAAGGCTCTCTAATCTACTGTTTTTAAGGAAATCGATCAATGTTGCTCATTTTAAGATGAAATCTTTAAGGATTAACCATTTCTAAGATTTGGTTGACTTTCGGCTGTGATGCGAAACTGTTCTAATGTTATGTGTGATTTTGATAGTCATTTTTTGAGGCATAAGGCTCACTAGATACTAAAATGTTGCACCATTAAGGAATGTGTAAACTCGGAGAAGACTTCCTCATAAGGAGTGAGGTTTAGTTCGACTTAGGCTATGATTGACACGAATTTAGAACTTTACTTTGTGGACATTGTGACCCAACATCACATTGGAGAATTGGGTAAGTAGATCCAAAGAGATTTACCTTCTGCTTTTATGCCAAAAAGTTAGGTGCATAAAATGTTGCTAGTTGCAATAAATCTTTTACAGCATAAAGTAGTTATCCAATTAGTGGTTCTTAGATTTCATTGAGTCATGATGGGCTAACGATGATCAATGGTCCAAAATAAGTTTTTTCCTTACTAAGTCATTATAAGCTAGGAATTTAATGGGATGTCACCACCTAGGGTTTGGCAGTCCTCTATTTTAGACGTGGTGGACATGGGTGTTGCAATTTATATGCTCGGATGTACGATCTTTACGGATTGTTCTGAAAAAATTCTTGATTTGTCTTTGATGACTTACGTAAGGAATACCCTAGAATGATTCTAGATGTGAAATTGAAAACCCATTTACTTACCTGTAGGTGAAAGTTAGAGACTCGACTATTAAGTGAATCCTCAGATTTTGTCGTGGGAGCTTGAAGTACACTATGTGGGCATATTCAACATAATCAGTGTTATATTTTGTATATGGTCAACTGAGTAGTTTAGACCTTGACTTAGACCTTGACCTTGCTCATTAGATTGTAGATATGATACTCTACTGGTAATGTATAAATTTGCCCCTTGTAAGATTCCATGCACTAGTTGGGCATCTTGAATGAACGCAAATTGGTCATGAAAATGTCTTTAGAAAGGTAGTTGGGCATCTTGAACCACTTCATGTGAGGAGCACATGCTGGATTCCGTTGTATATGCTTATCGCAAGAGGTGTTGATAGGGCCTATGTTTGGAATTTAGAATTGTGCAAACTGTAGTTTTGTTTTTCAATCGATCGTTTCCCCCTCCCCCCCCCCCTCCCTCTCAGATTATGGGATATTTATGCTATTATGGTTTGTGGCATAATGATTAGCATATGACGATGTCAGTAGACAAGATTGGCTTACTCACGCGAGCAATTGCCCTTAGTGCTTGGAAACGAGTAAGAATGAGACTAGTGGTTTATTTTATTAGGAGCCAAGAAAGGCTCAAATTATCCACTATATATGTCGCCTTGGTTGGAGCCAAAATAAGGTCATATTGAAGACCAAACATAAATGTTAGTACCCACTTCCTATATATTGCCTGTTATAATTAGCCAAATGCCAGCTCTCATTTAGCACCTAAAAAGCAAGCACATAGATAATTCGAGTTAGGCACTAGAAAGTGACTCATGCGCTTAAGAGCTATACATGGTACGGAGTGTGACTAAGATCAGTACAAGGTATGGAGTGTGACATCACTCTTTGGAAGAGTTACTTGACCGTAGCATGTATTCATACCAGATGTGCTTCGTGACCAAGTAATGAGGTGAGAGAATGGATCACAATTTCCTCACCGTGTGAGTCTTACATGTCATCGTTAATATGACTTTCACTTTTGTTCCCTTTTGTGACTTTTGACTATGTCATAAGGTGAAGAGTTGATGTTTAATTACTTTGGTATGCTGTCTATGATGATGTATGATTTGGCCTTAAAGGACATTACTGGGAAAGTGATCAATCCTAAACTAAATAGCACGAGGGCGAAGGGAAAATCATCTAATATTACACCTTTGTTGTATATTCATTGTCGGCAACTCACATCGCTCTATATGAGAGGCAGATTGAGTGTGAATATATTA
Organism: Camellia granthamiana; assembly: GCA_036172215.1. Taxonomy (NCBI): domain Eukaryota; kingdom Viridiplantae; phylum Streptophyta; class Magnoliopsida; order Ericales; family Theaceae; genus Camellia; species Camellia granthamiana. The sequence goes on from CM069903.1 coordinate 128,885,058, forward strand.
CAAGATTTGAGAGTGTCAAACATGCTCTTTTGAGCGATTAGAGATGTTTTTCGACCGGTGTAATTAGATGGTCTGGGATACACGAGATGTTATGTTTATCTTTTGGTTGATGTCTCTATTCTGGCTAGTTTCGAGTTTCTAGTATATAGCTCCCACATGCAAGTGTTTTTAGCGGTCGCACAGTCTATTAACTAGTATGCGTTTGTTCTATGTTTGAACAAATAGAGATAGAGATGCAGCAACATTATGCCAACCCATGTGCGAGTGGGAAATGTTAGCAAACGGGTCGAGTTTCGGACTAGGGTTTGGGCGCCCATGGTGGCATGACCCATGACTCATGTAAAACCCATCTTAATTTAAGTTTGAATTTAAATTCAAAGTTATCCTAATAGATAAGAATAGTTTACCATCCTATCTTATCTGAGATAAGGATGGGTGGTTACGTATCTCTCGATATACTGATCATATACATATCATTATGGGTGTGGAAAAGGAGAAGCAAAATGTAATATTGTGTGGGTAAAATATTTGAGTGCTTCAATCTCTCTGCCATTGACGAGCTAAACACAAGCCTTTGTATTGTGAGTTATGTGAGTGTTGCTCGCATTGTAATATCAATCCACTGCTGAGATTTTGACTGGTGATTCGGAGGCACGTGATTTACCTACATGGTTCATTGATTCAGTTTGAGCATGCCCAAATCCATTTATTTATTTCTGCTATGTATTTCTTATTTTTCCTACAGATCTGAATGGTGTTACACCACCACCAACCAACCAAATGATTTGTTGTTTTGGTAACCAATGTATTTCACTAAAATGACAGTATTTTGAATCTTCTTATTTGTGTGTGGATTTTACTCGCTGTATATTATTTGGGTTCTCTCTCATTTGGAGAACTTATTTATATTAATAATGTATTAGATTTGATATTCACTTTATAATTCATTGAGTCTGCTCCCCTATCTATGAGTTAGCATCTCTTTTAAAATCTTAAATCAGTGGGAGCCTATTTTGCTACTCTATTTGAGCTCCAGAATGCACATTTTCACGACTAACTATTTAACAACTGCCACTAGTACACATTTAGCGTCTCAATTGATCATGTTCCAAAGGCTTAACCTCCACGGATTAATTTTTAACTGTCCAAATATAAGACGATTCGGGTTAATTGAAATGTGTGGGCTGGAGTAACAGAACAAATTGAAGTTGGGCAAACCCACCACCACCGTAATGAGCCGAAGAACTCAAGTATGAGGCCGACTCAACTTTTCTTGGGGAACTCAATGGCGTCTCTGGGCCTTTCCTAGATAGCAAGCTATGCTACAAACATGATTGGCCCATCAAAGAGAACTATGAATCTAAATTATCATTGGTCATCATCACACACATGCTCAACAAGCTATGATCCAAATTATGTAGGTTTTGTTACATGGATTATTTCCTTTCCTTTTCTTTGTGATATAAGTTCTATTCAACATGAATTAACCACTTAATTAGTCATTCTTATACAATCTCAAATAAGAGATTAGAGGGACCAATTCTTACTGAAGACAAATATTGAATTTATTATTATTTTTTATTTTTTATTTTTTTTCATCATAGAGTCTTTCTTTAGTGGTTTATTTCTATCCTAATAAGAAGTTCTTTCTTATAGTAGATGATGTTGTTAAGCTAGTAGGGATGTGTAGTCGAACTTTCTTTGATAATTATTTTGTCCAATTTAATGTAAATATCTTAACATTTATATATAATCTTTTACAGATTCACGACCAAAAAAAAAAAAAACACCATTCAACGTGTTCTTTTCTCCTATATATGTTGGAGCTTAGAGTTGTTTTAATAATGGGAAATTTACTTAGAAGTTCTATCCCAGAAAAGTATGTATTGAAAAGTCTTATGAATTGTTCTGTAGATAATTAAGTCCCATTAAATTTGAAAATGTACACCGTGATATTTCCTAAAGTTTCTAAACATGGTGATACTCATTTGTACATATTATTGTCTTATTAAATTTTTGCAAAACGTGTCATTTTTAAATTGTGACAATGACACATAATTCTAGTGTGTATATTATTATCTTATTATGTTTTCAAATGTGAGTATGCTTCATTTGGGAGATTCTAATGTGAGATAGGACTTATGGGTTCATATATTTATGGGATTAAATGGTCCATAAATCATAGATATAAAATTTATTAGTAAATGCTCCTTTAATGAAATCTTTTTTCATTTTCAGAATTATTTTTTGAAAAATACAAAAAATTAGTACAGTGAAAATAAACATAAAAAATATGTTTTTGAATTTTTGCACAAAAAAATAAAATGATAGAAAACAATATGAAAAAATGATGAGTGTTTCTAAAATTTTCATTATTTTTTTACTTTTACTTCATTTTTTTATTTTTATTTTTATTTTAAGAGGAAAAATGTAGAACTATTATCACAAAATAATATAACTTCGCTGTGTCACTTTTTACCACAAACATTCATTACATTCATCTTTTTTTAGAAAACAAATTTTGATTTCTTTTTTTATTTATAGATTCGGACAAATTTTGATTTCGAAACCAAACAAACTCTTTTTAATACAAGTGTTAGTGGTCAGCCATTTGGAATCATGAACAGGTTAAAAAATGTGAACAAATCAATGTGAAAGCACCATAAAGAAGGTCATTGCATAATGAGGAATCTCACTGAAGGGATACAGAGATCAAATAGAACAACATGCATTTTGGTGGCCAACATAGAATAGGCAGAGCCAACCAAACAAGCAATACTTTGCATTAATGGCACAATTGAAATCTCAACACTTCCAAAATTATTGTTCAGATGAAATATACAATAGATATTGCCAACCAAACAACATATCTTGAAAATTGGGATAATACAATATCAGTTCAGTTGCAGCATGATTCTATATTTTCCCTCCTACTTCTTCCAATTTTCCCAGCAACCAAACAAACAACCAAAGAATGGAGGAATATAACAGGATTGGGTTGACTAAAGCAACATTGCATCTTCTGAATCAAAAGGGTATTGTTGAAGATCTACGGAATCCATTTCCCAAATCTTGAGCGATGCTGTGACACTCACTCCTGTGGCGTTGTTAAACAGGAATGCTCGCGCTGCTCCAAAAATTGCTTTCGTTGGATAGATTCGTGATGTTATCACTGTTCTCCCTCCTTGAGCAAAGCTTTCCACAATCGAATGATCAACCTGATTTTTTTTTTTTTATTATTATAAAAAAACCATTTAGGTCCATATATTGACCCAAAATATGAAATTTCATACGAAAACTGAATTTTACATACCAATAATCTCATAGAAAATTTTTCGCCATCAAGGACAGGGACCATGCCTCCATAAACCTTTTTGTTAACATCAGAAGCCTTGGATGATCTGCATACGATTAACACTATCTAATATTAAACACTAATAAACTCAGTTGGTAACGTTTTTGTTTTCTGCTTTTTGTTTCATAAATACAGAATGAGGGAAACAAGCAAACCTCATTTCATCGGAACAGAAGAAGGTCCTGTAAGTGCCATCGATGTCCTTAGAGATGTAGAAATAGACCGGTGTGAACTCAGAGAGCAAATCATCAGCAATAACCAAAAGACCAAATGGTCCTAGAGTGCCTCTCACAGCAGCACCAGTAGTACTGCAATTGTAGCCAACATCGGCTTCAAATGTTGCCTCCAATGCCGCCTTATCTACTTCAAATGTAGCAATTATGTCCAACTGTCACCGTTACCACACAAGTATGGACTATTATTAATTAACATGCAATTATTGATTACCATAATAATCCACCATGTTTATTAAAATGTTAATGTAAGACGGACCTGTGTAGCAGAGCTTATGTTGAGCGGCACGACTAATCCAGGTCCAACCTTTACACCATTGAACTCAGTGCAGTTTGATCTGAGTCTCTCCACTTCCTCCACTGGCCATTGAAGTACATTGGTTCCTGTTTTCTTGTCATACACTACAGTCCTTGGAATTGTCTGTGGAAACATAACAAGAAATTAATCTTCTCCATACATGACTACACTACTTACTATGAGCTTTCCATTTTTTTCTATACATATGTATGACACAATGAGGGGCTTTCATGCAACATTTGCCTCATAATCTTGTGTATTGTATGATATCTGACTTGGCTCCATTTGGGAAGAGCTAAACCAAGCTTTCTTGGCTATTTTAGCACAAAAGACAAAATAGGCTATTTTAGTCACAAAAAACAAAACATCACATCCAACCTATAATCATTACACTATTCTCTCACAAAAAAAGTTAAAAAAGCCAAAAAGCCAAAAAGTCATTCTCAAATCAAGCTTTTTAGCCCATGCTAAAATAGCCAAAAAAGTCAAAAAGTCAACCCACTTCTCAAACGACACCTTTGATTTTCTGTGTAAGCAAAAACCAATTGAATTTGAAACTAAAATTTGGGATACCAGTCTTGCTCCATGAACTAGACATAACTAGGAGGCATGCTTTATTGTTAAGTTGCTAAAAGAAAGAGTGGTGTGATGTCCAACAAATGAGGATGTGCTCCTTGTAGTTTACTTGAAATTTGTTCATATTTCATAAATTATTAAGATATTGAAACTTTCCAAATGATTGTAGTTTGAAAATTAGATCTACTATAAGAGAATTCCGAAATTCATTTTGTGGTATAATCCACATCACACCAAATTTAAATCTATATCTTTAAAATTGAAATTCGAAGAAATTTTTAACTATTTTTTTAGGTGCGAGAGATTTTTTTATTATTTTACGATGATATATAAGTGAAATACCTGAACGGATGCCCAACCCTTCAAGAGGTCATTATCTTCACTATCAGTTTCACCAATCCAACCCCACAAGATTCTCCTTTGCTTGTTTTGATCATAAAATGTCTTTGATGCATAATACTTTCCATAATCCACCCGCAACCCGATACCCACATCTAGCTTCGGGTTATCCGGGGTCCATGTATTATTACCTGGATCATATGTCCCAAGTGCATAATAATCCTTCTTGTCATCATCCAAACTTGCCTTCAACACATGCTTAATACCTGGGCCGTTAAATGATGTGTCCAACCCATTCGTATCGGTAGTTGAAACCGGGTAAAAGTCCACGCACTCCCACATACCCGTACCCGGAACCGCATGCATAACCCCATCCAATAGCTCATAGCTAGTGAAGTTAGTGGTTTGGTATACAAGGGTTATACCCGTTGTATTAACCTTTGATCCAATAGCAACCCGCCACTTTCCATCATTGGCGTGCCACGCAGTGGTCGGGTCACGAAAGTTCTTATGACCAATGCCGGGTGGAGGGACCATAACCGGGTTATTCTCGTACTTGACCCAATTAAGGAGCAGAGGATCAGATAGGTTGGCAGGGTAGGCAAGATTTTGCACCTGCACATGATTATCGGTATCACCGGTGTAAAGCATTATGATTTGGCCATCGGGGAGGAAGGTGGCGGACCCGGTCCAAACACCATTCACATCGAACCAGTGATCGGGTACCATGGCGAAGGGAAGGTAGAGCCAGTGAATCAGGTCCCTTGATACTGCATGGCCCCATGTAATGTTGCCCCAAACTGCAGAATCTGGGTTGTACTGATAGAAAAGGTGATACCATCCCTTGTGGTACAGTGGACCTGCAACCATGTAAAGTTCATCATATAAGGGCTATAAAATAAATGAGCTGACTTTATTCGAGTTCAGTTTGTTCCGTAAATGAATCCAACTATACGACAATTTTTTTGAGTTCATGTCTGTAAGTTTATATATAATACAAAAAAAATCGATGACTCGAAAAGTAAATGAAATAAAGTTACAAATCAAATTTAAAAACTTACTATTTAATGCCTATAGATGCAATGCCTATCTTATAAAAAAAAAAAAAAAAACCCACAACTATAGATGCAATGAAAAAATTATAAATTTATTGCTCTCCTAAACATCCAATATAAGTAAAAATGCATAACTGTTTGTATATAGGGAAAATGATGGATCAAGTTGTTAATATGATTTAAATTGGACCCGAACACTTGGATGCCAATAAGGCCCGTTTGTTTTCAGAGGCAGAATGGAAGAGATTCATAGTGAGGGGATTAAGTAAAATTGTATTTGTTTTGATAATAGTTTTTAGTGTATGAATTGTTAAATTATTTTTATATAAAATAAATATAAAATAATAAAACAAATAAAAAAAATACAAAAACATTAAACATTAATGTTTTTAAAAAAATGCCCAACATGTAAAAAATTTTAAAAAAATTAAATAAAAAATAAAAAGTTCCAAAAAAAATAAAACAAATAAAATAAGGACTTTTACTTAACAAAAAATACAAAAAATTAAACATTAATGTTCAAAAAAAAAAAAAAATGCCCAACATGTAAAAAATAAAAATAAAAAATAAAAAATTTCTAGTCCAGCGGACTATTTTTCTAATACCAAGTCTTAGAGGCCCATCTGAATCCCCTCCTCAAGGGGATTCATAATCCGAAACTTATTATCAATCACCTCCCCATCTCTCAAAACAAACGCAATGTTAATGGATCCCACCTTACTACCATTCTCAATCCCCCCTCTAACTCTCCAAACAAACGGGCCTACCTCAAGAGCAAGTTAATGGAATGACCTGGGCTTATTGTACCAGGAACCTAATAAAATGGAATTAAATGATCATTCTAATAAAATATTCATTTTTCTATTTGGTTGGTTAAAAAAAAAAAGGGATAAATTATAAATACATCTCCTGAGATTTAATTAAAATATGAATCGCCTCCTGTGATTTTGAAAATTACATTCCATCCTTTGAGGTTTCTAATTTCATAACAAATTGCTCATTTTATTAATAAATCATCAAATTAATTAAAAATTTTTAATGATGTTAGAAATATGTTTCAATTAATATTTTAGGTAATTTTATTATTATATAGAAGAACAATTATGAATTTTATTTTTTAGTTAATTCTGTTAAATAAAAAATTCTAACAAGGGAGTATTTGTAATTTTTTAAACCACATGATACAATCTGTATTTCAAGCAAATTTCAGGGGAGTTTGTAATTTACCCAAAAAAATAATGACAAAATATATTATCAATGAAATCATCATTCACCATTTTAAGAGAATAGTATTTCTATATGAAAGCCTAATGTTGTGTTTGATTCATGGATTTGAATAAGAATTTGGAAAAGAAAAGAAAAAAATGTGTACAAAATGTGATTATATTTCATTCACATTTTACACACATTTTCCCTTTTCATTTCTAAATCACTCACCAAATCCATAAACTAAAAACACCCTAAGAAACGATGGTTACATTTAATTACTTCTAGTGAATCAAAAAATTGGTGTAAAAGCCTAGGGGTGATATCTCTTTAAATTAATTTATTACGTGTACTACTCAAATTTGGAGCATGTTTTTGTTTTGTCATTGTTGTTTTACTATTCAAGGGATTAGGTGCCAACGCACAGTCAGAGAAATTGTCGTGTACGTTTGTTGGCTTTTAGTGAAACACAATCACATGTTTAATCCAAAACAAAGCCAAAAAAATTTTTGTTCACTTTTTTTTTTATTTTTATTTTTATTTTATTTTCAGTCTGAGATATGGTAGATATAAAATATCAATCCTTTACAACAATATGATGTGATGGAGTTCGTATATGTTCATGAAATTGAGCTATGACCACAAAATTATTGTCAAAGAACTTGTTGAGCCTCATAATTTGTCAACCAAGTTATATAATATATATATATATAGAATGCAAGACGTCTCATCAAAGTATTCTTGAAAGTTTCAGCCACTTTTCCTGGAAAATTATGAAGAAGAAAAGAGAGGAACGGAAAAGTGGATTGTTTGACCACCCAAAAAAAAAAAAATCAAAAACCGATTTGGATTTGTTTGACAATGAAAATTTAATTTTGTAATAGATAAGGGGGAAAAAAAGAAGAAGAAGTCATTCTATAAAATAATATTCCTTGTGTGTATTTCAATTATTATTTTTGTAAGCATCAAAGAGATATCGATATTACAAATGAAATGGAGAACTATGTTATTACACAATACAAGCGTGTTTTCTTGATCTTAAAGGTAACTATATTATTTCACAATACAAACGTTAAAACTCGCGTGAAAGCAACCATGTTAAGCGTGGTAATAACGACACCTTTCTAATTATCAATTTTTTTAAAAAAAAAAGAGTTAAATAGTAATTATTTATATATTTTAAGATAAAGAGAATCTGGAGGACTAAAGGCACATGACCCTTCAACATCTCCCAATAATTTGCAGTGTGATCATCTAAATTGCATTTTATATACTTTTAGATTGTACATTAACTTGTTTAGATTACCAAAAGCATGCATATACAAATTGAGAGGGACCCAAAACAACCCCTTTTCATGAAACTCAACTCTATTATATTCAATTAATTATGGGCCCATCACACCGTCCATTTAAACCATGCCAGACTCGGAGAGGCTAAATTGATTGGTCCACAAATCGACCAATCAAATTTTCCACGTCAGATGACAGAGTATTCATGACCCACATAAAAAACACAATTATTCCATTTAACACTAATTTCATTGACTAGAAACAAAATAAGAAAATAGTTAATAAGTCCTATTTTGTTTCACTCAGGGAAAAAAAAAAAAAAAAAAAAAATCTTATTTTGTTGAGTTTTATTAAGTTTTAACATGGATGGCTAATTTTTATTTGTTATAAAATATTTTCAAAAAGTTATTCCTCCATAATAGTATATCTTATCCTAATTTTACCCTTTTCATTTAATATAAATATCAATTTTATAAACAATTTTAACTTAATTAAAATTAAAAATTTTGATTGTAAAAAATATTAATATTATATTAAAAAAATCATATATAACAATTGCATCAAAACAATTATAGAATAAAATGCATCATTTTTTATTAGTTAAAATTGTGATTTTTTTAAGTGTAAGCAATTTTAAAGGCTAAATTCTTAAAATTCCAAAGTGTTATGAAAAATAATATTATGAAAAATTTATATATTTTTCAATGCATGAAATAGTTGACGAATCTTATACTTATACTTTTGTTTATGAAAATTCACTTAATTTCAACAATTAAAATATTTTTATTATAAAATTTTATATAAAATAAATTATTTATGAAATCTTTGGTTCATATTTTAATGAGAAAAATAAAATATACTATTATGAATAATTGAAATTTTTATAACAATTAATAAATTAAAAAATAAAATAGAACTTATTTATTAATATTGACATTTGATATAACTCAATAGTAATTTTGAAAACAAAATAGGACTTGTTGGTAATTTTTTCATTGTGATTTATGATTTGTTTTAATACAATATCATAATTTTTGCAATTAAAAATATAAGTTTATTTAGATTAAAAATAATTATGAAATTACTGTTCATATTAAATGAGGGGTAAAAGTGGGATAAGATACATCATTATGGAGGAATAAACCTTTTGGGATTATTTTATGACAAATAGGAATTAATTGTCTATATTGAAACTTGATAGAACCCAACAGTAATCTTGAGAGAAATAAAATTTAGTAATTATTTTCCCAAGAAAATATATAGTAACAAGCAAATTTAAGTACGGTTAAATATAATTAAAAAAAATTACGAAGAATATATATATATATCTATACAACAAGCTTCTATTTATTAAAATAATAAGCATATTAATAAATGAAGATATCTTTAATTATAGATGACATTTTTTTCTCTCACTCCCACTCCATGAGATTGAGTGGAGCAATTTCTTAATTATATTTATTAAATATATTTATATATATAATATATAATTTTATTCTTAGAATACAATAATATTAAAATACTAAAATATTACACTTACTTTTTTTTTCATTTTACAGCTTTTAACTCTTACTATTATTAAATCACATTAAAAGTTTTTTAAGCTACAAAATTAGTCTGTTGTCACCTCCTCAATCGGTCCCCTCCCCGATATGATATGAGACAGGAGACTACAAAATCACCCCGTTATCATTTCTATCTTTGATGGTGCATGTTGTGCTAAACGTGCATCACTCTATTTGATTTTGATTTTAATTTTTTTCCCGTGAAAAATATTAAAAAATAAATTGGTAAATTTAAATATCAAAAAATATTTTAATTTATTAAAAATTATTTTCACATAATTTTTTTAAAATTTTTATAAATGATAAGTGTTATTATTATTATTTTTATCAAATTAATTTTAAATATTTTTCAAAAAATATATTCTAAAAAGAAGACGTAATTCTGTGCTCATTTATGTATCATACAGTAATTGACAAATGATGTGGTCCTATTCTTTTATATAAATAGCAAGACAGTCACAATAATTAAGACTATGCCAGCCCCACATATGGTTGAGTCCTGTTTGTGGCATAGGACTCGACACACATGCATTAAATTGTAACATTATTAAAAAAAGTAATATTAGGTATTATGAAAAACTTTTCATGAAAATAATCATGAAAGTTTTGTCATCCTTGGATTACACTTAGAATAATGCACCACACATTAATCAAGGTAATCTAAGGATCATAAATTTTTCATGATCATTTTCATGAAAAAGTTTTAACTTTTCTCTTAAAATAATATGACTTATATCTATCATTTTGATGTAGACTATAAAATTTATTTACCAGCAATCAAACTAGTATTTTGATTTTTTCGTAATAAAGATTGCATATAACAACCAGAGAAAAAATAATAATAATATTAAATATATTTTAGTTTCCTGGAAATTTCCTTAGTCATTTTTGGGCTGACCAAGACAACAATTTACTAGTAAACCATGCAATTTTGTTTTTTAAAGGCTGCAACATTGTTACAACATTGTTGCAAGAGTTATAACCTATGGTTACTTTAACCAATTAAGCAGTATAATTAGCCATTCTAATTCTCTTAACGTTTTGTTTCATTCATGAATTTGAGTAAAAATTTAAAAAGAGAAAGGGAAAAGATACTTTTTCTCTTCCCCTTTCCACATCATTTTCTAAATTCATGAACCAAACGCAGTCTAACTGTTTAGTCTCAAGTGAAGAGGTCATTAATTCAACTCTTCGTAAGGAGAAGTTGAATTAAGGAGGTAAGCACTTAGTGCTTTACAATAATAAAGAGACTATAACTCTCATGTGTTAATTTAACAATTACCAACTGACTTTCATCGATAAAAAAATAAACCCATGGTTACTTTAGGAACTTCCATTGAATTTTCGGGATCTACAATTTTTCAAAGAAAAAAATTAAAATAAAAATGATTTCTTATATTATTTATTTTTCAACGAGTTAGTAAACAAAAATTAAATTTTCAGGAAATACCTATTTATTTTATTTTATTTTATTTTTCAAATATAACCAAACACAACAAGAAATTAGTTACTTTCTTTTATTTCATTTGTTTTCTTATCTTATCTTATCTATTTATTTATTTTTGTTATTGTTATTGTTTTTCCTTAACAAATAACCAAACAGAACAGGAAACACAAAATCAAAAAGGCAGTAGAAAGGAAATTAGACATACCATTGGGATCTGAAGTTGAAATTTGTCGACGCCCCCCAAAAAAGCAGCCATGAAAAATGACCAATTGATTTTGATTAGTACCAACATGATATATATTAAAATGAGTAATGTTACATTTATTGACTTTGGTGTCATTCGAATTATCTGAATTTGTTGATGCCAGTCGACCGGCCGATCATTCGGCCAGTCATCCGAATGAAAGGGTGACGATAGAAGAAAGTGAAGTCGATCATCCGGCCACTACAAGAAATTAGTGATTTAGGGACTAATATTTAGAGACCAACTGCATTTAGTCTCTAAAAGTCATCATTTAGAGACCAAAATAAATTTGAAGAGAAAATTACACAAACACCGTATATTCTTTTATGATGGTCCAAAAAAAATTATTTAAAGACTTTTAGGGACCAAAAAAAAGTTTTCAGTTTATGTTGATTTGAGCACTTGGCAAAAGCTAGAGACGAATTAATTTGATCGATCGATCCCTCCTTCAGTTGTCAAATACGTGCATTCTTAAGCTGGATTCCTTCCTTCACTACAATCGGTCTCAGCTAGGGCTCAATCAATCTCAGCTATTTCCTCTGTCTAGGACTCAATCAATCGATCTTCAGCTTTGATTGATCAATCGATCTTTGTGCTCAAAACAGTTAGGACTCAATCAATTGATCTTCAGCTTCGATCGATCTCAGCTAGGACTCAATCGATCTTCAGCTTCAATCCGAATCGATCTTTGTGCCGCCTCGTATTAGAATCGATCTTCACCTCATTTCTGAATCGATCTGAGTTCTTTGGCTTCAATCCGAAGGTAAATAGCGATTTGGTATGTTTTCAATCTCTTTCTCTCAAAGAAAAATCTCTTTCTCGCTGCACAGACACATCATATATACATGTACATATCTATATATATACTCTGTATTCATTCAAATTGCTTGAATTTGAAATTCTGTATTCATTCAGAGCTATATAGGTACTTGATTTCATATATATAAGTACTTGATTTTTCATAGCTTACTCTACAAGAATTAGTTTAGTACAAATACCTATGTAATGCTTTTGGTGAATTATTAATAAATTACATAGTGTTTCTTTATATAAGTTATTCATTGTTGTTTTGTTGCTTGTATTCATTCCATACACGCTTCCTTGCGTCAATAATGATATGAAAGCAATTAAAATTAAACTCACTTTTATACTAATCTGCAGTTCTGTATTGTTCCAAGTTCTGCATCGGTCTGTTTGTGTAAAGCTATTGTACCACACTAGTAAATTACTGACTTGGCATTTGTAAGGGAGGGGTGGTTTTAGGAGTTCAATTTCTATCTTTGTTAGAAGGAATGAAAGAGAAACTAGATGCCATACCAACTAGTTGATCTTGGAGGTAATTTCAAAAACATTTAGTAGTAATAATAATATCTTCTTGACCTTCACCTCTCTTGTCTGTCTTTTTTACGTTGATATTGTGCCATGATTTTGTCACTACCATTTTAATTTAACATATTTTGATCATTTTAATGTTCTTGGTTGGTATATTACTGCCACTATTTCCAGCTAAAGCAATGTGCAAGGTTCTTAAGAATTTGTAAAGATATAGAACTATGATTTCTTTCACTACTTGTGCATCAGAAATGTGTTTCCATTTTACTTTGTCCAACTTTTATGCATGTTTGCTGTTCAGCTGCTTCAGCAACATAGAATTAAGGATCCATAAGTACTAATATCTGGCAGCCATATGGAACTGTTATTGATGTACTAGTCATTTGGGTCCTTTTGTACTTGAGAAAGTTCCAAGAAAGATGTATTTAGCAACTACATATTTTTTTTCTTCTTTATTTCAGATTGCTGATAGAAAATCCAGTTCAAAGATTAGGTGCAACAGGGGCCAGAGAGGTAAAAACATTTTTCTACATTTAATCGAGGCTTATTTGCAAGTGTTGATGGCAATAGAAACTAAGCAAGGCTGTAAGTTAATTTTTGCAGGTAAAGCAACATTTTTCCTTTAAGGATATCAACTAGGACACACTTGCAAGGCAGAAGGTCATTTGTTTGAATCTTCTTCTTCTTCTTTTTTGTTTTTTTAACAGAAAGCAATCAATTGTTAATGAATTTGCAAACTCACCAATGTGCAGGCCATGTTTATACCTTCAGCTGAAGCACTTGACACTAGTTATTTTATGAGCCGCTACGTTTAGAACCCAGAAGATGAAAATGTTGGTGGTGGCAGTGACTTTGATGACATGATTGAAACATGTAGTATTTCTTGCAGCAGTGGTTCATGCTACACACAAGATGAAGATGTATGTATTCTTTTTTTATATGACAATAAGTATCTACCATTGCAGACCAGAAATCCAGATTTGATTGCTCTAATTACAAATGGATACATATGGATATGAGCCACATGGCTTAATGTGACTTGAAAAAAAGCATAATAATATGATTTGTACCAGTTGATATTTCTAATTACCATGTGAACCATTATGGGTCTTGAAAACAGGGGGATGAATGCGGACATTTGGCTGAATTCAATGCTCCAACCCTTAGTGTGCAGTACTCATTTAGTAATTTCTCGTTTAAGGTGAGACTTTCTACGCCTAGATATTTGCTGTTTGGATTGGGAAACAGTTAATCACCACATGGAATTGAAATTCTTTCACTCTGTTCACATCATTCTATTCAATTTAGTGATGGAAACTGATGGTGGTTTGAATAAATGAGTTATCCTTGAAAATTGGCTTTTACCTTCGAAGTATAATCGTTTTATCTCCAGGTTATGCCCAAAAAATGTCCATTGTTAGCTCATTATGTTGAAATCTAATTTTGTAATATGTTCCTTTGTACTCAGAACTTGTCTCAGTTGGCTTCCATCAACTATGATTTGGTTGTGAAGAACGCTAAGGAATTACCAGATGCATCTTAACAATCCATTCCATGAAAAATTGCGTGGTTGCTTCAGCAGATAGATCCTTTCACCCACTCATGCACCTAATGTGAGTATTAATGGATCTTAGCTTCCGCCTGTCAGTCTCATATTCAATTATCAGCTAGGAGTTTGAGTCTTGACATCAGAAAGGTCACTCGAAGCCCAACAACTGTTACAGGGGCTCAATTTCTAAGTAAGCCATTGAAGAGAGATGGCATCGTAAATAGCATGAAGGTGTGTAGAGTTGTTTGGTATCTATACCCATGCAAATTACTTGTTTTGAAAATGGAATGATAAAGATGAGGTGATAGTTGACATGTGGGTGGGTACATGTATATATGATTTCAATCACCAGTTTTTTTTTTTTTTTGGTTTTGTTTTGTATGTACACATGATCTTTCAATAGGAGAAATTTTGTTTTATTTTTAGTGAGTTTTCATTAATCTGCTCATAAACAATTTACGTTATGATGTAACTTGGTAAATCTATTTTGGAGAAGTTTTGTTGTTTCTATTTCTCACAATGTAGCTATTTTGCTTGTTCAAGTGAAACTCATAAGGTCGTGATCGATCAAGTGCCAGGATAAGTTGGAGATTTGATCCAGACAACTGCAGAATTCTAGAATGTCAAGTGCTTGAAGTTAATAAGATTTTAGATTCTTCACAAAAAGGTAAGACTAACTCGAGAATTACTCTCTCCATATCAATATCCTCCATACTCTTTCATATTTCATTTGTGGGATTCTCTTTCATCGAATGTCAGTGAACAATTTGCATTTTATTTTATAAAATGAATAGTTTTAACTTTAAACTCATATTTGCCGTCCGTTTTAATAATAAAATGTAATTTGTCATGTGTTTAGTGATATCTGATGAAATTGATTTTTTTGCCCAACTCATCTTTACTACTAGGCTTATGAGATGAATAGTTTGGACCACTGTTGTGAGCCCAGGATAGAGCTCACGAAATAAGTATGAAGGAATACGAAATAAAGTATGGAGGGCGAGTCACCTTACCTTTCTACTATCTTTCTCAATAAGCAAGAGCTTTGTGCATTAGAGATGATTTTTCTTATCACATTTTGTTTTTGACTTTGTGATAGAAAGTGCTATTCAATCATAAAATCTCATGATTTCATTGGGAGATTCATGATTTCAGCAGTGTACATAAGATAACATTTCGTGTTTTGGTGGTTGCCTTTTGTATCAGGGATCTAAGCCACAATGATCTTATGGGAAAGATTCCAGAATCCCTTACCTCACTTCCATATTTGAAAACATCGTAAGTTCAATGATTAATTTGTTTTGACATTATAAATAAACTGTCAAGATCCTACACATGAGCCTTGTTCGAAAAAAAAAAAAAAAAAAGGGCAAAGAAAGTCTTCCCTCAGTCACCAGTGTACCTAATTCAATACCAATGAATGTTCTTGTTATTGATTTTTGGAGGTAGAGGACGGGGAGGCTATGTACTTCTTTGTGCAATTATGAAGTAGTTATATTATTACATGACTTCTATCAACCATTGTTCTCATTATTTTAGCTTGGCTTTTATGGGCATCTGTGTGATCCTTTTTAAAGCAAGGTTCTTGCCATAGTTACCTGATAATTCTTCAAGTTCCTTGAATGACAGTGTGTCGAGAATATTCGAGTTAAGGCACTCTCATGATTATGTGTTCATCTTTTTTTGCATGCCGATAAAGTTTTGAGTTTGTAATTTTTATGACAGCCACTGAGCATGATCGGAAATGTGGATTTGGCTGCAAAATCACTTGTGTTGTTACATTAGTTTCTTATGACAGTTTGACAATCAGCGGCTAAGCCGGATATCATGCTATAACAAATATGGAGGCTAATAAAATCTATTGGGTTATTCATTAACTAGTGGCTTCAATTAGATTTTTTGTCTTTAAAAATAAATCCTTTTTTTGGGTTTTATTTGCAATGTAATGATGATATTTTTCTCCTCCACTGAATTTCTTACCTACAGTGATCTGATCTTAGTGATGGTACCAACCATCTACATTTCATCTATTATAGAAAGTTTTGAGTTAAAATAATTACTTTCTTTGCAGGTGACGGAGGCTCTTGCGCGTGCGGGCCTTGAGTCTTCTAATCTCATTGTTGGGATTGACTTCACTAAGAGCAATGAGTGGACAGGTTCAACCTTTATGTCTTATCAAAATGTTTAAAAATTTGTCTTGTGAGTTACAGAGAAACATTCTAAACTTGAATTGTATGGGATGATAAGACGTACCAGGTAATTGTTGAACACACTTGTAATGCACTTGCACACACTTGGGCTGCTGATGATGCTACAGCTGCTGCTGTGGCGGAGGCTGCTGCTATGCATGTAGCTGCTGCTGTTACTAAGCATTTGGGCACATGGACTTGATTTCTTTTGAATATATTTTTACACTTCATGCAGGAGAAATGTCAGAAAAACAAGGAAAATCGGTTTGAGCTTAAAGTCCTCCATACAGCTGGCTCAAAGGCATTTATAAAGGTACAATACGATGAGGTAAACAACTGACCTTTAAATCATAGGGTCTACATGGCACTTTTTTTATTTCTTTTATTTGGTGATGTATGTACTCCATAGGATACTAACTATAAAGGTTTTGACAGCGAGACAACGATGGAAAGGAGCTTGGACTTGTTGATTTGTATAACAAGACACACTTTAGTCAGAAAAGGCAAGCATGGGTCCATAATGAAGCTGAAATTAGACATGTAAGAATTTTCTAATGTTAAATATAAGTATTTTCCTATTAATGATTCTTGACTAAGGCTCATGTGTTGTGAATCTTTAGCACTAAGAATGAACAATATAAATGATTAGGACTAGATCGTCCAAGGGGTTTTTGAGTTACAAGTGGCTACTAGATTATGTCCTTGCTGCCGTGGCTGTGTATTTGGTATTTGGCAATATAGAGAAGGCTACCTATTGGTTACGTGCTTAGATTATGATAACCTTATTGTGTTGATTCTAGGTGACTCACTTTCTTGTTGTGTTGATTCTTAATTCTTATTATATCTTACTACTACTCCAAGTACACTGAGATAACGTGTTTTTTCATTATTTGTAACTTATTTAATTATGAATGACTATTGATTATTTAATGAGGTTATGTTGTGTTGATTCTTATTATTTGATTTTTCTTTTTGAATTTTGGATTGCAGGGATGTCCAAAGGGTGTCACACCTAAGTACAGCTTGAAGCCTCTTGTGCCAAGGCTGTCTGATAGAAAGCTTAATATTGATGTTGAGAAAATGTTTTTTTAGAGATTCTCTTTGAAGAAACTATTGCTATTCTTCATTTAAACTGTTACTACTTTGATTTGAATTTGGAAACTTTCAGTTTTAATTTTTGTAAAATTTTACTTTCTATATACCCATTATGGTTTGGGAATAGAGTGTGTTTGATATGTGAATGTCAATTTTTTTTTTAATATGATTGGATGACATTTAATTTTGTGCATTTTAAGCTATGAGATTAAATGATTATAAAATTTTAATTTTGATTTTTAGCGACGAAAATATGTTGTAGAGAAAGTTA